>JAGQAX010000023.1:2865529-3465529 GCA_019142605.1 Cephalopholis sonnerati | reverse complement strand
ATATATCAGAGAAAATGAAAAAATATATAAATCATATAGAGTATCAATATCATTCATATATACATATATAATAGATGTTATACATCAGATATAGTTATATAGTTATATATCAGAGAAAATGAAAATATATATAAATCATATATAGAGTATCAATGTCATTCATATATACATATATAATATATATAGTTATATATCAGAGAAAATGAAAATATATATAAATCATATATAGAGTATCAATGTCATTCATATATACATATATAATATATATAGTTATATATCAGAGATCCCACCATGTGGTTTTCATTAGTATATCTTGCTGTAGGCTAATACTAATATTCATGCCATTTGTTAAGTGTTCAAAAAGCTGGACAGGAACAAGTTGTTAAAAAGGGAACCATGCAGATTTTTTTTATTATTATAGGTATTTTAAAAGACAATAGTATTGTATCATATTTTTGGTATCGTATCGTATTTTTGGTATCGTATCGTTAGTATCGAGTATCGTGATATTTTGGCAGATATCGTATCAAAGTCATAATTTTGGTATCGTGACAACTCTAAGCTGGAGAGTTTTTAGGAACTAATTAGAGCTACCT
Organism: Cephalopholis sonnerati; assembly: GCA_019142605.1. Lineage (NCBI taxonomy): Eukaryota > Metazoa > Chordata > Actinopteri > Perciformes > Serranidae > Cephalopholis > Cephalopholis sonnerati. The sequence goes on along the minus strand of JAGQAX010000023.1, from coordinate 3,464,933 downwards.
GATAATAGGGAATTACAGTAATCCAGCTGAGAGGTAACAAAAGCATGGACCCATTTTTCTGCATCTTTTTGGGACAGGATAGGCCTAATTTTTGCAATATTATCCGGATGAAAAAATGCAGTCCGTGAGGTTTGTTTTAAATGGGAGTTAAAGGACAAATCTTGATCAAATATTACTCCGAGGTTTCTGGCTAGAGGCCAGAGCAATGCCATCCAGAGAAACTATATCATCAGATAAAGAGTTTCTGAGGTCTTTGGGGCCAAGAACAATAAGAAGTTTTGTCTGAATTTAACATCAGGAAATTGGAGCTCATCAAATATGCATATATTGTGACCTAGCCCCAGATCCAAACTGTGATTTTTCTTGCTAAATAGATTTTTAGCTGTTTTCACATAAAAGTTGTTCTTTAGTTGCTATTTATAAAAATCTGTCAAACAAGTCTATGGTAATGTGCTTTGCTTAAAATTTTGGTAACAGGATTTTTCTTACATTTGGATTACAAATTGTGCCTTGTATGGCAGGATTAACCAGCTGAGCTCCTATTAACCCCCCATTCCTTCCACCCTCTGTATAATGTGTTAAGTTTATGTTGGATGTTAACCCTTTTGGGGCCAGATCATGTAGTGGGGGTGAGGAGGCTAGTGGGGCTGGGGAAGTCTCATCATTTAAGGTGAAAGAAAAAATAAAGCAAAAAATTAGAGAATATCTCGCTGTAGGATCACTCCAGGGGCATGAAGTAGGGTGGCTTATGGCCCCCTACCTACTACCTACCCCTAAAAACAGTGACTCTACTCTGATTGCAATAAAAGCAATGATCAAATTGTCTCTGAAAGCTGCAAATCTCTCAGATCAGACACACTTCAAAGCTTGTTTCTATTATAGCTGGTTTTAAAGCTATTCAATGTTTTTTAGAGAAAAAAATGTCTAGCCCACACACACACTAACACATTCATTTAGGTCGATTGATAATCAGACTGAACTGCCATTTCGTTTCTGCCATTTGGGGTCATTTTTCTTTGTTTTGCCTTAACCAACTAGTGGCGAATGACATCTGTTGAGGTGAGGTAGAGTTTGCTACAAGCACTTAATGTTTTTCATGACAATCAAAGAAATATGGTGTTGTTAACTTACAGTAGTTGTTACTTCTGAAACAACCCTACTGGCCATTTTTCTATCACCGTTTAGCTAGGTAGCTATAAAAGTTGCTCAGTGGTGCATAAACTCAAAAATAAAAAAAATTATAGCTGCTGCGCAGCGATGGGTCGGGTCCAGGGCATTTTTAGGCAATTCTGAGCAACAAGCAGAAGAATAGGAAGACATTTAGGAGGTTGATATAACAATCTGCATTTAGCATCAGCTGAGTCATTTTGCAGGTTGCATCATCTGGAAATTGTATTGCAGCAATTGAAAAGTAAAAGTGGTTGAATATTGGAATAAATTTGCAAAGTACACTTTTGTATCAGTGGAAATCACTACACAATAATAAATAAATGTTGGTGATTTGTTTTTAACAATAAGTGCTTTGCTTCACAAGAGAAAATCTGATTTAAAAATACCACTCTTAAAGTGACTGCAGTTGTTCTGAAAATATACATATTGCATCTAGACAGCATTGAGATGTTGGTAATTTTTTTTTCAATATATTTTTGGGGCTTTTTTGCCTTTAATGGAAAGTGAGTGTCAGAGTCAGGAAATGGAGAGACAGAGAGGGGGATGACACACAGGAAAGGGCCTTCCAGCACAGGATTCAATCCGCAGCCGCCTGCATGAGGGCTATATTTTCTTTGATGGAGCGCCTGCTCTACCAACTGAGCTAAACACCGCCTCCATGGTTTATTTTTAAGAATGATTGATTTGCTTCATAAGTAAATAACTGTTGTTTAAAACACCATTTCTTGCATTGATCCTGATATGTATTCGTCAAACATCATCTACCATGACTCTAAAATTTTATACATTTGTTTCTCAAAGACTCTTTGTAGTTTTGATGTGTCATACTCATCCCCCTTGTTGGGTCTTGAACCCAGTGTCCTTAGCACTGTGATCCAGCTCCTAACTCACTGAGCTAATTGTCTGGAAGTGAGACCTGCTGTGTGGCTTCTCAAATAGACTCAGGAAGTCACTGACCGGGCTGCAGTTGTTGTGGCAGATTTCAAAAATAGTCAAAATGTCACAAATTCTATTATCTAAACAAAAATCTGACAATACATAAATTGCATCTAGACAGCATGGACATGTTGGTGATTTGTTTTTAATGATAAGTGTTTTGCTTCACAAGAGAAAATGTGATGTTTAAAAATGCCACTTTTACATTGACTCCAGTTGTTCCCATGAGAGCAGAATTCAAAATGTTCTAGAAAATTCAGTTTTGGAGATAAAATTCTGATATTTGCCAAACTTCATCAACCATGACTCCAAAATATTGTCAGTTTTTTCAGGAAGATTGAAAATGTATTTAGCAAGAATTGGATGGTATATGTTTACAGTAGTGTTTACAGTCAAACGTTTTCATGCACTGTAGGCTCAATTTTTGATAAATCGAAAATCCGAGAAACAAGTTTTGTGGAGGACAGTCTGGAGATGCTCTCTAGCAAGTTTGGTGACAATTGAGCAATTGTGGGAGGAGATACGTTTTATAAGTTTTACAGTTTTTGAAAAAAACAGAGTGATGGACTTCATAATTTGTAATGAGTCTAAATGGACAAAAGTTTCTGCAGTACTGGGGCTACATTGTGGTGAAGTTAAGTCAAAACTGTAGCGTGTATCGTTGGTTTGGTAGGAAATTAAGTTGCAGTACCTCTGTTTTTTCCAACGCAAAAACTGGCTTTAAAGCCTGGCACACTTCCTGGAGGCCTGAGAGTTCTAGCTAGCTATGCAGACAAGGTCCTTATTCATAAAACAGAGCCAGTGTTTGGTTTGTCCCCTCTGGGCTACCTTAGATACAATATGACAGACTCAACGTAAAAGGACCCTCTCTATATATAAACAGCTCATTCTAAGGTAAAAAAACTACGACGATTCTGAGTCTCCGGTGATCATATGCTAATGAAACATAGGTATGAATATTTCATTCAATTTCTGCCAATATATCCTATAAATCTTACACACTGGACCTTTAACTTAACAGACAGACACACAGCAAGTCGTATTATCAGGAGAGTTCAGGAGAGTTCAGGAGAGTGTGTGCACTCAGCAGTACAATCATTCAACTCATAATTTTAAGTCAAAAGACTTGAAATAAAGTTCTCAAATTCTCTGAAAATAAATTCCAAAAATCCTAATTAACTCGAATTATGTGCACACTCTGTTCACAATAAAAGATGAAATGATTCCACTAAATTCCGGTATAAGGTTTTACAGTGTGTCAGTCTGAACCAATGGTGGCCTTTCCATAAAACATTAATACAAATAAACACTGCAGCAAAGTCTTGTTTCTTCCTTAGGGCCACTGCAGTCCTTGTTGACTAATGCTTGGGGTTTTTACCCAGCTGTGATATTTTTTGACAGGTGAACTGAGTCATTCCTGCTCAATGCTAAAATAACCTCTCAGCCTCGTGCACACACACTAATAACCCTGCACACTGAGAGACATGGAAATCCTGTGATAAACTCGACCACATCTATCTGGATGATACTGTAGCTGTCCAGGAGGAGTCTTCATCCTTTCCATCTGTCTCTTATTAACAAGATTTGTAACCTTTGGATCCCACTTCCTCCTCCACTCAGAAATATTACATCATCCATCTTTCTTTCAATTACCAAAGACAGCACTCCTTTGCCTGCTGTAGCCCACTGGGTCACTGATTGAATCAGAAACCCCACCTACCACTGATGTATGTGTGTGTGTGTGTGTGTGTTGACGTGCAGGAGCAAAAGGTGCTTTAACCTGCTTTAAGGTCAGATGTGCTTTTGAGCTATAATGGTTTAAAGGTTATCTCAGGGTGAGTGATACATCTTACATGGACTTGAACAATGTCAAGACAGATGCAGATCTTTTTCACTGCAAAACGCTAACAGTAGAGTTCTGAGGACATTTTATGTTGGTGGTAACTCAAGTTTATCTGCTGAATTTGAGTTTTAGCACATTTGATGTAATAGGCATATTCATGAAACAACCTTTAATATAACCTTCTTTCAGTTTAAAAACTTCTTAGAAAATAAACAAAAAGCCTCTTTACTGTAAATGAGACATCACAATTCCCTCTAATATCTATTTTATAGTGCTGTGAAAACATCAACACATTTATCCTTCAAACAGCTGTATTTATTCTAGTTTCTCACCAAAATCTGCATTTTACAAGATTACATTGAACACATCATGAGAACGTTATAATTTACCTGAATTTTTTTACTGAATTTCATCTTCTTTCTCTCCACATCCGTTCCTCTCAGTAGTGTAGTAGTGGTAAGCTGAGCAGACACCAGAGAGCTTTTGTCATTCTGACCTGGGGGGGGGCGGCACTAGGGATGCATGATGATATCAGCACATTATCGGACAATATCAGCTTTAAAATGAACTATCAGAATCGGCCAATATGCTTTTTTTAATTTTGCACAATGGATGATACTACATACACTGAAGAACATTTCATTTCATGTCTCCATCTGCTGGTGGGCCATCAGGATAAAAATATGCATGCATAGAAGAGACTTGATGATCAGTGGGGAACCCGGATATTAATATTATTTACTATTATGGAGTATCCTTTGCTATGTAGTTGTGCTGTTGCTGTGTAGTTATGTTGTTGTGGTTTAATGTCATATTTCAAAATAATAGTAGCAATAGTATTAGTTTTAGTAAAAAATAGTAAAAAACAAACATTTTGAGTCTTTCTTCCCCCACTTGTGGTGCCCCCTAAAGATGACAGTGCCCTTAGCATTCGCCTATGCTGCCTATGCCACGAGACAGCACTGGGCATAGGCCTATGCCATCTGTGTCATCATCACTTTAACTTTTCCTGTACTGTAGGGAATGTTGATGAACCCCAAAGTGTGGACCCAGAAATACCCCCAAGCAACCCAGGAGTCAAACCAAGCCAGCAAGCAAGAAGCCTGAAGAGACCTGGTCGAAGAAACAGGATCAAGTGGCCAAAATCCAACGATACCACGGAGTGGAGAATCCTCGACGAACACTTGAGCAACCTGCTACAGAGAACCTTGCGCGGCTCAGTGGAAGCCATACTTCAGTGGCTGTCAGAAGGCCTGGCCAAGCTCGACACCAGCCAGTTACCCGGAAAATACAAGGTGTAGTGTTACAACTTCACCTTGTACCTGAGAATAATGTGGCCTCTGAAGCTGTGTGAAGTTGCTTCATTCGTGGTGAGCAGCATGGACACGAAAGCCAACACATTCATCTGCAAATGGCTAGGGCTCCCACGGTGCTTTTCAGCAATGGGCTTGTATGGTTGGAACTCTCTTCACCTACCCGTTAAATCCATCACACTAGGGTACAGGCAGGAGAAGGCGAGACTGGTGATGAAGCTAAGCAAGAGGGGTTGGAGGCTGTCCATGAGAGGAAGAGAGCAAACTATGCGGACCTGGTGGCAGAGTGCAGGGAAGGAGGATGGAATGCCAAGCTCCTCCTGGTGGAGATGGGAGCCAGAGGGGTTGTTGGAGCCACAACAACACGGTTGCTCAAGGCTCTGGGTTGCCGAGGAGCCAGGCTTCATAAGGCAACCAGGGAGCTGTCAGAAGAGGCCAGGTTTCTGGCTGTGGATGAGGAAACAGGATAAGGGGTGGGGGGCAAATAGCTCCTGAAGAAGGTTAGCTGTAGGGAGTGTCAGGGAGACGTCCCTGTTCACTTCGCCGCCACCAGGAGATGTTCTGGGTTAAGGGGCGAAACATCATTAGCGGTGGTCCCCAGCTGATGACCCTGCAGCTAACCAGAGCAGGCATCGGTGGAGGTGCGGCAGGCGTAAGGCCATGCAGGAAGAACACCTACCTGTATAATGAATATAGTGTCTACAATTATGGAATAATGGTAAATGCTGCCCTCTGTAGAAGTGTCACTTATATAGCAATATAATATATATTATAATATATAGCAATATATATAGCAATATCTACCTCAGTATCAGTATATTAGATCAGTATATAGAGTAACAACGGATCAATATGTATCTGGTCAGTGAGTAATGTGAGAAGTGCTGCTTGTGATGAGAAACCCACAGACAATCAGTTGAATGTGTGGTGGTGAAAAGCCCTAGAAATGTTTGACAGTTAAGGTCAAGTTAGAAGCAGAACATGTTTACTTAGATTGAACAACTTTGAATGGGGCAAAGTGGCAAGAGAATGTGTGACAATGAAGCACAACAAGCTGTATTACGATAAAATAAGTGCAAGCTCTAGAAATGGCAGGAAATCACACTCATAGACACGTACACACAGAAAGTTAGGTGTGATGACTATCTAAGGAAGAGTATAAGAATGTTTGGTGAACTGTTCTACGGGGCTGTCTCATTGTTGCGGTATGTGAAGTTGTAAGCTATGTTTTCAATAAAATAACCTGTGAGGCTGTGAATCAACCCCCAAGTCAATCAAATTGTTCTTCAACAACTGCACCATTCAGATTTACACAGCATTTTTGTCTCTTGAAGCTAAATGTTTTGGTTTAATGAAACTCCGCTGTATTGTTTTGGCTTCAGTCTCACTGCTCTCATCAACCAGAGGCCTGTGCTATGAAGCCAGTGCAACTTACCCGGGAATTTTTTTTTGGACGTCTGGATAACCGGTACTACAAAGCTGGTAATCAACTAGTTAAGTCAACTCTGGGTTTCTCAATCCAGCCACGAGCGCATTCAGGTGAAAGAAGTGGGGGTGTTAATTATGAGCTACATCACCAGACCAATGAATGAAGAAGGCTGCTTCATAGCATATAAGATGAAACAATACCGGAAGGGTCTGGGACTATAAGACGGCAAAGCTCCGTTTCCACCACACACATTTCACCACATTTCCACCGCAAACAGTACTCTTAAATGTGGGCAGAGCTGTTGTCACTCACTGCTCCATCCAGCACTCGCTGTATTTCCTCATCACCTGGAGTCAGATGGAAGTCTGCACCTAATTTGTTGTCCACAGAATGAGGTTGCACATCAACATTTTCAGAACAAAATAGAACAGGCTGCAGTGAGAGTCTCTCTCCATGGGACATTTAAAAATAGCAGTTTTGTGCATTCTGTCCTTCTCAGGCAAGCGCAGGGGTTTTCGTGTTGCTGTAGCCCACAGGAACGATGCTCTGCAATGCTTTTTTTTTCTCTCCAATTGAGGATTAGAATATATGTGGTTAACATGATCTGGTCGAAATTAATAAATATTTATAAACCCTTGGATTTCCACCTATTACTTAAAGTGTATGTCATCCAAGAGAGACAATAAAAACTAATAGAATGGTCAAAGTTGCCACATGGAAATTGAAGGTATGCTGATGGATTCCTGTCGTCAACTCATGCATTGAGTAACATTACAAGTAAACGTTCCACCTTAAAAGTTGCCGGCAGTTGGCCCAGTGAATTAAGTTTTTTTTCTTTTTCCTCAGTCTACAGCCGCTGCTAGTGGCAGCAAAATATCCTTTCATTTTATAGTAATAGTTTACTAGTGTATGTAAGACTTGCCACGATATGAACAGTGGTTACATAAGCTTCAAAACCAGCCACAACTCAGCCCTAAGCAGGAGTGATCCAGCTAACCGTGCTGCTGAGCGGGAAGTCAGACATAGTTCAGTTAAGAAATCAATTCTCCTCCCTTGCTTGTATACTGGGACAAGGACAGGAGTCCAATTAAATGGCCTAGTTGAGCTATAACTGTAGCTCCACTTACCTGTACATGTAAACATACTGAATGACCGCTGTAATTGTCTTTACTAAGTCTGGGACATTGACCCATCCTACTAACCATACCTAGATAGAATACTGCTGCTCCCATTACTTTGGGGGTTGGTTGTATGTTTGCTGAATGTTTCAGTATCTCTTAATAAATCAATCATTTTTTGGCTGGCCATGTTAAAGTTAACAATATTTTAATGGAGCAAGGCAAGCTAATTGCTAGCGTGCTTGGTTGAAAAGGAAAAACAAAAACAATGCTTTGAGATGGCTGTCAGACATAGCAGAGGTATGATCACATAATCCTGTTTGAGCTATAAATGGTGGTGCGTTCCACATTTTATTTCCCAATTGCGCTTAGAAAGAAGAAAAGAGTACTCTAAACAAACTGTTACCTTCGGAAATCACTGGTTTTGGTTTGACACCGGGAGTCGCGCACATAATTCGCAAAAGGGATCATGGGAGCTAGGAATAAGGAGGATAAGTCCTGTTTGTGCATGTGTTTGTATCTTGGGCCTGTGTGTATATGACAACAGAGTAAAAAAAATTAATTTGCCCTCAGGGATTAATAAAGTATATCTTCTTCTTCTTCTTCTTCTTCTTATGGTTTTTAACTAATTGACAGATAAATTACATTCAACTGGAATCAGTCAGCATCAAGACTGGATCTCAGATTTCTCAGCCCAATCCTGCCATACAAACACTCTCTTCTCCGAGATTTGGGTGTAAGCAAGCCCCTCTCCTGTTCTTCTGTTCTGGGGTCACTCAGAGGGTCAGTCAATGTCACCGCCCTTAACCAGTTTAACCAATCATCTAGAACCAGCCAGGGATCCCCCTCCTTTGTCTTCTTCATCCCAGCACCACACCCCCTCCCAAGCATCCCCTGTGACAAATCAGATGGCTGGGGGTCTCTTCTCCCTCTTGGTACCCCAAACCCCATAAGACAGGCCACCATCCCCCATAACCAGTGGTGTAGTAGTTGTTGAGGAGGTGGGTGTACTACTCGGTAGATGTGTAGGTTACAGAGAAGGCAGTAGGTATACTCTCCTTTACTCCTCACTGTCTTTTTGGCTGGGTGGTGGGTATACAGTAAATGGCTGAAAAAAGAGTGGGTGTAACCCATATACCTGCATGTACCCTCCACTACACCACTGCCCATAACCATGACGATAGCATGATAATGAGAGGCAGGTGTAACACCTCGCTTTTTTTTATCTTTTGAAAGTCCAACCAGCAAGTCGGACACGCATCAGTGTTCAGGTAAAGTGTAGAAGATCATAGTATTACAAGTGGACCTACAAAAACAAAAGCAGGGGGTTGATGATGTTGTGATGACATGCAAGGTCAAGACACCTTCCACTGGTACCAATGTGTGAGATGTGTGTGGGAGGCAGGGATTTTGCTGCTGTCATCTGACACAGAGTATAAATATATTTACTCCTTCGTGAACACCCTAAAAGCTCCAAAGAAGGCACATTTCACTTGCAATGAATTACATCATCAACATGTTATTAGCCATAATCAACATACAGCGCTATCAACGTGGGATTTTTTCCTGTCATGGCAATAAAGTGTTGCACTGAGCGAAAATAAAAGAGACTGGCTAGAACACACACACCCCACACAGATGCATAGAAGTGAGGAAAGATATGCCATGCAAAACAACAATATTCTCCTGCCACTTGTGTTCCAAAGCAAAGTGAAGGAGAATGAGTCAGGGGTGGAGAGAAAGTGTGTGTGCGTGTGCTGTGTGTGTGTGTGTGTGTATCAAAGACTGTGAGTGAGAAACGTCATCTGCCTGGACCGGACTACCGGACTACAAGCATACGAGCACCGGCCGAAGGAGGGACAGTGGCTCCACTGTGTAGCCGGACAGAGAGTCACTGTGCTCGGATAGGAAAACATTGCCTTTGCCGCAGCAGCAGCAGCAGCGGGGCTGGATGCTGGAGGACACCGCGCAAAGTGACACCAGGAACTGTTGTAAGTGAGTGATTGACGCGGAGGGGAACATGGCTTCTTCTCCGGTCACCCCAGCATCGCTGGAAGGAGGTACACCTTCACCCACTGGGAATGAGGAGCCCGCTACAACCCGACAGGTACACGTCTGTGCATCCCATGCACGCCCGATAAGGTTCTAGTCTTAATAATGTGTAGAAAACAACAAACCGAACTTCATTTGGAAAATGTATCAGTTTGATATTTACTCGGTCATCTGCAAGGACACATGCGTGCAGGAGCGCAATTTCAGATATAGTCTTAGTCAGCAGAAACTACTCTTTAATTCGGCGTGCATTTAATACTTCAGCCAGCGCTTGATCCAAAAATAATCCGAATGTCAAATTGTCAATTAACAGTCGAAACGTCCACCAAAAATAAACAATGGTCGGTTTTATAAGGCAGTGTGACCCGCTATTAAAATTTCGGATTTCACTAAATTGGTGAATCTGTGCACACCGAATTTACCACAACACCGAAAGACATGTGCGAGCGTCTACGTCATGCGATGTCATGTATGCATATTTGCTGAGTGCAGAGGAAATAGAAACCTGATAAATTTTGAAATGGAGTTTGGTGTGACGTATTGTCGTTGCTGACACACCGTATGTCGCTGACACTGATTGCCCTCTGTAGTGCCAGTGGATAGTTTGTCCCATATAGAGACAGCAGACTGTAACTGGGAAGGCGTTTCCCTAAATGTGACACTTTCCTGGTCCGAATCAGTGCTGGAAAGTCACGAAGTTGCCCTGGCTGCTGATCCTGTTACTGCTGTATACACAGCCAGTGATGGCAGTAATGGGTTGATGTTAAGATCATTTCTTCCCGTGTAACTGTTTACACATTCACTCTTGGCTTATGTTTTTGCTTTTTTTTGCAAAATTAAAAAAAAACGTTTTGATTGAGAGAGGCCAATGCTATTGTTGATATATGTAATAGTAGAGGTCTAAGGGTGGATCCCTGCGGCAAGTCCTTGGATACACTCAGGGAGATAAAAGTGATACCTTCCACTTGAAATCTGTGTGAAACATGATTTTCTAGTTTGTTCGAAGAGCCTTACACTGATGAGTCCTTTCTTCAATATTGCATGATCCATGGTATCAAAAGCCTTAGACAAGTCAATAAAAAGGGGTCCACAATGTTGCTTGTTGTCTAAATATTCAACAGACTTGTTATTTACATAATTAAGTCGCTGTGCTGTGTTTTTTCCCCCCTAAAACCTGATTGAAAAACATAAAAACTGTAAGTATATAAGAACTCTTTGAGATGTTTTCATCTCATTTTTGCAAAACGATAACCTGAGCATATTGAAATATAAAAGAAATCTACTTTCCTTTTCATCAGCCTGCCAAAATGCAGGTCACAGTGTGCTTGTGAATGAGTCATCCATAGGAGAGCCAAAGTGTGCCGCTGTCACATAGCATTAAACACAGAGTGCTCAGACACTATACAGTCTGTGTAAAGGTGAATGTGTTTATAGCTGGCTCCACGCTGATGCCTACACAACAGGTGTACGGTGGTATCGTTGTCACCACTCTAATGGCTCTGCTGTCCTATAACGTGTACACATGGCTAGAGTGACTGGAATGCAAAGTGAGTGCCAGACGTACAGCTTAGACTGCTCATTCTCAAACCTGGGTGCGCAGACATCAGAGAGTCTGTGAGAAATGACCCGAGGCTGCTGTTTGAGTTATGATGATTTCAATACCCAGAAATCCTGTATAATGATAACAAAAAAATACACACTGCATGTTCAAGTTTATCATGGCTGCCATGTGTTAAACCATATTAAAAGCCTTGCCTGTGTTTAGGAAATACAGAGCAACATCTGGACATGGTAATGCCTTATTTACAAGGAGCCTGTTATCTTTTCTGGCAGGAGAAACTATAATCCTGTGTTTATTGTAGCTACTTCAAGGTTAGTTGATACAACTTTGGTATCCTTTACAGATTGAAAGTGACAAAAGTTTGGAGGGAACAGTGTTAATTTTGGCAGCTATTTTAGATTTAGTCTTAGTTTTGGGGCCTAAATGGCTATTAGTTTTATTCACATTTTAGTCATTTGATGAAAATTCATGACATTTTACTCAACTTTTAGTCATTATATGTTTTTTTAATGTTTAAACTAGGGATGCACAAAACCTGATATGCCGATATATACCAACTCATTTGACTGATAACAAATACCAATATCGATATATCCACTTTTTTCCCTACCTAATTTTAGTGATCTTCAAGTATCTTCTGTAGTGGAATTATAATATATTATCATATAATGCATACATAATCTCATGATGGCCCACCAGCAGATGGAGACATGAAATAGAATGCTTTTCAATGTATGCTATACACTGAACAAAAATATAAACGCAACACTTTTGTTTTTGCTCCCATTTTCATGAGCTGAACTCAAAGATCTAAAACATTTTTTTATATACACAAAAGACCATTTCTCTCAAGTGTCTAAATCTGTGTTAGTGAGCACTTCTCCTTTGCAGAGATAATCCATCCCACCTCACAGGTGTGGCACATCAAGATGCTGATTAGACAGCGTGAATATTGCACAGGTGTGCCTTAGGCTGGCCACAATAAAAGGCCACTCTGAAATGTGCAGTTTTGCTTTATTGGGGGGGTCTGGGGGGGTCAGAAAACCAGTCAGTATCTGGTGCGACCAGCATTTGCCTCACGCAGTGCGGTTGATCAGGTTGTTGATTGTGGCCTGTGGAATGTTGGTCCACTCCTCTTCAATGGCTGTGCAAAGTTGCTGGATATTGGCAGGAACTGGAAAACGCTGTCGTATACGCCGATCCAGAGCATCCCAAACATGCTCAATGGGTGACATGTCCAGTGAGTATGTTGGCCATGCAAGAACTGGGATGTTTTCAGCTTCCAGGAATTGTGTACAGATTCTTGCAACATGGGGCCGTGCATTATCATGCTGCAACATGAGGTGATGGTCGTGGATGAATGGCACAACAATGGGCCTCAGGATCTCGTCACGGTATCTCTGTGCATTCAAAATGCCATCAATAAAATGCACCTGTGTTCGTTGTCCATAACATACGCCTGCCCATACCATAACCCCACTGCCACCATGGGCCACTCGATCCATCAGCAAACAGCTCACCCACACGATGCCACACACGCTGTCTGCCATCTGCCCTGAACAGTGAAAACCGGGATTCATCTGTGAAGAGAACACCTCTCCAACGTGCCAGATGCCATAGAATGTGAGCACTTGCCCACTCAAGTCGGTTACGATGACGCACTACAGTCAGGTCGAGACCCTGATGAGGATGACGAGCATGCAGATGAGCTTCCCTGAGATGGTTTCTGACAGTTTGTACAGAAATTCTTTGGTTATGCAAACCGATTGTTGCAGCAGCTGTCCGGGTGGCAGGTCTCAGACGATCTTGGAGGTGAACATGCTGGATGTGGAGGTCCTGGGCTGGTGTGGTTACATGTGGTCTGCGGTTGTGAGGCCGGTTGGATGTACTGCCAAATTGTCTGAAACGCCTTTGGAGACGGCTTATGGTAGAGAAATGAACATTGAATTCATGGGCAACAGCTCAGGTGGACATTCCTGCAGTCAGCATGCCAATTGCACGCTCCCTCAAAACTTGCAACATCTGTGGCATTGTGCTGTGTGATAAAACTGAACATTTTAGAGTGGCCTTTTATTGTGGCCAGCCTAAGGCACACCTGTGCAATAATCATGCTGTCTAATCAGCATCTTGATATGCCACACCTGGAAGGTGGGATGGATTATCTCGGCAAAGGAGAAGTGCTCACTAACACAGATTTAGACAGATTTGTGAAAAATATTTGAGAGAAATGGTCTTTTGTGTATATAAAAAAATGTTTTAGATCTTTGAGTTCAGCTCATGAAAAATGGGAGCAAAAACAAAAGTGCTGCGTTTATATTTTTGTTCAGTGTATTTATTCATTGTGCAAAATAAGAAAGCATGTTGGCTGATTCTGATAGTTCATTTTAAAGCTGATATCGGCCAATACCGATGACGTGCCGGTATTATTGTGCATCTCTAATTATGGTAAACCAACCCTGTGTCTGTCATAAATGATCAGATTGCATATCTTCCCAGATCTGATGTGACAGGCACTCACAACCTCTCATTTACTTATTGTGACTGGGTTTCACACCTTTCATTTGTTTTAAGTGTGGAATCGTTTTCTTTGGTATGGTATGGGTATTAGGGCTGGGTATCGTTAGGGCTGGGTGATATGGCTAAAAATGTTATCACAATTGAAACATTCATATTCATTCATATCAGCTGATATCGATAATTATCTAAGAAATGAAAATCATTTTTTCTTTCAAGTTTAAAAGCTGTTTTTTAGTGAAAGTTGAAGACACTAAACTAGGGGTAGGCAACCTGAAGCTCTGGAGCCATATGCGGCTCTTTAGCCCTTCTCCAGCGGCTCTCTGTGGCTTTGACAAAAAATATCACATGAAAATGGACACTTTTTTTTTTTAACGTTTTCATTTTTATTTATCACTGTTGTAGATCTTTGTAAAAATGTGTAGCTTATGCACTGAATTAAAAAAAAAAAAAGTTTTAACATTTTGTCAACTAAAATGTACATCACACGTCTACAGTCTGGCATTTAAGATGCATTACCGCTCCCTCTTTAGGCGTATGAGTGGTTTAATTATATGGAGGATTTATTGAACATTTATGATATCTTTATTGGAGAAAATTATATCTAGATTCCTATTGTTATTATTTTATTGCCCAGCCCCAGTATCAATACTTGATACATTAAAGGTAGACAACCCAATAAACAACCCAGTACCAAAAAGACCTGGACTGTTGCGACTCCCCACTGGATCAACAATTTTTTGTTACTGCCTGACAAAAGGTCACCTCAATGTCTGTCCAGTTAGCACAAGCTAACAAAGCAGCAGAGGTTAAAATCCAATACTGGGCTGTTTTACTGTCCCAACAAACTCAATGCGATTTAAATCTGATGTTAAACCCTGTTGATAACTGTGTTATCTTTAGCCATGTGATGCTAACAGTTAGCCCTGACACTGAGAGTCTGTGGAGCAGGCCCAGAATGGCTAATCGGGAGGACCGGGACAATTCCCGGTGGGCCAGACTGATGTTTGGGCCGCGAGGGCCGGTGTTCACCTTTTTTTTTTTTTTTTTTTTGGGCCGGTGTTCACCTTTTTTTTTTTTTTTTTTTTTGGGCCGGTGTTCAGTCATGGCACTGGGTTGATCACGTATGCTGCTACCGCTGTCCTTGGGCCGCCTCCCCCTCCACTGGCAGCTCTTTTTTTTTTTGCAGACGCACCCTGACGTAACACGCCCGTGCACTCGGTCAGTGGTGTTTGAAAGATGGAAAATAGAAAGAGCAAGGGTAAGGGCAAGAATTAAAAAGAGGAAAGCTCTGGAAACAGATGCAGCCAAATGTGCTAAAATTGGCAACTTTTTCACTACAATGAGCTTGCGGTTTGAAACAACAAATGAGGATGATGAAACGGGTCAGGCAAGATGTTGAACTTTGCCTGCAAGCCACTGTTCAAATTAATTAATTATCAAGTCAATGAATTGTGTGGCGTTGTGGCATATAACGTAACGTTGTATAATTTAAATAATAGTATGATGTCAGAAGCAAGATCCAGCACCAAGCACCAGCCACGAGCCCACAAGTCCAGAGTGGGCAGGTAGGATTGCTCATTGAGTGAATATTATTGAATTTAATATAATGAAGAGTATGGTGTAGACCTGCTCTATATGAAAAGTGCCCTGAGATGCTAGATGATTCAGCACTACATTAATGAAACTGACCTGAATTGATCAGAAGGCTTTGTAAAAACAGGAGATTTGTGCTGAGAATTATGACCATTTTTGAAATGTGATTTAGTGTCAGAAGCAGAGCCAGGAGCCAGTAGTGATGAGGGGATTGCTCCTGTCAGTATGGAAGGAACAGGTGAGCTGTTGTAACAGAGTGTGTGAACAAGCAAGCATTAGTTCCAATATAACCACTTTCTATGCCCAAACAATAGTAGTGACCCATTATATTTTTTTATCATTTCATTTTTAAGGTTTGGATATCTGTGAACACTTATTTGAACAGAATATAGATTCTGATATTGTTGAAAAGGATGTGTTGTAAAGAATAATGTTGGAGATGTGCACTCATGTTGAGATAAATCTACATTGAGAAACAACCCTCACTTGCATTCAAGTGGAAATATTTTAGAAAAATACACTGAATTACAAGGCTTTACAGAACAGTGCGCTATTGTAGACTTAACATGTAAGGTTATTATTACATGATTTTAATAATAATAGGTCGTGATCTAAAGTGGGCCGGTCTGAGGCATGAAACTCCAGGGCTGAAAATGAGTCCCACTCCGGCCCTGCTGTGGAGCTCACACTCCCGTAACAGCAGCAACAATCCATACAGTTTGTGATGTGGTAAAATTGAGCATGGTGTATTAGTCAGAGTTGGCGGTTCAGCATTCTGAGATGCCACCAAAACTTTGAAAAGTATGGCTTTACTTCATGCCACTCCATTCACATAATGGGTATCAAATGAAGGACTCTACTGGTATCAGAATCACTTTAAGGGTAGTATTAGTACTGGTATCATATTTTTTTAAACAATATCCAGTCCTAATGGGCAACCTCACATTCTGTTTGGCTTATGATACAGAAATACTAAACTGTCAGCCTGTTGCTTACTGTACCACTAGTAACTGGGATGAATAGTGGCTTCAGTGGCATAAAAAACACTGGCTTGTAGCTGGAGCCCACTTAAGTTAACTTGATGAACTCATGGATATATTGAGTAGTACAGCCAGCATGTTGCAGACTCAGTTCTTGGTGCCTTCCTTTTTGCCCTGTCCTGTGAGTAGTCATTTCATCAGCAAGCTTCAGCAGCATATCCTCATACAATGGTTCATATGATATTCTATGAAAATGCACACACAACAGTTTCATATCCTATGAATTAGGGCCCCTCGAACG
Source organism: Cephalopholis sonnerati (assembly GCA_019142605.1). Classification (NCBI taxonomy): domain Eukaryota; kingdom Metazoa; phylum Chordata; class Actinopteri; order Perciformes; family Serranidae; genus Cephalopholis; species Cephalopholis sonnerati. The sequence continues at coordinate 3,448,120 of JAGQAX010000023.1, read as the reverse complement.
ATGTTACATCCCTGACGTAAAGTTACCCAATTAACATAAAGTTACAGAGGTTAGGTTTACTATGGTTAGGTTCAGGAAAGGAAACATGGCAAGGACGTACCTTTAAATTAGGGATGGGAATCACTAGAGGCCCCACGATACAATGTTATCAGGATACATTATACATTATATTGCTGTGATATACTGAGTATTAGGATAAAATATATTGTCATACATTGTACGTAAGTTACTGCCTTTTTTTCAACTATGTCCCCAAAGGAAAACTTGTAAAGTTTTACGTAAAGTTTTCAGTCTGTTCATCTCATTTCAGTCATTTTTACTTTAGCAACATGTACTTAGTGAACTAAAAAAACAATTGATTATATTATCCTAGTAGGCTACCTAAACTTTCATTTGTATTTATCATATTTAGAATTTCTAAAATAAAAAAAAAGATACTTGGCATCCGTTTAACAATACAATATAGCCACAAAAATATTCCGATATTATGCTGTATAGTTTTTTCCCAGCCCCTGCTTAAAATGACTCAAAGTTTGCACAGTTCCAAACACCCATCTCCTATAGAACCTCTAGGGGGAAAGTCCTGTGCTTTGTTATCCATCCACCACACCAGCCTGCCTCCTAACTGGACCTCTTGGGACCACTTTCTTCTTTACCCCCATCGGTCACATGATCACAGCCTTCCAAAATATATGGGTTATGCACGGATTACTGGCTCATTGTTATGTGGGATATGTAGTGCATTACATTTCGTAGGAAAACGTGTGAGCAGTGCATTAGAACAATCTGGCTTCAGGCACTGACTACTTTGCCAGGACACCTGTATGGTCTTTGCGCTTTCCCTTCTGGTTTTACCAGATCCTTATGGTAGAAAACTGTGTGTCCTGGCCTTGCACAAACACGTTCTCCCTCCCATCAGCACTCACATAATAGTTTTATATATATATATATATATATATATATATATATATACAGTACAGGCCAAAAGTTTGGACACACCTTCTCATTCAATGCGTTTTCTTTATTTTCATGACTATTTACATTGTAGATTCTCACTGAAGGCATCAAAACTATGAATGAACACATGTGGAGTTATGTACTTAGCAAAAAAAGGTGAAATAACTGAAAACATGTTTTATATTCTAGTTTCTTCAAAATAGCCACCCTTTGCTCTGATTACTGCTTTGCACACTCTTGGCATTCCCTCGATGAGCTTCAAGAGGTAGTCACCTGAAATGGTTTTCACTTCACAGGTGTGCCTTATCAGGATCAATTAGTGGAATTTCTTGCTTTATCAATGGGGTTGGGACCATCAGTTGTGTTGTGCAGAAGTCAGGTTAATACACAGCCGACAGCCCTATTGGACAACTGTTAAAATTCATATTATGGCAAGAACCAATCAGCTAACTAAAGAAAAATGAGTGGCCATCATTACTTTAAGAAATGAAGGTCAGTCAGTCCGGAAAATTGCAAAAACTTAAAATGTGTCCCCAAGTGGAGTCGCAAAAACCATCAAGCGCTACAACGAAACTGGCACACATGAGGACCGACCCAGGAAAGGAAGACCAAGAGTCACCTCTGCTTCTGAGGATAAGTTCATCCGAGTCACCAGCCTCAGAAATCCCAAGTTAACAGCAGCTCAGCTCAGAGACCAGATGAATGCCACACAGAGTTCTAGCAGCAGACCCATCTCTAGAACAACTGTTAAGAGGAGACGAATCAGGCCTTCATGGTCAAATAGCTGCTAGGAAACCACTGCTAAGGAGAGGCAACAAGCAGAAGAGATTTGTTTGGGCCAAGAAACACAAGGACTGGACATTAGACCAGTGGAAATCTGTGCTTTGGTCTGATGAGTCCAAATTTGAGATCTTTGGTTCCAACCGCCGTGTCTTTGTGAGACGCAGAAAAGGTGAACGGATGGATTCCACATGCCTGGTTCCCACTGTGAAGCATGGAGGAGGAGGTGTGATGGTGTGGGGGTGTTTTGCTGGTGACACTGTTGGGGATTTATTCAAAATTGAAGGCACACTGAACCAGCATGGCTACCACAGCATCCTGCAGCAACATGCCATCCCGTCCGGTTTGCGTTTAGTTGGACGATCATTTATTTTTCAACAGGACAATGACCCCAAACACACCTCCAGGCTGTGTAAGGGCTATTTGACTAAGAAGGAGAGTGATGGAGTGCTGCGGCAGATGACCTGGCCTCCACAGTCACCGGACCTGAACCCAATCGAGATGGTCTGGGGTGAGCTGGACCGCAGAGTGAAGGCAAAGGGGCCAACAAGTGCTAAACACCTCTGGAACTCCTTCAAGACTGTTGGAAAACCATTTCGGGTGACTACCTCTTGAAGCTCATCGAGAGAATGCCAAGAGTGTGCAAAGCAGTAATCAGAGCAAAGAGTGGCTATTTTGAAGAAACTAGAATATAAAACATGTTTTCAGTTATTTCACCTTTTTTTGTTAAGTACATAACTCCACATGTGTTCATTCATAGTTTTGATGCCTTCAGTGAGAATCTACAATGTTTAAATAGTCATGAAAATAAAGAAAACGCATTGATTGAGAAGGTGTGTCCAAACTTTTGGCCTGTACTGTATATATATATATATATGTATACATATTATAGGTCTCAATCTGGCTGGCAGACAGAGCTGAAGTTTTGATTTTAGTGTAGTTAGAGCAGAGGTTTCTTGCAGGTTGGTTTTAAACTTATGTTTTGGACATCAGAGTTGTGATAGAAAAAGCTGAGAACTGTGGTCACATTGTGCCTGTTGTCTATTAGTCAGTGTTTTCCATTAAACCACAGTTGCAGTCTTTCCTGTAAGCACTCCAATTTACCACTGCAATGCACTGCACTGCTATGGACACATGAGTATGGTTGTTTCAGCCTGCCACAGGTTTACTGGAAAAGGTTTACGTGTGGTTTGTGATGCCAAAGTAGAGGCTACAAAAAGCACCTGAGAAACACGATCAATTTTCATTTTGATTGTTGAGTCCTTGACCACATGTCACAGTCATGTCACAAATCTTTCGTGTCTTTGAATGCTGACCATTGAAATGACTCAGCATTTCAACATGTCCTTTCTAGTCTGCTTTAGTAGAGCTTTAACTCAGACAAAATCCTTTTAGTGCACAGGCCTAATAATCAAATATTTAAGGCAGGTGGCCATGCAAGATCTGCCTCATGCTGTTTATGTACTGTATTTTACCACTTTAAAACTTGAGAACTGAAGTTTTTGCTTTCAAGTCTTAAATAAAAGCAGTCAGGTCTTAAATAAGTAAATTCTTAGAGCTTTCATGTGCAAGTCAAGTCACAAGTCCTCATTTTAGTGACTTACAGGTGCTGTGTGGAGTTTTTGGCTACTGTTGGTGCTATTGGGCAATGTTTTGGTGTCTCCCTTGAACATTTACATACACTAGAAAGCAAGTGACCAGGCCTGAAAATGCAAAATGAAATGGTTGATCAAAATGAAAACAACAGCAGCTACAGTCACGCAGTCTGCCAGCCCCCCCTGCCTACTATAACCTGATGGTGTGATCTCTGCCTGTCATCATACACATACACATCAACACAATGTTCAGTCATGGAGTAAAGAATGAGAGAAGAGGAAGCGTGTTAAAAGGAGAAGAGCCCTGGAGGGAAGTGCAGTTAAATGCTGCAAAAAATAGTTCATGAGCAAGGGACATTGTTTATGTTAAAAAAAAAACCCAAAACAACATGCTGGCAGGGCTGCACTCAGCATGTCATAATATCACAACTACCCAGCTATTTCAGAGCTATCTGTTAGGTGCAAGTTCTTCCAGTTAAACAAAGCTACCAGAGCTTCATGATGATCAACATTTGTCCAGTAAGAGTTTGTGCATACGTGCCGAAATATCACTATCTGGGGGTCACAATCGAGTGCAGGCAGCTGACATAGGACGGCATTTTTTTTGACCACTCAACCACAGGATAAACTGATTAGATTTTGGTGGTCAAGGTTAACTTAACTCTGACCTCATGTCTGTTCAGCTCTTGTGAACACGATGTCTTAAATGCCTTGAAGGAATTTCTTCAAATTTGGCACAAATGTCCACGTGGACTTAATGATAAACTGACTAGAACTTGGTGGTCAAAGGTCACTATGACAGCACAAAACGTGTTTTTGGCCGTAACTTAATAATTCATAGAATTTTAAGTACGAACTGATGAACTGATTAGGATTTAGTGGTTAAAGGTCAAAGTCACTGTGACCTTACATCCATCTAATTCTTGTGAACGTGATTGCTTAGGAACAATTCTTCTGAATACCATGTCTTAAATGTCTTCAAAGACTATGTTAAAATTTGGCACAGACGTCCACTTGTGGACTCAAGGATGGACTGACTAGAATTTGGTGGACAAATTATACAAACTATAACAACACATAATGTGTTTTTGGCTATTGCTCAGTAATTCATATGATAGTGATGACAAATTTTCACATGAATGTTTAACAAGGTAAAATGATGAAGTGATGGCATTTTATATTCAAAAGGTCAAATGTCAACCGTCATTACTTCCTCTCCCTGGATGACAACCAGGTCAGGGGGACTCCTGTTCTGGGTTTAACACAAGCTCACTGGTTTTGTTTATGTTGAGCTTTAGGTGATTGTCTTTGCACCATGTAAAACTAGTGTCTAAGGTAAGATAGTATGATTCTCACTGGAAATGATTTATTGGAATTGAAAAAAAAATACACTTAATACCTTTTATTGACTATTCAAAGTATTTACTACATTTATTATACAAGTCTGGATCATAGACTGTGTATAAAGATGGATGACACATCTCCATTTACCCCCGCTGTACAAAAATGAAGCCGAAATTTTCCAGATACGACCCCTGCCATTTTGTGCTGGTGATGTCATTTGGCAACGTATCCTCATAGAATGGTCCATATGATATCCTATAAAAATGCAGATGCAACAGTTCATATGATATCCTATGAATTAACGCCCCACGAATGTTGTTACATCCTTTATGTACAGCTACGTGATTAATGTTAAGTTACAGAGGTTAGGTTTAGGCAAGTTAAGTTACTGTGGTTGGGTTTAGGAAAAGAAACTTGGTGAGGTTACATCTTAAAATGACTCACAGTTCACATGGTTACAAACACACATCTCCAGGGGAAAGTGCATTTTTTGTGACCCATTCACCACCCCAACCTACCTTTTTACAAGACTTCTTGGGATTGCTTTCTAGTTTACTCATGTCAGTGCACTGGTCCCACAGTCACAGCCTTTTAAAATACATGGTATATGCACATATTTGGCTGCAGTTTATGAGAACATTTGGAATAGACAGTAGCAATCTCCATGGCATCAAGTTCCTGCCCATACACCCGTCTGACCAATTGAGAGCAACACTATTGATTGCAAGCATACCGATTGGCACACAGCTGTCAATGATGACCTCAATCTCCCTTTTTTTTAAATATCCATTTCCTAGTTCTAAGCAAACCTAACAGAAAAATGAACACTTAAAAATACCTCAGAATATTTATTTGAGGTGTACTTTGGATTTTTTGTTTAGCCCATGTCCCATCTGCTAACATGGAGGAGGCGGGGTTAATGACCTTCACTTTTGGGGAGCTGTCATGTTGTTCATCTTTATATGCAGTCAGTGGTCTACAACTTGACTGGTTGGCAGAGGCATACAACCGCAAGACGGTAATTCTGGTTATTCTATGTATTTTGGTATTTTTTAGTTTCATAGTACAATAAATGCGTTTCAGTTTTATAGATTGTTGTGACCTGTTTCCTTGTCGGAAAATGTTTGTTCAGTGTTGGCACAGAGTAATACATATAATATACAAGTGATTGAAATGTTCCTTAGTTTAATAATGAAAATAATTAACCAAAGTTGCCAGTGGCAAAATGCTGCCTCAGTCTTTAGCGGGAGGATAGTGTCTGTCTTTGACATTTGCACTGCTGTCTGTTTAAAATAAATGAAAAAAAGTATCCTCATGTGTTTTGTTTTGTTTTTTCGCACCAAACTGTGACTTCTGTGACTTCTGCTTGGGTCGCACCAATAGAAGATGATCTCAGGAATCGACAATAGTCGCATCAATCACCAATAGTTGATGCCTTTGCCAACGTCAAAACAGTATTAGGCTTGTTACGAAAGTAATGCATTATTATTACTAGTAGTAGAAGTATTAAATTTACATTAAATTCAATCTGGTTCGTCATAGTTTCATGTTGGCATCCTCTGCATAGAAGACACTTGACTGGGTACTGTCAATCTCACCTGGTGATAATAGGATGATCTGAATATGAAATAGATCACACAACACTAACCCCTTCTAAATTATGTTTGAAACAACAATGTGAATTTGAGAATTTCCAACTTTGGCACCCCCTAGTGGTAGTTTAAAAAAGACACAGATTAGTGTTTGAGATTCAGAGATGATGAACAGGCTTAAAGCAACTCAAAGAATGCAGCGATCAGCAACAAGATGGTCTTAATTTTCTACATTTACTCACTTCCACACTTTCAGAAGTGCTATAAACACATGGGAGTCCTACAGATAGGGGCTATGAGGCTTCATACAGCTACCCAGTAAGAGCGTCTCTTCCTCTGGGCTATGCTGCCATGAAAAACAAAGCAGCTTCTTCCCTTCGTTTCACCTCAGAAACTCAGACTTAAAACAGAGGTTCCTGTTTGTAGCCATCACAACCTTCAGGATATTCATCTGCAGGTCTGTGAAAGTGCAGTTTTTAATATTGCAAACCGGAGTGTGAGGCTGTGATGACAGACAAGCCAGTTAGAGGGGGTGAATGAGGAGATTGCCACCAGGTCTGCTCCTGTAGAGGAGGACATCTGCCACTCGTTTTTTTTCTGTCTCAGCCAAGGTCAGATGAGGACTGTGGCAGCGCCGGCAGTGTCATTCTGGAAGAAGGACATGGATGTGAACAGAAAGAGAGACAGAGGGGAGAAGAGAATTGCAGTATGCTGGTAGTGATAAATTAAAGGTTGTTAATGTGATAGTCACTAAGGCAGCACATCGGGCTTCAGTTTCTGTCTTTGCAGCTCAGTGAGAAATATGGATCGATGGGGAGGGAGATTGAGTTGAATTTGAGACGTTTGAAGGTTGTAAATCCTCTAGCAGTTTAGATGTTCATCCGAATGAGAAAGATAGATTTTAAGGGTAAGATCATATTTTTTTATATATTTTTCATTCCTAGTAACAACAATGTATTCATCAAAGTAAGGACATAATATTGTTTAAATGTGGGGATAGTGGTGCACATTTTCAGACAGTATCTCCATGAGGACATTCTAAGTGTTGCACTCAGTTGTACATAGCAAAATACATGGTGTGAAGTAGCTATGAATGTTGGATCATTGGTTCATCGGTTCATTGACCATTGGTTTCTGAAAGTTACAGAAAAGGTTGGACACAGACTCCCCTAATCTGATGGCAAAAAGATGTGAGTGGAGGGGAATTCTGAAGCTATAATCTGTGAAGCACTTCTAACATAGTATTCTGGCTGCTTTAACACAGGTTAGCCAATCTATTTGAGGATAGAATTACAACTGTGTGTTTTAGTGTTTTAAGGGTGTCAGACCAACTTCCTGGTTAGGGAAGAGGTAGTCTTGAAATCTCAGCATCCCGTACATTACTCAGTGATTTAAATCATGGAGTCATGTAAGTGCTAAATGTAAGCCCTAAGGTCACAGATGGGGCAAAGTAGTGGTTGTGATGGCTGCTTACTACTGAGGCAGATGAGGAGGATGCTGTAGGACAGGTGATAATATGGTTTTGCATGTGAGCATGGAGTGAATGACAGGATGAGAAAGGAAACTTACAGCCTGAGCATGAAAAGTATTGTCCTCCTGACTGAACTTTTGCTGGAGCTTCATTTAACCCAGGGCTAGTAGAAGTGCAGTGGAAATCATAAAGCCCTGGGCTTAGGTTAACTCTGGGTTAACAATGTGAGTATAAAAAGGGGCAAAGCTAGCCCAGAGCTGTTCTTAGCCCAGTGTCAAAAGTTCCTTACAGATTTCTTTTTGACCAAGTAAGGACAGAAGTTTCAACAAAACCCCAAGGATATTGGTTGACTTCCTTAAATTTTGGGGGAAAAACACAGAGAAGAAGGGGAAAAGATAAAGGAAAAGAGGAAGAAGGGGGAGAAGGATGGGGGATTAGAGTGGTTGGGTACTTGGTAGGGAGGTAACAGCAGCAGCATGTGTGTGTGCTCCCTGGTGCTGCCAGACACTTATGTATCGCCTGAATTGATATCACTGAGATCTCACACTGTTACAGTGAAACAGAGACTCTATATTCTCATCACTTCTCTATCACACCTCTTGTCCCCATTGAAACAAATGATTGTGTTGAGAGAAGCAACTCCTGTAAACACAGAATGTGTGTGTGTGTGTGTGTGTGTGTGTGTGTGTGTGTGTGTGTGTGTGTCTGTGTGCTTTCGGTGTATATTTGAACAATCTCATATAAACTGCAGGTGGGTTGAGATTGTTGGGTTCAGGAGCAGTAGCTGGGTCACAGTTGTGTTACAGTTCTCAAGGGTAGACAGCTCCTCTGCAGCCTCTGCCCCTGTCTCTGTCTCTGCCCCCACCTTACAGGACATGACTAAGCAGTTTCCCAGCAGAGCAGATACTTAAGTGTATATGAGGTACAGTACACATGGGCAGTAACCCTACCTATAGAAACATAAAGATTTAGCTGTGATAGCTCAAAAAATACTGTAAACTAATGAGGCCATAGCATAGATTACTGATAACTAGAGGTTTCTTTAATGCTAGTGTTCCTGAAAATCAGGTCTATATTTCCCATGAATCCTTTTGTTGTTTATTTACAAAGAAAAGAACAAACATTAGCCAAAGCCTCTTCCCATTTCCTTCTCTCAAGACTGTTTTTAACAGTATTCAGTTGTTGACCTAGATTTCATAATGAAAGCAATAACACAATGTGTTTGATGCGTTTGAGAGAAGCCAAAGAGAAATTTCCACTGATGTGTATAATAAAGTTATCTGTCTATCTATCTATGCTAAATGATAGCATTTAGGGTTGCAGTAACATACAGGTTTCAAGGTATGCGTCTTTACAATACAGAAAGAGATGCAACTGGACGCTAAATCTCCTCTTTATTGTTGTTATTTTCAAAGGGTAGACTTTATACACATACTTCTATTAACAAAATTATTTCAAGTTTCAATAGTTATATAAAACATTTGTTCAACCAACAATAACTCTTCTGTTTCCATTCCTTTAAGGGTCATTCTGACTGATAAAATTCTGTAATATTGTGATACCTTGAAACTGCAATATTTTCTGAGATGGTTATTGTACTGTGAAAATCTGTTGCAACCCTAAATACAATGCATGCTGCATAGTCATAGTACACTAAAAACAGAGAATAAAAGGTTTTTAGGATTTATGATGTATTTCTTCTCTCTCTTCTTCTCTCTCCCTTCCTTTATACATTGTTCTCAGATTTAGTTTTTTTTTTCCTAGAGGCCTCAAATATTTCTTAGAGTCCAACAGAAATCACAATTAGTTATCACCTTTTACAGTAAAAAACAAACAAACAAACAAAGATGTATACTTATTATTAAATGTATTCATGTTTTATTGTTACAAGGAAGAAAGTAAAATTTGAAGAGATCAGATTATGAGAATCTTCATTTAGCCCCCAACCCTCTGAGTGGTAGTGACCAGTATGCTAGCATGCAGTAGCTCAGTGCTGCCGCTGGCCTTTTGGGTGCCCCAAGTGTAACTGCTTTGCTTTGTGGTGCCCCCCCCCCCATTAAAAATAATATTCTTATAATATATCAATAATTTACTTGATTTACTCCACTGCTAAAATAAAACAATAATAAAACAATGCCACACGCCATTGCTTAAGTACAACACATGTCTCTTAAACATGTGAAAGACATTCTTCAAGAAAGCATCTAGTTTACAAATAACTTTTGGCTTATCGAATTCTAATAACAAAATTCATTTCAACATAAATGGATGGTTTAAATAATACTTAAATTCCTTTCTCTGTAAGTCATTAAGCTTACATTCTTACATTCAAACAAAATATGAAATATGATATGATACTTCCAGTGACTTTAGGAATTCTGCTGTTGCTGACTCTAAAATGACTAATGGCCTACCTGTACTTAACTACAAATAGTTGTACATTATTTGACTGAGTTAAGTTTCTTTACCCTCTATCAGCCTCCTCCAGTAGCCAGTAATGCTCTTTTTAACTGCAATACAGAGTGGGTATCTTCCTAATTCCCTATACACCATGTTATTGCAGTTTGTCGTTTCAATTTTTGGGGTATATTCTAGAAATCTGAGATGTAGTTTTTCCAGTAGTTTTTCCCCACACCTAACGTGTACAACATGACTGGTGTAACCAGCTTGTCAGAAAGATCTATTGTGATATCTACAGGTAAATCAAATTTTCTACATTTACAGAGAATGGCAAACATTGCACGAGAAGCTTGCTTATGCAGCTCCTCGATGGCATTCTTAAATGAACCATCATGATTATATTAAAATCATTCATCTCTAAATTTTTTCCAGTGTACGAAAACTTAATTTAGCTAATGTCAGCTTTTCTGTTACCAAAAACTATGACTCTAGTTTTATTACTATTAACCTTTAACTTACATTTCTTAAAAAAATTGCACAGATGATCTATTGCTTTCTGTAAACCTTCTTTTGTTATACTCAACTCAACTCAACTTTATTTATAAAGCACTTTAAAAACAACCACAGCTGAAAACAAAGTGCTGTACATAAATAATCATAAGACATAAAATAAACCATAAAAACAGTGAAAAACAATAAAAAATAATAAAACAGGAGCAAAGTCTCATGCTGGGTCGAAAGCCAACGAATAAAAATGGGTTTTAAGATTAGTTTTAAAAATGGACAGTGAAGAAACCTGTCTGATGTGCAAAGGCAGATCATTCCATAATTTGGGAGCAGCAACAGAAAAGGCTCTATCCCCTCTGAGCTTCCGCTTAGACCTCGGTACCTCCAGGAGCAGCTGATCAACTGACCTGAGGTACCGAGCAGGGGCGTCAGGGTGAAGCAGCTCAGAGAGATAAGGAGGGGCGAGACCATTTAAAGATTTAAATCCATCCATCCATCCATCCATCCATACATTTTCATCTGCTTATCCGGGGCTTTCCAGCTCCTCCTGGGGGACCCCAAGGCGTTCCCAGGCCAGATGAGATATATAATCCCTCCAGCGTGTTCTGGGTCTGCCCCGGGGCCTCCTACCAGTGGGACGTGCCTGGAACACCTCCCGTGGGAGGCGCCCAGGAGGCATCCTGATCAGATGCCCGAACCACCTCAACTGACCCCTTTCAATGCGAAGGAGCAGTGGCTCTACTCTGAGCTCCCTCCGGATGTCTGAGCTCCTCACCCTATCTCTAAGGCTGAGCCCAGCCACCCCACGGAGAAAACTAATTTCGGCCGCTTGTATCCGCGATCTCATTCTTTCGGTCACTACCCAGAGCTCGTGACCATAGGTGAGGGTTGAGACATAGATGGACCAGTAAATCGAGAGCTTTGCCTTCCGGCTCAGCTCCTTCTTCACCACGACGGCCCGGCGCAGCGCCCGCATCACTGCAGAAGCCGCCCCAAACCGCCGATCCATTTCACGCTCCATTCTACCCTCACTTGTGAACAAGACCCCGAGATACTTGAACTCCCTCGCTTGGGACAGTAACTCTCCCCCAACCCAGAGGGGGCAATCCACCTGTTTCCGGCAGAGAACCATGGCCTCAGATTTGGAGGTGCTGACTCTCATCCTGACCGCTTCACACTCGGCTGCAAACTGCTCCAGTGCGTGCTGGAGGTCACAGTGTGATGAAGCCAACAGAACCACATCGTCTGCGAAAAGCAGAGATGCAATTCTGAGGTCACCAAACTGGACCCCCCCCCCTGGTTTAAAATCGCTGTCCATCTTAAAACCCAAGTTAGAAACAGTTGGCTTCACATACAGTGCCAAGGGGCCCAGGTCAACAGGGGGAGGTTCACAGGAGCCACTGGGACCAAACACCATCACTTCAGTTTTCTTTTCGTTAAAATTTAAAAAGTTTAGGCCATCCAGGCTTTAATGTCCTCAAGACATAACAGAAGTGGTTTGATTGAGAGGGCATCTTTCTTTTTTAGTGGCACATATATCTGAGTGTCATCAGCATAACAGTGAAAAGAGATGCCATGCTTTCTGAGAATGGAGCCCAGAGGAAGTAAGTACAATGAAAAAATGAGAGGCCCTAAAATTGCGCCCTGTGGCACCCCAAATGACAGAGGAGCGGGGGAGGATTCAGAACCAGCAAGGCTTACACACATAGTTCTGTCTGTCAGATAGGACCTAAACCATCGCAGAGCACTACCACAAATGCCTACTAGGTGCTGCAACTGGGATAATAAAATATTGTGGTCTACTGAATCAAAAGCAGCAGTTAGGTCCAGCAGGACAAGAATCACATAATCTCCAGAGTCGTTAGCCAGGAGGATGTCATTGAAGACCCTTAGCAATGCTGACTCTGTGCTATGCAGAGTCTTAAAACCTGATTGGAAGACCTCCAGAATATCATGCTCATCCAAAAAAGACTTCAGTTGAACATAAACAACTTTCTCCAGGACTTTAGAAATAAAAGGCAACTTAGAGATAGGCCTAAAGTTAGCTAAGTTAGTTATAGACATAATACTTGTATCATCTGCACACATCAGTACTATAAGCTGGATATTAACTGTCTGTCTTGCCAATAAATTTTCACCCTGTCGAACTCCTGCAAGGCTTGCAAAAAAACTCATTAACCGTTAGCAAATACACGTTTTGATATTTTTGTACATGTTTTTTGCTATATCCAAAAATTTGCCATTAATACCTGCTTTTAATAGTTTGTATCAGAGTGCATCCCCCCTAGACTGTATCAAATGCCTTACTATAGTCATTGAAAGAACAGAACAAGACAAAATTGACCCACCTGCCTGAACTTCTGTCCCTGGTACTGAATGGAGCAACGGAGACATAGACATAACATGTCACTTTGGTTTAGCCTTGCATGTTTTCCGTGGTTGTAATATAACTTTCAGCCTAAGTTTTATTATGTCATTATACCAATCCATAGAATAATGAGAATAAGTGAAGTTTTGGTCAGTGACAGGCCCCTAGGAAGTGTGCTGGGAAACTAACTTTCTTTGTGGCCAAACAGTGGAATTACACTGTCATGTGATGCACTGTGATGAAGACTCTTGCCATAGACTTACATGCTGAAAGAGAGTGGATACATTTTTGAGTGTCACAATTCCCACAAGGATTTGATCCATTTGGTCCGAAAACATTTGTAAAGTCTACAAGAGCTGCATGATTAAATCATTGTACAGCACTGGGCCTCTTATCAGCAGATGTTACAACATGTAAACTTTAAGTTGCCACCCAGATTTTTTTCTCTTACAGCATTGGAAGGGAAAAATAGTGCAACGAGACAAAAGAGAAGAGGGAGCCACCAAAAGAATGACTAAATACCAGCAGTGGGAAAAGTATTTAGATGTTTCACTCCAGTAAAAGTATTAATACAAAAGTATAGAAATACTTTGTTACAAGTAAAAGTTCTGCATTTGGAATCTTACTTTAGTATAAGTACAAAAAATAATTGCATCAACATATACGCAAAGAAAAAAAGTACTCATTATGCAGAATGGCCTATTTCAGAATAGCTACTGATCCCTTGGTAAAACTCACAAGCTACCCAGTAGTTTATATAGAAACAAATAATATATAATTATAAGTGAATAATGCCATTGTACTGAATGTTAATAAGCATTTATATTGCGTCAATAAAAATGAAATGAAATACTCGGACCCTTTAATCTCATGTTTCAGTTTTGGCAACAAGCACATCCACCTATGAACTCTAGCTGAGAGAAATCAGCAGATGTCTGTAAAATCCCATTCATCATCCTGCCCACCAGCCCCAACAAATCCAGCTATTCAGCCCATTTTCCCTCCACTTGCCTCAGTCAACATCCCACTCATATACTGCAACAGAGTGGGGAGGGAAAGTAGGAGAGGGCTGAGAGTCTCAGCTTTGTTTTCTTCATGGCTACACAGATGAGGAAGTTTGAACAGTTTTAAGGTTTTCGGGGAGCCTAAAAGTTAAATCAAATGTCAAAAATATAACATTTTTTCCATTTCAGTGAAAAACTTTACAGCATTTTGATATAACCAAGATATTTAATGAGTAAAAGGATAACATGAAAGGGTCCTGTCCAGTGCACCTGATATGTCATATATCTCAGGGAAATTATGGCTAAAATTACTTTGTAGCCATATTTGTGTTAAAATTCATCAGGCTTGGGCCATATCTAACTTTCCGTACCTTTATACCGTGCTGACATTTCACCAACCTGGTTTCACTCCAAAGTTGTTGAATACCAGAGCTTAGCCAGTGACTTATGTATGCAAACTGTACATTTCCTGTGAATACGGAAGTGTATTTTGAAAACAGACAATGCATGTAACAGGCTGAAGTTGACACGGCATCCCTGAACATCAACAACCAACACACCCAGGGTACCTTGTGTGTCATATGTCGATGTGGAAAGTCCATGACCAAACATCGGCATGTGAAGAGGTGGGAGTGAGAATGTGTTGGGGTATATAGCATATGATGTGCGCGGTGCTATCCCCCCTCCTTCAACAAGCCGGCAAGTTCGCTACTTTTTGCAAGCTCCAAGAAAACTATATTCTCACACCTGCCTTCCTTTTTACTGTACACTGTACACCTTTTAAATTCCTATTTCTCTCTGTCACAGAACTACAACTTGCTTAATTGCCTCACAAAACACGTTTTTTACCAACTCAAGAATTTATACTTTAATTATAGCTGCTGCGCAGCAATGGTCGGGGCTGGGCAATTTTAGGCAGAATTGTGGATGAGTGGCTGAAGTGATCAGAGACTCATACAAAGGAAAGAGAAAAATCAAGAATAAGAAAGTAAGAATAACATTAACTGCTAGCAATTATGAACAAACTGGCCTGATCTAGCTTAAAGCTAAACATTATCCAGGTGACAAAGATGAAAACATTTTTTAAAATGTAAAAGTAGCTATTGGATAGACTGTGCATATTGACTGATAGCTAAGCCAAATAAACAGGGAAAAGAGACAAGGGATAACAGGGAAAAGTGTTGATAAAGAGTATTTGTCTCTCTGTGAAACTGCCTGGATCATAAGTATTTTAACCTTAGCAGTCTCTAATCCACATAGCATGATGCCTGAATATAGGACTTTCACATTAGAATGTCCGTTCTGCCTTAGCTGAGGTTTGAACTCACAATTTCTGAGACTGAGGTCCGTCTTCTATCTCACTGAGCTAATTGGAAAGTGACAGTTTGTGTTCACAAATTGACTAAGCCGAGCATCAGGGTACCAGACAGTAGCCATCCATGCCATGGAAAAGCAAATTTCAAAGTGAAAGTTCCAAAGGTGTAGCACATATGGTTGATTTGTTATGAATTTTCAAATTTTTGAAATTTAGAGGCTTGCTGTAGCTCCACCATCAGGACTATTGTCTTGTGTTTCCAGTTGAGGACATCTGGCATGGGACTGGACCTTTGTGCAAAGTCTGGGTAGATTTCTCATATGGAAATGTTGCACAAGCTTAGGCTTGAACTCACAATCTTCAACACCAAGAAACATCCTCTATCTCACTGGGCTAATTGGCAAATGGAAATGCCACATGTAGCTTCACAAACTGACTAAGCCAGTCACCTGTGTGCAAGACAGCAGCTGTTAGGGTGTAAAGGCAGATTTCAAACGGCTGTCAAAAATTCAGTTATTAAGACAAAAATCCAAAAATTCACAAGTTGCATCTAGACAGCATGGAGATGTTGGTAATTTGTTTTTAACAATGATTTATTGGCTCCATAAGTGAAAAACTGATGCCATTTTTGCATTGACTCCAATTGTTCGTATGAGAGCAAAATTCAAAATGCTGTAAAAAAAATCAGTTTTTGAGATAAAATTCTGATATTTTCCAAACGTCATCTACCTTGACTCCAAAATGTTGTCATTTTTTTAACGAACATTGAAAATGTATTTAGCAAGCATTTGCAAGTATATGTTTACCGTTTACCGTTTACAGTCAAACATTTTGATGCACTGTAGGCTCAGTTTTTGATAAATCAAAAATCTGTGTGGATCGTTTGTGTAGGACAGTCTGAAGTTTGGTGTCAATTGAGCAAAAATTGTGCGAGGAGATAGATTTAATAAGTTTTACAGTTTTTGAAAAAAAAAAAACAGTGACGGACTTCATAATTTGCAATAGGTTTAAATATACAAAAGTTTCTTCAGTACTGAGGCTACATTTTAGTGAAAGTTGCAAATCTGTAGCACATAGACAGCTTAGGCTGCCTGGCCCCTAATTAGGACAAAATGTCACACAAAAGTCAAATAGGGTAAAATTATGAAGTGATGACAATTTATACCCAAAAGGTCTAAGGTCTGAATAGGTGACACTCATCTTCGGTGTCCACCTTGAAACTAATAATAATAATAATAATAATAGATTTTATTTATAACGCACTTTACATTTGAATACAAATCTCAAAGTGCTGTGCTGATTGCAGATCGTCTGTGCTGTGGGGTCAAAGATATGTTTGAAGCATCTATGATTTAGATGCATTTTGATTTGGCTTAACATTAAAATTATTTAAAATGGTTTTATCATTTGCATCTGAGCCTCAATTCTTAACTTGGTTTCTGGTCTGATATGTAAATACTCAGTAATCAGAGCACAGCCTGTCTTTCTACTGTGTGCTGTGTATGGGTGTGGAGTATGGGGGCGTTGGAGGGGTTATTGGCAGTCTGGTAGGTATCATTCCACACAGATGTGTCGCTCAGTTGGCAGTAGACAGATGTACCAAGCTCAGTTTGCTGTGTCATGTTGGTGTTTAGTAAATCCGAAACTGTCAATCTGTTTAGTGAGACTGTACTCACGGATCTCACTCATTCTCACATTCATTATCTCTTTATATCTCTGATTTATAGGTCATATCCTCTTCATCACTGCACAAATTCTGTGTTGTTTTTCTTCTTTGATCTCCTACTGTCTGTTACTGTAGTTCATCGAGTCATTTCATTAGCCAACATTATGTCTCTGTCTCTTTCTCTTCTTTCCATCACTTTATCCCCACAAATCCCATTACACGCATGTCCTGTGGACACATTAGCTGATGACAAACCAAGCATGAGCTGTGATGGAGGCCTGAGGATAGCTAAATTAAGTAGAGAGGAATTATCAAACGGACAAATACAATCTCAATCTTTTACTCTGTGTCATTTGAGAGATTAGATCGGGTTTTCACATGTAACAATGTAGCACATCTACGATGTGTACATTCACTGCCTGTTACTCAACTATTATTCCATAAGTCTCAGCATTTGTGTTCTATGATGCATCAGAGCCATGAGTGTAGAAAACAAAGACCATTTGATTTCTGGAACATTTTAGTGACTGATATTTTTTGCCCCATTAGGAGTGAGGCCTAAGGACAATGAGGTTGATTGGTCAGCCAGAGCAAGATAATCTATGACTACTGCTGAGATTGCCGTGAATATAGTTTGGGTGTTCATGGTCCCCCAGAGGATACCTTTCATGGTCCAATTTTGAACTGACCAATTTCTTTTTCAGTGACAACCTTCCCTTAAAAACTAAGGGCTGGAAGATTGCTGTGGAGATTTGTGGTCCCGAGAGGATGAATCCTACTGATCTTTTCACTAGCACTGCAAAAGTTTACTTGTGTACACAAGAAATATGAAAATCTAATGGCCAAAATTTGTAACTCAATACTAGGCAGAGTGAATATTTATAAGTTTTGGCTCCTAGCTTTTTTTCCAGCCAATGTTGGTCAGTCAGTCAACCACTTTGGTTCAGACTGGAGTATTTTGGTAACTGTTGGAAGAATTGACAAACATTTTGTACAGACATTCATGGTACTAAGAGCCAGAATGGGGGCTCTAGAGAAAAAGTCAGCGGATCATGAAAGTCACTAAAGTCTTGACACATGGGGCGTATAAAATAATGGATGTAGCCATTGGTTTGTGAGAAGAAGTTACCATATTTAGATGAGAGGGTGGAGCTAACACAGACATTAGCTGCTGTCTTGGTTAGCCCAGTGCATTTACAGCTATGGTTAATTGTGATAATGCTAATGCTAATTATTGCTTTCAAAAAAAACAGACTTAAAAACATTAAAACAAAATGTACTTACTGGAAAAAATAAATATCCAACTCCTTATAGCAGGAGTGTCCAAACTTTCTTGAATGGGGGCTGGATTGGATAATGTGAAAATACCTAGGGGCAGCTGCTTCTCGCTGTTGACTTTACACTCCTTCCGTTATTTCTTTTCTTTCTCCTTCTGTTCATGAAAACACACTAATTCTGCCTGTGTAGTTCCTACTTGGTGCATGTCTTCAAACCATGATAGTCCTGGTGTCTTTTAGTACAACAAGATGCTGAACAAAACTTTTAAGGAGACCAAATTTTACAATTAGCTTTCATGAACTGAAAAGATGCTGAATTAGCGACAGATTCAGCTATGCCTATACTCTGTGAATCTGGTGTTATGCCAGTGTTATGTTAGCTGACCAAAGTTCTTGCTGTGGTAGCGACTTGCAAACCGATGGCACCCACCTGTGGCTCAAAGCATTCACGTGCTTGATTATGCTTAACTTTAAGCCTTAATAACATTTAAACTAGTGAGTTTAAAAATGTACCCCCTGTGTGGTTGTCATGGATGGAAAATTTGGCTATAGAGACCAAAACTGTTTTTGGCTGTAAACATGTTTATTTCCTGTATGAAGTTGGGTATTTTAACATGTCTGTGAGGACTGACTTTTGGAACCAGCGTCAAGTGGACATTAGAGGAACTGAAGTTTTTGGCATTTAGCCTTTGGCATTTTTTTTTTTTGTGGTAACTTTACAAATAATGAATGCTGTTAATACCTGTTAAGGGCAGTCTCAAATTACAGCTAATTTTACATCAGAAAACATGAAAAAGATTGCCCTACTCTCAGTTGTTAACACATTATTAATCAGCCCGAGCTGTGACATGACATCTCTCTTTATCCAGGTCTCATACTTAGCTTCCTCTCAGAGACATGTGCTTTGGAACTACCTCTTAAAAAGTTGGTGTATGTTGAAGAGCGCCAAGGAAGAGGAAATGTTACGCAGTAGGTTTAAATAACACTTATGTCCTTGAAGTTAATGTATTAATGCTGACCCAATAATTGAGTACATCAGATTCAATCCCAGTTAACACCATGGATTTAGAGTGAAAAGGTCATTCAGGTCTTTGCATCTTGTGAGAGTCCAAAGGACAGAGGGATGTTGTATGCTGTAAAACCCATTGAGGCAAATTTTGATTTGTGATATTGGGCTTTATAAATGAAATTGAATTGAATTGAATTGAATCTTATCTAAACGATTTCCAACAGTGGTGAGTTGTGGTGTTGTAGCTGAGGATGTGCATCAGTGCTTTTCCTTTGAGGCTCACTCACTACCTCCTGTTGTCCTCAGCTGCTGACTGACTCACTCTCTGATCTGAATCTGAAGGCGCTGACAGCATATTTGCACGGGTGTGGGCTCGTAGAGACTATTTAGACAGCCTTCCAGGCGCTGGGCTGTGGGCATGTGTCACATTGATGGCATGCCTTCAATGGGCCTCCTGGGGTGGTACATAAAGACTCTGTGTGTGTGTGTGTGTGTGTGTGTGTGTGTGTGTGTGTGTGTGTGTGTGTGCGCATAAGGACAAGCAGGACAACTGAAGTGCAAAGTGGTAAACTGCAATGATAGAATCAACTGCAAACTGGAGGGACTTCTTGATTTGTCTGTGTGTGTGTTAGCTTTCTGAATAGCAGTGTGTGTGTCCAGGGATGGTCAACAGCCTCCAGGGGACAAAGCAAGCACTTGTGTCTGTCACAAAAGAAGGCGGATTTTAGGAGCTGTCTGCTTCCCAAAAAAAACCAAAAAAACCCACAAGTGGCCATTTATGGCACAAACGTCCACTTGGACTCAAGGACTAACTAATGAGATTTTGGTGGTCAAAGATCACTGTGAGCTCACGTTCATCCAATTCTTGTGAACGTGATGTCTTAGGAAGACTTTTAGGATTTTTTCTCAAATTTGGCCCAAACTGATTAGAATTTGGTGGTCGAAAGTAAATGGTTACTGTGACTTCTAAAAAACATTTTTTTGTCCATAATTTAGTTCATAATTTAAACACATTTTCACACAAAAGGTGTAACAGAATAAAATGAAGTGATGGCATTTTGTATCCAAAAGACACAGCGAAACTTCCTTGGGACATCATAATAATAAAATGATAATAATAAAACACTTTTCAACATCATTAATCAGGAACACAAGGCGAGACATTTGGTCGGATACACTGTAAGACATTTCAAGCTGGTTCAACTTGCAAATGAAAGTTCACCTGCTGCCTTGAAAATGCAAGGTAACTCAACTTGAGGATAATCTTTGTTTCAACTCAAAAGTTTAAGTTCATCAAGTTGATATGACTAGTACAATGTTCTAGTACTCTCAACGTTGTTTTTTAAGTTGTCCAAGTTGATTAACTTTTAACCACTAGTTGTTTCAACTTTTTACTGTAAGTTAAAACAAAGACTTATTTTACATTATCAGTGCATGAAAACTTAATTTACCTAGTCCAACTAACTCACATTTCGACATTGTTATAACTCATAGTTCAAAGTTAAAATAACTTATCAACATTTATTAAACTTGCCATTTCGAGTCAAGAGGATTTAACTTTAAAATTTGTTGCAGCTTAGATGTATAAGTTATCTTGACTGATAATTCCAAGTTTGCATATTTTAGTAACAATCACTGAATTCTCACACCCTCTCTGTTCAGAAATATAACATTTATTTGAAAAACAATGTTATCAGAATCAGAATCAGCAATACTTTATTGATCCCCAGGGGAAATTGTTTTTGTTACAGCTTAAACATTAGGTTTTGATCTCAAACATATCTTCTTACCTAAATAGGTGGGTTGATGCTAAACAATCAGGCTCATATAAGACAATCAATGGGTTCATAAAATCCTGAGATGAACAAGAACAATGTTGCATGATGGTAAATCTTAACCATTCTTTTACAAAACAGCTGACTTTTAACACATTAGTCTCAGTTATGATAACTGCCAGTGCTGGGGTTGAGAGAGACAGTAAACAGTTTTATAAAATCCAAATATAAACAAGCACAATATGATACAATGTATCATGATACAATCCCTAAAAACAAAAGTTTAACAAATCTACTGGTTCCCACATTCTTCCAAAACTTGAAATGAGAATAAGAAAGATGGGAAAAGAGAAACAGAGAGTTTGAGGTTTTGTGGGGTTCTGCTGAGGCAAATTAAGGGATATTGGGAGCTTTCTAAAACCATGCAACAAACTTCTATCTCTAGATGGCAGATCTCTTTAAAACAATACTCAAGTAAATTGTTCTTTTGTTACATAGTTAGGACCTCACCAAAGGTTCTTACAGTTCAGAACAGTGTGCAAGGTCTTCACCTTTTAATTTATGCTCTTTTCTTGACTTGCTTGGTCCATAACTGACTTGTGTTGTACAAACTACACTTTAAAAACATAAGCAATTTGTAAGAACAATGCAAAAGTCCCCGAAAACAGCTTCTTCTCAGTATGAGCTTGAGATGTGTATTAATTTGTGTAAAGGTGTTAGCAGCTTTTATCTATATCGGAAACACAAACAATTTATGAAGAACAATCCCAGAGTCCAAAAACTATGTTTTCTTCTATAAGGAGGTAAAGATGGGCATTCATTTGTTTACAGGCGATATCTGAGCAGGTTATTTCTGAGACCATGGATTCTTGCTGAGCACTGGTCCGGTTTAATGCTCATGATGACCCTCTGAAGGAATTCAAAGGAGTACTTCATGTTGTGGATGTACTCGAGGTTAAGGCAGTAGATTGCGCCCATTAACATGGCAAAGCCTGTTGGCACGTCTTTGAGGTCATGACCGATAATCGTCTCCTCTACAACCACAGCCACATGAAAGACTTCCAGAGGAAATGCATCATGGAGAGGGCCTTCGTGTCCAGTAAGCAGTCCGACCTGCATTCCTTTCATTATCACATCGAGGGTTTCTCCATGAACCTAATGACAAAGACATACACATCTCAACTGACATCTCCTGTTTGTAATTTAAAAAATGCAAAACAGCAATATACAAATTGCTATTATTACATTTTAGATATTAGTAGCCTCAAAACAGACTGGATTTTGTTGTGCCAATGCCAAAATCAAGTCATTATTTTGTGTTAGTTTATCATTAAAGTAACTTGGTGTGTTACGTGCCAGACAAAGGAAGCCAGAACCCAAAATGCACAGGAGAGTCAAAAACGATTTATTTACAATGTTGCAACAGAAAAACAGTTCACAGAAAAATACGATCAGTCAAAGTATCAAACAAAAATTCTCTCTGAGGAAAAAGTAACAACCGAAAAGGCTAAACAGAAAATCACCATTAATCTGGGAAAAAGGGCAAGATCAAAGTGCAACAGAAAATAGTGACAAGGCACCAAAACTCACTAAACCTGGAGACAATCACTGGAGCATAAACGTGTGGCGAGAGGCAGGAGATCACTGAGAGCACGAGCGTAATGTTGGTGCAAATGAGAATAATCCGGCACTGGAGACAGAGAGGGTGTGGCTTAAAAAGCCGGCTAATTGGGCAGAACGAGCTGCAGGTGTACCAGGAGCCCAGCGCTCCCGGAGATCGCCCCGCCCCTCGGCACTCACTCTGCAGGGAGAGGGAGAAAGGTCAGACAGGAGCTCCCGCCATACATGTCTGACACGGCGGAACTAGGCTTGGACGGAACGAACTGCTGCATCGGATTCTTGGCTCGGAAACAAGGGGGGCTGGTAGCCGATGTTGATCATGAAGGGCGACAAGCCGGTGGCTGAGCTGATGAGGGAGTTGTGGGCGTACTCCACCCAGGGTAGGTGTGTGGCCCAGGAGGACGGGAGGTGGGAGGCGACGCAGCGCAGGTAGGACTCCAGGCTCTGGTTAGCCTGTTCAGTCTGCCCATTGGACTGTGGGCGATAGCTAGAAGAGAGGCTGGAGGTGGTCCCCAGGGCCCGACAGAAAGCCTTCCACACCTGCGAGGTGAACTGGGGTCCGCGGTCCGACACAATGTCCTGGGGGATTCCATGCAACCTGAAGACATGTGTAACTAGCAAATTAGCGGTTTCCAAGGCGGTGGGGAGTTTAGGGAGGGGGACAAAATGAACTGCCTTGGAGAAACGGTCAACCACAGTAAGTATGGCGTCATTACCTTCGGAGGGGGGCAGTCCGGTAACCAAGTCAACTGCGATGTGTGACCAGGGACGTGGAGGGATGGGCAAGGGTTGCAGGAGCCCCGCCGGGGGTCGGTGCGAGGGCTTGCTGCGCGCGCACACCGTGCACGCGGCGATGAAGATCCGGACGTTCCAACACTGCTGGATGAGGGCCAGAGTGCAGTGGACCCCCAAGTGGCAGGCTATCTTGGACGTGTGCCCCCAAGAGACCACTGATGACTTTGCAGACTGTGGCACAAACAACCAACCTGGTGGACATCCGTTAGGAACCGTCTGTCCCTGGAGGGCTTCCTGAACTTCCTGTTCGACCTGCCAGTGGAACGCCCCTAGCACACACTTGGGATCCAGGATGGTCTCCTTAGAGGTTTTTGTGATCAGTCCATACAATGAAGGGTTGAGCAGCCCCCTCCAGCCAGTATCTCCATTCCTGCAATACCAGAACCACCGCCAGGAGTTCTCGGTTCCCCACGTCGTAGTTGCGTTCAGCGGGAGTGAGGCGGCGTGAGAAGAAGGCGCAGGGGTGGAGCTTGTTGTCTGAGGGTAGACGCTGGGAGAGGATGGCCCCGACCTCGGAGTCAGAGGCATCAACCTCAACCACGAACTGCCGCTCAGGATCTGGGTGCACAAGAACAGGGGCATTAACAAACATGTCCTGAAGTTTCTCAAAAGCAGACTGTTCAACCGGTGAGGATATATGGCTCGTGTGCTTGAGGTCGGCTGGTCGTCCACTGGGTGGTGAGCGGCGGAACCGGGAGAGGGAGCGAGTCAATGTTCCAGGGCTGCCATCTGACCGCCCAGTTGAGAGACGCTGGTGGCGAGCTGCTGCAGGTGTTCCATCACCTGCATCAGGGATGTCTCATGCTGATTCACCTTGGCAGCTTGTGGTGAGAGCGCACGTTTCAACTTGTCAATCAATCAATCAATCAATCAATCAATCAATCAATCAATCAATCAATCAATTTTTATTTGTAAAGCCCAATATCACAAATCACAATTTGCCTCAGAGGGCTTTACAGCATACAACATCCCTCTGTCCTTTGGACCCTCACAGCGAATAAGGAAAAACTCCCCAAAAAAACCCCTTTAACGGGGAAAAAAAAATGGTAGAAACCTCATGAAGAGCAACTGAAGGAGGGATCCCTCTTGCAGGACGGACAGACGAGCAATAGATGTTGTACAGAACAGATCAATATAATGAATTAACAGTAATCCATATGACACAATGAGACATAAGGAGAAACAGATATTATATTAATTATATGATTATATATGTATTTGACAATAATGATATGTGTATAATAGTACAGGTATGACTAATAGTAACAGCAGCAGTGGGAGGCATCAGACAGGACCATGGCAGCAGCACAACCATGACACACCATCCAGGCACAGCTGCGGTACGAGTTAACCTGCGAGACAGTGGAGCACAAAGGCTCCGGAGAACAAGCCGAGTTAGTGACATGCAGTAGGCCTGGGTTAGAGAGATGCATTAACAGGACATGAATACTAGCAAGGGAGAGAGAGTGAGAAGGAGAGAAGGGGCTCTGTGTATTATAGGAGGTCCCCCGGCAGACTAGGCCTATGTCAGCCTAACTAGGGGCTGGTCCAAGACAAGCCTGAGCCAGCCCTAACTATAAGCTTTATCAAAAAGGAAAGTCTTAAGTCTAGTCTTAAAAGTGGAGACGGTGTCTGCCTCCCGGACCGAAACAGGAAGCTGATTCCACGAAAGAGGAGCCTGATAGCTGAAGGCTCTGGCTCCTGTTCTACTTTTGGAGACTTTAGGGACTACGAGTAACCCTGCATTCTCAGAGCGCAGTGTTCTGGTGGGATAATAGGGCACTATGAGCTCTCTAAGATATGATGGAGCCTGATCATTTAGAGCTTTGTAGGTTAGGAGAAGGATTTTAAATTCAATTCTGGATTTTACAGGGAGCCAGTGCAGAGAAGCTAAAACAGGAGAAATATGATCTCGTTTCTTAGTTCCTGTCAGTACACGTGCCGCCGCGTTCTGGATTAGCTGGAGAGTTTTCAGGCACTTATTAGAGCTACCTGATAATAGAGAATTACAGTAATCCAGCCTCGAGGTAACAAACGCGTGGACCAATTTTTCAGCATCTTTTAGTGACAGGATAGGCCTAATTTTCGCAATATTACGCAGATGAAAAAATGCAGTCCGAGACGTTTGTTTTAAATGGGAGTTAAAAGACAAATCTTGATCAAATATTACGCCGAGGTTTCTTACGGTAGTGCTAGAGGCCAGAGCAATGCCATCCAGAGAAACTATATCATCAGATAAAGAGTTTCTGAGGTGTTTGGGGCCAAGAGCAATAACTTCAGTTTTGTCTGAATTTAACATCAGGAAATTGGTGCTCATCCAGGTTTTTATATCTTTAAGGCATTTCTGAAGTTTAGTTAATTGATCCATTTCTTCTGGTTTTATCGATAAATACAACTGTGTATCATCTGCATAGCAATGGAAATTGATAGAGTGATTTCTAATGATGTTACCTAAGGGAAGCATATATAGCATGTCAGACTCTGCTGGGTCCATGCTGGCCGGATTATTCTGTTACGTGCCAGACAAAGGAAGCCAGGACCCAAAATGCAGAGGCGAGTCAAAAACGATTTATTTACAAAGTTGCAACAGAAAAACAGTTCACAGAAAAATACGATCAGTCAAAGTATCAAACAAAAAGGTAACAACCGAAAAGGCTAAACAGAAAATCACCATTAATCTGGGAAAAAGGGCAAGATCAAAGTGCAACAGAAAATAGTGACAAGGCACCAAAACTCACTAAACCTGGAGACAATCACTGGAGCATAAACGTGTGGCGAGAGGCAGGAGATCACTGAGAGCACGAGCGTAACGTTGGCGCAAATGAGAATAATCCGGCACTGGAGACAGAGAGGGTGTGGCTTAAAAAGCCGGCTAATTGGGCAGAACAAGCTGCAGGTGTACCAGGAGCCCAGCGCTCCCGGAGATCGCCCCGCCCCTCGGCACTCACTCTGCAGGGAGAGGGAGAGAAAGGTCAGACAGGAGCACAAACCAAATACACAGAAAATCAGGACCACAACATGGTGTTCATTTATCTGTTCTTTTAACCACAAATCAAGCTCTCTCTGATATTGCGTCAAACATAGATCATGTTAGGGGTTAAAGCAGTTTTCTAATGAAAAACTGTCCAACATTTTCTGGATATTTTTTAATGACTAATCAATAATTGTTTGTTAAGGCAGCCAACTATCAATTAAAGAAACTGACTGAAATTTGCATACCTACCAATAAATGAAGACCACTTAAAATGTGTGTAATGAATTTTAATTTACCGGTGGTTACTTTTCCTCAAAGTATTTAACGTACAATTTTAAGACTTTAACCTATAAATACGATTTTTTTTACAATGCTAGAAAAATATGACATTAAGAGGACATTACAAGACAAACAGCAACATTTGGTATAATGCTTTAGAGTTGGGGGGTGTGTGTCCATGGGAGTATGGGGAGTGACATGTTGAAGTATGGTGTAGCTTAACCCACAGTAAGAATTTTTACACAATTTCTATAAAAATAAGCGTTTCTTTGGCAATGGCAATGTCTCATAAACCAAGGGAAGAGTGAGTGTAGTATAAAATATGTTAATATACTGACTTGCGTCACACATCCTGATTATATCGGAGGAAGAAATTGAGGAAGACCAAGTAGGGCTGCTGCTCTCCTGTTTTGGTTTGTGTCCTCCAGGAAAAAAATAAGACGAGTTTCAGTGAATCCTAAGCTAGAATCCAAATTTTAGTAAACATTATTTATTTATCATTATTTTTCTCTATGCTGTACATACCTCTTTTTGAAGACACTCCAGAATTCCATTCAGGGTCAACTTTCTGCTCGATGCGGCAGCAGCTTTGTACACTCCCAAGACTTGGCACCATGGCATCTAGTCCTTCCAGGAATGACTCCAGCAGGTCTGTAGTGACAATTCTGCAGAACTCAGCGCTTAGCTGAAACAGACATAACAAAACAGAAGCGAAAAGGACATGAGTGAGGGAAAATCAGAGCAGCATAGCGCTGTAGCAGTAGGAACAAAGAAATCAGAAATATCACTGCAAGAAAGAGAACATGCTTGTTTTGGAAGAAGCATTCAGATACCTCAGTAAAAGTATCAATACTGCACTGCAAGTCAAAGTCCTACATTTAAAACATTACTTGCGTGAAGTATGCAAGCATTATCTGCAAATGTAAGGCACTAAAAGTAAAATTATTCATGTTGTAGTTACATCTCCCTCCTGTCAGTGTTTTACTATTATATCTGATGTCTATGGATTAATATCACTACCGCATTCAAATTAAAAACATCTGGAAATACATGGTTTCACTGGACAGGAAAGGGATGACAAATTGTAATCTGAAAGTAACTACTAACCAAATAAATCAGACAAATGTAGTGCAGTGAAAGTATAATATTTGCCATGAGAGGTAGAGGAGTAAAAGTAAACAACTGTACAAAAAATAAATACTCCAGTGAAATACAGGTACCTATAATTTGTACC
The DNA here is from genome assembly GCA_019142605.1 of Cephalopholis sonnerati. Lineage (NCBI taxonomy): Eukaryota > Metazoa > Chordata > Actinopteri > Perciformes > Serranidae > Cephalopholis > Cephalopholis sonnerati. The sequence continues at coordinate 3,420,158 of JAGQAX010000023.1, read as the reverse complement.
TAGTACATTATAACTGAAGAAAGTAAATGACTTTCACTTCCACCACTGTTTTTGACTACACATAACAAAATACAGGAATTGTATGCAGTACTGAGTTGGCAAAGGATTACCTGTCTTTGACAAAACAGTGCAGGCCATCTGTCCATGACTTCAGAGATGAGTGGCTCATCACCGATGACCTCCTGTCTTCGCAGTGAGAATATTGCAATCATCAGTTCATCCAGGAGTTGTAAATCTGGATCTCTCCTCTGCACTACTAGAAGCATTGTCTCACGATCCTTCTCTGATTTAACAGCAGTCTGTCCATCAGGTGGCTCTGGCAGGTAGTGGATCTCTCCCTTTTTTGACTTCTTGACTGGCTTGCAACGTCCCTCTCCCCTTTTTCTTTTATTTACAAGAATTTCAGGGCATCCAGCTGCCATCATTCTCTGACGGTAATTGCCCATCTTGAATCTCAAGCTGAACACCCAGCAATACCATCCTTTATCTGACCCAGGCTCCCTGAGACAAGGGTGCTTTGCAACAAGAGCTTTGGCTACGCTTTCATAATGGTCTTTGCTGGGATAGGCTGTGATTTTGGATATGATATCAGCAAGTCTGTCCAGTATTTCACTCTTCACACTCTTTGAGATGACCATCACAGTTCCATCCTTGGCATAGGCATCATTTACTGCCCGTAGTTGAAACTCAACATCATGGGAAAAAGCTGGGATAACAAAGGGATCAGGCCATTCAGCTGAATCACAACTAGTCGGAGAACCAAGGCTTGCTGTGTCTAATGTTGAGTCAGAAGCCACTTCAGAGGACGTGAACAAAACTTTCAGAGTGGCTCGTTCCATTGGTAGGTCCTTGATATCTGTCAAATTACAGAACTCTTTCCCAAAGTCTGGATCTTCAAATTGTAAAATGAAGTTCCCTCGGAGGCCCAGAGTGTTGCGCAGTACTATACACAGTTCATCGACTGACGAGGGAACATCCTGGAGGGTGACACGCCTTATTTCCTGAGGTAAGACGATAACACGGAGAAGCATCATTGAGGAGTCACCAACAGCTGAAACACAGTGAACAAACAAGAAAACACTTAATATTAACAGACCTTTTTTTTCTTTTTGAGTGAATCTAAAATAAGTTTTACATAAAGTTTAAATTAGATGATAAAATAGGCGCATTTACTGCAGTTAAGTGTATGTGATTGTGTTGATCAAACTGTTACTACCCTGTTATATGCTACAGAGAGGAAGGGTGTATTTAAATGTACAAAACAACCCTCCCTAATCAAACATTACCTTAATGTAACAGGAACATGCAGCTTTCCTTCAACAGGGTATGCAGCAAGGGGGGTGAAATCATTCAGACTGTGAGAATTAACAACCACAGTTACTTCAGGGTCTCTTTTGGCCAGCTGGTAACACCTGACATGCTCCAGGAAGGCTGCTGTGAATAGTTCCATAATGAATATATGCAACCATCCACTACACAGATCTTCAGTACTGTCCCAAAATCTGGCAGTCCGCTTGTCTGTCCAACTGAGAGCACCATTCCTTTAGAATACTTTGTCCCATTTAAGTTAGCAATGGAGGTAAGGGAAACAGAGTCCAGACCTTCAAACTTAGTCCATAAAGCCTCTTTGATAGCAGCATCCAAGATGCCCACAGACACAACTGATACTCGCCCAGTCTCAATGCTTAGTTTGAAAATTGTTGGCATCTCCAAATAATATGCCAACATCAGCTGATGTCTTGTGGCTAAAGTGTGCAGAACATTTTTGAAGTTCCCAGTGTTGTGTACCACTTTTTTAAAGAATGAATGTTTTGCCTCAGAGCGTATTGTCCAGAACTCAATGAGCGGACCAAATTTCTTGATCATCACAGGATAATGTTCAAGATAATGATGTTTAGGGTGTAGTTTAGTACCAGGAAATGTTTCTAAAAGCAACTGTCTGTGGTCACAGATTTTTGCTTGTAGGTAGCACAGGGTTTCTGTTGTGAATGAGGGGCTGGATAGCAGCTCCACAATGTCTTTCAGTTCAAGGATCAGAGACCTAAGAGACAGACAAAGTTTTTTCACATTCTGGAATTCGGTGGCCAATCAGCAGTGGAAGAAATCGCAGAAGCGCCCAGTTCTCGTGTCCATTGCCACCAGTAGTTCCATTTTTTGAAAAGTTTGTATGGATTGATTGAGGTCGGTTAGTTATGTCACAAAACTGAAAGGGAAATGATGCTATTCTTTCATTAAGGTCAGTCAATGTGAAATACTTTTTAGCAATCAGATCTGAAAGACATATGCACAGTTCCACAGGTGCAATTCCTTCCAACAGATCATGCAGAAAATCCAGTGGAAACCCCTTTGCAGGATGAAAGTGGGCAAGTCTTCTTAAAGGACATTCTTTTTTCAAACCATCAACACACGAGTCATCAGTTGTCTTAAGGACAGTAACAGCTTCATCAAACAATTGTGGTGTTCTTAAAGTAAAATTCCCACTTCTGACATCATGCTCCTGAATATCTACACGGTTAGCCAAACAAAATCTGCAAAATTTCTTGACACTAAAAGACTCTTGGTATCCAGAAAGTGAGTGTGCACCTAAGTTATCTGCAGACACAAACAGAACAGTACCTTTGACATAAGACCCAAGACTTTGTACAAATACACTTATGTTCTCTAAATGCTGGAGATCTCTGATAAGTGGCTCCAAAACCTTGCTGTAACCATACTGTTTTATGTGTACAGTTTTGCACAGTACAGCTAGATAAATTGATGATAATGTTGATCTTAGTCATATGGGTAAGTTGGCTATCACCCAATAAATGCCGCACACTTAGTGTTTCTTTTTTGAAGTCCCTAATGGATTACAAAGTTCAAAATCATCAATGTATAAGCCAAGAGCAATTCCTAACTCTTCAGTGAGAAGTTTATTTTCTTTAAAGTATTCACCATCTTGAAATGAACTGTGATGACTTTCCCTTTGACTCGATGTCTGTAATGTTTGAAGAATCTCACTTCTTTCCAACAACTTACTTAACAAATCTAAAATAGGGACATAAACAATTGAATGTTTTTTTTCTTGTGCATTTAGCACATACTCGACCGGTTCAATGACTATAAAGTTTTTTTTTATGAAATGACTGTCTTTTACGCTCTGTGCCCAAAGGCCCCTGCCTTGAAAGAAATTTCAGTGGGTTCAAAGATTGTATTTCATCAGACAATGATGCTACAACCGAGGCATCAGCTACGCAGTTATTTGCATCCAATGCTTTCTGTATAATTTTCTTTATGTTTTGATTAGCAAATTCTCCGATGTCAAATAATTACTCCTGTATTGCTGAATTTGAAACATGTAAAATGGTTTGCATGAGGAGCAATAAAGATGCCAACTGATTTTTAATGGCCTCTCCATTTTCAAAAAGAGGTTCAGCCTCCGGTATAGGATCATATGAAGGTAATTCCTCAGTATCAGAAACAGAATCCTGCCCGACCCCTACTACTCTGTTTGTAAGTGTATTACATAAAGCTCTGGTCTTAAACTATTTAGGGTGGAAAACTTATGATAGCGACTTCCATGAGCAGTAAATGTTGACAGTATACCAGACTTGAAAGAGCAATCTGCAAATGGACATTTAACTGTTTCTCTGTTCCTTAAGTGTGTCTTCAAGTGAACATAATATTTGTTAATGTCACTAGGCTCTGAGAATGTACACAAATCACAGCATAACTTAGTCACAATTTTTTTTACCTTCTTTCACATGTTCTTTCAAATGATTTTTAAGTTCAGCTTGCAGTTTGAAATGTGCTCAAACAGTCCTTATAAATACAGACAAGGCCTGAGCTCCTCTGATGATGTCCGTGACGCTCTTTGTAATGCTGAATTATTCTTCCTTGCCCATTGGTGGTGAACGCACAAAACTTACATTTCCATGTCATAAACTGGACATGCTTGTTAACACCTGTAAACTGAAAATAAAAACGAATTGCATGTTTAGGTAAAAGACAATGTGTTACAAAAATAACACCCAAATACTTATATATTTATTTTTTAAGTGTTTAAATTATTACTCTTTCAAAATACATAATATTACTTGTTAGTAAAAACCTGCTACTATAATATTTACTGCAAGACCCTTCCTAACCTATGTCTTTGAAAAGTCTAAATGTTTAAATAAATAACTATAAATAATGACATGGTGATTGAGCTAGAATACCTGTCTGCTTCTTTTAAATCTGGTAATCGTGAGGATTCTCTAAACTTTCCAAAGTGCGTGGATTAAACTCTGTTAGTGTAACGAGTCATTTCACGGAGGTTGCGTGACGCTCAAAACAATGAATCCACTATTTAAGCTGCAACAAGTGAAGGAGAGGCTAGCTCGATCAAGTTACACACAGGAAGTCACAGACCCAGCAGCGAATCCGGTTAATTTTCAAAATAAAAACACCTTGTGCAAAAAGTTTGGTTTTACAAAATCACCTACGGCGACCTATGACGTATGGACATATGCACATGTTGACACATGCATACGTATGGACGTATGCACGTGTCAACATTGTTTTATAAAGATGGCAAAGGAGGATGATGCTATGATGAAATTTCTGTACCCAGAATTTTTTTTCCCAGCCCTGGAATGTACTGATGTTACAGGGTAAACCAAGCACAAAGTCCATCTCAATGTATCTGACTTGTCTGCACCACACACACACAGAGTGGGCAAAGGCGACGAGAAAATGTCCGCTCTCAATTTGAGTTGTAACTTATCTCTGCAGCATGCTCAGAATGATTAAGGTCACAAGTAATTATCGGCATACAAATAATTATTAAACAACATTAATAAATGAACTTTTCTACTTACTGGTCGATATAAATGCAAGGAGCGAGCAAAGCCATTGAATGTCAGTCTTCCAGCCACAGTATGGCTTATTTTGCCCTAGACTTAGCTGTCTAACCAGCTTTTGCTGCTAGCAAACCATTGTAGTTAGTTCAGTGGCCCACAAATGAAAAACAAATATTGTGGACATGTTTAAAACTAACCCTAAGTGCTTGTATTTTCACAGTTTTTTGCATCTATCAAAAGCATGACTGATTAACATTAAGTCAGTCCACCATGAGACATGTACAAAATTTTTAAGCTAACATCAAGGCCAAGTATTTAGTCTTTCCAGGCTGTTAATAATCACAACGTCAGGTTAACGTACATAGTTAACTCCATTGAAGTTACAGCATCCAAACTTAAGGAAGACAACCTAACATTTTAATATAACGTTAATTTAAACTCACCTCCTGGCGCTGCCTCACAGCAGAAATAAAATCCACACCGTAACATCTCCCCGCTCCTCCTTGCAGACAGTCGGTTAACCTGTATTGCTCCGCCTCAATTGGAAGGCCGTTACACAGACACAGACTCCCTCCGCCGGTGGCAGTCCTTTCTCATTCACCTCAAAGTGACCCTATTTTATGTGACTTGTCTTCAAGATATAACAATAATTATGTCCATGCTTCAAACATACTGTCACTTTAGAGGGGAATTTATTTCAAATTCAAATATTGCCACACCCTTTTTTTTTCTCTAGCTCCAAACCCCCTTCTCCCACCGTTTTTCTTGTCTCTCTTTTTTCTACAGATAACTTACAAAGGCAAGTTAAGTCAACTTGGACAGAGTTTACAAAAATTTGAAATAGTCAAGACAGTGAATTAATGTAAGTTTAACTTTCGAAAACTAGCACAGCCGAGTTCAAAATCCAAAACTTCTCAGAGCTCTTTGAGTTAAAGAGAAACAGTAACAACTAAATGGGGCTGCAATGATTTACAGTGTCGTGAATGGAGATACTTATCTTGGGTGTCCATATAATGGGCAACAAAACAATGGACATGGCTACCATGACATCACCTGTTAGTTTGTGGACCCTCATATTGAAGCCATATTGAAGTTTGGCAATTCAGCTATCACCATCTTGGTTTTATGGAGCCAGAAGTGACCATATCTCGGCAATGGGGTGACAGATTTTTTTTTTTTTTGTGTAGGTGTTGTCAGTAGTGATACTTGGTAGGCAGTAAGAACCCAGATTATTTACCATTTCCTTTTTTAATCTTAACTTGAATGGATAACACACACTCTTAGAGTAGTAGGGGGAAGGTTACTACAACCAACACCATAAACCACAAACAGAAGCACCACACAGAATCAGACTTTACAGGATGTTCTGTAGTGTTCAGAGTGAAGAAGTGAATTCCAGATGGTGACAGATTAAAGGAGCTGTATGAGACATTCAGAGCATTAATATAGAAGGAATCACTGTTTGCCATGTTAAGATATAATGGCGTCCTGAGTAGAGAACGTAGTCACACTACATCTTTGGGTCTTGTAATCTGAGCTTCTCTGTTTTTAGTTGTGGTAGCTGATCTAGCTGTGAGTGCATGTTGTCCTTGTGAGTTTCTGTGTGTGTATCCAACTGGCTAACTAATCGTGCTTCTCTGCACTGTGCTCATACTGTACTTATGAGCAGTTACTGGTGATAGCTGCAATGGCATCCTTGCAAAAAGGTAGCACTCACCACCTGGTTCCCCCCAGGTTAACACCATTAGCTCTGTCAGCACTGTTGCTGTTGCTTGCACTGTTTTAGCTGTTAGTGCCGTTTGCTGCAAGTTACCAGCTCAGCCACCTCCATGTTGTGCATATTGTGTACAGCTCGTTTTACCATAATAAATGAGTAGAGACACATAATGAATGCAGGTGCTTTGACACAGGTGAATGTCAAATCATGTTCTGTTGCATGTATAAAAATGCTGAGCAGGCCCAGTTGGCCTTGGTTTTTGGATCAAGATGGCTAGAAGAAAGGTTCCAGGTGTGTACACCAAGACAATGGTACAGGCCTGAATGCCAGACCTCTACAGGTAGGGGATCTAGTGGCTCTGTTATGCTGTGGGGGACATTTTGCTGGTTTTGCATATATGGCTTTGGTCCACTTGACTCCTGAGAGGAAATACCATCTGCATTTTCTAGGATAGCCAATGAATGATATGCCCTAATCTGCCTTACTTTTCCTCTGGTTGGCTTACCCTGACATTCTTACCATAACCCTTACCTAAACCTCACCAATCCAACCAACAAAGGCAATGAATGCTAGTCAATTTTGGGGAGAGTAGGGCTGGCCATTCTTTGCTATCCTAGGAAATGCAAATTCACTAGAGGGAAGGGTCACTACAGATCAATCAAGGGTTGTCCTGAGTGATCACCTTTATTCTGTGACAAAACATTTATATCCTGCTGGAGTGCATCCTTTTCCAGGATGTCTCAACCCAGGGGTTCACTAATTGGTTTGATGAGAATGAAATTGTCAATTGTATGCTGTGGCCTTTGCAGTCACCAGATCTCAACACAATTGAACACCTATTGGATATTTTGGACCGACATCTTAGACAGTGCTCTCCACCACCATCATAAAAACACCAAATACCTTTTGGAAGAAAGGTGTTCATCCCCCCAGTAGAGTTACAGAGACTTGCAGAATCAATGCCAAGGTGTATTGAAGCTGGCACGTGCTGCCAAAACACCTCACAAAGACCCTCTTTAAAAACCCAACCCTTGATGCTCAAGTCTGGGGTTTGAAAACATCCTTTTATTCAGTCCAGATTATTGGTTCTGTGTTTGGTTCTGATCAAATAATAAAATTAGGACTTGAGATAGGTGCATAAATCATCCAACATATTTAACATAAACTCTCTTTCCTAATAAACAGGTCTATTTAAAAACAATATCAGTCAATCAATCAATCAATTTTATTATAAAGCCCAATATCACAAATCACAATTTGCCTCAGAGGGCTTTACAGCATACGACATCTCTCTGTCCTTTGGACCCTCACAGCTGATAAGGAAAAACTCCCCCAAAAACCCCTTTAACTGGGGGAAAAAAAGGTAGAAACCCCAGGAAGAGAAACTGAGGAGGGATTCCTCTTCCAGGACGGACAGACGTGCAATAGATGTCATACAAAACAGGTCAGGATAATAACTTAACAGTAATCCATATGACACAATGATAGATAAAGAGAGACAGAGACAGAGAGAGAAGTTGAGATAGAGCCAGAGAGAGATGCAGGGCAGACAGCAATGCTAATAGCTTACAATGACATTAATTTAGGTAACAATATTATAATAATTAATATAATAGTCATAATTACGGTAACTGTGGTACAATATGTTGTAGGTATATATTCATATATGATAGTATATGTATGTGACAATCATAATATGTGTATAATAACAGTACAAGAATGACTAATAGTAACAGCAGCAGTGGGAGGCATCAGGCAGGACCACAGCAGCAGCACAACCACGACACGTCATCCAGGCACAAGTGCGATATGCATTAACCTGTGAGACAGTGAAGCACAAAGGCTAATATCTAAATTTAGTCTGTTTTATCATCTGACCTGCAGCTATCTGAGGTCAGTGGAAGTGGTACATCCACCGCTGCTTCCCTTCTCAGACGCATGACCTTAGGAAACAACAGATAAAGATAACGTGACACTATACAGTGGTGGAAAAAAGTTTTCGGACACCCCATGCATTTGTGAAATATTGCATTAAGAATCACTCTTTGGTCTTCAAGTGCAATTTCTTTTAGTACAGTCACAGCCAAATTACTAAACAAATCATAAAAAAGCCATTAAAAACGTAAAATTGATTGGTTCCATAAAAATACATAAGAAATTTTGAGTATTGGGTCATTTTGGTACCAGTGATCCACTAATGAAGGTCGTGCTTTTTATTAAAAGACACAATTTTTGTTGCCGTGCTTTGTGTCTATATAAAGCCAACACATTTGAAAGTTCTTCAGAGACAAAAATGGCTGAAACAAGGAACCTAATGCAGGAAACATGCCTGAAGATACATATTTTCAGCCAGGAAGGGTATAGCTGCCGCCAGATAGCCAGGAAGTGCAGGTGCAGTCCTTCAGCAGTTGGATACACTTTGCAGAAATACAGACGAACCAACAGCTTGGAAGACAAACCAAGATCTGGGCGTCCAAGGGTTTCTTCAGCAAGAAATGACCCCATCCTGATCTGCATGTGCAGGGAAAACTGCAGAATGACATCACAGGAGCTTCAGCAGCAGTGGTCAAACCAAACTGGTGTCCAGTGTTCCACCCGTACTGTACGTGGCTGACTTTTAGATCATGGCTTAAGGTCCTACAAGGCTGTCAAGAAGCCCCTGATCAATGAGAGACAGAGGTTAGTCCGGCGTTGTTGGGCCCAAGCACACAAGAACTGGACAGCCAGGAACTGGAAGAAGATTCTGTGTTCAGATGAGTCCAGTTTCCAGCTTTATCTTCTTCCTGCTAATGTGAGGGTATGCAGAAGGCCAGACGAAGCATTATCTCCAGCATGTACAGTACCCACTGTCAAGCATGGTGGAGGCAGTATCATGGTATTACTGTCTGTGATGGCACATTGAACTCTGCCAAGTATTGTGCCATTCTGGAAACCCACATGCTCCCTTCTGCACGTGCACTGCTCCGTCGTGGTCAAAACTGGATGTTTCAGCAAGATAATGCCCCTTGCCACACATCCAGGGCCAGTAGAACTTGGCTGCAGGAGCACAGTATCCAGGTCTTCGAGTGGCCAGCTCAATCCCTGGACATGAGCCCCATTGAAAATCTGTGGTGGATTATCAAAAGGTCTGTTTCAAAGCATAAACCAAAGAATTTAGAAGAATTAAAAGCAGTAATTCAAGAAGAATGGGACAAGATTACCCCTCAACAGTGTGAAAGGCTCATGGGGAACATGCCAGCCAGGATTAGAGCTCTACTGCGTGCTAATGGCAGGACTACTAAATATTAATTTGATGATGTGATGGTTTATTTATTTTTTGTTCAGTTTTGAACACATACTCTGTTATTTGTTGACTTTGACACTGACAATGTTGAGAACTGACATATTGAAACTGTCAAGAATTTAGTTTTGTTAGTTTTTCTTGTAAACAGTAAACAAAAAAAAAATCATTTGTATTTGTTTGTGTCTGTCTAATGCAGCCACACCCTTTGAAATACAAATAAGATTTTTCCACAAATATTTCATGATAATATTTGAGATTGTGTAAAATTTTAAGGCTGTCCGAAAACTTTTTTCCACCACTGTATGAACAGCAGGTGCAATAAATAAATACATTTACTTTTGTGTATTTTGTACTGACTGGAATGACATTGAAAATTCAGGATTTAGACCACTATGTTGCATATATTTTCCCATTTTTATGGAGTTCAGTCATTATTTTCCACTAGTAATGGGACAAATTCGTTGTGCTTCAACTGAATGCTGCAATGTTTAGTTTTTGACCCTTGAGACATTTAAAGCTGCAGCTGTATGGTCAGCTTTAGAGAGACCTTTAAGGACAACATCATGGTTGTCATGACTATGAAAGATAAACAATAAATCTCTTTGAGACATAAGTCCTTCAACCTTTGCTATTTTCGAAGATGTTCACAGGCTGATTTTGTAATTGTCTCAATGTTGATGTTAATATTATGTCCGAGCAACCAACACACTCTAATTCTGACCGTGTCACATATATTGGTCGTGGACTTTCCATGTCTAGATATGATGTGCCCTGGGTGCATTGGTTGTTGATGTTCTGGGACACCGTGTCAACTTCGGCCTGTTACATGCATTGTGTATTTTCAAAATACACTTCCATTTTCACAAGAAATGTACAGTTTACGTAAAGTTTCTTTTAAAATCAATGGACTACATAGGTACAACACTGCAAATTGATGTTTTTTTTCCTTCAACAACAAACACGTTGTTACTTATTAGCCAATACATCCACTTGGGTTGGGTTTAGGCAACAAAAGCACATGGCTGGGTTTAAGAAAAAAAACCCTGACACCACCAGGTGCTGTAAAACAATAACTGCGTCTGGCTGTGTATCCATGCCGATGTGAAAGGATGGCTTTTTTCATTGATGTCTGACGTTGGAAGTTACTGACCAAGTGCCGGTATTAGACAATATTGGACTGTGATTCCAGTCACAATCATTAAGTAAACCTGTGTGTTGTCTGCTGATCATTTGCTAAATCCTTTCCCTGAAGACTTACACTTTTTTTTTGCATACTTTATTAATCCCTTGAGGGGAAATTCATTTTCACACACACACACACACACACACACACACACACACACACACACACACACACACACACACACACACACACACACACACACACACACACACACACACACACACACAGGCCCGAAATACACAAATGGACAAACAGGACATGTACTAATGCATTAATGCATAGAGAGAAGTCAGAGTACGGGGGCTGCCTCATAGGAGGCCGTCCTGAGTAGTGAGTTAGTGCCTTGTTCAGGGGCACTTAGGCAGTCCCCCAGGAGTTGACACCCTTCCACTGATCAGTCCCCTCTCTGTATCCTGACCCTTTAGTTTCCAAGCCAAGTCCCAATGAACTGGACAAACAAAGAGTTTGGATTTTTTATCCTTTCTAAAACCCAAACTACAAAAGCAAAAGTGTCATGGACTAAACAGCTCCAGGGAGCACATCATTACCTAAATAGCTTACATGATGTGTTCATGTGGAGGAATGGAACATCCACTGTGAGGGAGCCACTTCTGAATGCTACTTCATAAGAGTTTAGGCTAACATTAGCAGGTCTGTCCTGCTCTGTGTGGGATTTGGGGAGGCAAACCCTGCTATACTCATTGCCTGAGATAGTGCTATGGATTTGCAGGACCTGATAAATAAAAAAACTAAGCATTGTCTGTGAACAGAAAGTATTTTTTAAAAGAATATAATGTCCTCATATGGGGACAGTGGATTTATTTCTAATAGTCACAAGTGTATAATAAAGTATAGTATAGTTTAAAGTAAAGTATATAATTGTTTAATGAAGAAAGTTCATGTCATCGCCTTAACATGGCTGTGCAATAGCAAAATTGTAAAAAAGCAACAGATCTCAAAGCCTTGTGACTTGTGTGTTGTAACTCTGTATGATTTTTTCTTGCTTTATACTTCAAGCTAGGAATGTCCTTTTTGTCTGAGGGAACAGTCTGTCACCATCACCTCCAGTCTGTGAAATGCTGCGATAATACAACAATAAAGGCCTTTCTTGCTCTATATGATATATCTGTCTAATAATGATGTTCTTGGGTTCACATTGGAGTTGATTGAATGCCTGGTACATCTCAAACAGATGCTAAGGTGTGCATTGTGTGTCCATATCTGACACACACAGGGCCATTGCCCAAGCAGCAGTTTTAGACGTCTTGAGAGACCAGACTGCTTTAGCGTCAGTCTTTTAGAAGGATATCATGTATGTAGCCTTTAAATACCTTTTACATGTTTGAGTCAGGTGAGTTTTAAACCAACTAATTTAGTTAATGCTAATTAGATTTGGATAGGCTAATCAGGAAATATGCTAGTGACAGTTGCTGCTTCAGCCTGCGAAATGGTCACTTCTAAAAATGAAGCCTAAATTTTTCTAATTCTGTCTAAAGTCAAGCACCCACTGTTCCAAAAATGACTTTGAATTTTAGGTAATGAGTCAGGTATCATTGTAAACTGCATATGTGCCATGCTTGAATAGAAATCTTGATAGGTGTAGCAACAGTTTCTAATGATGGGGCAAATTATAGTAGGATATCAAGCTGTTTTCCATAATTTAAGCAAGTGGGAGCATAGATGTTGATCATTAGAGGTGAGAAAATGGACCGTTGGGAGACTTCATGTCATTTTTATGCCTCTGTGCACGGCAATAGTTGTGGTCGGAGGCATTATGTTTTCCGGTTGTCTGACTGCCCGTCCGCCTGTATGTATGTCCATATCTCTGTCTGTCCTTCTGTCTTATCTTTGTGAAAAGACAGGCCAAGAACACTTGAAGGGAATTTATAAATAAGGACAAATGAATGAAGTGATGACATTTTATATCCCAAAGGCCAACTTCACTGTGACATCATAATATTCTACATAGAACACTTTTCTGGCCATTATTCAACATCATATCTCAGGAACAGAAGGGGAGACATTTGGTCAGATGCTGAGTTGGTGACACTAATCTTGGGTGTCCTCTTTAAAACTGTGTAGATTGTATAGATCTTCTGTGCTGTCAGGGGGAAGATGTGTGTGAAGCATCCATGTTTTCACAGAATGTAAATCTATTTACCCCGCCAGGTTTCCCAATCTACACAAAGTAGTATGAAGTCTAGAGCTTTTTCTTTTTTTTTTTTGCAAATTGATTAATTATTTAAATGACATTTTAGGTAAAATTCCAAACATTATTTTAAGCAAGGTTATGAAATGCAAAAACTTGCTGTGCACTACATGGTGTATGCGGATTCTCTGAGGAAGGTGAGTGTCACTGTTAGCTTGTGGGGCTTTGAGTCCTGAATGCTAATGAGCTGTTGTTTTGGAGAGGATGGACTACTGATGTTATCCACAGCGATTCTCTTCAGCTGTTTGTTTAGTGGAGAAAACAAATTAATGGCCCTCAGAAAATGGCAGAGTCTGAGCCTGTGAATGTACCTGCAATAACAGGGCCTCCTGGGTGTCTGTCCCCGTGAATACAAAGGGGAAATTCAAGCCCATCCTGTTGGCATAATCAAGGTCATAAAGTTTGATCTCTCGCAGCCTGTTGAGTTCTGGCTGATAGTGGAGGAATTTGATTCATTTTAAATAGTTTCAAGGAGGTGCAGGAGATTTCACTGTCACTGTTGCATCCAGATTCCAACACTACAGTTCATCCAAGAGAGTTTATGTATTGTATGTTCCCACCAGCACATTCTAACTTTGACATCATCACATATCAACGTTTGGTCATGGACTTTTCACGTCGACATATGACGTGCAAGGTACCCTGTGTGCGTTGTTTGTTGACATTCTAGGACTCCATGTGATGAATGAATGAATGAATGAATGAATCTTTATTTATTTTCGAACATGTATACAAAAACTAAAAGTAGAAAATTAACCTTCATATACATTCATATACAAAGAAAGCATTATACAAGTTCGAAAAAAGAGTAGGAAGAAGTAAACACTTTTTGTATTCCTGCCCCTTATTGCTGTTCCTCATGGGTCATACAAAACTATATTCTGCTCTAACATCTATACAAATATACTATACATATATACACTACAAAACATATATCCATATAACTATATTATACATATATACACTACAAAATATATGACATATAATAAATATAGAAAATATAAGTATCAATATAGACGTAATATACATATTCTACATAACCATCCTTATAATATGTACCTATACACACATACACATACGTACCTATACACATGCTACTTAAATATCCATATAACTATAATGTCTATATCTAACATCTATACAACTATATAGCAAATACTAATGAATTACAATATAGTAATTTCTATCATTTATTTATTTATATCCCCCATCACACTCATAGTTAATACACTTCCTCTTCCATATACTTGTTTATAAATTGTTTTTTGTACCTCTTTTTGAACAGATTTATGTTTGTACTTTGTTTTATCTCTGTATCCAGATTGTTCCATAAAGTCACCCCACAGCTCGATATGCAGAAACTTTTCATTGTTGTTCGAACCTTTTGTTTTTTAAAATTTAGGTTTCCCCTTAGATTATAACCTCCCTCCCTTTCTGTAAACATTTCCCGTGTATTTTTTGGTAGTAGATTATTTCTTGCTTTATACATTATTAGTGCTGTTTTGAATTTGACCAAATCTATAAATTTCAACATGCCTGATTTTATAAACAGTGGGTTTGTGTGATTTCTGTATATTGGCTGTAGAGTGCTTTTATAGATGTTTCCCCAGACCTCCACACAGTATGATAAATATGGTAAAAACAGTGAACAGTATAGGGTGTGTAGTGATTTGTGATCCAGAATGTGTCTTGTTTTTCCCAAAATTGCAGTGTATTTAAGTCATGTTTTAGTGCAATCATTGCTTCCTCAGTTTTTATTCTTATGTATTTATAGTTATTGGTATTCCTTTTCTTCCTATACTCACAGTAATATACATTAAAAATAGGTAGGTGGTCACTGATGTCTGTTAATAAGAGTCCACTCTCTGTATTGCCATCTAAAATGTTCGTGAATATATGTCAACCTAAGCCTGTAACATGCATTGTCTGTTTTCAAAATACACTTCTGTTTTCACACAGTTTGCATACAGTCTCTTTCAAAATAAATGCACAGCCCTGGGAACTGACATTTTCTTTCCTCCAACAACAAACACGGTTACATTTTGCCCAAAAAAGCACGTGGTTGGATTTAGCAAAAAAGAACAGGGTTTGGTTTTACAATCGTGCAGGAAGCGAACACTTCCCCCTGGGTGAAAGTCGGTGATTGTTGGACCCATCCACCACCCCTCCCACCCACCCTTCTCTGACTTCTGCCACCTTAACTTTCATTGTTGTCCCACCACGTTTCCCCCTTACACCACCAGGCACTGTTAAATATTAACAGCGGCCAGCTGCATGTCATGCTGACGTGAAAGGACAGCTGCTTTTGTCAGTGTCTGATGCTGGAAGTCACTGACTAAGTGCCGGTTTTCGACTACTTTGGTGTGAGACTAGTTTGTTCATAGAAACAGCTAAATTAATTTTTGCCTAGGGTCATGTGCATTAATTTAATTTGACTACTGGTGTGTTGATTTGCCCCAAACAGAAAATTCTCCAACTGATTTTTAGTTGTAAGCTAGCTTGACCATGTGTGTTGGGACCCCTAACCCTGAGTTTGTTTCTATCAGTCTCATCTCTGTGAACCACCAAAATTTGCACATATCTCACATCATCATAAGCCAGTAATTTGTGCATAACCCATGTGTTTCTAACCAGTTTGATGGTTAGTCCAACACTGCTCATGTGTGGTCACCTTTTTTCCCTGTAACTTAGATCCAGACGTTTAGGAGGACCAGGTGAATAAAACTGCTAGACAAATACTGAATAAAGCAGTTTCACGTCACAAATTAGTGTAACTCTGGCGCTGCTTGTTGCAGTTGGGCTTTTTACTATAGTGGTTGATGCGAAAACGTGAAAACGCAAATGGTCCTATGTGGAGCCAGTGTTTGATTTGTCCTTTCTTGGCTACTGTAGAAACATAGTGGAGCAATGTAGTGATCTCCATAAATGGAGACCTGCTCCCTATGTAGGTATAAACGACTCATTCTAAGGTAAAGAACAGTTCTTATTATCAGGTGTTTATACACTAATGAAAACATATTGAATTACTGAAAACTTCAAATAAAAGCTAGTCCAAATTAAACACCCAGTCCATTTTACTAGTCTGGTGTTGCAACACATTTTGACAAATAAACATCTGTCTCAATCTGATGCCTGGTCTGGTTGCCAAGCAGTTCATTTTTATAGAAATTCTTTGGATGTATAATACCAGGTTGTCAGTTTCCCATTTGAGCTAACATTAGATAGCTGTTTAAATTGCATGTACAAATATAAATGTTTAAACTTTTGTCAGTATAACAACGCTAGCTTGGTTAGATTCTCCACAATCAATCGTTCAGTTCATTTTACTGAAACCATGAGCACCAGAGAAGACCGTAATTCATTCAGATTTACCAGCATGACAAAAAAACTGACTTTCTTCCTATGAAGCTGATGTTAAGTCAGAATATGTGTCCATTCCTTGATTACTTGGTAAGTTATTCATATTCCTTTAGTGTCCATTGATGAAAATAATGAAAAGGGTTTTTCATAAAAAATAATCCAGGTTGTGAATATTGTTTTGTTTTTTGTTTTTTTTTAATTTTAACTCATTTTTTATTTTCAAAATGTAGGACCACAAATTAAAATCTGGTGACCATGTTGGACCCTGTGCAGATCTTGTTCCAGGTCTCAGTGGGAATTGGTTCCGGTAATTGTAGCTCAAATTCCCATTTGGATTTAATATAGTTTGAATCAGTCTTAGACATTGTCAAAAATGCACAATACATAAAGGAGATAATTCTGCCCATTAATTTATTTATTTGTAGATTAATCAACAACCTGCCAATTGCCTTAGGAGTTTAATCTTAATAAGGTCAGTGAATATTGATTTAACTGGATAAGGTAATATTCATACTGTTTCAAATAAACAATTTGACTGTTTTTCCATTTTTGCTGAGCACCACTTTTGTGTGAAAGGAATTAAAGGCCTCTCCCAAGCCTGTTGACTTCAGTGTATAAGCAAATAATAGCCCGGGCGACTAATTGAAGTTTTACGGTATACACATACATACTCCCCTAAATCCTGGACACTGGACCTTTATAGTAAAACTTATGTTTTTGTAATACTAATACTGCACAGTTTAAGTCCTGCATTCAATTTTTTATTTAAAGTAATGAGCGAAGAGAGGCATTATCAGCATGTACCTACATTTATTCAACATCTGTTTAAGATGGAGCTTTCAATTCTGAGAAAAAAAAATCATATTTTAATTGTCAGGCAAATGAAGTAGTACAGTGTTTTCCTCTGAAGTACAAGTACAGAGTAAATAGTATGATTTGCATATTTTTACAATGCCTTGGGGGCCTTTCATACCTTATTTTGAGGTACAATGAGTTAGACTAGCAATATAATTCAATGTTTTTCACATCTAAACATCATATTAAATTTGTAGCCATTTTGGGAACAGGTGTATTGCTTAGGACCTAAGGATGTGCAGTTTGAAGAGTGAAGTTGTGTGGATGAGCAGTTCTTGAGAAAGCTTCCAGCAGCGATATCACAGGCCAAACAATCGGCCCGTTCTGAACAGGCACGTGTTTTGAATAGTACATTTAAATCTCAAATCTTTAATTTGTTGGAGCTAAAATGCTGTTTCTGTGCTTCTGTTTCATGGTGCTTTGTCAGGCGTTGTCTCAGATTTATGTTCAGCACAACCACACACCACTACACCAGCTGATTCGTCCCTTTCCCATCTGTCAGAGCTGTTCCTCCCCTCCCTCTTTTTGCTGTCAGTGAAGGGGGATTGACGTTCAGCAGACCTTGAGGTGAAGGTTGTTAGGACCCAGCAACTTGTGAGTTTGAACCCCCATCACAGCATGAGGATGCTCTGTGTGCCACCCACTACACAGTGAATCAATAGCAACGATGGAGGGGCCTGTCTGCAGGGTGCTGCATAAGCACAGTGATGACATCCAGTCACTCTCATGTTCCTCTCTATAGTCTCATGAAGTGTTTAACATTCTTCAACACACACTTGAAGGCTGGATTCTCCTCGTAGTTGCACGTGGACTTCAGCCAGTGGAGCAGTGTGTTTTATGAGTTGTAAATGAGTGTGTGTGTGTGTGTGTGTGTGTGTGTGTGTGTGTATGTGTGTGTGTGTACAGGCAAGATTACTTGGCAGGAAATGTTGGAAATTTCTGCAGAGTCAATGCATAAAATGATTTCTTTGAGGATTTCATGCTTTCCTCCTCAATATTGTTTCACTTGCAAAAGGTATTTGTGGAATGTGAATGTTATGACTCTACAGCTAAATATAGAAAATCATCCTGGAAGTGTAAGGGACTGTGTGGAAATTATTTGAGGGAGGGTAGTCTTGACTGTATGGAGAGGGCTTTTTATTTTTTCTTACCTCAGATTTATATTTTATTTAAAGTCCAGTATGTGGGATTTAGGTGGATATATTGGCAGAAATGAAATATAACATAATACGTATGTTTTCTTTAGTGCCCAGGGGGGGCCCATGCAAAAGCCAATGCACACTGCTAGTGCCAGTGGGTGTGGATGAGGTGCCTAGTTTGGAAGAGTTTGTCCTGTGTCCATAACTCCTAATGGCTGGCCTGGATGTAATTAAACAGAATGCTTGTTAGATTAGTCTAATTGTGTTGCCTAAAGAAGGAGCAAATGTCAAGCTGACTGAAAACAACAGAAGCTGAATTGAAATGATCTTGTGACAGTTTTTCTTTTAGTTGTAGTGGTTGTAAAATCAGTTTATAAACTTCATGTCTAAGCCCCGTCTTTAATCGACCTAACAGCAGTAGCAATAGCTGTGAAGGGTAACAACCACACACATTTTTACAGCTAAAATGTAGCGCAATGTACCTTAATGCAGTTTTGGACCTAGCTCTGCACACTCTTGTGGCTTGAACTGATGTCTACCTAACATTTCTTTTGCAGCAGTAATTATTTAATTGCACTAATTCTAGGGTGAGTTTTTCCCTATATCCTTATGCTGAAATTGACTGGAAGTCCGAATTTTAAGACTGATACTTGCTGATACTTTAAAGCTGAAAAAAATTGCCCCTGGACCCCCCTATAGGGTTCACATCTTTGTCACCTTTAACCCCTGATAAGTTTGCACCAGTGATTGTGTTTTTGTTACCTTAGGCTGAGCCGTTTAAATCTACAAAGGCAGCAGGTCCTCTTCCATGGAGTCTGCCATGTTGCACTGTCATGTCGCTACAGTAGCCCAAAATGGATAAACCAAACACTGGCTCAAGACAGGGCCATTCACATTTTTACGTATTCATGCTTTCACATTTTCATGTTTTCATGTCAGACACCACAGTTAGATTTTTTGCCGATATCCAATATGCCGATATGTAACAACTCATTTGACCAATAACAGGATAACCGATATACTGGTAATATAATCTCTTCTGTAGTGGACTTAACATCTTTTTATATGTGCTTATCGTGATGGCCCACCAGCAGATGTAGACATGAAATACAATACAGTTCAATGTATGTAATATTCATTCATTGTGCAAAGTAAGAAAAAACATATTGGCTAATTCCAATACTTCATTTTAAAGCCAATATCGGCCGATACGATGACATGCAGATATTTATGGCAACCCTAAAGAAGACTATAGTGTGTACAATCCTGACACAGCAAGTATAAAATGTGGCTCTATCTCGCTGAATGTAACCAATGAGCAACCATAAACTAGGTCCACTAGCTAATGTAAGTATAGCAAATCATGACCAGTGCTGCTGTGGAGTTGGACAGACAAGGATCCTGGTTTACTGATGCTGCTGTGACTGCAGTGTCACTGTTTAACTGTCAGAAAAACAAAAGACAGGAGAGCTGTGCTGTGTTAAACGGTCACGTGTAGGTGGTTTGGGAGGGTTTGTGATAAACTCAGACATAATTTAAAAGGAGGATCTCCCTTGAACATTTGCAACATTTTTGAAGAACAGTATGTTACAATGCATGTCCATTAGGTCAGCTAAGATATAAAAGGTATCAGGGTGAGGCTGGGTGAACCTCCACCCCAGGCGGATTGACCTGGACTGTTAACAAAACTTTAATTTAATCCACTTTCATTCTTCCATTACACTGCATTACATATTCTGACTCAAATTGTGCCTGCAATGTGAAATCAATTATTTTCGGTTGCGCTTACCAAAAAAAAAAGAGCACATCTAAGGGTGGAGGACTCTCTCTATTGCAGCTTCTTTCGATAAAATGGCTCAGGCTTGGCACTCCCCCCATGCTGCTGGCTACTCTAATCCCATGATGGAATATTCTGGGGAGAAATTAGATTAGCATTTTATAGTGCTAAACCGGGTTGGGTTTATAGCTCAAGGCTTAGTTTGGGTGCTGCTGCACTGCCAGATGTATGTAGTTCTGATGCAGATGACTCAAACACTCTATGATTAACATTTGGGTAGAAGCCAAATGCTTCAAATACTAACAAGATGAGTCATTTGTGGGATTTGTCAGGCCTCTGCTGGCTGCTTCCTTCATTCATGGTTTTTAATGTGTGCACTACTTTTAAAGTGTGCACTGTGCAGCAATCTGTAACATCATCTGGAACCGTCTCATTGTTTTAAGAGTAATACTGACTAAAATGTGATTGTAGCACAGAGTATTGAAAACTAGCAAGTAGATGAAATCAAAAGTCTTTTTACCTTTGTCAAGATATTTGATAAGTTAATTGTTCATTTGAATGTACGGATTCATAATACATATCAGACCCATAGATTATCAGCTGATAATGCAAAATTTATATTATTATTTGTATTCTGATAATAAAATTATAGCCGATAATTATATCTGATAACTTTGGTCAGATGCAGCACTGAAGGACTGTTCTTGAAACAGCTTGGTTCCTGGCAAGTTGTCAGATCAACAATTAAGAAAGGGCTGTCTTTATCATGCATCCCTATTTGAATCCTCATCTTTTCATTTGTAGACTGTAATCTTGTGGCTTCTTTTGTTCAATAAAAAAGGTTTCAATGAAAAATGTATTTATTAAGCACAGAAAAATATTTAATGGTTTTATTGCAAATCGTCATTCAAATGAGTCAAGTAGACTTTAACATCTTTTATTGTCTTGGTTTAGACAGTTTACAAAAACAAAACAAAACACACAAAAAACCCAAATAAAAACCCTACCCCAAACCCAGACCCTAAAAAATCCACAACATAAAAATAGTTTGCTATCCATGGGATAAAAAATCAGGGGATGTCTGTCTTTGGAAGATCATTAATGCTAAACAAAACACAAACTGAATTAAAGCTGCAAGCAGCGTTGAACGGGCCCTCACACCTTCACGCAACTCGAGGCCAGTGGCAGGACATCGGCTGACACCACCATTCATTCCTGTCGAAGGCAGACCCTTTACGCAGGAGTTATCATACAAAGACATGTCATTTGGCCACTAGGTGGCGCCGTACTAATTACCAAGTATTGGTGTATAGATGTGTTTAGGGCAGGACTGTCATCAATCCTGTGAAGTTTGGGGAAGATTGGAACATGTACGGTCAAGTTGTGAAGCAGTTACAAGCAAATTCAAAACGGCAGACTTCCTGTTGGGTTTGGCACATGGCTCCAAGAGGCTTTTTTGTATGTCTTTCAGTGATACATGTGCCTCCCAAGTTTCCTACATGTAGGTGAAAGCAGCTTCGGGGGCTGCTTTGTTGAATATTTGTAGGGGGCGCTGTTGAGCCATTTTGGCACATCAAAGCATCCCTTACCCCTCAAAAACAACTTTGTGTTTTATGGCAAATAAGGTGTTGCCACAGTGACAGCTGAGGAAAACTCAAAAGTTTCTGGTGTGATCATCATCAAGGTCTTGGGACTATGTCTCACCAAATTGAGGTGGTTGATATTAACCTGGTAGAAGAGAGACATGAACGAATGAAAGCGGTAACTTTCTGCAACCAGTAGGCGGCGCTATGACGGTGATGAAAAATTCTGCTGTCAATGTTTTCAGGGCTGGACTGTTATTATCTCTATGAAGTTTTGGAAAGATATGTCCACCTAGAGTCAAGTTACACAACTTTTGTAATCATGGTGAAACATCAAAGTTTGCCGCCACCTGACAGCCAAACCCTTTAACGATCTACTAATCTTTTGATAACTTTTGATCACAATTTTGTCTAGATAGCACGCAGGGATTTTGAAGTCGTTCTGATTAATCCTATAGGACAAGTTTGTTAAAATACAACACGTGCAAAAAGCCAAAAATGTCCGCAAAATTCAAAATGGCCAACTTCCTGTTGGGTTTGGTCTAATGGTGCAAGAGGCTTTTTTGTGCGTCTGGGTGTGATTCATGTATGTACCGATTGTTGTGCATATCGGTGAACGTCCTATGGGGGTTACTTTTATGAATGGGTGTGACCAAGTCATTTATCCACGCCCATCAACGAAACTCATATCACATATTCAGGCCTGGACCGTTAACACACATATCAAGTTTCAGGCAGATATGACCAAGCACACTGAAGTTAAGGCCACTTTTATGCGTTTTGGCGAAACATCAACTTTGCTGCGCTCTGGGCGCAACGCCGTTTGACGAAACTTCACAATCTTCATAATATAGCATTACCAAGGTCTTGAGGCCTCTCTGACCAAATTTGAGTTGGATATGCTGAACGGGCTCAGAGCTGCACCTCAAAGTCTAAAACATGGCTTTTTCTGTTTCCAGCAGGGGGCGCTATGACAAATACAAATTTCTGCATGTAGACGTGTTCAGGGCGGGACTATTATATATCCAGTGAAGTTTGGTGCAGATTGGACCATTTACCCCAAAGTTGTAGCAATTTCGTTTTTCATGGCGAGACGTCAAACTTCTCCATCAAAAAGCCGATACGCTCCTCAACGGGTAGCTGATCTTTTGATAACTTTTGATCACAAACTAGTCTAGATGGTACACAGCAAGTTTGAAGTGATTCTGATCAATCCTGTAGGAGGAGTTCGTCAAAATACAACACGTGGAAAATGCCAAAAATGGCCGCAAATGCCAAAATGGCCAACTTCCTGTTGGGTTTGGCCTATGCGTTAAGGAGGTTTTTTTGCGCCTCTAGGGATGATACATGTGCATACCGATTTTTGTGCATGTCGGCAAAACTTGCTATGGGGGATGCTGCACTTAAAGGGGCATGGCCAAGCCATACGGCCACCCTCATTGATGAAACTCATACCATATGTTCAGGCCTGGACTGTTAACCAACGTATTAAGTTTCAGTCAGATTGGACCAAGTACACTAAAGTTAATGCGAATTTCTGTTTTTTGGCGAAACCTCAACCTTCGCCGCCACCTGACGGCCAAACCGTTTATCTATGGAAAAATCTTTTAATAACTTTAAATCACAACTTTGTCTAGATCACACACAGTGATTTTCAAGTTGTTCTGATTAATCCTGTAGGAGGAGTTAGTTAAAATACAACACGTGCAAAACGCCAAAAATGACCATGAAATTCAAAATGGCCAACTTCCTGTTGGGTGTGGCCAATGGGTCCAAGAGACTTTTTTGTGCATGTGTCATACATGTGTGTACCAATTTTCGTGCATGTCGGTGAAACATGCGGCAGGGGCTGATGTTTAAAGGGCGTGGTCAAGCCATTTGGCCACGCCCATCAACGAAACTCATGTCACATGTTCAGGCCTGGACCGTTAACACACATATAAAGTTTCAGGCAGATATGACCAAGCACACTGAAGTTAAGGCCACTTTTATGCGTTTTGGTGAAACATCAACTTTGCCGTGCTCTGGGCGCAGCCGTTTGACGATACGTCACAATCTTCATAATGTAGCATTACCAAGGTCTTGAGGCCTCTCTGACCAAATTTGAGTTGGATATGCTGAACGGGCTCAGAGCTGCACCTCAAAGTCTAAAACATGGCATTTTCTGTTTCCAGCAGGGGGCGCTATGACAAATACAAAATTTCTGCATGTAGACGTGTTCAGGGTGGGACTATTATATATCCAGTGAAGTTTGGTGCAGATCGGACCATTCACCCCAAAGTTATAGCAATTTTGTTTTTCATGGCGAGACGTCAAACTTCGCCGCCAAAAAGCCGATTCCCCCCTCAACAGGTAACTGATCTTTTAATAACTTTTGATCACAACGTAGTGTAGATGATACACAGCGATTTTGAAGCCGTTCTGATTAATCCTGTAGGAGGAGTTCGTTAAAATACAAAATGTGGAAAACGCCAAAAATGGCCGCTAAATTCAAAATGGCCGACTTCCTGTTGGGTTTGGCCTATGGCTCCAAAAGACTTTTTTGTGCGTCTGGGTACCTGACTCAATATACTTGATGTCCCCAAACCCCTGTTTCAGAAAGCTGGTAAAGCTAGTAAAAATCAGTTAACCTTGAGATGAGGGAAACTCTGGGTTTTCCATTTCAGAAAGAGAGCTAACTTAAACTCTGGTTCAGTTACTGTGAACCTAACCTGCACGCTGGCAGGTTTTCTTCAATAAACCCTGAGTTTCTCTCTGTCTCCTCCCTCTCACAGAACCAGACATGCCATTTCATTTCCTCACTGATGCAGTCTGTGTCAAAGCGTGGATCAAAATGCATTAATTAGCGGAGGTTTACTGTGTGTCAGATTCTAAATCCTGGTTGGATAGTAGTTTGTTACTTAGGACCATCAAAAGTTATTGTTTTTATGTGCCGTCACTCATTTCTTTGAGCAGCCTTTTCTGCCCTTACATTAAAAATTATTACACAGCATCAAGTCACCTTCAATCTCTGTACACAGATATCTGCATATGTATGCTTTAATGTCATCAGACAATTGACGATAGGTTCTGAGATTGAGTCACCCCCTGCTCAGAATAAAACCTCTGCATGTCCTTTTTTTATAGGTTACACTGTGACTCTTTACACAAGACAGAGCACATTTCCTTAAATGTTTATTTCATGTAATGTGTAATCTCAGTTCAAATTATAGAAATAAACTGATTTGCAAAAAAAACACTCTGGGGTTTAAATTGTAAAAATCAGTAGGCATATGCATGAAAAATTATCTCTATCACTCATGATGTGATTGGTACCATTAATGAAACATAAATCCTATAATACTGCAGATTATATGTTAATATTTATGATGAGCAGGATCGTAGTGCAGCTGCAGAATGAAATTGAGATTTTTAAATAGGCTGTGTACAGTCTGAACATGTTTTAACAGAATATCAGTGGCTGTTTTTACAATTTGCAATACAGTTTACAACTGTTAAAGTAGCTAAAAATAAAGCCACTGAACACTATCGGGCCGAAGATTCCAGCAAATGTATTAAATTTAAAATCTACTGTATTTCAATCTCCATGCCTTTCCTCTACGCCTATTTAAGTGCAAATCAGTGAACACATTATGACTGGATCAGATTGTGAGCTTACAGTGATGTGTCTGTCTCTGAGATAAATACATATTTTGAATATTGACTACATTTTTTATCTCAACTTGCTGGCCCCAGTGTTTTGTCCCCGTCAGATAAAAGCTGTACAAATACATCAATGGACAACACTGAATAAAACTTGACTGTGTTCATTTATTGACACTTTAGCCTGCTCTGACTCAGGCTCTTCTTTTTTTTTTAAAAATAAATATGTGCAGTCTGCATATTAATGCATTAATATCTCTGCGTCCACTGGATTATAATGGAGGCTCTGCCTTTTATTTACCTGTTGCCATGGTGAATCGTAGTATTGGAGCTTTATTAATGATGGCTTTTTTCATTCACTGCGCACGAGCTGAACTCAGAGTGAACATACTCAGCGTTGATTGAACTGACTCTAATCAGCTGTTCTGAAACCAAAAACTCAGAGTTTTCCATCTCAGGGTTAGTTGACTCAGAGTTCAGTGTTTGTTAAACCTGCTTTCTGAAACAGGCCCCAGGTCATGTCTAATAGATTAGGGAATATTTACATTAACTATGTTCCTCTTTGGTTACAGTGCAGACTTTACATTAGGGCTGAACAATGAACCGAATTCAAACCAACACCGCAATATAATTTTCAAATAGAAAAAGCTAATTAAAAAAAAAAAGAAAAAGGTTTTTTTTTTCTAATACTGCACAATCTGGGGCATCAGTGGTTTAGTGGATAGAGCAGACGCCCCATGTACAAAGGCTGTTGCCGCAGAAGCTGGGGTTCAATTCCAGCCCTTGGCCCTTTGCTGCATGTCATTCCCTCTCTCTCTCTCTCTCTCTCCCCTTTCACACTTAGCTGTCCTATCAATCAAAGGCAAAAAAATAATCCTTAAAAAAAAAAAACATACTGCACAATCTAACCAAAAACAGTTTATTTATAGACTTTATTCCTTATCTATTGTGAACAATACAAATGATAAGGGACTTTTTTTTAAAAAAAAAAGCATGCTGAATTGCAATCACGATATTGGTCCAAAAGATTAATTTTCGATATTGTTCTCTTCCTTGGTGTGGTTGAATGTAGTTTAGTCAGTGTGCCTGGGTGTGGCTCTTAATTATGTTTTAATGCTTCATCAAGCTGTTGTAAAGATGAATTTCTGTTTTTACTCGAGACAGACAATAAAGAATCTCTATATTAGAACATATTTTGGTTTTTAATCTGTCCTGAGCTGATGCAGCAATAGTTCACTAACATTACCCCTTACAGTTAGATCATTCAAACAGTGTCTCTCTCTGTTTGCCGTCTCTGTCCTCTGTAACAATCCCTCATTCTTATCCTTTCCTCTTTTCAGACTAACATGCTGATCTGAAGATGCTGGTGTTCCTGGAGGCCTTGTAGTGTGTGTGTATGTGTGTGTGTGTGTGTGGGTGTGGGTGTGCGCGTGCGTGTGCGTGTGCGTGTGCGTGTGTGTGTGTGTGTGTGTGTGTGTGTGTATGTGTAGGTTGCCACTCTTCAGATCCTTTTAAATCAGGGCTCCTCAGGGCTCCCCCTTATCATTGTGCAGCTCTGGTTCTTCATGTTTCTGCAGAGTCTGTGGTTGCAGCTATTGTGTGAGTTGGGTCAGACTGATGTAATGGTTTGGACGTCTCACCAAAAGCTAATTAGTTCTCAATACTCTGGACTACAATTCACTGTGTGTGAGTGTGAGAGGTTCCTCCCTCTTTTCTTAGGCTGCAGAAACCTATACATGCATGTTTGCGTGACTAAAATGTGTGATTTGTGTTGTTAATGTCTTGTCTGGTATGGAATTCTAGGGGGGGTTAAAATTACATAAATAAATAACATCCAGGAATAAATGCAGCAACAAACCAATCACATAACCTCGGCTTACAAGCTGGTGAAATGTGATTGGTTGGAATTTAAGTGGACAAGGACTGGTGATTTTTATGCCCCCGTGCAAGGGCTAGCTGTGGCTGGAGGCTTTATGTTTTTGAGTTGTCTGTCCGTCCGTCCCTTCATCTGTCCCATCCTTGTGAACGCGATATCTAAAGAACGTCTAGAGGGAATTTCTTAAAATCTGGCACAGCTGTCCACTTGAAATCAAGGATGAAATGATTAGAATTTGGTGGTTGAGGTTTTAAGACACCGTGACTTTGCGCCTGTCTCATTCTGGTCAATAACATGTTAAGGGAAATTCCTAAAATTTGGCAAAAAAATCATTGACTTGGACTTAACAATGAACTGATTAGTTTTTGGTGGTCATAGGTCAAAGGTCAAGGTCACTGTGACCTTGTCTGTTTCATTCTCATGAATGAAATACCTCAACACTGTCTTGAGGGACTTTCTTCAAATTTGTTACACACAAACAAGGGGATTTCTTTAAATTTAGCACAAATGTTCACTTGGACAGCAGTGAACTGATTGGATTTAGATGGTCAGACTTAATGGTTAGTGTGACCTTGTACCTATTTCATTCTCGGGAACATGATATCTCAACAACACCTCAAGGGAATTGCTTTAAATGTGATACAAACGTCCACTTGGACTGAAGAAGAAAGTGATTAAAATTTTTTGGTAGAGAGTCAAAGGTCAAGGCCAGTGTGACCTCACAAATTTTTTTGGGCCATAACTCAAGAATTCATATGCTGATTATTAAAAAACTTCACACAAATGTCTAATATGATAAAATAATGAAATTATGACATTTTCTATCCAAAAGGTCAAATGTCAACTTCACTGTGACATCATGATCTACACAGAACATCTCTGGCCATTTCTGAATGTCATATCTCAGGAACAGAAGGGGAGACATTTGGTCAGATACTGAATTGGTGACTTTATTCTTGGGTGTCCACCTTGAAACTGTGCTAACTGTATAGATCTTCTGTGCTGTCAAGGGGACAATGGGTGTGAAGCACCCATGTTTTCACAGGCAGATGTATGTAAACTGTAAGAGAAACCTGACTGGTGCGCAGAGGCATACAACTGTGGGGTGGTAATTCTAGTTTACCAACAAAACACTCAGCAGAATTCATATGAATGGGTTGTAGCTACTGATAGCACCATGAATTGCACATCACTTGCAACCTCTATCTGCCTTGTCTCAGGGTCTGAGAGGTATTGTTCATTACAGCATAAATATTCCCATAAAATTTTTCAGCTGAGTGCACTTGGCCCTTTTTTGCATTTGATCACAATTATCCATGTGGCAAAGTGTAAATGTTACTTTTGCGCCAAGAACACAGGAGACAGAATGATGACAGAAAGAAATTTGTTTTACTGCCATGCCTGTATGCCTCCAAGCACCACTCAAGTTGCTGTTACAGTTTACGTTCATATCTGTGAAAACATGGATGCTTCATACACATCTGACAGCACAGAAAATCTATACAATCAGCACAGTTTCAAGGTGGACACCCAAGACGAGTGTCGCCAATTCAGTGTCTGACCCTTCTGTTCCTGAGCTATGGTGTTGAATAATGGCCAAAAAAGTGTTTTTGCTTAACATTATGTTGTCACTGAACCAGAGTTTAAGTTGTCACCTTTGACCTGTTAGATATAAAATGTCATCACATCATCATTTTATTCCATTTGACGTCTTTGTGCAAGTTTAATATAATTAGCAAAAACAAAAACTTACCTTGACTTTTGACTTTGGACCACCAAGTGGATTTTTTTTTTTTGCCAATTCTGAGGGATTTCCTGAACACGTTCTAAGATATCATTTTGACAAGAATGAGGCACAGGCAAGGTCACAGTAACCTTGACTGTTGACCACCAAATCCTAATCATTTCATCCTTGAGTTTAAGTGGACATTTGTGCCACATTGGACGAAATCCCTCAAGGTGTTCTTGAGATATCTCATTCACGCAAATAAGACGGATAAGGTCACAGTGACCTTTGACCTTTGACCACCAAAATCTAATCAGTTCCTTGTTTGATCCAACTGGACATTTGTGCCAAATTTGAAAAACAATTCCCTCTTTCTTGGCATTCTTGAGATACCGTTTTTGTGAGAGTAGGACAAATGGACAGACCTATGGATGGATGTACAGACATACAGACGGATGACAGATGGATGGACGTACATATGTATGGACAGACAACCAGAAAACCTATTGCTTCCGGCCACAAAAAAGAACTGTAACCTACAGGTCCTGACTGATTAGATGCAGAGGCATTCCTCAAAACTTCAGGCAGGAATTTAAACGGCACAGAGAGAAAACATACTTAGGATTTTTGCAGTATTCCAATAACAGGGGTTGGAGCTGGGAAAGACATCACACCTGAGTTGGTCCAGTGTTCCAGTACAACAAGTTGGAAAACTAATGTGTTGTCAGCAATACCAGATGATAACAAGACACAATTATGCATTTTACACCATAGTAATATGCCCACAGACAGTAGTTGGATAGTACTGTGTGTTTGACTGTTTCAGTGAGACGGACATAAGACAGAAGTGCTAATAAACAGTATATTACTACAGCTTTCATTACTGTTGGTGCGTAGAGCAGCCATTTTGGATTTTGGGGTCAGGGTTAGTGAGGCTCCTCTAACTCCAACTTCACGGGGTGTTCCAGTTGAAATTTATGACTGGGAACTTGGAAATTCCAACTTCCCAGGGCAAATGGAACACACCATTTTTGTCCCAGTCTGTCAGTAGGCTTTGGTTACCACCAACTCTCTGAAGACACCGATAATTTCACTGTAACGATGTGTGGCTGTTTACACTGATCTTAGTGAGTTGGACTAATTTGGCAAGGAGGCTGCGCCAAATGTTTGCACATTACCTAATTTAAATATGCGCAAATAGCACAGAAGTACCAAGATGCTATTTGCTTGGCAGTGCAGTTAGGGGTGCATTTCACCCTTTGTGGGTGCTTTGAGAATTACACAATTCCTTTTTGTCTTATTTGTGCAGGTTTACAAAATCCTTTTATGACAACCCACTGTGTGTAAAAACTGAACTGATATTGTGACTCTCATACAACCTTTTGTATGATATCCTAGAAAAAATGCATGCACAACAGTTTGTATAATATCCTAAGAATTTGTGCCCCACGAATGACGTTACATTCCTAAGGTACAGTTACGTAATTACCGTGAAGTTACGGAGGTTAGGTTTAGGCAAGTAAACAGCCTGAAAGGACATACAGGTTCTGCTAGTGACGATCAAAGCTCCAGAGTCTGACAGTAGCTGCTCGTTAGCTCTGGACACACTTTTAGATTCTTATTTATTCATTCAATTTTGACCCAGTTAGACTTTCACAGTCTGGCTGTAGTAAAGTGTAGATGTGCTGGCAGCTTTAACATTTCTATAGCAGGGGGCTCTAATCCATTTTTCTCTCTCACTTAGCACAGATTGTTTGTGTGTATGTCTCATATGTCCATGTGTATATGAGTGTATGTGTGTACAAAACACCCTGCTCCTTACCTGTGCGACTCCTGGCTGATTTATCTGTGTGTTGCTTTTCAGTGTGTGAGCAGCACTAATTCCACCTTGCTGTTTATTCTCTTGTCATAGTGATATGATTTCATCAGTGTGTATACGAACTCTTTAGTATTGAGTGGAGGGTTTGTCATTATGACTGACCTCACATTTGTGTTGACAGCTTTTCAAATAACTGATAACTCTGGACCTGGTCTTTGGACTTAGCCTTGAGTTTGGATCATTTCCCAGAGAGACAGATTGTTGGCTGAAGTGGCCAAATGCCGCTATCCCTCTCTGTCTGTCCCTTTCTCCTCTGTCTCTTTTCCTATTTTAATACTGCGGTGGAGGCACTTTGTCTTTATTTGTTTGGATGTGATGACATTACAAATAAACACAAATGTAAGGAAAATATGTGTGTATATGATCAGGATTTCACTTCCCAGAAAGTAAGATATTTTTTTCACTTTGTTTCTTGCATACTTGAAATTTCCCAGGCCTTATTCTGTGTGCCTTTCTCAGTCAGACTGTGTGAGTGGGTGGAGAAAACATTTTCACTATGTTTCAGGCGTGCCAGCTTTTAGCTGAGATAGTGCTCCAGTCTGAGAGAGAGGCATCTAGCCATGTTGAACTTAAGTTGCACGTTATAGCCACGAAGATGGAAAGTTCTAATAATAATAATGATAATCCTCAAACATAACAACTACTTAGTTAATTACTAGTTTCCTTCATGGTCTGGTCACATAACTTGGATTTAAGTCATACTTGAGTCACAAATCAAATAGGGGTGTAAATTACTGGTTTCATCACAATACTATATCATAAAGAATCTTTGGACAATGATACGATATTTGCTGATATCACAAAGTCATGATACGACTTTGATTCGATGTGATTCAGGGGCCTGCAATTGATATGAAACAATATCATATGTCCATTTAACACAGAAGAGTTTATGTTACAGGAAAAGCTGCCACCACTTTCTTTTTTACTTTTTGCCATTAAAAAGAAAAACAACTAAAAAATAATGTAGATAATGATGACCTTTTATGTACAGTAAAGTTAACATGAAATTGACTCCACCAACACATAAAACAGCAAATGGGATAAATTAACCTTTAAGGCTTCCTGTCAGAAAGCCCTTTCTGAAAGAAATCTTTTCATTTTAACCCAAACCATCATCTTTTTAATAGTACTTTAGGGTTTTCTGGCTTAAAAACCCAGGACTTCTTCCAACAGCCATTAAACATGGATTAACAGCAAGATCAAAAGTATCATTTTCAGCTCAGTAATAACTGTAAAGGTTCATAGACAAAACAGTTATTTTTTGCTATTCATCCATCATTAGGTTAAGCATCTTTACAGTACATAAATTACCCTAGCCACTCATTTATACTTTTTCTTACTTTTTTACTTAAAGTCACTGTATCTCCCGACAAAACAGCATGGTTGAATTTCAGCTTGTATACATATACAGATGTAGCCACTTCAAATTTCCCAGGTCATCCGACTGCCAGCCAGAAGCCAGCTGGAAGCCAGCCAGTTTCCAGCCAGTTCCCAGCCAAATACCATTCCCCCCCACCTTTCTGGGGGTGTGCCTGAATTCCACCATAACACGCCCATTTATTGAATTACAAGGTGTCACCATTAGATGGCGCTTCCCTCACAGAAACACTAAAACTAAAGATTACGAGGTGCTAGTACTTTTCCTGATAGTATTTCCTTTCTATGCTACATAACTCATCTACTCCACTCTCTCAGATGCAAATATTACACTTTTATTGCACTATTTTTATTTTAATTTAGTTTGGCCTATAAGTTATAGTACTTTTGTACAATGATATAAATTTGTTGCTAGGTTATATCATTATAGGTTACAATAAGCCACCCAGCAGTATTTAAGTTATTAAAATGACCACCTTTATCTGCTGCAGCATCGCTGTTATAAACACACTAGTTATTACGGAAAACCTAAAATTTTGTTACAATTGGCCCTGGTCTCCCCTATCTGAAAATACTTAGGTAGTCACTCAGAATAATGAGAAATGTTAGGAAAATAATTGCTTAAATCATTTTGAAAAAGTTGCTTAGTAAGAAGCCCCTTTTACACTGCCAGATTTTCCGCAAATGTTCGGCCGATTTGCCGGCCAGCTGCGAGCGTTTACACACACAGAGCCGGCTTGGCGAGTTGATCTGAGGCGCCCAATTTTCCGCCTCGTAGGGTAGTCATATCGGCGGAACGGTTTTAGTATAAACAGAGTGAGGCGGCCTTCCGCCCCGGGAAGGGCTGTTGATGACTTGTGGGAGGGGCTGTTGATGACGCCGCACGTTCGACTCACTCGCGTGGACTTCAAACCAGGAAACAGCTGATAGCAGGAATGAGTATCTAGCAGCACTAAGGAGACGCAAACCAGAAGATGAGCAACTGGGGAGATAAAGAATTGTGCGCCCTCCTTGCCCTCGCTATGACGAGGCTATTAACGGTCGGATGACGGGAACGTAAAGGAGGGGGCGATGTACGAGAGAATCCCCGAAGGACCGACCAGCCGCGGCTTTCCTCGGTACGTCACTGTTTACGTCACACGCTGAGCTGCACGTACTGTTACTAGCTCACGCCCCCCATTGCCTCGAAAAAGGCGCATTCTGTATAAACAAAAGAAGGCAGGCGGCAATTTGCCGCCCTCCCTGATTTTGTTTTTATACTGCCAATGCGGAAAGAAGACGGATTGGGCTTTCCTGCAAATTTGCACAATTCCTGTGTAAAAGAGGCTAGAGACTCACTCAGTGTGATGATGTGTGTGACAGTGGGGGGGTGGAAAGCTGTTCAGATCACACATTCACACATTCAGTAAGAACAAAAAGGTCCATAGTAATGCTAATGATGTGTGGAGGCTACCTCCACAAGACCACTTTATTTCACGTGCGCTTTTACATTTACATCAATTTACAAATATGGTAAACATGACGTCATCAGGAAGGAAATCCCTCGGGCACACCCTTACAAGCCACGGGCTTCAAATAAGGCAGAGAAATGAGAGGATGCATGTTTTATACTTTGTATTCGAGCAGGATCAAAAATAGTGATTTGAATGGGTTTCAATCTGAATATTTATGTTGGTAGGGTCTTTAACGTGAGTATCTCCGTTCACGTTGTTTACAAAAGGCTACAAAAAAAAAAAAAAAAAAAAAAAACGAGAAAATTACAACACTCAGATTTGCACAACCTGTATCAATATACATATCAATATATATGAAGAACTATTGTGAGGTAGTTCAGACATCGACAGTGACGATATGTTATTGAATGTTTGCAATTAAAGTGGGGGCTGGGAATCCTATTCATACTAATGATGTGTTTTAGCCGAGGAGTCATTGTCACACTATGTAAAACAGCTGAATGGGTGACACTCTACATGAACACCATAGGAGATTGTTTAGAAACGGCCATCGCTTACACAAGACATCTTGTTCAATTTATCTTTGAGTGAAAAATGACTTTATTGAGTATTGAGAAACACCGCGGCACACACTGTGTCAGCACTCGCAGCAACAGCCTGTGAACCAAACGGAATGAATCTATCTCAGCTTGATAATCATGACTTTGCAAGCACCAAATGACTTGCTCTAACGAATTTCATTAGATTATAATATAAAGAATTATGAAATTCATTAACTCTGTTTAGACAGACAGCGACAGGTTGCTGA
Organism: Cephalopholis sonnerati; assembly: GCA_019142605.1. Taxonomy (NCBI): domain Eukaryota; kingdom Metazoa; phylum Chordata; class Actinopteri; order Perciformes; family Serranidae; genus Cephalopholis; species Cephalopholis sonnerati. The sequence continues at coordinate 3,385,464 of JAGQAX010000023.1, read as the reverse complement.
GGTGAAGCCATGCAGTGTGCGGCAGGCAGAGCACTGTACAGTCCGAACGTCAAAATAATAATTAAAAAAAGAAAATATCTATGTAATCATTTCCAATATTCACAGGCTGTTTTTATCTAACGAAAGATTCTGTTTCAGTCCATATTTGTTGACATGTAGTCTTTGAAAAACAACATTTTCTTTCACACATTGTGTACACGGAGTGGAGTGGTCTAACAGCACGAACACAGTAATATATATATATATATATATACTGTATATGTGTATATATATATATATATATATATATATATTACTATATGATATTATTATCATTAACACTGCAGATAAAATCAGCCGCTAAGACTGATGATTCAAACGCAGTTTTGTTCTTGCTGTACTATTGCTCGGTTCCCAGCCATATCACTTTGATTTTCGTGCAATTCTTTTGAATAACAAAACACTGAAGCATATTATTTATGACCTGTGATATGGTAGCCTGATAATCATTAAATATGCTCTGTGTGGGAAGTAAACCGCTTCAGCTTCCACACTCACTGCTCCTCCTGGTGGATAGACAGACCATTGCAACTGGTTTCTACAAATTAAACTAAGGGGCGTTACCAGTGGCCTCGTATTCTCTACGTCATCGCGGGGGATCTACGAGCCTGGCCAGGTGACGGCAAGGACCTGTCACGGATCGGTCACGGATCGGTCAGGGCTCCACCACGGACCAGACAGAAATTTGAAGTGGCTGCATCTGTATTTTTTGGGCTGACAGTGTTAAAAGAAAGGAGCTAATGATGTTGCTGTGTTACTGCAAAAAGTTAGCGTAGTGAGATGTTCGGCTAGGAAGGTAACGTTATGTTGAGTCTTATCTTTTAACAGTATTGTTTACATATGGTATGTGCTCTGTCTGTTGACCTGTATTTTGTCCGAAATCCAAAATATTTCCACACTGCTGATTTATTCCAGAGTTAAAAATGTTATCATCAGCGTCTTTTTCCTGGCTGCTTGCCATGTGCCTGCTGCTGTTTGACGGTGAAGTTACCGCAGTGGCACACATACAGTACTGTGGGCCTTTTCCTCTGTAACTTTTGGCCTTGCCGAGTCAAATCATGTTGCGGCAATTTGTGTTTCTGCTATCAGTTTAGACGTGTGGTGCCATGCTGGGCTGCGCACCTACTCCTTCTTTGGAGTAGGTCCAAAAGCCTCAAGTAGGTAGCCGTGGCATCTCGCCGGCTGCAGCAAACCCCCAACCACCCCGCTTTTCCCCCTCAAACAAGTTGTGTGTAATTCAAGACTCTCATCACCTCTGTCTGCAGGAGACCAGAGAGAAAGGTGTTTTTAAAAGTCTCTGTGTGTTTAGCTCTCAGTACTTTTGTAGCTTCTAACTCAATCTCTGTGGTTTGGAGTTTAGTTTCTCTCCTGCATACTGTTTTTAATTTAGAAATCTACTGTATTTTACTGTTTCATGTTCGCTATCAGCACGGTGGTCTGGTGGTTAGCACTGTCGCCTCACAGCAAGAGGGTTCTTGGTTTGATCCCGGGTGTGGGAGCCCTTCTATGCAGAGTTTGCATGTTCCCCTCGTGTCAGAGTGGGTTTTCACCAGGTGCTCCGGCTCACAGTCCAAAGACATGCAGCTTGGGGATAGGTTAATTGGTGGCTGTCTTTAGATGTCAGCCCTGCGATAGTCTGACAACCTGTCCAGGGTGTACCCTGACTCTCACCCAATGTCAGCTGGGATAGGCTTCAGCCCCCCCACGACCCTCAAGAGGATAAGCGGTTACAAAAATGGATGGATGTTCGCTATCAGCCGTATTAGAAGTTGTGTGAAGTTGCTGCTTGAAAACTCAACATTTCCTTATTTTGCTGCTTCACAAAAGTAAAAAGTTAAAAGTTCTTAAATAACAAAATAACAGGGGATTTTTACTATTAAGGAATTAAAATCATTATTATTAAAATTATTACCAAATTAGTGGAACTTTATTAGTGGCTTTTCTTTAGTAAAGGCAAGTCTGATAATAAGGCAGGGAGAAGGAGTACAAGCAGAATCAGCCACAGTGAGGTGTTTGATGAAGAGGTCACCTCCAACAGGCTCTTACTGCACCTCTGCAAACAGCTCACCTCCAACAGGTAAACTTCTTTTACCCGCCCTGCTGTGGAAAAACACTTGCAGCAAAAATAACAGAGGACTTAAGCTGTGGATCAGCTTGCAACTGAACATGTAGCCCACTTAGTAGAAAATGTTGTGAATTTTTGTCCATATTGCCCAACCCTAATTACCACCGACAACCAGTTTGGTTTCAAACTTAAACATGGCACAAACGTGTATATTGGCTTTAAAGAAAATCTCTAGGTAAATGTAATCGTCAGAGCTCCATAATGTTTATGTTTTATACATGCCTCTAAGGCTTTTGATGGCATTAATCATGAGAAATTATTCAATAAATTGCACTGTAGAGGGGTCCCTAAAGGGATAATAAGAATTCTTGTTTACTGGTGTGTTCATCAGGCAGTGCAGATTAGATGGGGTTTTTCTGTATTGGAACCATTTCATGTTAGTAACAAAGTTGTCCACTAATCGAAAGATCAGCAGTTCGATACCTCCAGTCTGCATGATACACATGCGCCATTGCTGAGTAGCAGGTGGCACTTTGTATGGTAGCCTTGGCCACCAGTGTGTGTGAATGGGTGAATGTGACTTGTAGTGTAAAAAGTGCTTTGAGTGGTCGAATGACTATTAAGGCGCTATAGAAGTGCAGGTCCATTTACCACACTTTGAATGAATCCTTTGTAATATGACTGTTATCAGCCGTTTAGAGTTCATTCCACAGCTCTCAGTATTAGCCTTGAAACACAGACAACCTCTATCTTCAAGGTCGAGGGGATGTTGGAATAGAGACCATCAGCCTCAGTCTGCTGCTCTCTGATCTCTGACCTCAGTCCTGTTATACCTCTGCTTGACAGCAATATTAATTTACCATTTCAGTATGGTCGACACGTCTGAGGTCTCGAAAAAAAACAAAGTCAAGTCTGAGTTTGCCTCTGCTGGAGAGGGAGAAATCTACTACGGAAAAAAAAAAAAATGAAATGAGAAAATGTGAACAGCACTATCTATACTCTATTACATCAAATAAATAATTTTGTTTCAAATATGTTTATTGGGAAACCAGTCACTTAACATGGAAATTAACAATTGACAGTTTTGTTCCCATTGTTTTTACAGAAGATGAGAAAAAGTAATCCCTGACAAAAAAGATTAATGACAAAAATGAGTAACAAGTAAACATCAACAAAACAAAACAAAGGAAACAAAAAGGACAGGACTAAAAAAACAAACAAACAAACAAACAAAAAAAAAACAGTGCAACAGTACAGTACATTTTATCGAAGTCCCTCAACTTGTCTTTCAGAATGAATCGGATTCTCTCCAAATGTAAGGTGTCTGTCAAATCAGTCAGCCAGTGCTTAAATGAGGGGACCTCTCCCTTCCTCCAGTTAAGTAGGATCAGTTTTTTTGCAGTTATAAGGCCATATGCCAGAAGGTGCTGTTTAGCACTATTTAGCTTCCTTAGCCCCTCAGATGTTCCCAGAATTATTGAAATAACATCGGGGTCGAGTTGAATCCCCAAAATCAACGAAAAGAAGTCAAATATTTCAAGCCAGTAGCTTTGAAGTTTGGGGCAGAGAGCAAAACTATGAGATAGGGTAGCCTCCATGGACTTGCATTTCTCACACAAAGGAGAGATTTCAGGAAATATTTTATGCAGCTTCGTTTTGGAGTAATGTAGTCTGTGCAATATTTTAAATTGAATCAAACAGTGTCGAGCGTTTATAGAACATTCATGGATGTGCTCCAGACTCTCCTCCCAGACATTGGGAGGTATCCGGGCTCCAAACTCTCTTTCCCACTCTTCTTTTATCCTGTCCATCTTGGGAAGGCACATGTTTTGTAGTATCTTATATAATTGTGAGATTATGTCGCGTGGATTGGGGAACAGATTAAATAAGCTCTATCTTATCTGGGTTTGCCTTCTCGAAATTAGGGAGGTGTGTTCTGACATAGTTCCTAACCTGAAGGTATCTGAAAAACCGATTCCTCGGTAAATTAAACCTTTCTTGGAGTTGCTGGAAAGAGGCAAAAGTCCCCTCTATGTATAGGTTACCAACAATACGAATCCCCAATCGTTTCCAGTGGTGGAAAAGGCCTCATCTAGAGCTGAGGGAGTGAAAGAGGGGTTTGCAGTTATAAGTAGTAGAAATGAAACTGCCTTAAGTTTGAAATGGTTCCTCAGTTTTTTCCAAATCTTAATTAAAGCATAAATTACAGGGTTATGTTTAAAACAAGACCTATTGACTGGGACAGGAGAGAGTACAACAGCTCTAATAGAATAAGGTAGACAGTCTTCCCGTTCCATCTCTAGTCCATCATAGGGTATTGGGTTGTCATCTAACCAATATACCATAGAGTGTATCCCGGTGTCCCAGTAATATAAAATGAAATTAGGCAGTGCCAGGCCCCTATTAGTTTTGTGTTTACATAGCTGTCCTTTCCTTATTCTGTGAGACTTGTAATTCCAAACAAAGGGGAGAATGATTGAGTCCAGTTTCACGAAAAAAGATTTGGCAAGATAAATAGGTATGTTTTGAAAAAGATAAAGTAGCTGAGGAAGAAAAATCATTTTGATAGCATTCACTCTGCCCAGCAGAGAAATAGGGAGAGTTTTCCAAAATGGTATATTGTTTGCTAACTTATTTAATAGGGTGGGGAAATTGGCCTTGTAATGATCATTATACTTTTTGGTAATTACTATCCCCAAATAAGTTATACTGTCTGGTGCTATTCTGAGAGGAAACTGTTTGAGCCAATCTTGACCTGTAACTTGTACTGGTAGTAGCTCGCTTTTGCCCCAGTTAATCTTGTACCCCGAGAAACTACCAAACAGTTGAAATGTTTTCAGAATTGAGGGAATTGTAATCCTAGGCTGCGTGACAAATAACAAAATGTCGTCTGCGTACAATGATATTTTATTCTTGGTATATTCTGTATTGTAACCATGTAAATCTGGATGCGAACGAATAGTCTCGGCCAGCGGTTCTATGGCTAATGCGAACAATAAAGGGCTAAGTGGGCAGCCCTGCCTTGTGCCCCTGCCCAGCCGAAACGGATCAGAAAGAGTTCTATTAGTAAGTATTTTGGCCCGGGGACTATTGTATAAAAGCTTAGTCCAGGACACAAATTTATCACCACAATTGAACTTCTGCAAGACCGAGAATAAGTATGCCCATTCGACTCGATCGAATGCTTTTTCCACATCTAAACTGAGGTAAATAAGGTCCTTATGGGGGAGTCTGGGAGAGTGCATGATATTTAAAAGACGTCTAAAATTATGGAAGGAATTTCTTTGTGGGATAAACCCAGTTTGGTCTGGGTGAATCAGCTTGCACATAAATACATTAAGTCTTCTGGCCAATGTCTTAGCTAGAATTTTTTGATCCGAATTTAATAACGAGATTGGCCTGTAAGAGTCCACATCTTCCAAATCTTTCCCTTTTTTGGGGAGAAGGGTGATAGTGGCTTCGGTCAGCGTCTGGGGCAATATTCTATTCTCGTACGATTGCATGTACATTTTTACGCAGATAAGGAACCAGCAGTCCCCCAAACCTCTTGTAAATCTCATTGCTGAGTCCATCGGGGCCGGGACTTTACCATTTTTCATTGAGCCAATGGTTGCTAATAGCTTTTTACATGTGATGTCTGCCCCTAAAGTATCGCGGTCCGCTTGACTCAGTGACGGGAGATCACATTTATCTAGAAATGTCTGCATTGTTTCTCCTACAGAGTCAACCTCAGAGGTGTATAGTGTTTCATAAAACTGTCTAAATCTGTCATTTATATCCTTGGGAGATGTAAAGACATTTCCTGAAACAGACTTAATTTTGTGGATAGTCCTGTCGTTCTCAAGTTTTCGTAATTGTCTCGCCAGTAATTTGTGTGGCTTATCACCAAATTCAAAATATCGCTGTTTTGTAAAAATAAAGGCTCTGCATATCCTATCTGATAGTATCTTGTTAAGTTTAAATTTAAGAGTCGATATTTTAGTATGTTTTTCTAATGAGGGGCGCAGAGCGTTCTCCATATTGAGTTGGCGGATTTCCTCCTCAAGTTGTAGTTGTTTTGCCTTGTTACGTTTCTTGAGAGAGGACTGGAAAGAAATAAAGTGCCCTCTCAGGTAAGCCTTAAAGGCTTCCCATAACAGTGTGGGGGATGTATTTTCATTGTCGTTAGTTTCAAAGAATAACTTAAGGTTTGATTCCAGATATTCACAGAACTTTTTATCTGTGATGAGTTGAGGATTGAATCTCCAATTTCTCTGGGCAGGTGTATTCTCACCAAGCTGCAATGAAAATGATATCGGACTGTGATCGGTAATAATAATATTGTGGTATTTGGCATTGTAGGAAAATGGCATGAGCTTACCATCAACCAAGAAAAAATCTATCCTGGTATAAGTATTATGTACTTTAGAGTGAAAGGAATATTCTTTACCAGTAGCATTAGAAACCCGCCACACATCAAAAACATTCATATTTTCAATATAAGATCTCAGAAGATTAGAGGCCTTGGAAGGTTCCACCCTCTGTGAAGAAGACCTATCCAAATAAGTGTCCAAAACTAGGTTAAAATCTCCACCAATTATTAGATTAGTACTGGAGATATCTGGAATCAGATTTAAAACTATTTTTAAAAATTCTGGATCATCATTATTTGGTCCATATATATTTAATAATGTTACAGGTGTAGAATGAAATTCCCCCACAACCATGACATATCTCCCGTCTTTATCTGTTATTGTAGACAGATGTTTAAAGGGAACCCCCCTACGGATTAAGATGGCTGTGCCACGAGCCTTAACTGAAAAGTTGGAGTGGTAGATATATTGTATCCACCTACACCTGAGCCTAGCATGCGAGTCGTTCTTCAGGTGGGTTTCCTGTAGGAAAATGACATCAGCCTGCAAGGATTTGAGGTGGGCGAGCACTTTGCCTCTTTTAACTGGCTCGTTGATGCCATTAACATTCCATGAGCAGAATGTTATATCATCCCTCCTGTTGTTATTATTATGTATTATTTAGGGTGGTTGCAGGCATCCATCCTTAGACTCTCTCCCCACTCTGCTGGATATGTGTAACTATGAGTTAAATGACACACCATCCGCCCTCCCACCCATTCCCATCCCCCTCCCACCCAAGACACAGATAAACAGAAAAACAAAAACATCAGAAGTGCGTAGTCTAACCTCTCTAACAGAGAAGAAACTCTAATAACCAACTGTGGTTGAACTCTTAATCCTACAGTAGCTAGTAGCCCTACAGTTGTTAAATTTCCAACAAAACCTATTCAGTTATAAAAGGGATTAAATATCCCCCATTAACAGCATGAAAAAGGTATATAAACTTCCACGTCTTAGCAGACCTTTTTGAAATAAACACAAAACTCTGGGGCTTACACTTATTCACAAACCCCTAGGATTAACAAGGTGTCCCCTCCTCCGAGTGACTTAAAGCCATGCTGTCTCTGCTGTGCAATAACGTCCAGGGAAATAATGTAATTGTTCAAAAATTAAATATGCATTGTTGCAGGCATGCAGGCAAAAATCAAATAAATAAGTAAACTAAATACAAAAAAAAAATAAAAATAAAAATATTTCACATTATAATAGGGAGGGGGGAACTGAAATCCAGGCCTATAGCAGTCAGAAATAATAATATTGACTATAATATCTAGGCATCATTGTATTCCTAATACTCTCAAATTCAGTGACCATTCTGTCAGAGTAATATTGTTACCATGGTTGTGGCTAAGTTATTATTGTGTAATTGTCCATTGGTGGTTTTTAACAATACCTCTGGTCTAGTTGTCATTTACCTCCAGTCTCTATCAGAGGTAAATGGGCCATACTCTTAGACGTGCACCTCAGGTACGACCCTGACCGAAGTGACATTCAGCATACAGACGGGCCTCTTCAGGGTCTGTGGACGTGGTCTCTTTATCATTATGTGTCACTCTCAGCTTGGCTGGGTATAGGAGACCAAATTTAACTCCAGGCTGGTCGCGCAGCAACTTCCTGGCCGGAGTGAAGGCGGCTCTGCGTTTAACTACAGTGGGTGGGAAGTCTCTGAAAACTTGGATTCGCTGTCCTCGATATGTAAGACTTTGGGAAGTCATGACCTTTTGCAGGATGTTCTCCAGCGTGTGACAGTAGTGCACCCTTAGAATCAGGTGCCGAGGTGGCTCGTTGTCCCCGGGACGCTGTCTCAGGGCTCTGTGGGATCGGTCGATCACTGGTTTTTCATCCAGCTGTAAAACCTCCATAAGCAACTGTGCCACGAAATCCCTGGCTTTCTGGCCTCTTTCTTCCCCTTCCTTGACTCCCGCGATTCTCAAATTCTGCCGCTTGGATCGTCCCTCCAGGTCCAAACACTTCTCTGACAGTTGTTCAACTTGGCTGTGTAGCTGCTTTACCGTAACTTCGAGGTTCACAACGGTATCCGAAGTAGCATTAGCATTAGCCTCTAAACTTTTCAGCGTATCGTTTTGGGAGTCTAGTTGGCTATTTACCACAAAAAATGTGGCGTCACTTTCTGCTTTCACAGCGGCAATTTCAGATCTCAAAGCCGTACTCACAACAGCAATCTTCTCGTCAATTTTGTCGCAAATGTCTGACTTAGCTTGGGACAACTCCGCTTGCAGTGATGCTATGGCGGCCAACACAGCTTGAATGTCCGAGCTCGGCATGCTCGGCGCCGGGCCCCCCTCCTCACTCTGGACCGGTGCTTCAGTCGGGCCTTCATCTTCGTTCAGTGTATCCCAGGACTTCCCCGCTCGCGTCGGCATTTTTTGCTGTGCAGCGGGTACTTGGAGAGTTTAGGATTAAAAATACGGTAACCGGCAGGTCGGAGGTTACAGAGGTCTTGCTTAAAATGTAATTTTAACGTGAAATCTGTAGGAGCTACAGCGAGACGCGTCCTATCTCTTCATTGCTCCACAGCGTCCCCCACATCAAATAAATAATTTTAAACGGTATGTATAATAACCCCTATTCCAGAAAAGTTGAGACCCTGTGTAACACGTAATGATTTATAAATCCTTTTTTGTCCTATATTCAATTGAATGCAGGACAAAGACAAGATATTTAATGTTCAACTGATAAACTTTATTGTTTTTTGTAAATACTCAATCATTCCGAATTTGATGCCTGCAACACGTTTCAAAATAGTTGAGACAGAAACAACAAAAGACTGAGAAAGTTGTGGAATGCTCAAAAAACATCTGTTTGAAACACAAGTAAACAGGGTTATTGGTAACAAATAATAGTATCATTAACAGGTATTAAAGTGGCATAATTGAAAAAAGGCTCAAGCTGTTAACAAGGTTCCAGGTTAACATGGTCACTCTGTGAAAAAGTGTGTGGGCAATAGGGTTGGGTGAAAATAGATCTTCATTTGAATAACCCGATATTGATTCCCAAAATCCGAGATCGCTCTTTTAATATTCACTTTTTCCCATGGATGTGTGAAGCTTTAACCCTGTTAATCTTGCTGGTAGTAAACTGCCTTTTTGGTGTTATTTATTATCATGCTGCAGCAGCCTGTCCTCCTGCTGTCTGTGCATCGGGGCTGCTGCACCACTTTTACGCACACACAGACACACAAACACAGAGTAGAGATGCTGCGGTGGAGACAGAGAAGTAAAAATAACTTGAGCTGACGACAGTTACACCTGTTACTGTAAATGTAATAAAACCACCGCCACCATGAGGAAAAAATCAATACTTTATCAATACACCTGTTCAGCAACATGGAAACATGAAGAACTATTTTGTTACAAACAATCACAGAGGGCTTTCCAGCTAATACCAAACTGTTACTAACAAGCTGAAACAACAACATCTGTTTATGACTGACGGTTTAGCTTAGTTTGCCACATATATTTAAACTTACCAACTGTATTGTGACCTGCAGGCATTGAATTTTCTCAGCAGCAGAGGGAGGAGCATAGAGGACAGCAGGACTGATACTAACTGATGTATTGTGATGTCAGGAATATGATTTATTATATTGACATTTTAGATTTGTTTCCAGTGAGATATTGGATTTATATTGTGACTTTGCTGTTTTAATATTACTTTTGCTGCTCTAGAAACAAAATTTAGTTATAAAATATTCAGTTTCAATCCTGTTCTGAATTTATTCTTTTTTTTTTATAATTCCTAAAATTTACAGTATTCTCTGAGAATCCCTTTCACACACTAGCAAAAATTGGTATTGTAACTGAAATATCCCAGAGCGAATCAATACTGAATTGAATTGAAGATTGAATCAAATTGGGACCTTGTGAATTAAAATCGAATCGATTCAGGAAATCAGTGGCGATACCCAGCCCTAGTGGGCAAACAGTTCAACATTTGCCATTGTGTGACGTCATTGAAGCAGGAAATTTTTGTGTCCACCACAGCAAAAGATCCTAACATACCTTTGCACATTACTTGCACTGTTTCCATTAGTGCAGGGTATCACGACTGATTTCCTGGATCGATTCAATTTCAATTCACAGAGTCCCAGATCAATTCGATTCGACTCAATCGAGGATATTTCAGTTACAATACCAATTTTTGCTAGAATGTGAAAGCGGTTTAGGCAATAAAAGTTACTGTGGTTAGGTTTAGAAAAAGAAACATGGTAAGGACGTACCTCAAAATGACTAAAAGTTCAGGGTAAAGTCCACTGTGAAAGTCACGTTCTTTGTGACCCATTCACTACCCCAACCTTCCTCCTCACAAGCGCTCAGGACTGCCTCCTTGTTTATTGCAATTAGTGCATTATGTCACGTGATCGTAGACTTTCAAAATATGTGGGATATGTAGAAATTTGGGTGCATTGCTTTTCATAGGAAAACATACAAAAAAACAGTTAGGACAGCCCACAACCTTTCTGCCACAAATTCGCGAAATAAACTCTGTCAGCTTGTTATTTGAACTTTGCACTCAGACTGATAAAAAAGTATTAATAGACATAACGTTGCCATTTAACACATCCAATAGACACAGGGCAACATTAGCATTCATTTTCAGTTGTGTTTGTGTTCACTTAATGAATGTCAGTGTACAGAGGGTTCTTTGGTTGAAAACAGCTGCTTCTGTTTCTTATGTGCGATGCTCTCTAATGGGCTGAGGAGTGCGATCGACTGATCGATAGACCCAGTGGGTCAGTATGTGCCTTATGCACCAATTACTGGCTCTTAATTACACAGAATATGTATGAATTTCAGTGCATTACTTTTCCTAGGAAAACATACCAACAGTTTTTGAGACTGCACACACATGCATAGCACTGGGTTCTAAGCAAATCGTCAGTGCCTTTTAGGTCATTCAGACTGGATAGTTTTATGGTTTGGTCTATTTTATATACAGTAATCTGCATGAACCTTAAAGTAAAACCTGAATCCTATGTGGTGCGAAACATGGCTGCACTTACTTTGGTAAATTTGGAGGTGCAATTTCTGATGCTTGCTTTTTACACTGCAGGTTAGAGATGGGTGTCGTCTGTTGTTGAGACAACACCCAGCTGTGATGTAGTCTTGTGCTATATTGCACTGTAATGTGTTGCACTACACAGGGTGTGAAACAACACTGATAGATGGCAACACATAGGATTAATAGCCCAGGTTGTGATGGTTTGACTTGATTTCCTTTCTTTTGAAATCTGTTTCAGGGGGCCAGCCAGGTTTCTCTCCTGGCATTTAAGATTAGTCAGTCAGTTTGTCTGTTTGTTTGCAAACGTCACACAAGGATGAACACTTAAAATGAACACCCTTACATTGAATGAATGTGAAAACTATACAAATAATTTTCAAGCCTAATATGAGTGTATATTTCAAACACCGGCAAAAATAAACAATTCTCAAACTTCACCACACAAAGAACAAGCCAACACAAAATTCCACTTTGGGTTTTTCCTTTTACTCAGTCTCTTTCAAATGTTCAAAGAAAAATCAAATTCAGTTCATCAACAACGGTCAGTTCATCAACAAAGTTACTTTCAGTGCAGTTCAAAAAATATCAGCAACCTCTAACAAAAAACTCCTTGAAAATAGTTACGTTAGCCCCCCCCCCCCCCCCCCCCCCCCCCCCACACACACACACTTACTGACACCGTCAGTCCAGTCCGGTTTGGGGATACTCCAGTCCGGGTTTTGCAGCAAGGGTGGCGTGGTTGCAGGATTGTGTGCAAGGGATCAGCTGTTTGGGAGATGTGTGAGGGGAAATCCGGAGATCACTGTGGCAGTTATGATGATGACGATAAAGATGATGGCCCCGGTGGGTGAAAAATGAGGGTTTAAACTCACTTTTAATATTACTCGCCCTATGAGCTGTTTGCTCCGGCCGATCGTCACACCACACTTTCTCTGCCCGTCTCCTTCTCCTGTTCCTCTCTCCTGCTGAATGAATGGCGAGTGAAATCAGCTGTTCCAAATGAGAATGAATGGGAGTGCTTGAATGGAAGCAGGAACCGGGAACAAATCCCTGCACAGCTGGGTATGTTCGGGGCGTGAACAGGTGATGAGGTAGATGAGAGAAAAAAAAAACACCAGCTGTCACAAGGTGCAGTTAGTATGGGTTTGTCTGAGAGTATGTTGATTTGTATTTAGGGTGTGTGGATGTAAGAACACATTGTATTTACCCTTGATGGTGTTTAGACTGCAGATGTGGTTCTGTCGGACTTGTCTTACCCTTACTGACTTCAGAATAAGCCGTATCACAGCTCTGTTTGGCTTAGATGTTGAATGGAGAGACAAAGCTTTAGGTGTTGCCCTCATCAAGCCAGTCTACTCTTAACCAGGAACAACATACTACCACCTTGCCCAAAGCTGTGCTGACAGCTGAGTCATTCTGTGTGTTAAGTAACTATTGACTTTTTTGTACGTTTTGGATTTACCCTGAAATAATGATTCTCTAAAAGCTGTAGGGTAAAACTAACCTCTCTCATGATGGCCTAAGCCTAGCTCACATTCCCTTTTAGTGAGTGAAGTGAGGCTTTGTGAATTCTGCTTCACAATAATAGGGAGAGCGGACAACGAAGGATGGAAAAGTGATGCTGAACTATAACAGATTACAAGCCCACCCACTCCCGCCTTGTCAAGTGCTGATGTGTCCATAGCGAGTGAGCAAAACAACTTTAATGCTTGCTTTGAGGCAATCGGCAGCCAACAATCAAAAACAGCTTAATGGATGGGTAGGTGCACCTTTCTAACCTATCACCCTTTCTGAGTGGGATGTCAGGAGGGCTTTCAAGCGTGTGAGCACCAATAATGCAGCAGGACCAAATGGTGTCATTGGATGGGTCTTCAAACTATGTGCTGACCAACTAGTGCTGGTGTTCAAAATGATATTCTACTTGTCACTGTCATGCTCACGTGCCTCAAGAAGTCCACCATCATTCCTGTGCTCAAGAAAACAAAACCATCCTGCCTGAATGACTACCACCCAGTGGCTCTTGTCTCTGTAATAATGAAGTGATTTGAATGGCTGATAAAGGAATACGTCTTCTCTTCACTATACAGCACACTGGGCCCACTACAGTTTGCCTGCCATCCCAAATTGTCCCCATCTACAGAAAATCCCATAGCAGACATCCTCCACACCACCCTCTCTCACCGACAGTTCAGTGTTTAAAAACCATAGTTCCCTCCAGGCTGGTCACAAAGCTCAAGGAGTTGGGATTTTGGGAGGAAGCAGCAAAGGAAAACTAAGTGGTGAGAATCGCAAGGCGGAGACTCTTTCACCTAAGATGCTTTAGGAAATTATGGGCATATCCTCGAATACTGAGAATATTCTGCTCTAGCACCATGGAGAGGGTTCTGACGCGTAACATGACTGTGGTACAGAAACAGTACTGAGAAAAAGGGTACAACGTTGTCTCTAGGTTGTGTCCGGTGGGTTTACCAGAGCTTTTTAACTGAAAACAGCTGCCTTCTGCTGCTGGAAATGACATCAGCAAGAGAGCAAACCAAAACAGTAAGGTTTGTGGGTTTTAAAACCAAAATGAGTGGAAAGAAGCTGAAAAGCTCAGTAGAGATGTTTGGCCCTGTACATTTTTTACAATGTTTTGTGGGCTCATCACTATTAGTTACATCTTTTACATTACAAACACTGCTTTTGTTCTTTGTCAAAACAAAAATATTTATTAGTGCACCTTTAAGGACACTGATATTCGATATTAGACCATAATAAATGAGTGACTTGGAGTCGCAAGCAAAGCTGATGTTAGGCCTTGAGAGCTGTTCTGTTTTGGTATTTTCCATGTGGAATTCGGATACTATCCAAGTTTTATTGGGCTGTGAAAATGGAAATAATGATGGTGGAGTTGCTGGTGAAGTGTTGCCATTGTGGTACAGTTTGAAGGAAGTTATTAAAGTGCAAGAGCTGGCAGACTGGCAAAGAGTAGAGAAATGAGGAAGGCAGGGGAGGGTTTATTCATATTATCATAATCATATAGTACCATAGATGTATTGAAGACAATAAGATAGAGAGACAGACAGAACAAAGCTCAATGGGAAACACTTCACGTTTTCTTTTTTCCCAAATATTTTTCTTGAGGGTATAGACATTTCATATATTGAAGAACTACAATAGTGTATTAAAGGGAGATGTTGAGTCCTTCCAGTTTCTGAAGCAAACATGCTTCAAGTCATCTGGCAGCAGGCTCATAAGAGGGACACATTTTGCCATTGTGCAAAGCTTTAAATGATAGGTTACTCAGTGTGACCTGTGTCCGACATCCTTGAAATAAGTCAGAGTTCTCTGTCTAGAAGGATTAGGCCCAGGTATAGGGCTGTTGTTGTCTTTTTTTCTAGAATGTCCACGATTTCAAAGCCACATTGTAATGACACAGCAATTTTTCTCCTCTCCTCTCCTCTCCTCTCCTCTCCTCTCCTCTCCTCTCCTCTCCTCTCCTCTCCTCTCCTCTCCCCTTTTTAAAAAACATCATCACCTTCACCCTTGAATTAACATAATAATATACCCACAATAAGATCCTTGAATTAGAAAGGGGTACAGTCTAAATGCATTGTTGCCGCAGAGACAACACAGGCTTACAGGGTTTCTGTTTGCTAAAGGCCTTAGTTACATACATTTGTCTGCATAGATTTGATAATGAGTCTCCCAGTCATACATCAACACCCTACAGCTGTCATGTAAGGACACACATTTTGCCAAAAATAGTATGAATTTCCTTTAAGGAGACAGAACACACTGTCCTGACCTTTATGCAGTTGTGCAGCTGCTATCTTTCATAAAGCTACTTGCTCTCAATATGTCTGCCAGCATTGTCTTTTGTCCTATACAACATTTAAACTTTGAAAAAGCTACTTAAAAATCTAAGAAAACACATGTACTTGATTTCAATAATGTGTACAAGTGACTGTAATTCAAGCAGCATTGTTCACACAGTCGACTTCATCTGATTTTGCAGTGTTTAAGCTTTGTGACTAAAAAGTGGCCTATCTGCAAATCTGTGGGAAATATGCGGTTTTGGAAACTTGGTGGTGTAGTAAATACTCGTCGGGCTTATTGGCTAACTACTGTAGCTGGTAGGCTAACTACTAACACACTAGCTAACTGGAAAAATGCTATCACTAGTCAGTCACAACACCCAGTTAGTTTTCTAACCGTCAGTTAGCCCAAAGTTAAAACGCAGCTTATTGCATAGACATATTCTATTGACTCTTGTTTCATCATTGTCTGCAAACCAAACCGGAGGAGGGTACAGCTAATACAGGTGATAGGTTTCCTGTTTTTGATTTATAGTTCTCTCAAATGTGATCACTGTTGTCCATTAATGGAGAATCCTGATATACTGCCCCCACCATTTAGGTGCTTAATTGCATCTTGCAGATGCGTAGTGTTAATTTCTGAGAACATGGGCAACTAATGCCCAAGGCATATGTGGGATGGTTGTTAAGCCCAGGTCAGACCAAAGATTCGCGCCAAACGTGTTGGAACAGGCAACTATTTGCAATGTGCCATTCTGAAACATTCTAAAAACCTGCTGGTTGAAGCCATGCAACTAGATTAGGAGGTGTGTCATGTCTATGTAACAACTCTCTGTACTTCTGTTCTGATTTCCATTTTTTCAGACCTATTTGTGGCTAAATATAATTCTTGGAATATAAACGAGGATAGTGGTAGTGAGATACTGGCAACAGTTGTATTTGAAGTACTAATAAAACAGGAAAAAACAGAAACAAAACGAACATCAGATGGGCTGTATTTAGAGTTGGGCGGTATTCAGATTTTGATACCGAACCCCACATTTACCCAGGGTATACAGTATTACCGTGACTAATTAAAAATCACTTTGTAGAGTTCAGAGGGAATCGCCAAAATGTGGGCTTGCCCCTATACCATTCAGAAACAGAATAGCAAACATTACATAGGCCTTAGAATACTGAAAAAATAACAACAAAACATGTACAACATTAACAACTTTTATTAACAAATATTTTTAAGAAGTGCAAATGCAGCAGTCAACCAAACAGAATGAAAATAACAACAAATTGTCTGTGGGCTACAGGTCACTTCCAGTACAGTAATCAACACAAATCAATTAAATTAAAACACAGCCCAATAGCATCCAGTACATACAGGCTTATCACATAATAAAAAAGTAACAACAAATAACAAAAGCAGTAACGAAAATGTGTGCTATACAGCATATCCCGAGACCGCAATGGGCACTGTCCGTTGGTTTATTTTTAAAACCTATCAATGTAAATCAAATAAATTAAAAGCACAGCTCTACAGCATCCAGTACTAGGGCTTATCAAATAAGAAAAACAGAACAATAAATAACAAGGCATAACCGAAAACGGAGAGCTTGTGGCACACATGCACAGGTACTTTCCGGCAACCCTCGACATCAGAGGAAAATGCCTGGCTCCGTTACATTTCCACTCGCTGTCACCGTCTTCATGCAAATCTTGCACACAGCCTCGTCGACATTCGCCGGCTCTCCCTTGTCATTTGCTCGGAACCCGAAATGCCAAACTGCAGAAGTTGTGTTTTTTTGGGGACCAACTCGCTTGACGCACGGCTTGCCATCTTTTCTTCTCTTTCTCATTTCTGAGCTGTCACGTGATGACGTCACATCCCGAAACAGCAGTTAAGAGAATCATTATAGCCTACTATTAGTTTTAAATTGTAACAGTATTAAATTGAAAACTCAACCACACATACATAGGTGCTGGACAAACACTCATTATTTAGGCATTAAATAAATTATATTTAATATTATATTAGGCCCCCATAGGCCTATATGCGCAGCAGATTTTTTTTTTAAATGACGGTAATGAAACTGATACCGTTGCTATTTTTAGATACCGCGGGGTACCTTATTATCGTATTATCACCCAACCCTAGCTGTATTTATTATAAATAAACCACAATAATATTAATAACCAGCACTAATTAATCAGTCAGTGAGAATGTGTGTGGGTGGGGCAAAAGCCCATACAGCGAGCAGCAGCAGCGACCCGTCGTCCAGCACTGGACGCAAGCGAACCTACCATCTGTGGTCATTTTTTACTTGACTAGAGGACTTCACTACAAGTCAAATGGCTGCTGAAACAGGTGACGTGCTGTGATGGAAAATTCTGATATATACTGATGTTTGACCTATAGCGTGGTTTGCATGTTGTATGAACTTTGTTTTTACGATTTATGGTATGCAATTTATGACACTGACAGCAACGTGACAGCGGTGTGATGGAGGACAGATACCTAATGGAAGATAGGTTGGAGGTCATGAGTAGGGCCTCATAACTTAGAGTGTCCTCGTAAACCCATAGGAATGCAAATTGTTGCATCTTTGTAGTGTCATCACCATCTGTATGCCACATATTTTGACTATTGACACGTGTTTAGAAAAACTATAAGACTGGCAGAGTGAAGGATATTTTCACTCACTCACTGACTAACTGTTCAGGCAGTTGTTAGGGTCCAGGCTGCTAAGCAGCCAAGGACCCTATTGTAATCGGAAGAATTCTTTCTTTCTTTCTTTCTTTCTTTCTTCTTCCAAGGAAATCATACTTCCCATGGACAAAAACTCACCAAACTTTACAGAAATGTCCGACCCCATCCCAGATTTACTCAAATCCAAGGACATGTGCCACCCCCTCCTGGGGGGGCACAATAAACGTTTAAATTTAAAAACTTTAAAAATTCCTACCAAACCAACTATACATGCTACACTTTTGAAACTTCACCATAATGTAGCCCCAGTACTGCAGAAACTTTTGTCCATTTAGACTCATTACAAATTATGAAGTCCATCACTCTGTTTTTTTCAGAAACTGTAAAACTTATAAAACGTATCTCCTCCCACAATTTTTGCTCAATTGTCACCAAACTTGCTAGAGAGCATCTCCAGACTGTCCTCCACAAAACTTGTTTCTCGGATTTTTGATTGATCAAAAATTGAGCCTACAGTGCATGAAAACGTTTGACTGTAAACACTACTGTAAACATATACCATCCAATTCTTGCTAAATACATTTTCAATCTTCCTGAAAAAAAATTGACAATATTTTGGAGTCATGGTTGATCAAGTTTGGAAAATATCAGAATTTTATCTCCAAAGCTGAATTTTCTAGAACATTTTGAATTCTGCTCTCATGGGAACAACTGGAGTCAATGTAAAAGTGGCATTTTTAAACATCACATTTTCTCTTGTGAAGCAAAACACTTATCATTAAAAACAAATCACCAACATGTCCATGCTGTCTAGATGCAATTTATGTATTGTCAGATTTTTGTTTAGATAATAGAATTTGTGACATTTTGACTATTTTTGAAATCTGCCACAACAACTGCAGCCTGGTCGGTGACTTCCTGAGTCTATTTGAGAAGCCACACACCAGGTCTCACTTCTAGACAATTAGCTCAGTGAGTTAGGAGCTGGATCACAGTGCCAAGGACTCTGGGTTCAAGACCCAACAAGGGGGATGAGTATGACACATCAAAACTACCAAGAGTCTTTGAGAAACAAATGTATAAAATTTTAGAGTCCTGGTAGATGATGTTTGACGAATACATATCAGAATCAATGCAAGAATGGTATTTTAAACAACAGTTATTTACTTATGAAGCAAATCAATCATTCTTAAAAATAAAACATGGAGGCGGTGTTTAGCTCAGTTGGTAGAGCAGCCGCTCCATGAAAGAAAATACAGCCCTCAATGCAGGCGGCTGCAGATCAAATCCTGCATTGGAAGGCCCTTTCTTGTGTGTCATCCCCTTCTCTGTCTCTCCATTTCCTGACTCTCACAATGCTCACTTTCCATTAAAGGCAAAAAAGCCCCCAAAAAATATAAATATATATTAAAAAAAAATTACCAACATCTCAATGCTGTCTAGATGCAATATGTATATTTTCAGAACAACTGCAGTCACTTTAAGAGTGGTATTTTTAAATCAGATTTTCTCTCGTGAAGCAAAGCCGTTATTGTTAAAAACAAATCACCAACATTTATTTATTTATTTATTTACTATTGTGTAGTGATTTCCACTGATACAAAAGTGTACTTTGCAAATTTATTCCAATATTCAACCACTTTTACTTTTCAATTGCTGCAGTACAATTTCCAGATGATGCAACCTGCAAAATGACTCAGCTGATGCTAAATGCAGATTGTAATATCAACTTCCTTGATGTCTTCTTATTCTTCTGCTTGTTGCTCAGAATTGCCTAAAAATGCCCGGACCCGACCCATCGCTGCGCAGCAGCTATAATATCTGTGTGTGATTCCACTGCAATGCTTATTAAACTCAAGAAAGACAGCCAACGTGTGAAGACTCTTCTTTAAGTTGTTTATTGATCTGACAAAACCATTTTTGCCACCACAGTGCTTTCCAGTCTAAAACCAGCTGCCAGTGATTTGAACAGCAGAGTTGCAGGTGACGCCATCAGCCGGCTTGAGTCGAGCTTAGCATGGCCAATTCGCACCGCTGCAACTTTTCTCTGCAACGTTCCAAAACGGTTTCGGTTTGCCCTGAATCTTTGGTCTGAACTGGGCTTTACACAACATGTGATCAAACGTAAATAAAGAATATAGATTCTTTTAAAGTGTAAAGTCCAACTAGTAGCCACTAAGTCACTAGAGGCTGTTGTGTTCATCCCCCTGCAAGACAAAGTTGGGTGAAACTAACAACACACAGGTATTAAGTGTTTTGGTTTTCTTGTAGTGGTGCTACACATGTAAAAAATGTCCAGGGAAGGTCACAGGGGCCATCAGAATCCAAAGGGTTCATCCCTTGATGAAGTCGACTGGCAGCACAAAATTTTATGGCAGTCGATCCAATAACTGTCAAGACATTTCACAACAGAACATAAATGTCTACCTGCTGGTGGCACTAGAGGTAAAGTCAGAAGACCACCAAAGTCAGTGGTATTCATCTCTTGGGGACCATGAATGTCTGTACAAAATACAACCGTAATCTTTTTGAATCAGTTTAAATCCGACAGTTCCCTCAACTTGTGCATTGCAGTTTAGTTCCTTTGTGCCTTCTTTACTGCCTATCCATATTGAAAGCTGCTGCTTCAGAATTTCCAGACTGCAGTGTGTGTGTTTATGGCATCCTGGTTTTGGTTTTACTCTAAATTTAGGTGCAGTTGCTTTGTTTTACAAATCGAATTCACTCAAGCGCATTCAATGATGATGTCATCTGTGACATCAACAATGGTGTCCTAGATCACACAGGGTCGGGTACGTGACAGGTAACCCGCAAAAAGCTGTGTAACATCTAAATCACTTTTATCAAGTCGCAATTCCCATTATTTTGAAAGTCAATGACACAAGTTAAACCTTTGACCCCGTCATCACATTTGTCACCAACATGGAGGACTCCAGCCTTGGCACTTTGCAGCCAGAGGATGTGGTGGTTCACATTCTCCGTGCAATATTCCCCACCTATAAATATATTGTGTATATATTGTAAATAGTCTTGTGTGTACAGCTCATTCTTTTTAGTGCCTTACTTTTTTTATATATTTTGTATATTTTTAAAATAGAAAAATATGTACACATGGCTGCATGGTCATTCTTCCTGCACATTGATAGCGATTCCACTCTGCAGCCACCCCTCAATGGCATATAGCACTGATCTAGAGAGTCCATTTTAATAGTTGTTCAGATATTTCTATCATACTACTGGCATATAAAAGTCATTCTATTCAGAAGTCCCTGTTTAGGCCTAAATCTGCAGTAGTTTGTACCAGACTGTCTTGTGTTTTCATGTGAATTAGGCCTATCATGTTATTTACTTACTGCAGCCTCTTTGTGTCTCTTATCCTCTCCTATGTCAAAAAAATTAGGCATTCTGTTTGCTCCTCCACAGCTCTATTTTTAGTCTTGCAAAGCTCCCATCGCTTCTGTGATGACTAAAGCAATGATATTGCTCTCGTCTGTCTACAATGTTTGTGTAGACTAAACCCTCATCACATCAGATGCATGCCGACAGAGAGGCTACTATCTCCCCCATTTCTCTTTTCCCTTGGTCTCTTGCAAGCTTTTTACATTATGTACAAGTTAGGTAAATGAAAAAGAAATAAATGAAAAAGATAGAAGTTTGGCTGATAATAGTAAAGCATGTATGGCTGTCTTTTTTTGCTCACTAAGATACATTTTGTTTAGAATCCATAAAACTATGTTGTTACAGGATGGTGCATTTACAACTGTTATTTATTTAGACTTTCTCTCTTTGACTCTGCCAATCATTCGATCCCATATATGTTCTGTATTAAATGTAGATCACATGCTCCAATAGGAAGGTGGGAAATGTACAGACTATTGTCAGTGTGTTTCATTAGCCTCCTAAGCTAATCAGTAGTAAATGAAATAAAGCAAAAATTCAATTCAAGTTTGGCAGTGCCAGGCAGGTTTAGTTGGGTCAGGTATTAAATACACTAAGTGGAGAGGGAGACATGCGAGGCAAAATACTGTGTGAAGTGAAAAGTACAGGTGCATTAAGGTGAAAACAACAGGAAGTTAGTGATTGTAGTTTGGGGTGCTGATTTGGCCGCTCACCAACACCATCAGCAGTTGCAGCAGCAATTAAGGTAAACGCTTAGTGCACTCCTTCTCTGAGTCATAACACAGTCAAATCTGAAAACAAATGAACCCAAGGTTTTCAGATTCAGACTGATTTCTTGAGAATATAATTATCTCTGACGTTAATTGCAAAGAAAAATCAATTCATTCATTTAGAAATTATAAAAAAGAGCTCCTTCTAACTCCAGAAATGGCCTGACAGTAGGTTGTTATGTCAGGTGACTAAAATTCATTCATCCATCCATCCATCCATCCATCCATCCATCCATCCATCCATCCACCCAGTGATCTTGAAGAATTTTCGATGTAGTAAGTCCCTAGGTCCCACAGGTGGTCATATGAGCGGGTCCCAGGGAAACTGTTTTTTGACAGATAAGTGTTAAACTTGTTTGAAGTTTTATGGTTATATTCAAAAATATTGAAAGATGTTTTTGAATATAAATTAATAAAATCCTAGATCTGAAAACTTAATTTATAAAACCATAGAGTGTAGGCTCTATGTATCTCTATGTATCTACAAAACAAACAAACAACAAACAAGTGTTATGTAACTACTGCCCATATAGTGAAGAGTTATAGTAAACTGTAACTATAAAATGAAAGGATGTTTTGCTGCCTCTAGCAGCAGCTGTAGTCTCAGAAAAAAAAATAACTTAATTTACTAGGCCGACTGTCGGCAACTTTTAAGGTGGAATGTTGTAATGTTAATCAATGCATGAGTTGAATCCATCACCACACCTCAAATTTCACTGCGACAACGTTGACTATTCCATTACTTTTTATACGACATGTACTTTTAGTTATGAGTGGATACTTAAGCGTTTAAACATATTAGTTTCAATGGCATGAAGTGAATATATATGTATATATATAGGCATATATTCTAATCAGTGGTGGACAAAGTACTCAACTCCAGTACTTGAGTCAAAGTATTGATACTCGTAGTCAAATCTTACTCAACTACAAGTAAAAGTTGCTTGGTCAAAATTTTACTCAAGTTAAAGTACTGAAGTACTTACTTTTAAAAATACTTAAGTATTCAAAAGTACATGCATTTAAAAATATTTAAGTATTCAAAAGTACAAAGTACAAAGTACATTTTCTAATATCCATACATTGCTGTATTGTTTTCTCAGTGCTTTTACAGAAACTTCAGTAGCTCTCTGAAACCACCTAATGATGTACTGACTTACATGTAGAACCACTCTGCTACACAAAGTCTATGGAAACACCTGTAAAAATTTCGGCATAAAAATGCAATCAAAAACAATAAGGACAGCTGTTGTCATTTAATTTTTTTATTTAAACATCACCACCCAAAAATCTCAGAATTTCCGAAATCTCAAACATCAAGCTGAGATATGGCCATGGGTGCGCTGGTTTCTCAGCTTGAGTTTCTCCTGCCATCTCCATTGCCGAGTTTTGTTTTAATGAAGGCGGGAGAGCTTGCTACACAGAGCGAGGATGACGTATTTCCAAATCCATCCCAGGTGTGAGCGGTGACTGTGATTGGTTCCCTTCTGTGAGGAGCACAGCGTGTGGCCAATTGCATTTTAGAAAAGAAAAAGACCAACAGCTCACTACAAAGCTATGCTGAGCCTAAAAGGAATGAGTAACGACAAGCTTCCTAGAAATGTAGTGGAGTTGAAAGTACAATATTTGTCTTTGAAATGTAGTGGAGTGAAAGTCATAAGTTTCCAAAAAAACAAATACTCAAGTAAAGTACAGATACTCAAAAAATGCACTTAAGTACAGGACTCAAGTAAATGTACTCCGTTACTGTCCACCACTGATTCTAATCCTTGAAAAAAAAAACATCTTGGAGTGTCGTTCCTGTGGGCTACGGCAACACTAAACCCCTGCGTTTGCCTGAGAAGGCCCAAATGCACAAACCCACTGTTTTTAAATATCCCATGGAGAGAACCTGTTCTATTTTGTTTTGAAAATGTCAGCGTGCAGCCTTTTTCTGAGGACGATAAATGAGGTGCAGACTTCCCTCTGTGTTACCATTTAAGAAGAAATTCAGTGAGTGCTGGATGGAGCAGTGAGTGACAACAGCGCCGCCCACATTTTAGAGTACTGTTTAAGGTGGAAATGGACTCAGGGTCTAGGTACCATGTCTGAAGGGGTTACTCACTTTTGGTTCCAAAGGTACCATTCCAAAAGTGGAAACAGGGCTTTATGCACAAAAAAAATAGGGCTGCCCTAAATGCAGTTTTTGGAGCTTGAAGCTTCAGTAGTAATTACCTGCGAGTATTCAAAGCTTCAATAGGACCAGAGGGGGATGTGATCAAGTCAAGTAAAGTTAGATTTATTTATAGCGCACATTTAAAAACAACAAATGTTTACTGTGTTTACTTTGCTTCAAAAAGACATTAAGAACACAAACAAACACAGGAACAATCAAATAAAAAGTCATAAATAGGAGAATGTAAGTAAAATTAGTAAAAGAATACAATGTTTTGACAAAATCTTAACTCAAAAAAAGGATGTACAAACAACAAAATGAAACACAGAAAACGTGTTAAGCGGTGTGGTCAGGTTTGTCATCCTAATGATAATTAAAAGGCTAAAGAAAAGAGATGGGTCTTAAGACGGGTTTTAAATGTATCAGTAGAGGGAAAAGATCTAACTGTACATGGAAGACTATTCCACAGTTTAGGACTAACAGCTGAAAATGCTCCATCACCTTCAGTTTTTACCAGGGTACATGGAATTTAGAGCAGTTTTTCATCACCAGATCTGAGGGGTCTTGAGGTGGAATAGGGTTTCTGTACTGACTGTCTGACTCTTACATAGAGAGAACTGCAATAGTCTAAACAAGAGGAAATAAAAGTGGGGGCTAAAATCTCTAAATTGTTAACAGGCACGAAAGGTTTTAAGCAAGTGACTTAAGATGGTAAAAACCAGTGCTAATGACAGAGTCGATTTTTTTAATCAAATGTTAAACCAGAATCAAAGAATACACCAAGATTTTTTTGATTGATTTTATGCTAAATAACATAGTCCCAACGGTATTAATTGTGGAAGCAGACTTGACATTTGGGCCAAAGATTAAAACCTCTCCTCTATCCTGGTCATGCTGAGGAAGGCTTTTTGCCATTCGGGATTTTGCATCCTCAATGCAATATAAGAGGACATTGACACTGCATGGATCACAAGGTTTGAGTGGGAGATATAGCTGAGTGTTGTTAGTGTAAAAATTGTAAGAGATATAATGTTTTCTAAAATCAGACCCCAAGGGAAGCATTTACAAAGAAAATAAAATTGGGCCTAATATGGAGCCTAGTGGTATGGCGCAGGAGATGGGTGCAGAGGAAGAGGACCCATTTTCGATTGAAACAGAGGCAGATTGGTTTTGTAGGCAGGAGGCAAGTAGTAATCAGTCTTAATCATATAAGCTAATCACCCACTCAAACCCGACGGAACAACATATTCTCACTTTGAACTTGTCACATATCGATGTTTGGTCATGAATTTTCATCTTGACATATGACATGCAAGGTACCCTGGGTGCGTTGGTTTTTGACAATCTGGGACACCGTGTCAACCTCAGCCTGTTACATAATAATAATAATAATAATAATAATAATAATAATAATAAGTCACCTAGGTCACCCAAGGTCACCTTACATAACAAGCATTAAAATACAGTTAAAACATTGGTAGAAGCATCAATAAACAAAAAAACAGAACAACGTGAAGTGCACAGAGTCCAGCCAGAGTGAGTAAGCAAGTTTGAACAGATGAGTTTTGAGTAGGGTTTTGAATACTGTGATGGATTCTGTCTGTCTTATGTGCGTGAGGTAGGGATGGTGAGGAGTCCAGCATAGGTTGAGCAGAGGGTGCGGGAGGGAGTGTGTTCCTGAAGGAGGTCGCAGAGGTAGGTGGGGGCTAGGTTGTTGAGAGCTTTGTAGGTGAGGAGAAGGTTTTTGTATTGGATGCGATATGGTACAGCGAGCCAGTGAAGCTGGATAAGAACAGGGGTGATGTGGTCAGATGATCTGGTGCGGGTGATGATCCGGGCGGCTGAGTTATGGATGATTTGCAATCTGTTGATGAGTTTGGAAGGGAGACCAGAAAGGAGGGCGTTGCAGTAGTCAACATGCATTGTGTGTTTTCAAAATACACTTCCCTTTTCATAGGAAGTGTACAGTTTGCATACAGTCTCTTTTAAAATAAATGCACTATGCCAGTACAGCACTGAGAATTGGGTTTTTTTCCTTTAGCAACGCATGAGATCAAGCTTAGACAACATAAATGTGGTTGAATTTAGCCTACAAAAGTACGCGGTTGGGTTTAGGAAAAAAGAACAGGGTTTGGCTTTACAATCTTACAGGAAGTGAACACTGGCCTCCCGACTGAAAGTCGTGGTTGTTGGACCCATCCACCAACCCTACTTGGACTAGGACTTCAGCATCGCCCAGTAGGCTGGTTTTGGTGATTTGTAGATGAAAAGACATCGAGCATGCACAATACTTTTACAAAGCCATTTTACATCAACTATGTGGCTGTTTGCAGCTCTTATTTTGTACTGTATATTTTATATTTCTGCCACGTTTACTCAGTATTCACATGAATCCTTAACAGCTGCTTCAGTGTATGAACATTTGTCTTCTGTGGAGCTTTTAAAGCCCATATGGGTCCCATATCGTAGTTTACAGTTGCCACTACACTTGAATCAATATGAAGGATCATTCTGATGTTACCCTAATGCCTTCTTAACACAACTCCATCCATCAGCGTCCTCCCATTTGCTTTCCCAGTCATTATATGTCAATATAGATGAAGCTGATTGGCTGGTAGAGCAGACTCAGCAGAGCGCTGCTGTGAGAACATTTAAAAGAAAATAAACTAAGCCTGTCTTTAATTCACAATTCCAACATGATCAAAACTGTCGCTGCCCTAAACCGTGTATCTCCAAAAGATCAATCTGTAACCCACAGAGAAGCCCTGTCTCTTCAGTTATGTTATGCTTGGCCAAAGTGCATCACTGTTGGAAGGTCACAGATTGCTTCACCTCTTCACCTATTAATTTCCACATTTCTAAAGTAAAATTTTCAGAAGACTTTGCTTTTTATATCTGCAGGACACATCTATTCCCTAGAGGAAGGTGTCCTTGTTTTTGTCTTGTTGAATAGAAAAAACTCCAAACCCTAAAAATACAGACTGTGTGACAGCAGGCCCTTGTTTCTTTTCCCGGTGTGGTTGGCAGCAGTTGAGATGTGATTCTGCATCACTGACAGGTGAGCTGTTATGCCCAGTTCAGACCAAAGACTTGTAATGAGACAAGTTGAAACAGGCGACTACTTGCAATGCGCCGTTCTTCAACGCTCTAAAAACTTACCAGTTCCAGTTGGAACTAGATGAGACTTCCTTTCTGATTTCCAGATTTCCAGGCTTATTTTGTGGCTGAATATAATTTGTAGCTTCTTATAATATGAATGAGGATAGTGATAGTGAGATACTGGCTACACTTGCATTCGTAGTAGTGATGAAATGGCGAAAAACAGAAACAAAATGAACATCAGATGGACTGTATTTATAATAAATATGCTACAATAATATAAATAACTAGGGGATTCAGCCTGGTCTCACTCTCAGGGTGTCAAAATATGTCATTTGGGCAGTGTCCACAGTATTATTAAAGTGATGCCAAGGGCACCCTTTAGCATCTGTAGGAGAATCCTCAGGGCTTTTGACCAACTACAATGGAAACCCATCTGCGTTATTATTAGTCTTTCAGACAAATGGATATAGTATAAAGAGACAGTTAGCATCAGCTGCCCTTACCCTGCTGCCCTAGTAAATGACAGCATAGAAGATGTCCTTGGCTACCACCGAGTGATAAAACAACTGCAACATGGTTCTGCAGACGTTGAAAGATCTCAGTCTCCTGAGAGAAAATACAGGTGCCTCTGACTTTTCTTATACAGAGCATGTTTTTAGTCCAGGCCAGCTTATTGTCTATGTGAACACCCAGATACCCTTTAATGCTGACTGGGTTCAGACGGGTCTTCTGCCTCCTAAACTCGCCACCTCCTCCTCCAACTCAAAGACAACTCCCTTGTCTTTGTGATGTTGAGTTGCAGGTGGTTTCTTCTGCACCACTCCATAAGGCTGTCCATCACACTCCCGTATTCAGCCTGTTGGTTCCCTCTGATACAACCCACATTGGCAGAATCATCCAAACCTTATGCAGGTGGCAGGACTGTGAGCAGTATCTGAA
Organism: Cephalopholis sonnerati; assembly: GCA_019142605.1. Lineage (NCBI taxonomy): Eukaryota > Metazoa > Chordata > Actinopteri > Perciformes > Serranidae > Cephalopholis > Cephalopholis sonnerati. Next base: position 3,357,084 of record JAGQAX010000023.1, on the reverse strand, counting down.
GTCTGCGGTGTAGAAAGTGAACAGAAAGGGATACAGGACTGTCCCCTGAGGTGCTCCATGCTGCTCACTATGATGTCTGACACTGTGTTCTGCAGCCTCAAATATTGTATTCTCTGTTACAATAATTCCCTGGCTGCATGTTTAAGGGAAACATGTACATTTTGTTGCCAACGTTGTCAGTGTCTGTGATTTCAGATTGTATTTTTGCTGGAATGCGTCTAGTTGGGTTTTGTAGCTTGTTCTGGTGATGGTCACAATGTAAAGTGCTACTATTCTCCATTAAAATAATTGCCTGGCTGCATGTATACTACTAATGTATGTGCAGCTACATGCTAACGTCACAGAAATATTTTTTGTTGCTGATATTGTCGATTTCTCTGTGATTTCGGATTATATTTTTGCTGGAACGTATCCGGTTGTATTTAGTTGCTTTTTCTGGTGATGTTCAGGTTAGAGAGTGCCACTATTCTCTATTACAATAATTCTCTGCATGCATACCACTAATGTACCTGTAGCAACATGCTAATGTCAGGGAAACATGAAAATTTTAGAATAAAATAGAAAGAACTTTATTCATCCCCGAAGGGAAATTCAACTGTCCAGCAGCTAATAAAAAACAATAACCACATTTCCCTCATCAACAAGTGCATAAATAGAAATTAAAAATCAAATTAAATTAAATCAAATTAAAATTGCCCATTCCACAGTCCAGACCAGCTGTGGTTAAAGTGATGTAGAAGAACAAGAAGAAGAAGAAGAAGCTTTATTGTCACTGCAATAAATACAGTGAAATTTCGTTTGGCACTCTCTTGTAGCAGCTACAATGGGGGGGGGGGGGGGGTCATGGTTCTTGCAGCAGTCTCTTCACAGCCATGGGGAAGAAGCTGTGTTTCAGTCTGTTGGTGCGGGCTCTCATGACTCTGAGTCTGCCAGAGGGAAGGCTGGTGAATAGAGAGTGTCCTGGGTGGGCGGGGTCATTCCGAATCTTTGTGGCCCGTCGGAGGAGACGGCTGGAATAGATCTCCTCTAGGCGTGGAACTGGGGAGCTGATGATCCACTCAGCCGTCTTGATGACCCGCTGCAGTTGTTTCTTTTCAGATGCAGTGCAGCTGGCGTACCACACCGTACAGCCATAGGTGAGGACACTCTCTATCATGCAGTGGTAGAAGTTTCTCAGCAGAGGTGGAGGGAGTTTGTTCCTCCTCAGTGTTCTCAGAAAGAAGAGATGCTGCTGGGCCTTTTTGATGATGTGGGTGGTGTTCACAGTCCAGCCCAGGTCCTCCGAGATGTGCAGGCCAAGAAACTTAAAGCTGGTGACCCGTTCCACTTCCTCCCCATTGATGCTCAGACCTGAGTGCAGTGTAGTCCTCGACTTCCAGAAGTCAATAATGACTGCTTTTGTCTTCTTGGTGTTGAGGTTGAGGTGGTTGTCACTGCACCAGGCCGCCAGTGCTTGGACCGCCTCCCTGTATGGTGTCTCATAACCGTCGTTGATGAGCCCCACAACGGTTGTATCATCCGCAAATTTGATGAGGGTGTTGGAGCCATGAGTAGCGACACAGTCATAAGTGTACAGTGTGTACAAGACTGGACGCAGCACACAGCCCTGAGGAACACCAGTATTGAGGACGATGGTGGAGGATGTGGAGGTGCCCATTCTGACATGCTGGGGTCTGTTAGTCAGGAAGTCCTTGATCCACAGACAGAGGGAGGTTCCAAGTTGTAGTGTCTGCAGTTTGTTGATGAGTCTGCTGGGGCTGATGGAGTTAAATGCCGAGCTGAAGTCAACAAACAGCATCCTGATATATGTGTTGGGACTTTCAATGTAGCTGAGAGCGGTGGGGAGGGCGGTGGAGATGGCGTCGTCTGTGGATCTGTTGGACCTGTAGGTGAACTGATGTTGATCAAAGCCAGGTGGGATGTGGGCCTTGACATGCTGTAACACCAGTCTCACCATACATTTCATGATCACCGGTGTCAGGGCCACAGGCCGGTAATCATTCAACCCTGTGATGGCAGAGGATTTGGGCACAGGGATTATGGTGGCAGTTTTCAGGCAGGTGGGGACTGTGGCTTACTGCAGTGAACAGTTGAAGATGTTAGTGAATACTGCAGCAAGCTGGTGAGCACATGATTTCAGCACCCTCCCTGGTACTCCATCCGGTCCTGGTGCTTTCCTGGTGTCATGCCATGCAGGACTCGCAGTACCTGATGTGGTTGGATGGTGGGGGGCTGGTCGTGCTCTGATAATGTCAGCTGTGTGTCTTCTGCCTGTCTGTTGTCCTCTTCAAAGCAGGAGAAAAAGGTGTTAAGCTGGTCTGGGAGAGAAGTGTCGGTGGAGGGGGGGGGGGTGTTGTGGCATTGTTTGTAGTCAGTTATATTCTGTATGCCTTTCCACTTGAAGCGGGGGTTGTTCTTCCTGAAGTTGGCCTTTATCTGCTTTCTGTACTTTGTTTTAGCAGCCTTGATGCCTCTGTTCAGGTCCGCTCTAGCCTTCCTGTAGGATTCCCTGTCCCTTGACCTCAGTGCTGAATCCCTGGCCTGGAGTAGTGCTCTGATATTGGCGTTAAACCAGGGTTTTTGGTTGGGAAATGTTTTCACCTGTTTCCTTGATGTTACATTACCCATGCAGAAACTGATGTATGATAATACAGAGGAGGTGTGGAGTTCAATGTCTGAGTCTTCAAAGAGCTCCCATATGGTGTCCTCAAAACAGTCCTGCAAGGATAGTGTGGCCTCCTCAGTCCAGCACTGCACTGACTTGTACTGTGGCTTAGACCTGCAGATGAGGGGCTTGTAAGCTGGTGTCAGGAACAGGGAAAGATGGTCTGAGTGTCCGAGGTGGGGGGAGTGGCGGGCTCTGTAGGCTCCAGAGATGTTGGTGTAGACCTGGTCTAGTGTTCTGCCCTTCCTTGTTTGAATGTCAACATTCTTGTAAAATCTGGGGAGCACAGTCTTTAAGTTGCTGTGATTAAAGTCTCCAGCCACGATGAAGAATCCCTCTGGGTGTTTGTTTTGTTGCCTGATGATGCTGTCATGCAGCCTGCTCATAGCTATGTTAGCATTAGCTCGCGGGTGGATATACACGGCAGTTACAAACACTTGGGTTATTTCCCTGGGCAAATAAAAAGGTCTGCACTTCAACATTAGAAACTCCAGGTCTGGAAAGCAGTGTTTCTCAATAACGGCAGTGTCCGTGCACCAACTGTTGTTAATATAGATGCACACACCTCCTCCTCTCCTCTTACCGGAGTCCGATGTGCGATCCGCCCAGAAGATTGTACGTCCTGCTAGCTCCACGGCTAGGTCTGGGATGTTTTCATGCAGCCAGGTCTCTGTTATCACCATGATACAGCTGTCTATCCGGTTGTTAACGTCCCGTAGTTTCATCTCGTCCATCTTGTTAACCAGGGAGCGGATGTTGGGGAGAAAGACGCTAGGAACCACTGGTTTGTGCGGAGTCGCTGTTAGCCTAGCTCTGAGGCTGGCTCGTTTGCCTCGTTTCCGGCGTCTTTCGCAGCGCCGCCGTCGCCTACTTTCTGTCCGCTCTCGCCAGCGTATCCGGGAACGAGTCGAACCCTTCTGGGGGGGTCCAGCCGGTCCAGTGTTGTTTCAGGCTTAAAAGTTCAGTTCGGGTGTAAGTCCTTCTCAGTGTGTTGCTGCTAATTGAAGAAGAGCACCGGGTCGCTTCGTCTACACGTGCCGCCATCTTTGTGTCAATGTCTATGTGTGTTAGTGTGTGTGTGACTGGATTCAGGAGGTGTTTAACAGTCTTACTGCCGTGGGGATGAAGGATCTCCTGAAACACTCCGTTCTGCATCGCAGTGAGATGAGCCGACTGCTGCTGCTGCTCCTCTGTCGCTCCAGGAGGCTGTGGAGAGGGTGCCTGCTATTGTCCATTATAGCTTTCAGTTTGTTCAATGTGTCCCTCTCTCACCACAGTTCTTAGTGGGTCCAGTCTCCTGCCGAGCACTGAGCCAGCTTTTTTAACCAGCCTGTCCAATCACTTGGTGTTTTTGTCCATCAAGCTGCCTCCCTAGCACGCTGCAGTGTAGAAGAGTGCACTGGCCTCCACTGTGTGATAGAACATGGTCAACATCTCCACACACACATCAAAGGACCTCAGTGTCCATAAGAATTGTCTGCTGATATTGTTAATGTCTTTGTGATTTTGGATTATATTTTTGTGGGAAGGTGTTCAGTTGTGTTTAGTAGCTTTTTCTGGTGATATTCATGGTGGGAAGTGCTACTATTCTCTGTTACTATCATTCTCTGGCTGCATGTATACAACTAATGTACATGTACATCAGAAAAACATGTTAATTTGGTTGACAATGTTGTTAATTTCGGATTATATTTTTGCTGGCACATACCCGGGTGTGTTTAGCTTTTATTGGTGTTGTTCATGGTAAAATGTTGCTATTCTCTGCTACAGTCATTCCCTGGCTGCAATGACGGTGCAGAGCAGAGATATGGAAGACCTGTGAGCGTTGACCAATCAGAGTAGACTGGGCTCTTTTTTAGAAGGGGATCTTAAAATGACAGGAGCTAAAATGGAGTACTTCAGACAGAGGGTTAATACAGGTATTCAGTACAGACAGTAGGAGGAAAATAAAGTGTTTTTTGACCATTAAAGCATGTAAACATATTTTAGGAGAAACCTTAAATACAAGTATAAACCTGAAATAAGTATAATCAGTCCAATTTTACAAAGTAATTGCAGAGATCTGGCAAGAAACAACACTGCTATAGCAAAGTCTGATGGGCAAGGAACACAAGCTGTCAGACCATAAGATGGGGTGTAAACAAGTCACCAATCTTGGACATCAAAAGCTTGGCATTTGAAAAGAAAGCTGATCCTCCTTTCTTTCTTCTTCCAACAGAGGAAATATATACTATGCCAAGTCCAGAGTTGTAAATATAAAAGCTCTAGCTGCAGCTTGGTCTTTGCAAAGGATTTGAGGATGTTGTATTTTTTAAAGCCCTCTGAGGCAAATTGTGATTTGTGATATTGGGCTTTATAAATAAAATTGATTGATTGATTGATTGATTGATTGATTGATTGATTGATTGATTGAGGAAACCAAGAAAGGACAGCTTCATTTATTGATGTTTCTTTCAGTGAGAACTTTCAAAGGATCTAGATTTTCTCACCCCTCTCAACTTGACTAAATAACTTTTTGTTTTGCACCTCTTTTCTAAACAGTCTCTCTCAATAGAGTGTGTAGTGGAAGTCCATCTATCATGTCAGGGAAGCAAAAGCTGAGAGAGACAAAGGCAGCACACAGTAAAGAAACCCTGTAACCTCTGACCTGTGTGTGTGTGCGGTGTGTATGTTTTAGAGCCTTGAAGTCCTTGAAACTCCGTCTTTCTGCATGTACAGTGGTGGAAAAAGGTTTTCGGACAGCCTTAAAATTTTACACAATTTCAAATAGTATCATGAAATATTTGTGGAAAAATCTTTTTGTGTTTCAAAAGGTGTGGCTGCATTAGACAGACACAAACAAATACAAATGATATATTTTTTTGTTTATTGTTTACAAGAAAAACTTACAAAACTAAATTCTTGACAGTTTCAATATGTCAGTTCTCAACATTTTCGGTATCAAAGTCAACAAACAACAGAGAATGTGTTCAAAACTGAACAAAAAATAAATAAACCATCACATCATCAAATTAATATTTAGTAGTCCTGCCATTAGCACGCAGTAGAGCTCTAATCCTGGCTGGCATGTTCCCCACAAGCCTTTCACACTGTTGAGGGGTAATCTTGTCCCATTCTTCTTGAATTACTGCTTTTAATTCTTCTAAATTCTTTGGTTTACGCTTTGAAACAGACCTTTTGATAATCCACCACAGATTTTCAATGGGGCTCATGTCCAAGGATTGAGCTGGCCACTCTAAGACCTGGATACTGTGCTCCTGCAGCCAAGTGCTACTGGCCCTGGATGTGTGGCAAGGGGCATTATCTTGTTGAAACATCCAGTTTTGACCTCAATGGAACAGCGCACGTGCAGAAGGGAGCATGTGGGTTTCCAGAGTGGCACAATACTTACTCAATGTGCCATCACAGACAGTGAGATGACCAACACCAGTAGCACTCATGCATCCCCAAACCATGATACTGCCTCCACCATGCTTGACAGTGGGTACTGTACATGCTGGAGATAATGCTTCGCCTGACATTCTGCGTACCCTCACATTAGCAGGAGGAAGATAAAGCTGGAAACTGGACTCATCTGACCACAGAATCTTCTTCCAATTCCTGGCTGTCCAGTTCTTGTGTGCATGGGCCCAACGACGCCGGGCTAACCTCTGTCTCTCATTGATCAGGGGCTTCTTGACAGCCTTGTAGGACTTTAAGCCATGATCTAAAAGTTGGCCACATACAGTGCAGGTGGAACACTGGACACCAGTTTGGTTTGACCACTGCTGCTGAAGCTCCTGAGATGTCATTCAGTGGTTTTCACTGCACATGCAGATCAGGATGCGGTCATTTCTTGTTGGAGAAACCCTTGGACACCCAGATCTTGGTTTGTCTTCCAAGCTGTTGGTTCATCTGTATTTCTGCAGAGTGTGCTTAAGGTCTGCATCTGCACTTCCTGGCTATCTGGCGGCAGCTGTACCCTTCCTAGCTGAAAATCTGTATCTTCAGGAGTGGTTCCTGCGTTAGGTTCCTTGTTTTAGCCATTTTTGTCGCTGAAGAACTTTCAAATGTGCTGGCTTTATATAGACACGAAGCACGGCAACAAAAATTGTGTCTTTTTATAAAAAGCACGACCTTCATTAGTGGATCACTGGTACCAAAATGACCCAATATTCAAAATTTCTTATGTATTTTTATGGAACCAATCAATTTTATGTTTTTAATGGCTTTTTGATGATTTGTTTAGTAATTTGGCTGTGACTGTACTAAAAGAAATTGCACTTGAAGACCTAAGAGTGATTCTTAATGCAATATTTCACAAATGCATGGGGTGTCCGAAAACTTTTTTCCACCTGTATATATGTGTGACTGTGTGTGTGGTTTAAATTGTGAAGACATACTTTGCCCGCTTACTCACTAGCCATAGCTAGATACAGTGTATTTCATTGTTCCTCTGAGTTACAGGTACCAAATGTGTTATTTTACTGGAATGTTCAGTCAAGTGTTGTGTAATTTACCTCCAACAGTTTACAATACAGCTTTAAATGACAAGAAAATGTATGACGGTATTATCATCACATGTGCATGTGGGGTTAATCACAGCTCTCAACAAATGCACTAATCTATTGTATATGCTTTATTAGCTCCATATATGCCTTATTGGCTTTACAGAGGTTAAATTAAAGCAGCATTTCTCCATAGCCACTATAGTGGCAAGAAAAACAAACCAAACATCACCAGTATTATATAATATATAATATATATAATATGTATATATTACGTATCACTGGTTACCTTCATTTAAGAGCAATAAGTTACTTCACAATATTACTCTCTGTGTAGAGTAATAAGTTACTTATTACACTAATTTTGCATTACTTTGACCAAAATGGGTTCAGAAGAACTATGTTATATTCATCTTAAATGGATGAGGGTCATGTTGTTTCACAGCAGGTAATCAAAGTACAGAAGCTCCAGTTTATTACACTTCATTTCAGATCCAGTGCTGCACAGGTCTGACCCATTCATGCATTCACATACAGTGATTACCACTTTCAGGATGGAAGGTGGATAAATAAAAAATGAAAACAATGAACAGTTTATTTCAGGTGGTAATGCGTTACTTGACATTGTAAATGTAATAATATCACCCAAAATCCTGTTGGTAATATGTTATATTACTGTGTTACTGCTAACACGTAATATACCCTAAAATTTCAATTAAATGCCTAGTACCAGTTAAACACCCAGTCCCTTTTACTAGCCCCATGTGGCCACACATTTGACAAATAAAAGCTTTTCTCAGTTCGATGCCTGGTTGGGAAGCTCTTTGGATGTATAGAAGCGGGTTGTTGGCTACTTAAAATTATGTCTCCATTCCTCGACCCTGTAAGTTACTCATATTCCTTTCGTCCGTATGGGTCCTCAGATAGGTTTTTCATTAAAATAAATCCAAGCTGTGAGTATTGTTTTACCAGGATAAAGTGGTGTCTTGTCAGTATGCAGGGTGCCGTAATCCGCAAGTGCTGTAACTCTCTCTCTCTCTTTCTGATGCACTGTCTGTCGAGGCTAGATCAAGTTGTGTAACTGATATATTACTGAAGCCAAATTTTTATACAAGCAATATTTTTACTGGTTTAAATAAACAATTTGTTTTCCCATCTTCTGCTGAGCAACAGTATTTTGTGAAAGGTATAAAAGGCCTGTCAGCTTGGTACCAGGTAGCATCTGTATTGTGGTTTACAGACTTGTATATGTAGCGTGGTACCAGCTAGTGCCTGTATAATGTTACAGAAATGTGTACGTAGCTTGGTACCAACAGCTGGCATCTGTATTATGGTTGACATACAGCTGATATTTAGTGACATTTCTCTCTTGCCTCCACAGCAGCAGTGGAGATGTTCAGAATTGAAATGTAACTTGAAGAATGATCTGAGGAAGTCATTTTCCCTCACAAGCAGAGGAGCATCTTAAAGTCTTAAGTGATACATTTAATGATGGCTTTGGTAAGAGAGGTCAGTATGAGAAGTTCACTCTTTCCTCAGCTGCAAAAATCTTTTTTATTATTCTAATTTTGCTCAAAATAAGTTATAAAATGGCTGCCAGTCGGATGAGATCATGTCACTCATTTGCAGTCCAGTTTTATGTGAGAAAAAATTCCTGGTACACCAAGATCCTATAATCAAATCTATGACTTTATGATATGCATTTTCTGGCATTGTGCAATAATCATGTTCCTTCCATGTCCACTATGTAATTCTGTCCTCCAATATCATTATTTCTTTTAAAGCAGTGAAGCCTCAGACACTTAGACCATTAAACACACTGGCTCTTCACTAGTTGACTTCTCTGAAAGCAGATGATTGCATTCACAAACCCTATTAAATCCTCCCCTTGGACAGCACACACTGCCCAGTATTATACAGTAAATCAAGTATTATTTTGTATTGCAACAGTCATTTTGCAGCAGACTGCCATCTTGAGGTGCTCTGCTTCAGGGAGCAACATTGTTTAAATGCTACATTCATCCACATGGTGTTGTTGACATTGGTCTTTAGTTGTTACTAATGTGCTTGTGTGGTCTATATAGTAAATTCTCAATATATATTGGCTAAATTGACCAGAACTGTTGTGCTAACGGTAGATTGTAAAGAGTGGTGTAGTAGTAGTTGAAATGGGTATGTTACTGAGGAGGCAGTGGGTATACGCTCCTATATATTACATTGGCTTTTCAGCTGATGGTGGGTGTAGGGCAGGCCTATTCAACTGGCAGCCCACGGGCCGAATACGGCCCTTTTGATTTTTTTTATGGCCCACCAGGCTGCCAGTAAATAATAGTGTGTGATGTAGGAAAATTATTCAACAACGGTTCTGATCTAACTCGTAAATATCTACATTCTGTGGTAAATCTCATGTGATATACAGGTGAATGGTATGTAGCCAATCACGCAGCCAGTCGCAGCCAATCGCACCAATCACATCGGTGCTCTACAGTTGCCTGGCGAGAGCGGTCAGCGGAGGTCAGCACTAACATGGCGCTCTCAAAACCGAAGAAGCGGAAAATTGACTCAGAAAACCGCCAGTTCCAGAGCGAATGGACAGAGAAATACTTATTTTTTTTGCCAACCGCGACGAGTACAAAGCCAGTATGCTTACTGTGCAATGAATCCATATCTGTTATGAAGGAATACAACCTGAAGCGGCACTACAACACAATACACGGCTCCTTTTCGGCGCGATTTCCAGAGGGCTCGGATGAAAGGCGAAGTGAAGTACAATGTCTGCTAGCTTCATTTCAACAATGTCAGGTTGCCCTTGGACGCTTTTGCACGGAGCAAGAGAGGGCTATGATCGCATCCCTTCGAGTAGCCTGGACACTAACACGGCAGAAGAAGCCTTTTACCGAGGCGGAGACGGTTAAATATTGTATGCTCGCTGTCATCGATGAAGTCGTTATTGATGAAAAAGTGAAGGAAAGAGTCATCTCATCAATCAAAAAAGTGCCTCTCTCGGACACATCAACTCTTTGCAGAGTGGAACTACTCGCAAAGGATGTGTCAAGGAAGCTTTTGGATGACCTGATAAAGATGGATTTTATGAGCCTCGCTGTGGATGAATCAACTGACTGTACTGACATGGCTCAGCTGTGCGTTTATGTCAGATTTCACGACGGAGTCTGCTTTAGAGAGGAACTTTTGGGGCTTATTCCAATGGAGGGACACACCACAGGTGAGGTGATGTTTCAAAAGATTGTCGGATTTTTTAACGAGCATGAACTGGATTTACAGAAAGTTTGCCTTTTGGTCACGGATGGCGCTCCAGCTATGATTGGTAGATTACAAGGGCTGACAGCGAGGCTGTCAACCGTAGCTCCACACATGCAGTTTTTACACTGCATCATTCATCAGTCTGTGTTGTGTTCAAAGCTAAGCGGTGATCTGAAAAACACCATGGACACTGTCATGCACATTGTGAATTTCATCCGCTCAACCTCCAGCTTACAACACCGTCTTTTCCGTATGATGCTCGCCGACATGTTTGCGGAACACACGGACTTGCTTGTTCATAACGATGTCAGGTGGCTTAGCAAGGGAAATGTCCTGGACCGTTTCTGTGACCTCCACCAGGAGATTGTGTCTTTCCTTCGCGTGTGTAAACACAAACGGGCAGCAAGCCTCCTGGAGTGAATGCTGTTTGTGCATGTGTGTGTATTTCAGGCATGTATGTATATGTATAAGACAACATAGTGAAAACACTGAATTTCCCCTTGCAGGATTAATAAAGTATATAAGAAAGAAAGAAAAAAGAAAATGTCTTGGGCTGCCCAAACTTTTGCGTGGTGCTCTTTTTCTTTTCTTTTTTCATACTCTAAAACAAAACAAAAATAATACACCAATCTTGCTTAAATGTTGAAAAGTATGTTTCATCTTTAACTTAATGCCTTTTGGAGATCAGTTCATCTTTTACTTACAGAACTATTCACAGTAAATGAAATTTTGACCAGGGGTGCCCAAACGTTTGCATGCCACTGTACTGTAAACTGCCAGAAAAAGAGGTGGGTAAACCCTCTACACCTGCATGTACCCTCCACTACACCAATGATTGTAAGTGCATTTTCTCAAAGTACTTACATGAGTATTTTCTTTTTGTGTAGCTATACTTCTTCTCCACTACATACCGGACTGATAACAGTTTTTTTTTAATTTCACTGCATTTATTTGAAAGATGTACTTACTCTGCAGATTAAAGTGAGACCCACAAGCCTACATAAGTCAGTTTCAGCCGGGGCTAAAGAAAAGTAAAAAAAAATGTGGATCTCTGTAACTCTAAATCTCTGCTGCAGGCTAGAGGCTCCAGTCTGGTAGGCACCAGAAAGAAGAATGTGTAGAATTAAGAAGCTAATATATCTGTATGTGCTCCATTGATTTCAGTTCTTCCTTTAAACTTTATATCAAACAGAGTCAAACAGTGTTATAGGACTGCAATGCTAAATATTTGGAGTGATCTTTTAAGATTTGGCATACAACACATCACAACACACAGCCACCTTATAAAATAGGATGCATTGCTAAAACAAATTAAAAAAAAAAGTATCATCTTAAATTTTAAAACTTTCACCAGCTTGTCGTCACACACAGTGAGTTTGATGTGGAAAACATTTGCCAGAGAAGTTTCTCAAAATGTTGTCCAAATTATAATAGACTATTGATATTATTACATATGTAGAAATGTACAGAGTAAATTTACAGCTGATGTGTGGCACACTTCTTGGCAGACTGTAACATGACTCAGCAGTTTGAGGAGAAGGACAGAGTAAGGGGTGAATTGACAGGCAATGAAATGAGCCTCTGCTGCTGCTGTTTACTCTTTCTTGGTCTCATATCCAGATCTGATAAGCAGGGCGCGTGACGTTTGGATAACAGTAACTAAACTGTAGCAATAACACAAGTAGACAAGAGTAATAAATAAGCAAACAGACCCTGTAACGTTTCCTGTCAAGGATTCTGTTTGTATTCAGGACTTCAGGATACTCATAAAAGTTTAGTGGATATAATTTACAAGCTGGTCTGTTATGTTTTCTGCATTTTTGTCAACTAGTCAAAAAAAAAAAATAGATAAAGGACAAACCAGGTTGAATTCAACCACATAGATCTTGCCAAGTGGTAAGTAGTCTGACTAATGCAGACTGTGGCTATAAGCCACAGTCTGTATTATTTGCCGCTGATTTTGTCTGGCAGTCTCCCTTCTTTCTGCTTTGTGGGTATAACTGTTTTCCAAATCCCCTTTGCTGTGGGAAACGACAACAATAGCTAACAACCTACACGCTGACGATGGCAAGTTTTTACAAAGACTTAGGTTGTGCAATAGGGCTGCAACTAACGATTATTTTCATTGTCGACTATCTGTCGATTATTTCTTTGATTAGTCAACTAGTCATTTTATCGAAAAATGTGTTAAAATGGTGAAAAATTTCGGTCTGTCTCTCCCAAACCCCAAAATTATGTCATCTAATGTCTTGTTTCGTACTCACGCCAAAGGGTTTTAGTTCACCGTCATGGGAGAGTGTGTAAAGCTGCCAATATTTGAACGTAAGAAGCTGCCATTATTTAGTATTTTGGAGTACTTTATGGTACTTTTCTATGAAAAATGACTATGGATGCAAGGTCAAGATTTTTCAAGGGTTAAAGGTCAAGGTCAACATGACCTTGCATCCATGTCATTCTTGTGAATGTGATATCTTAAGAAAAGCTTGAGTTCCAAGGGCAAGGTTATCTTGTCTGTCTCAATCTCGTGAACAATACCTTGAGGGAATTTTTAAAAATTTAACACAAACATCCACTTGGACTGAAGTATAAACTGATTACAATAAGATCATTGTGACCCCACTAAATGTGTTTTTGGCCATAACTCAAGAATTCATGTGCTAATTATGACAAAACTTCACTCAAATGTCTAATAGGATAAGATAATGAAGCGATGACATTTTATAACATAAAGGTCAAAGGTCAATCTCACTGTTCACTTGTTCTGCATAAAACACTTCTGGCAAGAACAGAAAGGGAAATATTTGGTCAGGTACTTAATTGATGTCACTAATCTTCGGTGTCCACCTTGAAATTGTGCTGATCGTAGATCTTCTGGGCTGACGCGGGGACATTGGGTGTAAAGCATCCATTTTTTTTCACAGACATGGATGGAAACTGTAAGAGAAACTTGACCACGCAAGGAGGCTTACAACTGCAGGGCAGTAATTCTAGTTTATCACTAAAGGTTGAATCACACAGTGATGGATATGTGAGACTGAATATTTTATTTTTTATTTTATTTTAATACTTTATTTTTCAGTTGCTAATTATCTCACCTCTCTTTTCTCTTCCAGGTAAGTTGACAGGGATCTGTACAGAGCAGAGGCCTCGCTGTAGGTAATTTCTCTTTACTCTCTCAACTTGTCATGTGGCTTTAGTCCCTGTGTCTTACTTTCCTTGTTGGATGCTAATTTTCAGTGGATAACAGAAGTTTAAGATGTATCTTATGTGGCATTTGTTGACAGAGAGAAAAGCAGGCAGCAGTTTTACTGGCTGCTGTGAATGGAGATAGTACAGCTACATGATGTGTAGGGTTGTGGGTGTGGAGACAGAAGTCAGAAGCAGACCAGCATCCTATCTGATTAGATTATTTGGAGTCATGCTGTGATATAAACCATCTACCCAGATGCAGGGGATACTCAGAGAGGGGATGTCTTTCATTGTCAGGTTCATACTTTACTGGCTCCACATACTCATATTTTGATATTATATGTTTCTGGTGGCTGTTCACACATTTGTAAAGCTTTTACCCAATTTATGACATATTTTAGATGGGTTTATGTGAATACCTCCTGTAAAGATTCCGCATGTTGCAGTCTGAATGTTGGTGCCCTTCATGCACTTTCTTTTCTTTCTGCTCACAAACAGGATGTGTGTATATGCTGCATTGAGCTATACTAAACAGGTTTTTCAGACAAATACAATATGCTATAATACGATAATATAATAATATTATATATATATATATATATATATATATATATATATATATATATATATATATATATATATATATACACACACACACATATATATATATATTTATATACAGTACAGACCAAAAGTTTGGACACACCTTCTCATTCAATGCATTTTCTTAGTACAGAGGTTACTTCAAGACATCTCTGAATGGTAAGTAACGTTAGCCGTTAGCCGTAGCTTGTTGTTGTCATTACCTGCTTACCTCTGCGGCGTATTCCTGGGCATGCCCATATAAGTAAGTCCGGCACGCACTGACGTCAATGAGACTACTCTGTTAAAAAAAGACAGTAAAACACAGCGTGCAGAGCCATCCAAAACAGCTTGCAGGGCTCACGTCCAAATGCATAAACCTCATTATTTGACGCTTTGGCATCCTTTAGCATGAGTATCCGACATTGTAACAACATTTATAGGTCAGAAAAGAGGAAAAGCATAATAGTTCCCCTTTAATAGATACAATCTAGGGAATAGATTTCTGTCATTAATCAAACTCATCTACATGAGTCCCACAGCTCAAATCCTAACAAACCGGACCATAACCTCCCCATTTAGTTTGCATAAAGGAACAAGACAGGGTTGCCCGCTATCCCCTTTAATTTTTGCTTTGGCTATAGAACCTCTAGCTCAATGTATCAGACTAGACCCCCAGATACACGGATACATCACCAATAGACAACTAATAAAATATAGCTGTACGCGGATGACATCCTTCTTTATATAACTCAGCCACAAATTACTATCCCGACGCTCTTAGACAATTGGGCAGGCCAAAAGTTTGGACACACCTGCTCATTCAATGCGTTTTCTTTATTTTCATGACTATTTACATTGTAGATTCTCACTGAAGGCATCAAAACTATGAATGAACACATGTGGAGTTATGTACTTAACAAAAAAAGGTGAAATAACTAAAAAAATATTTTTTATTTTCTAGTTTCTTCAAAATAGCCACCCTTTGCTCTGATTACTGCTTTGCACAATCTTGGCATTCTCTCCATGAGCTTCAAGAGGTAGTCACCTGAAATGGTTTTCACTTCACAGGTGTGCCTTATCAGGGTTAATTGGTGGAATTTCTTGCTTTATCAATGGGGTTGGGACCATCAGTTCTGTTGTGCAGAAGTCAGGTTAATACACAGCCGACAGCCCTATTGGACAACTGTTAAAATTCATATTCTGGCAAGAACCAATCAGCTAACTAAAGACAAACGAGTGGCCATCATTACTTTAAGAAATGAAGGTCAGTCAGTCCGGAAAATTGCAAAAACTTTAAATGTGTCCCCAAGTGGAGTCGCAAAAACCATCAAGCGCTACAAGGAAACTGGCACACATGAGGACCGACCCAGGAAGGAAGACCAAGAGTCACCTCTGCTTCTGAGGCTAAGTTCATCCGAGTCACCAGCCTCAGAAATCGCAAGTTAACAGCAGCTCAGATCAGAGACCAGATGAATGCCACACAGAGTTCTAGCAGCAGACCCATCTCTAGAACAACTGTTAAGAGGAGACTGCGCGAATCAGGCCTTCATGGTCAAATAGCTGCTAGGAAACCACTGCTAAGGAGAGGCAACAAGCAGAAGAGATTTGTTTGGGCCAAGAAACACAAGGACTGGACATTAGACCAGTGGAAATCTGTGCTTTGGTCTGATGAGTCCAAATTTGAGATCTTTGGTTCCAACCGCCGTGTCTTTGTGAGACGCAGAAAAGGTGAACGGATGGATTCCACATGCCTGGTTCCCACTGTGAAGCATGGAGGAGGAGGTGTGATGGTGTGGGGGTGTTTTGCTGGTGACACTGTTGGGGATTTATTCAAAATTGAAGGCACACTGAACCAGCATGGCTACCACAGCATCCTGCAGCGACATGCCATCCCATCCGGTTTGCGTTTAGTTGGTCGATCATTTATTTTTCAACAGGACAATGACCCCAAACACACCTCCAGGCTGTGTAAGGGCTATTTGACCAAGAAGTAGAGTGATGGAGTGCTGCGGCAGATATCCTGGCCTCCACAGTCACCGGACCTGAACCCAATCGAGATGGTTTGGGGTGAGCTGGACCGCAGAGTGAAGGCAAAGGGGCCAACAAGTGCTAAACACCTCTGGGAACTCCTTCAAGACTGTTGGAAAACCATTTCAGGCGACTACCTCTTGAAGCTCATCGAGAGAATGCCAAGAGTGTGCAAAGCAGTAATCAGAGCAAAGGGTGGCTATTTTGAAGAAACTAGAATATAAAACATGTTTTCAGTTATTTCACCTTTTTTTGCTAAGTACATAACTCCACATGTGTTCATTCATAGTTTTGATGCCTTCAGTGAGAATCTACAATGTAAATAGTCATGAAAATAAAGAAAACGCATTGAATGAGAAGGTGTGTCCAAACTTTTGCCCTGTACTGTACATATACACACACATATATATATATATATATATATATATATATATATATATAATCTGCAAATTACAGGGGGGGGTCTGCCTGGAAGAGAGAGTAGTATTGCTTTGTCACTTCTATCCCCAAGTAGGTACATTTTTCTGAAGAGATTATAAATGGGAAATTATCCAGCAGTGCCAAATCATTCATATGCATTAGAATACTTTTAGCCCAATTGTCTAAGAGCGTCGGGATAGTAATTTGTGGTTGAGTTATATAAAGAAGGATGTCATCCGCGTACAGCTATATTTTATTAGTTGTTTCTTGGTGATGTATCTGTGTATCTGGGGGTCTAGTCTGATACATTGAGCTAGAGGTTCTATAGCCAAAGCAAAAATTAAAGGGGATAGCGGGCAACCCTGTCTTGTTCCTTTATGCAAACTAAATGGGGAGGTTATGGTCCAGTTTGTTAGGATTTGAGCTATGGGACTCATGTAGATGAGTTTGAATAATGACAGAAATCTATTCCCTAGATTGTATCTATTAAAGGGAAACTATTATGCTTTTCCTCTTTTCTGACCTATAAATGTTGTTACAATGTCGGATAGTCGTGCTAAACGATGCCAAAGCGTCAAATAATGAGGTTTATGCATTTGGACGTGAGCCCTGCAAGCTGTTTTGGATGGCTCTGCACGCTGTGTTTTACTGTCTTTTTTTAACAGAGTAGTCCCATTGACGTCAGTGCGTGCTGGACTTACTTATATGGGCATGCCCAGGAATACGCCGCAGAGGTAAGCAGATAATGACAACAACAAGCTACGGCTAACGGCTAACATTACTTACCATTCAGAGACGTCTTGAAGTAACCTCTGTACTTTGGAAACTTCAGGCTGTCCAGTCTCTACTTCCACATCGGATTCGGGATCCAACACATACTGTACGGCTGTATTTCAAAAGTTGACATTTTCAAAAGTGAAATTCTCTCAACTTCCGCACTGGCAAAATAAGGATGTGGGGCTCGGCAGCACTCGGCAGCCCTTCGGAAGTCCTTGGGAGTGTGACCAATCACAGTGGAGTGGGCTCGGGGCTGGGGGGGTGGAGTAAATAACACAGACCATTTTTGTGGGATGCAGGAAATACAAGGAAGCGATGCAGCGTGAGACACAGCGTCCCAAAGACCTACAAAGCTTTCGGTGCGGGTAATCGTGTGTAGCTGCTCTATAGGAGTCCAATAATCAAATACAAAGGCCCGAAAATGAGTATAATAGGTCCTCTTCAAGAACTTCAAATAAGTAGTACCACTCTATTTCATCAAGCGCCTTCTCGGCATCAAGCGCAAGTATGACAAGATTGGTGGTTGGCCCCCTCTTTGTATAAATAATATTAAAAAGACGTCTGAGATTGAAAGTAGAGTTCCTATTCGGTATGAAGCCTGTCTGGTCTGTATGGACTAATTTTCCTGGCAAGAGGTTCAGTCTGTTAGCCAGTATCTTGGCAAACATCTTCCCGTTAACATTAAGGAGTAAAATAGGACGGTAGGTGCTTACTTCTTGCCGGTCTTTCCCTTTTTTTGTGAATTACCGCGATCACAGCCTCAGTTAAGGTGGGTGGTAAACTACCATTTGCCTGAGCATGCTCATACACCTTTAATAAATAGGGGGATAGATTTTCATTAAATGCTTTGTATAATTCCCCTGGAAGTCCATCAGGGCCAGGTGTTTTATTACTTCTTAGCGAGGCAATAGCGCTCTGAACCTCCGCAATGGTTAGCTCAGAGTTCAACGTGTGTTACGCCCCACCCTTAGGCGGCCCTATGGAGCGAACAAAACTCCAAAACTGACTCAAAAAACAATCACACGAACACCTTTTAAAACACTCAAATCCATGGGATTTATTAGGTTTAAAACAAACATACAAGACACACAAAAATCCCATGGGGAAGAGGCAGCGGGACCAGCAGTCCCCACACCAGAGCCTCTCTCCCCTTGCTGCTGGCACAGGAGCTCTTAAATACCTCCATGCCATGTGCACTGCACCTCGTTACCTGATGCAGCACACCTGGGCAGATCTACAAAGGAGGGAAGCACAGCAGAACAGAATACATACAGCTGTAACACCCCCACCCTTAAAACAATGAATAAATATTTTCACACTGAGGCAGTTAAAGGTTAGCACAATATCCCATAGTTTAGTGAGAAATACCACTTATTCATTGAAAACACACTTTGTGGAAATGAGTGCTACTTACCAAGGCTGTATGTTAAGATAAACACAAGTAAACATGCAGGTCAAAAGCACTAACACCACAAGACTCAAATCGTTTTTCTGAGCATGTAGCCTATTTCAGTTGAAATCTGGAACAATCATAGTCAGGAGCGCTCAGCACTACATGTAAACACATCTTTAATATGAAGTATTTAGTGTAATTAAGTTATAACATGGGACTACTGCTAACGGAAGGTGTCGATTTGTCAAATTAGGTGAAAAAATGGCTACCACCATGAGATGAAAAAGAAAACCACAAAACCAAACAAAGTTACTGCATTAACCAACACCAAAAACAGTAACACAGGTGACCAACACAAAAGTGGAGTGCAACAGCCACATACTAAAAGGATCATAACAAAAAGTAGCCCAGCTACAAAGTTGCTGCTATACCAACAGTAACACACAGGATCCAACAAAGTGAACTGCCACTACCACAACATCAAAATGGACACCATATGGTCTTCAACCACACAAGTTACTGTAATGGATGCAGGAAACCAGCAGCACAACTTGACCTGATGATTTGGCAAGCCACACCCACCACTCTAAGATCCAATGATTTGTGGGGTGACTACATCCCAACCCCAGAAAAGGTCACAACAAATTTGCTACAACAAATACCCAATAACAGTAACACACAAGTGACCACACCAAAAAGTGGACTGCAACAACCACATAACAAAATGGTCACAATGTAGTTAACGACTACACAAATGTTGCCAACTTACACCTAAGCGGCAACCCACAAGTGACCCAACAAGTGAGTGCAGTGACCACAACCCAAAGGGTCACAATCCACAAATTACTGCACACAAGTATTTATCACAGCTACACAAAACCGTGACCGAACAAAAACTGGTCATCTCAAACAAAACAAATCACAATGAAGTTGCAATGTGCAAAAAACTAGAACAAGTTGTTGAGGCACCCCAACCCTGACCTACCCACCAAGCTAGTCTTCAGTGGCCTGCCGAGCTCGAGGTGGCTTTAAATGCTGAACTCAGTGCATCATAGAAGACCAAAGAGGTAGCCAGCTGCAATACACTGAAGCATGCCCCCACTCAGGGTTACCACCAAAAATAAAAAAGGCAAAATAACAAAGTGGCAAGATCTTACCTGCCCGGTGATTACCTAGTCAGGGTGCTCAAAACTAACGTTTCAGATAAACAAAGCAACAACCACAAATAATTTAACAAAAGAGATGACCTCTACACTCACAAAAAAAGGCCACAAGATACACACAAAAACTTACATTTACTTCACCTCATGGATGTTCTATCCCGGACGAGCTCCCATTCATGTTATGCCCCACCCTTAGGCAGCCCTATGGGGCGAACAAAACTCCAAAACTGACTCAAAAAACAATCACACGAACACCTTTTAAAACACTCAAATCCATGGGATTTATTAGGTTTAAAACAAACACACAAGATAGATAAAAATCCCATGGGGAAGAGGCAGCAGGACCAGCAGTCCCCACATCAGAGCCTCTCTCCCCCCCTTGCTGCTGGCACAGGAGCTCTTAAATACCTCCATGCCATGTGCACTGCACCTCGTTACCTGATGCAGCACACCTGGGCAGATCTACAAAGGAGGGAAGCACAGCAGAACAGAATACATACAGCTATAACATGTGTCACAGTCTTGCTAAATTAATCTGGGAAGGTCACATTTGTCTATAAATGCATTAATAGTTGTAGGATCTGAAGTAGTCTTGGAAGTGTATAAACCGGTATAAAATTCAAGAAATCTGTCATTTACATCCTTAGGCTTTATAAGTATTGTGTTATCATGAGCTTTTATCTTATGTATTGTTCTATCATTTTCCATTTTTCTAAGCTGTCTAGCTAATGGTTTTTGTGGCTTGTCACCAAATTCAAAATGTTTTTGCCTGGTATAAAGGAATGCTTTGCTAATTTTCGCAGATAGAATTTTGTTGTATTCAGTGTGTTGCTATTTTCCTGTGTAAAGTAGTAGAGGGGGACTGTGCATTTTCGTCATCAAGTAATTTAATTTTGTCTTCTAATTCTTTTAATTTGGTCTTGTCTTCTTTTTTCTTGAAGCTTCAAATGAAATAATATAGCCTCTTATGTAAGCTTTGAATGCTTCCCATGGGATGGAGGGAGAAGTCCCAGGAATGTTATTTGTTTCAAAGTAAAAGGAGATCTGTGCTTTTTAGGTATTCACTTTTTGGTAAGTAAGTGTGGATTTAGGCTCCAAGAAGTGTGCGGTATATTTATATGGTCTAAGCATTGTGAAAAGGTTAGGGGGCTGTGGTCTGAGATCACAATGCTATGATATTTAGCCTTCATTGTAAAGGGGTATGAGTCTGGCCTCGACTAAGAAGTAATCTATCCTACTATAGGAGTTGTGGACAGGTGAATAAAATGAATAGTCCCTACCTGAAGGGTTCATTGTTCTCCATACATCCAGGATACTCGTGTTATTAAAGAACATATTCAGAAATTCACTTAAGGTATTTCTTGGGAGTCTCTTCATGGAGGATCTATCAAGGTATGTATCTAGGACGGTATTGAAGTCCCCCCCAATTATCAAGATTGTTTGTGAAATATCTGGTGTCAATGCAAAAACCACTTGAAAAAATATGGGATTATCTATATTAGGAGCATATATATTGACTGGGGTAAGAGAAAAGTGGTGAATATCTCCAAGTACTATGATATAGCGGCCTTCTTTGTCAGCAAGTGTTTTTTGCTGTAAGAAGGGCATGCCCTTTCTTAATTATATGGCTGCACCTCTCGCTTTGGATGAGAAGGTCGAGTGATATACTTCCCCTACCCACTTTGCTCTTAGCCTATCATGTGAGGTGTTATTCAAATTAGTCCCCCTCAGGAACATAATGTTCAAGGCCAGTGACTTAAGGTGTGTCAAAACCTTCCTTCTCTTGACTGGGTTATTTATTCCACGTACATTCCAGCTGGAAAATGTGAGACTTTTCACTCCTCTTATATTGTTGTTTACACTGTCATTCATCAGAAATATCTAACCAGTATGGTGTCCCAAGCATCACAACTGTCAATGTATAGGATTCAAGTGAATGGTCCTCCTGCTTCATCCACCCCACTACCTTAACCCACCCCCTAGCCTCTGCAACCTCCCTAGGCTCCCACCCCCACCCAATTCTTCCCAAGGTCAGTCTAATCCCCACAACAGAGAAACTAAACAAAACTACTCTAGCCATTTCTAAGAGAATATGGCGCAAGCCTTCTCGAGGAAGCAAGTATAAATGAACTAGCAACTAACATTACTTCTCCACACCTTCTGACAGCCTGTTGCTACCTTCCAACTTCAATCCCATAGCTTGGTAACTCAATAAGGAAAAGAAACTTTGAGATGAATTAGTGAGGAGAAGAATAAATGATTACGTAAAGTACAATAGTGATATATATGTATGTGCATGCGCACACCCGCATAACACAAGTGTACACATACACACCCACAATTAACAGGTTAACCATACACAATGGGCAAAGCAGCATAACGCGGGCGCACATACAGTATTTCCACATTAAAATTTTGATGTAGCTTGTTTTCGCTATTTGTCACACTCCAATACTAACTTAATGATATTTATCAGTTAAGAGTTTCTGACCAGAATATAGTAATAAGCTGTGTAAAAGAAAATCTAAATTCAAACTAATATTAGTCTAATCATTTGGCAAAATTTTCAAATGTTGTGCATCCACAAAACACCACACCTTCCCCTTTTCCAAAGTGAGGAATAGTATCATCAATATAATAGCAAAAAGACATTTTAAATGAATGACCAAGAAGGAATTAACTTAGTAACATCTAAAAATCACAATTGGTATCAATCGATAACATTGAGCTGATGTAATCCTTTAAAGCTGTTATCTGAACAAGTAATGAGGCTCCAAATATGATACCTAAAAACATTAACAGTGCCGACCCCATGTTTCACTAGGCAGAGTGTAAAGCGTCGGGTTATTTCTTGTGAAAGGGGCAATCTTACCAACAGATAATAACGTACCAGCTGTGTGACTGCCTCACTTTTCTAAGTAAGAATCTGTGTTATGCTAGCGTTAGCCGTGGAGGCTAACTAACTAGCGTCAGTACAAAAACATCTCACTGAGTTCCATAGATTTTCACATCTGCAGTGATTTAAGTGTCCTTCTGTCTGGTAGTGGTTGGGCCTGATGCAGAGATGCGTTCAGCGTATTCCTCGGCTTTTTTGGGATCCATGAACGAGATCTGTGTGCTGTTGTGAGTTATCAGGAGTCTTGCAGGATAGAGTAAGCCATGCCTGATGCCGGTTTGTCCCGTGGCAGTTCCTTGGTGCGGTTGAATAATGCCCTCCTTTTAGCCACAGCTGGTGGATAGTCTGGAAACATTTGGATCCTCTTATCACAGTGATAGAGCTGTTTCTTCTCTGCAGCTTTACGTAGGATGTCCTCAAGTACATGATAATAGTGTAACCTCAAAATAAAGGGCCGGGGTGGCTCGTGAGATTCAGGTTGCTCTCTGAGGGTCCAATGGGGCTCTGTCAATAAGAGGTTTCTCATCCAGGGACAGCACATCTTGCAGCAGCCCGGCAATATAGTCTCTTGGTCTGGGTCCCTGAGTTCCCTTGGGCATTCCAACGATCCGAATGTTTTGCCTCCTCAAGCGCCCCTCTAGGTCTTCACATTTTTTGGTTAGTCTCTCAACTTCAGCTTACAGCACCGGGTATTCCCAGGCAGTCTCCCATCCAAGTACTGACCCCGCCCAACCCTGCTTAGCTTCCGAGATCGGACGAGATCGGGCGTATTTAGAGTGGTATGGCCGTAAGCCCCTATGGGAACAAACAAAACAGCAGCCAGCAGAGGAAGAGATTCTCCAACGGCATTGGAGATGGATCAGCCATACTCTCCGTAAACCAGCCTCAAACATCACAAGACAATCCCTCAAATGGAACCCCCAAGGGAAGAGAAAGAGAGGTAGACCACGAAACACTTGGCACCGAGACTTGGAGGCAGATGTCAAGATGATGGGCCACTCGTGGGGACAACTGGAGAAGTTAGCCCAGGACCGGGATGCATGGAGGACTCTTGTTGACGGCCTATGCCCCAGGCGGGGTAAAAGGTGTAACTGAACTGAAATGACTCTCAACTTCAGAATTTAGGCGAATAATCTGGCGTTGAAGTGCAGTGATATCGTCTGAGTGATGTGTGGCGGACTTCTCTATGTCTCTGATGGTGTTCCTGTGCAAGGCCGTAGTTTTCTCCAGAGCTGTGATGGAAGTCTGTACCGTCTCTCAGCACGGTGTATACAGTCTGTATTTGGGAGTCAGTGGTGGCGCGTATGTCGTCATTAAGTTGGGCGACTTCATTTCGCAGCGCAGTTATAGCGGCCAGCACAGCACGGTTTGGTGGGTTCGCCTCGTCACTCACATCATCAGGCATCACCGCTTCAATCGAATCCGAGGCCTGGCCGAGGCCTGGTTCTTGTTGGTCGTTTTTTTGGTTTTTGTATTTTTCGACATCGTTTTCCCTCCTTTGGTCGTTATTTTCTACTTGCTTGTATCTTCTTCTGTTAATCCAGAGTACTTTAAGATAGATATACAAATGTTTAGTGTATCATTAAAGATAGAGTCACCAGAGCTATCACAAACACGTCTTACTCCTCCATTTCACAACAGCACCCCCGCCAAATCTGATTTGACTGACACTTTCACTTTGCAGTAACTTTGCAGTTACTCTGCTGGTTAGGTAAATTTGTCTCCAGTGTTTTCAGTTGCAGGCTGTTAATGTGTTATCGCTGTCCTGTGCATCTAAAGGGCTTGATAGTTCTTTTAAACAGTCTTTAAATTGGTCCCAAACTGGAGTATACACTATATAAACACCATACAACACCAACGTTTTAGTTTAAATTTAAAAGTGTATACATGAAAATATGCTACTACCTGCTTTGGCACTTAGTGTTGACTTTGGACCTTTATTGTAAGTTGTGGAATTGTCCTTGGGATACCCAACAAGTCCTCCAAATTAAATGACAAAGTGCGGCACTTATAACTGCCCTCTAGAATGATACATAAGTGTTTTCTGATTCGATGCCCTGATGCCCTGGTCAGCAGAAACTAACATTGACCCCCCCCATTTCCTCCTGCTTATGCAGTCTGTTGCTCTATAATGTCACCTGACATTCTCCTTTGCTCCTGTCATAATTACTATGGCCACCAGAAGGTGCTGTCATGTCGGACCCCATCACACCTACCTCATTTTGTCTGGACTTTCTGACTTTTCAGTTTGATCGGAACCAAAGTTACAGATGTGAGACCCCCCCTCCCCCCAGACCACAGTCTGGACTTAACAGCTGAACCTTTGTTCAACAGAAAGAGATGTCCATAAACAACGCAGCATAACAAAACAAGCTGCAGTAGCACATGGGGAGAGAAGGAGACAACTATAAAGAATCAGTTGGGAAAAAACTTTAAATTATTTTCTGAAAGGACAATAAAGGGGATACAAGAGGACGAGAGAGCAGCTAACTTATGTTATGTTGACAGGATGTAGGTATGCAGTGTAGAGTTCTTTAGTGCATTTGCATAATTGTAATGTGAAACCAAAACTAACCAAATAAAATAAATAAAATAAAACAATGCTGTGGTTCTTCTTGAACTTGCTGAAATGACTGATGCTGTGGTTCTTTTTGAACTTGCTGAAACGAATGATGCTGTGGTTCTTCTTGAACTTGCTGAAACAAATGATGCTGTGGTTCTTCTTGTACTTGCTAAAATAGCTGATGCTGTGGTTCTTCTTGAATTTGCTAAAATGAATGATGCTGTGGTTCTTCTTGAACTTGATGAAAGGATTGATGCTTTGGTTCTTCTTGAACTTACTGAAATGACTGACGCTGTGATTCTTCTTGAATTTGCTAAAACGGATGATGTTGTGGTTCTTCTTGAACTTACTGAAATGACTGATGCCATCGTTCATGAACTAGCTGACACAAATGATGTTGCTGTTCTTCTTGAACAACATGCAACTTTGTGAAGACAGCAGTTACCTTGCATTGACTCTAGTTGACTTAGTGTTGCACTTCAAGTATGGTAACCCTGATGACATCATTAGGGTTACATTCTTAGACCTGACAAAGCTCCTCCAGAGCTACAGAATGGTGAGAATGGCCACATGATGGAACTTTTCTCACAGGTTAAGAAGAACTAAACAAAACTAAATCTGACATTTACATTTTGTTGAGTGGCCCTTTAATACGCACTACAGCTGGTAGCAGCTCTTATGTTTCTGTTTGGCTTCCTGATCATCTAAGTCAAAGGTGATTTTACAGTGACTCTATCTGTCTAAACACTCAGACTGTGCTGCAGTAGTCAGATTCCAGTTCAGTGCCAGCTGATGCCAGTCACACGCTGCTGCTCCAAACACTGATCAAAATTTCTGCTGCACACTTTTATTTATGGCAAACTCTCATCGTGTTATTTTTGACAGTGGCAGTAAATGTCTGCTCTGCTCTCTGTCCCTCCTCTCTGTGTGTGTCTTTGATAGAACACTTCGACATATCAGTTTGTCATATGATCTGCTGCCAGGAATACTGTACGTCCACAAAAGGTGTGAGTGCTGTGAGAAAGGTCAGGACACAATGCACTAACACATGTTCAGTCATCTCACTGAACGCAATATGAGACTGCCTCCCAGTGGATCAACCCCAGACTGATAGTCATGTTTGCTGGTCACAGATCAGCCATGTTATATTAAATGGAAGCTTTATTTCTAACATTTTGTCATTCTACTTAATGTTTAAAGCTCTTTCAATGGCTTAATTCACATGCAAATTCTGGTCATGTAATGTTAGTAAAATCCTCAAGAGGATGCCATTTACCAACTAAAATTACATTAGAAGTTGAAGACCTTTGGATCAAGTATATATTGAACGCTGGATAAAATGGAGTTGGAATGAGAGGTGGGGAGATTTGGGGTTAAAGTTTTCATTTTTAATTGACTTTATAGGAACTAATTAACAAGTGTTCGAACACAGATTCCTTCAATTTCATGCATTCACTTTTGTGGCAGTAGAGTCAAGACTCTGAAAATAAAAGCAGAAAGAGAGTGACAACACCTAAAATAGAGCAAAACTGAAGTTAAAGCAAAAATGGTTTTATTGCAATACCAATATTTTAGTTTAACTTTAAAAGTGTATAAAACCCACTACCTCCTGCTTTGCAATGAATGTTGGCTTTGGTCATTTATCATGGGGTGCAGAATTGCCCAATAAGGACTCAACTCTTATGGATACCCAACAAGTCCTCCAATTAAAAATTATGAGTGTGTCTGTGTTTTCAGACATCATACACCCCATATAAATCTTTATATATGTCTTTTAGATCCACCAGGGGGTGTTAAATAGCCACACTTCCTGTTGACTGGTAAGTCAACTTGAGAATTTCAGGATATCTTCAACCACCTGGATCTTTGGTTGTCATTTCAACAAACTCAGCAGCACCCCATCTCTGCAGATCATTTTGCATGATTTGATTTCCTGATCTGTCTAATGTTTTCCGCAAGACAGCAAATTCTAAAGTCTTGAGCCACTGTAGAATGTCCTCTCCATCCTCATGGGTTACATGGGTTATTTTTGTGTGACAATGTTAAATGGTATCAAAAATTGTATATTTAGAAAAGTCTAAGGTTTATCTATATAAGGAAGCTGTCTGTTTCATTTCACTCAATGACCTTTGGAGAAGGGGTGGGAGTTAAGAACTTTATACTCACTACCACTGCTTTTTGGATGTGTAAATCATATTAACTATATATTGACAATTTTCATTATTTGTAAATATTACTTTCTCTCTGTCTGCTTGTTTGTATGTTCATATCTTTTTTGTTACCATATGTTTAAACCGGAGTGTTTAAAGCCTTATGGGACATGTTAACAAATGAGCATATATATTTAAACAGTCAGACATGTCTTGTTAAAAATGGTGCATTTTTTGTATTGTGTAGAGTGCAGATTACAAAGATGTACGGTTGCCCAAGCTGTTTAGCTGTGATTTGCAAATCAATTTGACAGCAATATTTTGGAAGTGATTGTTCAGTGGAGCCTCTGTGACCTTGTCGTTAAAGGTGCATTGCAAAGAAGTTGAACATCCCTTGTTCAATTCCAGGACCCTTTGTTGCATGCCACCCCCTCAATCTGTTCCCATTTTTCTGTCGTCTCTCTCACCATAACAGGCAAAAATGTCACATAAAGAGACAAGATACATGAGTCTTTCATGCAGCAATTGCAGTCAAATCATTTAAAACCCATTTATATATAAATACATTTGTTTCTGCTAAGTTTTGTATGTCAAAGTGAGTCCAGCCTTTTTGTCTTTGTCTTCAAAGTGGATCAGACAGTTGATTCAAAAACATGGTTTACATTTGTCCTTTCATACCTTTAGAATGAATATATAGAATATATTTTGTATACAGCACCATAATAAATCAATCAAACAATATGGCTGTAAGGGAAAGTCTTTTTCTGTAGTGTCAGTTACACATTATTTTGTACATTTGCAGTGTGTTTTTACTTTCTATATTATTGTTGCAGCACACTATAGAGTGCTCCAAAGATTATGTTTTTTTGTCGTCAAAAAGCCTATGGGATTTTTCAATTGGATTTTAGATAGAGAAAATAAGTTCTGTGGCAAACTAGGGCTGCAGCTATCAATTCTTTTAGTAGTTAAGTATTCTATCGATTATTCTGGAGATTAATCGAGTAATCGCATAAGAAATACTGTGTGTTTTCATCAAGTAACTTTAGCTTTATTTAAGGACAATAGTAATATACACTGCATGAAAAGTGGGATTTTCGTCAGTAAGCGGCACTGTAGATTGTCGTGGAATTTCAGGTTTACAACTGCATGCGGCAATTTGCAGGCAACACAGAAAACTGCCGGGAACTGTCGGAAATTGACATGGGCCTTGCTTAACAGTTGTCCCCCCCATGACCCCCCTTCCCCTAATTCTAGGGGAGGCTTTCACATGTAAATGAAAACGCTGTGAGCTATAGAAATGCAAATCAGGGTAGCAGGGGGAGTTTCACTCCCCACCCAGAGGTGACATTTTTCTAAAAGGTATTAACTTCATTTTAAGAAAATCTCTGGTATAAATAGATGAGGCTTAGTATAACCTAATTATAGACTCTTAAATTTTAGCTTGAATTGATTTATTTCATGAAAGTATGCTAGATTAATTACTGTGTATGGTCATTAGCAATGGTCAATTTTCAATAAAAAAGATACACAAAACAATTTATTTCAACAATTAGTTTTAATCAGGCTTTGCCACAAAGGCCAAATGTGCATTCCATCCTCGCATGTGATTGGAGGAGCCCGACAAGCCTTCTAGCCCTCGTCCAATCACGTGTGAGCTCGGCATGATTTAAACGGGAGACCTCGCAAGACGAGCATATCAACAGTCATGTTTTTACTTCTGTATATTCAGACATTCTCTTCCATTTCGTGTGTTTTTTTGCTGCTTTGCTGTTTCGTGAACTACAATGGCTGGACGGCGTCTCTCCTTCAACACCCCAGAAACTCCTCAGCATGGACGCGATCAACCCCTTTCAGCCAGTCCACAGACCGGCGAGAAGAAACTGCTAAACGCTCTCAGTGGGCTGTCTCGCCAGCTTGCTATGTTTACTGCCGAACTAACTAACAAGAGAAGACAGGTGCACAATCCCAAAATTGCGGTAAGAACATATTCGGTGACTGGTAGCTAAGCTCAAAGTAAAATAACAAATGAAGAAGCAGAACCAGTCTAAGTTTGTTTATAAAAGTGTATTTTTTTGGTCTTGTAATTTACAGGAAGCAGTATGCCGTCTCCACAACTCGGAGACAAATTGTATGCACTATGAACTGGAGCAAGGGTAAGGTTTAAAGAATATGCGCACCACAGACGTCTGCAAAATGGACCACATTCGGACAGAATGCCGTCAGATGCCTACAGCTCTGAGGTGGCAAATAGACAGCGCTGTAGAATTTTGATTTGTTGTTGGCAGCTGCTACTTTTTGTACATAGTTGTGTGTTTGCATGTCAATAAAGCTCTTTCTTTGAATAAACATGTTCCTCGCAAATTTTCCTTTCCTCAATAAATTCATTCATGTCCTTGATGGTAATAATAGTATAGCCCATAGGATAACAATGACATTAATATACAACATAATAGCATAACATAATAATTATTTTATTTTATTATTGTCAGGAAGGGGTTTACATTCATAATGACCCAGGGTGACCAATAGCGACAGATCTGCCAACCAAACACGAGTGATTTTTCTTGTTTCAAAGTAGTAGTTTCACCCAATCCTGGAGTGAGGTAATTCAAGCCAGATGTGGTTTCTTTGCTATTCATATGCTAATTAGAGCCATTAGCACCTCCCAGGACCTTTCCACATACGTCATGGTTCATTTCCGACAATTTGTGGCACAGGCGAACGCAACGTTCACAGGCTGTAAATTGTCGTTAACTGCCAAAAATTTGTGAGATTTCCGGGCATTTACGAAAATCCCACTTTTCATGCAGTGATATGAAAGAGAAAATAAGCAAAGTTTCTGAAATGAGAGAAATGAGCAACAAATTTGTTTCCTTTTTTGAAAGTCAGATTTATCAACTCTTATGCAATCAACGCGAATGTCGCGCTAATAACCGATTTCACACACTCATGCTATGTCGCTATTTCTCACGCCGTCAAAAATAATCAGTGTTGGGCAGCAGCCCACTAAAAGTAGAAAGGTTACGAATTAAACAGCATTCTCAGTAGCATGGTGGTAACATCACTACTTTCTGAGTCAAATATGTTTTCAGTAGTGAAGAGTAGCACAGTAGCGACCATAACAGTTATAAGCTCCTTTTACCAGGAAAAGCTCTGAAATGCATCAGACTGGTTTTCTGTGGAGGTCTGGATAAAAGTAAGGATAGTAAAATAAAGGATAGGTAATGTGACAGCACCACACTGAGGCAGGACGACAGGGTTGCCACCCGTCCCATATAATACGGGAAAAAATAAAATGTACTGTCCCTTACTGATTCAACATGGGACACAGTTTGTCTCGTATTTCTGTGTACACAATACTTAACTGCATTTCCACCTGCTGGGAATGACATGAGAAATATTAAAGTTAAAGAGTTTCGCGAGACATAGCGGAGAAATATTAAATCAAGAGGAGAATGTCACATAATGGCAGGTCTGTCACTCAGCATGATAAAGTTATCTAAAGGTCCCTTTACACCTGGATGTTAAACTTATGGAACATATGGATTTATAAAGCCTCTCGTGCACTTATATCTCAGTCATTGTTGAGCTGGGCGCATATGCATGAGCTTTGTTTACACTCCCACAGTGAGACATAAATTGATGCAGAAACCCTTCAATCATTTTGCAAATTGATATCTGTGCCCGCGCCACCACTCATTAGACCTGTTGATTAAAAATACAGCAGAGAAGAAGTGCAGTTTTACAGACTCTCTGGCACTGGCCTGGTTCCCCAGCAGAACAGCTGTCACTATGCTTGACCATTATGCACGGCTGTGGCTATTAATAGCACCCATGCCACTAATTCATCACAGTAGGCCTACCTGCAAACCATCATTGCCGTGATATTTCAATCTTCATTATAAAACGTCAGACAGGTTATTGACGAATTATTCAAAGCTCTACAGCAAAGGTAACGTAAGCGGGTTGTGTAACAGAAATAATCATCCATGTGAAACACAAATAAATGCAAATAATTTGCCTCGAGGCTTTTTAGAAATGTAATTGTTCAAGTTAGTCGAGAAATCATTTCGGCCCTATGGCAAACAAATGTTTATGATACTCACATGTTTTGTTCAGCAAGACAATCTTCACAAATGAACACCACTTATATGATTTTGAAGCGTAAATGCAATCGTCAGAAGTAAAAAGCTAATGCCAGCCTATTAACAATCAGCAGTGTAGTTGCATAACTTAACGTCACCACCATTAACAAGGCTGAAAAGCTGTGTTTGGTGCGGCCTGATACACAGACTTCATCTTTGTAGCAAATGGTTGTGTGCCAGCTTATACCTAGAAATCTGCTAAAGGTGATTTTTGATGATTATAATATGTAAAACATCTGTATTTGTTGTTGTTTACGTGGTTTTACTCATATGAGATAAAGCTACAATCTTCGCTGTGCCAATGCTGACCATTTCAAAATACAACCCCCACAGCACACTCAATAGACTCAGACAAAAAAAAACAATACTTATAACTCACCTATGAAGTGTTATCATAATCCAGACCAAATCAGTTTACACAGCTCCCATTTCATCTCTCACACACCGCCAGTAGTCCAGACCAAATAAATCCAGCAAAAATATTTAGACCAAACACATACATCATCACAGCCCTGCACTTTGCCACGTTGAACTCCTCGACTACAGATGATAGGGGTAGCTGTAACTGCCCGAACCTGGTCAAAGGTCAAGGTCACTGTGACTCATCTGTCTAATTCTCATGAAGGCGATATCTCAAGAAAATCTTGAGGGAATTTTTTCAAATTTGACACAAACCTTGAATCAGACTCAAGGATGAACTGATTACACTTTGGTGATCACAGGTCAGAAGACAAGCTTACTGTGACCTTGCATCAATCTCATTCTTGCGAACATGATATCTCAAAAAAACTTTGCATCTGTCTCATTTTGGGAATTTTGTGATGTCTCAAGAGGGAGTTAAGGGAGTTTCTTCAAATTTGATGCAAAATTCCACTTGGACCAAAAAATCAAGGTCAAAGGTCAAGGTCACTGTGACCTAATAAAATGTGTTTTGGGGCATAATTCAGTAATTCATATGTTTGTCATGACAAAATTTCACACAAATGTCTAATAAGATAAAATGATGAAGTGATGACATTTTATATCCCAAAGGTCAAAGGTCATATGACATCATAATGCTCTGAAAAATACTTGCCATTATTCAACGCCATAACTCAGGAACAAAAGGTTGGTCAGACATTTGGTCAGATACTGAATTGGTGATACTAATCTTGGGTATCCACCTTGAAACAATGCAGATTGTAAAGCTCTTCTGTGCTGCGGGGAGGGGAAGATGTGTGTGAAGCATCCATGTTTTCACATACATGGATGTAAACTGTATAAAAACACTTGACAGGTTCGCTGAGGCATACAACTGCAAAGCGGTAATTCTAGTTTTAAAATATTGCAGCATAATTGATGATGTATATTGTGTGAGTGTAAACGGCCAAATATTTGTACATTACCATGAGGCAACATAGTACCATAGAGGATTATATAATGGAATATTTATATAATATGTAGAAGATAGTCAATAACGTTTATTTGCCAGATACTGGCCTGAAAAATTAACACTGAAAAATGCTATTTTCTTTTCTTTACTCTTTGCCCCTTCAGCTGTGTAAAACTAGGCCAGTGTGGATTCATTCATTCACAATTACTGCCCCTGTAGTTGTTTTCCATGTCTGGGGATGGAGGTCGGCGGAGTTTGTGGCGGCTAACGAGGAACAAGATAAACGAGAACCGCAAGTAATCCATTTAAATGGAACTGTACAATTTTACTAGGTCTCTAATTAATGGTTCCATTTCTGTCCTCAGTTCAGTGTTATGGTAGTTAAACAGAAATGCAATAGTTACTTTCAAACATACTTTTGGAGCTATTATCATGATCCTATATGTGCAGCTACACAGCTGCTCATTCATACTTAGTCTGAGTATGTATGTCCATTTTTAACGACAGTGAAATCATGAAGGTCTCAGCTGACGGAACGTCTGGGGCCACGCCTGTCTTTGTCGTCTACACATTAGCCCTCCTCCGGCCCCATCCTCTCCATCGGTATTTTCCTCTTCATCTTCCCCCTTTGCCCTGTTGCCCTGACAACAGACAGATACATGCAAGTGTTTCCTTGGAGACGGGACAGATGAGCCCCCCCCTTTCATGTCTGACAGCATGCGTTGCAGCACCACCTGTGAATGTAAAATCACATTTAGATGATAAACACCATACCAGAGGCATTTTCTGTTTTCTGTTCTACATTAAGACAAACCAATCTGAGTCTATTTTTTTATTGTCCAGTTGAGAGCTCTGGGAAAATGCAGTGCAGCTGTGACTCAAGGTCTGAATACATTTTTTGGCTTTCTAAGTATGGATCATGTTTGTAAGCACTATAATATGTGGCTGTATGGCAGATTGTGGCGGATGTGGATTTGAATTTTAGAGCACTGAGGGTGGAGGGGCAGTGAAGATTAAGAATATTTAAGCATATCATATGTAGGACCACAGGCTGTCAGTGGAATCTCTGAATCTCAGATCAGATGCCTTTCACCTTTTAAATTGACTCTCCCAAAATTGGCACAATAACTGTTTAGAGGACTAATTCAAATCTAACAAGGAAATAGTGGGTCTAATTCTATTGAAGCATATAGACACCAAATTTTTCACTTTGGGCTCATCCAGTGGTAGACTCAAGACTGACACTGTGGCAGACAGTGATATGTAATGATACTGAGCTTAAGTGAAGCTGGAACTGGAGGCTTCTGTTCCACATATAGGAAAACGTCTTTAGAAAATCCACAAGTTTCAGAATCACTCCAGCCTTGGAGCATAAGTTTACTCAACTGTGCAGTCCATTTGTCAAAAAAGTTATTTCAAATTTCAAAAACATCAACCCAATTTCTAGAATAAATTTTTGGCAGTGTACTGTAAAACTTCAATTAATAGCCCAGGCTATTATTTGCTTAAATCACTGAACTCAACAGTCGTATATTTGGGACAGGCATCTATAAAGGACAGGCCTTTAACTCTTTTTACACAAAAATGTTGCTCAGCAAAGATGGAAAATACAATCAAATTGTTTATTTGAAACAGTATGAATGTTGTATAAAAATTAAGCTTCAAATAACATAGCAATTACATACCGCCACAATACCAGTTTATCCTGTTAAAACAATATTCATAACTTGGATTCATTTTTTATGAAAACCCTTTTGATTTTTTTGATCGGTGGACCCTTACTGACTAAAGGAATAGAAATAACTTACCTAATAATCGAGAAATGAATACATATTCTGACTTCATGACAGCTACAGAGGAGGGAAGGGAGTCACCACTTGTTTTTTCGTCATGCTGTTAAATACACAGCTACACCAGGCTAGTAAAAGGGACTGGGCATTTAATTGGGATTAGAAGTCTTGGTACGTTTCTACAAACAATTGATACAATACATGTTTACGTCATTCGTAGATACGTTGAAACTTTTTTTCATGTTTCAACTATGCTGTGGCTAATATGTGGTAAGGTTTAGGCACAAAAAACACAGTCCTTGCTGGAAATACAGCGATGTCTCAGCAAAAACAACAGCTTTTTGTGGCACTATCCCCAGTGGAAAATTGCCACAGGTCGCTAAAAAAGACCCATGTTTGGTGGTCAAAAACCCACTGGAAATGCAACAACGCACTGAAAATCCACAGTAGGGCTGCAGCTATCGACTTTTTTAGTAACTGAGTGTTCTATCTGTTATTCTGGCGATTAATCGAGTAATTGGAGAAGAAATACTGTGTGTTTTCATTAAATTACTTTAGCTTTATATAAGGGCAAATAGTAATATATAAAAGAGAAAATAATAAAAAGAGAAATGAGCAACAAATTTGTTTTAAATTCAACATTTCTATTGCTTTAATTGCAAAAACACTTGTCTGCAGTGTGCACTTTATCAGTTGTGACAGATCAAATGATGCATCTGCTGTAAACTCAACTGCTTGCTCAGTTAAACATGTTGGAACCCTCTGCACAAAGCTGTCCAAAGTACGACTCTGTGACGTTCGGCGAACTTGATGCATACGCTGGATGTTTTCTACTTAGATGTGGTAGCATTGAGGATGTGCTTTAGTGGTATGCAAACTCTATTTTGCAACACATACTGAACTGTTTTCGTTTTAACTTGTAATGGTTCCACACTGCACACTTTCTTGGCATGTCTCCTCTTTTTGTCTCTCGCTCTTTTCTTGTCCCTCTTACTCCATCGTTTTGCAAACCGTGCTACATCCGCGTTACAGCTGTGTAGGCTATCAACAGAAAAAGTAACATAAGCGCTTGTGCAACAGAAACAACCATTCATGTGAAACACAGTGCGCTGTATAGTTGTACTGGATTAAATAATTTGCCTCGAGGCATTTTAGTAATCTTATTATTTGTGTTACTCGAGGAATCATTTCAGCCCTAATCCACAGTTTTTTTTGTTTGTTTGTTGGTCTCAATCACTGGTCTGCAGATTGGCACGTGTCTCGGCGAGGGGCCACACCATCCACTGGGCTAAACTTATATAATATTGTCATTGTCATAATATTGTCTTTTTTGGCTCCCTGAAACACCATTTCCCACAAGCCCAACGTTGTTACAGGTTAAACATCACCAGTATCATGGACAGATGCTGTGATCCATTTACGTTGCTATGAGCGGTGAGACTCAAGATGATGTCGTAAAATGTCATAACTTCCTGTTTAAGTTGGCGGTATGCATCCCTGGTTGCATTTGTACCATTTACAACCTAAACGTTAACAAAGATGGATGCCTCCAAGACAGCAGTCGTCGCTATTGCAGTAGCTACTCAAATGTTGGCAGACAGTTTGCTTTCACCTCAAACGTAGCAAGCTTTATTACTAGCAACACTGCTAGCTACTTTCACCAACACCAACGGATAAACAACACATACATGACATTCCACGCACATCAACACATCATAAAGCATTCCCATAAGGCATTATAATGTGCACAAGTGATTAAAATGAAGACTCAAATTTGCTTAGCAGTAAAAATAATAGTAAAGAGCACAGCCACCAGGGCACAGCAATCTTTGCTTTCGTCAATCTTTCGAAACTCGTGGTCCTCTGAGTTCATATGAGACCGCTACTGGTAGAACCGCCTCAAAGAGGCGCGTCATGACGTGTTACTGCGTAATTTTGCGCAGCTTCCTGTCTTTCCTACAGTCTTACTAGCGGTAAGATCTGTATAGAACGGCCCATGAGGCCAGGCGAGGGGTGAAGGGAGTGGTGAATGGCGTAGACCCTTTATCTAGTGCACTTCTCACAGCTAAAAAATGCGAAAGACCACATTAGAAGAGAGCTTTGGCAGATATTATGGATAAGAAAAAAGCAGTCATGATAACATACACAAGCTGCAATTCTGGATTTTTTAAATTTATTTACTGATTCATTGTTATCCCTGCTGACATTGGGCAAGAGTCAGGGTGCAAGTCACCAGACTATCGCAGGGCTGACACACAGAGACAGACAACCATTTACACTCACATTCACACCTATGGGCAATTTAGAGTGACCGATTAACCTGCATGTCTTTGGACTGTGGGAGGTGGGAGGAAGCCGGAGTACCCGGAGAAGACCCACATGGAGAACATGCAAACTCTGCACAGAAGGGCTCCCCCACCGCTGGTTTAATCCAGGAACCATCTTGCTGTGAAGCGACAATGCTAACCACTTCACCGCCATGGATCTTTTTTGGGATTCTGATTATACAGAGTGCTGTAGAGACAATGTTTTCTGCTGTTTGCTGCTGAGGAGGTAGACTGTGTAGTGGATACGACAATGATTTCAACCGAAAACAGTGAACTTTTGTTGTGTTTTAGCCGTCAATGGCATTTTGGGTGCCTGAAAATGCAATCTTGCCATGTAAAGTGGTACTTTGCAGTTCCTCTTATAAATGGAGACTTCATACATGTGTATTGCAGTTCCAGTCAATAGCACCAGTAGGTTGACCATCACAACAATAATGGCGGACTCCAGAGCTCTGTTTGCATTGCTCACTCTATTGAATTTATCAAGGCTTCTCTAGCAAAGCATAGATTTACTGCACCATCACTCTGAACAGCGAAGACGTATAACTTACATGCACCAAATACTGAATCTATGTACACACCAACAAAGGGCAGCCAAATGTGCTTTTGGAGAAGACCCGGGAGGACAAGCAACTGCTGGGTTCAGTAATTCTTTTCATATCACAAATAGTCCATCCATTTGATCCATTGTGTATATGAACACACTGGAGCTTTAAAGATGAAAATGATCAAGTCTGATGAAAAATTTAAAGACTTTAGGGTTAGCCATGTCAGACATGGATTACCACTTTAAGCGTTGGCAGTCCGTGTCTCTGTGAACTTCCAAGGAAGGTATCAAAGCATCACATGAGGATTATTTTAAAACCAGTGATCATTTTGACTTGTACAGGTCAGCTACAGACACAGCTGTCGCTCTAACACACCTAAAAGTGAATTATCTCCTTCAGAAGCCATTGGCTCTAATTAGACCTTGTATTAAATTTAACACAGCATGGATGAAACAGCTGCTTATCACCACCTGCTCTTATTCCAGAGCCAGAACACAGGTGCTGCTCTACTTACACAGTATACCCCTGACAGGTAATTACTAGACTAGAGGGATTTGGAAAGGGTGGCAGTGCCTACAGGGAGAACCTTTTTTTTTGTTCATATCCCCTTTGCCTCTACCTTCTCTTGTACCTGTTTTACGTCTTATTTCCAATCTCCTGTTTCATCCTTTCATCCTACTGTGTTCCCTCTCCATTCCCTTCTTTTTCCCCCATTCTCTATCCTCCTCTCGACTACATCAGGCCTGTTTGATCTTCAGCACTGAAAACCAGCAGCTACTACTGTGCCATCAAAAGCATCTCTATGGTTGCTATGGTTATTCACTTAGATACAATTACTATAGCAACGCTGTTTCTGGAGGCCTGGGAGGAAGTGGCTCAGCAGGAGTTCAGGTGGAGACACACAAAACACATACACTACATTTATTATAAACAGGACATTTTCCTTTTGGTCTGCCACTGAGGAATGCAGTCTTTCCTTTCTAGAAACAGTCAGTGGGCAGCAGTTTTGGTTTGGTCTCTGGATACATAAGATGATACCAAACCTGGCAACCTCACTGTGATAACAAAACTCCAGGGGCCTCATTTCTAACCATGGCATACAAATACAGCTGTCCTTGAAAGATGCATAAGCCACTTCTCATGAAAAAGATTAAATTTGTAAAAAAAAAACAAAAAAACAGCATCAGAGACAAAATGTATGCATATTGCAGGGAAATGTAACATCTTGACAAAATCCTTAAATTCATTGTTTTAAATGTAGACGCATAGTCGCGGTCAAACACCAGAGCAACGCTGTCGTGGGGCACATGCGTTCCCAAGCTCCCATTTTCCTATTCTCTCCTATTCTCTTTCACAAAACTATAGGCTCATTTCTAAACTACCTTTCTTATCCAAAGTTCTTGAAGAGGTGGTGCTAACTCAACTCTTATTTGTGTTAAACAATATTACCATCTTAGATGCATTTCAATCTGGATTTAGTTAACAACATAGCACTGAAACTGCTTTCCTAAGGGTCACTAACAATTTACTGATGGGTGATGATGCAAGGGAATGTTGTATTTTATTGCTTTTTGACCTCAGTGCTGCGTGTGACACTGTCGATCGTAACATTCTCATCAATAGACTAAATCAGTGTGTAGGTATATGTGGAACTGCTTTTAAGATAGATGTTGTACAGAACAGATCAACATAATAGATGTACAGTGATCCATATGACAAAACTGATACATAAAGCGAGAGGGAGAGACAGAGAGAGAAATTGAGAGAGATGCAGGGCAGACAGTAATGATAATAGCTACAATAACGTTAATTTAAGTAATAATATTACAATAACAATAACGGTAATTATGGTACAATATGTTGTAAGTATATATTAATATATTATATATGTATGTGACAACATCATATG
This sequence comes from Cephalopholis sonnerati, assembly GCA_019142605.1. Lineage (NCBI taxonomy): Eukaryota > Metazoa > Chordata > Actinopteri > Perciformes > Serranidae > Cephalopholis > Cephalopholis sonnerati. The sequence goes on along the minus strand of JAGQAX010000023.1, from coordinate 3,317,416 downwards.
TGTATAATAACAGTACAAGTATGACTAAGGATCACGGCAGCAGCACAACCACGACACATCATCCAGGCACAGCTGTGATACAAGTTAGCCTGCGAGACAGTGGAGCACAAAGGCTCTGGAGAAGAAGCCGAGTTAGTGATATGCAGTAGAGCCAAGTTAGCAAGATGCAGTAACAGAACATGAATGTTAGCAAAGGAAAGAGTATTAGTATGGTATCCTACCACTGTTACACTGATGACACCCAAATCTACTTGTCCTTCAAGCCAGATAATGTTAGCTATCTAAGCACTTTCATGGAGTACTTCACTACTATTAAAAATTGGATGACTTGTAGTTTTCTGCAGTTAAACTCAGACATAAGTAATAATCTTTGGCCCCGATCGCCTAGCAGTACTGTGGCATCTAATATAAAATCTACAGCAAGAAATTTAGCCATCACTTTTAACTCTCAATTGAACTGTGAACCACATGTCAATAATCTCATTAAATTCTGCTACTTCCACCTAAGAAATAATATCAAAATTAAATCAGCTGTGTCTTTTCCTGACCTAGAAAGGTGTATTCATGCTTTTGTATTGTCGTGCCTTGACTACTGTTATGCACTGTTTACATGCCTCATTAAATCTTCAGTAGCTCGGCTTCAACTAGTACAAAATGCTGCAGCTCGTATTTTGACTAGGACAAATCATAGGGCACATGTCACCTCAATTCTTGCCTTCCTCCATCGGTTGCCAGTTAACTTGAGAATTGATTTAAAGTTTCTTTTAATAACTTATGAAGCTCAACATGGTTTAGCCAACAGTTATATAGCTAAGCTTCTGACTACCTATGCTCCAAGTCGTGACCTGAGATCCTCAAGCCTACCCTCACTAGTCGTCCCTCGGTCAAAGCTGGTAACTAAAGGTGACCGGGCTCTGGAATTCTCTGCCTGACGAAATTAGGCTGGCTAGCACATACCCGTTTTTAAATCATTGCTTAAAACATTATTTATTTATAGGATAGCTTTCCCTACAACACCTGATTTGTACTGATTGTTTGTTGTTTTATTTCCTTTTGTTTTATTTTCATCTCTGCACACACTATTTTTCTTAACTCTTGACATTTAGAAAAAAAATTGTATTGTTATTGTTGTCTTATTGTCATGCCATTTGTGAAGCACTTTGTAACCTTGTTAAGATAAGTGCTAATCAAAAAAAAATATTATTGTTATTATTATTATTATTATTAATATTGTATTATTATTTTTTGGGGTGCAACAGCTTGGCCCTCAGATAAACAGAGTTATGCAAAACCATAAAAACACAAAATTACCTCAAACAGAACCAATCAACCACATAAAACACAAAATTACCACAAAAGGACACAATATGATGCCATTACTGCCAATGCAGTGTTCTTATTTGCAACCTTCTTAATCACAATTTTTAAATATGAGTTACAGATGGGTTGCCATCTCCTTTGTGTTCTCTGAGATGGATCAATACATGGCTGATCTGACTCTGCTTCATCAGTCACAGCTGCCTAGTCGTCAGAACCAGAGGCTGGTTCAGATGTAACATCGTCACGCTATGGATCAGCCTGTTAGCGCAATCAATCCCTCATCACCGCTTTTTTTCGCCTCAGCCCTGTCCAGGTCATCAGCAGCTGCCAATACCTCATTAGACCCTGCAGCAGATAATGTTATTCTCTGTGTCATTCACTCACATCGTGATGGACAGTATACTGTATTGTACATATAGTTTTAATTACTATCTTGTTGAGAATTTCAGCTTTGTAGAGTTGTCCCAAGAGTGGTAATATTTGTAAAAATAGAAGCAAAAGTTGGTAAATCAAAGTCAGAACAGAGTCAAATGTTTTTATATATGAGCTTTTTAGGGGTTCAAGCCCGAAGGGCTGAAACCCTATTGTTTTCCTACTGTTTTATTCTTCTTCTTCTTCTTCAGAAATGTTTTCGCAAATTCCCGTGAGATGGTACATCGTAGAGACATGAAATTTTCACCAATAACTGGAAGTTGTGTGCAAATGGTGCTCATAATATAGAAATAGCAATTGGCCAGATGGTGGCGCTATAACCAAGGTCAATGCGTTTTGGGCTATAACTCCAACACCATATGTCGCACATTCAAAAACGTCATATCCCAGATTCCTTGAATAGTGCTGAATCACCTGGGATAGGCCACGCCCATTTCCGCCTAGAAATTTTTTTCACAAAACCGCGAAAACTTGAAAACCTTCTTTTTCTATCTCCTCCTTGGGGTTCCATCCGATTAACGTGAAACTTGGCACATACAGTCTTCAGCTGGATCTGATCTAAATATATGAAAAGAATTTTGTTCGGTCAAAAAATGATTAACCTATACATTTTTCTAGCTAGCTAAATAAAGGCGAAGTGTTGCATATCTCGGTCAAAATAAATGGTAACAACACCAAATCGGAGAACCTTTCTTGGCATTTGACTGTGAGGGTATGAGCCAAATTTGGCGAATGTTGGCCACTAGGGGGTGCTGCAAATATGGGAAATTTATATCTCTTAAATGGCAGCACCGATTTTTACAAAATTTGGTGGGTATGATGCTGGTTCACTCCTGAGGCCATATCTTGAAGTTCATCATGACTGGTCAAAGTGGGCGTGGCTTATTACAAGATAAACAACAAACATTTATTTCAGCTCAAGTATTATGCTGAGGGCTGTAAAATTCACAGGGTATATATAGAATAGGACACAGACTACCCAGACCAAAAATTGTGTGTCTTCTCCACTAGGTGGCGCTATAACGGATGAAACCGCATTTTGGCCTGTAACTTTCACATTTTAAATCATATCTTCATAACTTTATATCCTCGTGTTCCCTAAATAGAGTTGCATCTTCTGACATAGGCCACAACCACTCCTACTCCATAATTCTCTTTATAAGTCACTACACATCAAAAACCTACTTTTTCTATCTTCTCCTAGCATTTAAGCTCCATCTGCACGAAACTTTGCACATACAATCTCCAGACTTGCCTGATCAAAAGTTATCAAAAGAATTTTGCTACTCCAAAAAATGTGGTAGATATAAAGAAACAATTTTCTCTGCTAGCTAAAAAACACATACCGTTGCATACTCAGGTCATCCACAGGTGCTGTGCCAAATTTGGTGCAAATTGGCCAATAGGGGGCACTATAAACAGAGAAAGGTCAAGTGACATGAAAGTTGATCAGATTCGCACAAAATTTGGTGAGCGCTATGTGGAGTCACTCCTGGGCCAGCCGTGAAGCTTAGTGATGTTTGGTCGGGCTGACTTCCGTGGGCTCCGCGAGACCTGGTTTTTATTGTTAATATTATTATTCAGAAATGTTTTCGCAAATTCCCGTGAGATGGTACATCGTAGAGACATGAAATTTTCACTAATGACTGGAAGTTGTGTGCAAATGGTGCTCATAATATAACAATGCCAATTGGCCAGATGGTGGTGCTATAGTTAAGGTCAAGGAAAATTTGAATTTGAAAGGCAACCACCCTCACACTGTATGTCAGATTGACTTGAAACTTGACACACATGGTCAGGTGAAGGACTTCTACGAAACCCTACAAAAAACCTCCAGGTCCGCTCACTAGGTTTGTCCGCCATATTGGATTTTTTGCAAAACACGTTTTTGACATCTCTTCCTAAGGTGTAGGTCTGACTTATACCAAACATACTGTGGACCATCATGGGATGAAGCTTTTGAAAAGGTATCAAAGACTTTTTGATATGTCATTGCATTTTGATGATATTGATCAATGAACTTTACAGAGGGTGTGGCTCAGCACATAAATGGAATTTACTCCTTTACCGTTGAGCCAATTGTCACAAAACTTGTAGGAAATGTCAACATAACGATCTGAATCATACCCTGAACGTTTGATTAAAATCAACCCATAGGGGGTGCTACACAAGCAAAAAGTTAATATCTCATAATCAGCTAGAGATATTTGCACAAAACCTGCTTTGTGTCATCTAGAGTCATGTCTCAAGACAGGAAATCTGACAATGATTGCTTAAAGGGGGCGTGGCCTATTAGGTAAAATCTAAATTTCAAGGCATTTCACATTCCATACTTAATAAAATCATAAAAAATCAGCAGTGTGCCCTACACAGCTGAAAGCTTTTCAGCACATTCACTGAATTGTGACAAAACTTTGCTGCACGCAACCTGTTGTCAATTCAGAAGTCCCTCACTCTGTATTTTTAAAAATATACTAAATTAATTAACATCAATATCTCCAAAAGTCTTCATGTAAATGGAAGCATAGTTGACACACTTACTTTTTGGATACTAGATGTCACATGTTCCAAATGGTGTTCAGATCGGTATAACGGTTAGCTCACAGTGGTATTCATTATCTTATTGTAATTTGTACTGTATGCACAACATTTTCTATGTCATCTAATTTTCAACCAAATGTCACCAAAATATTTGACAATATACTTGAAATAGGGAGAATTATGGGCAGTTTTTTTCAGAATTTTATCACCAACGCTTTCACTGTTATTGAGATCTCAGTCTGTTCTAAAAAGAATGACTAATGAACTTTAAAGGGGGCATGGCTCAGCAAATGACTCCACAACGTTTGGACCAATGGTCACAAACCTTGCAAGCAATGTCTTAAGAGGTACCAGGCACATATCCTGAAAGGTTCATTCAAATTGACCACTAGGGGGCATCAAAATGAACAGGGAGTAATTCAATACAATAATACAACAACATACACAATAAAATATGGGCAAAGACTAGGTCAAAGAGGAGACCACAATAAGAACAAAGACAAAAAAAAAAAAAAATTAACAAAGACTATGTTATTTAGGTATGAGGTCTGCTTGTGTTTGTCTGTATGTGTACATGCCACACGTATGTCCAGACATTGTGCATAAGGCACAAACATGTGCATGTGTTTACAGTGGCATGCAAAAGTTTGGTCACCCCTTGTCAAAATTTCTTGTACTGTGAATAGTTCAGTGAGTAGAAGATGAATTGCTCTCCAAAAGGCATGAAGTTAAAGATGAAACATGCTTTTCAACATTTTAAGCAAGATCAATGTATTATTTTTGTTTTACACAACTTTAGAGTGAAAAAAAGGAAAGGAGCACCATGCAAAAGTATGGGCACCTCAAAACATGTTAGCTTTAATACAACTTTTACTAGGGTCTCAGACCTTAATTAGCTTGTTAGGGCCATGGCTTGTTCACAATCATCGTTAGGAAAGGTAAGGTGATGCACGTGATGCATGTCTGACTCCTGAAATCTGTCTCAACAATCAGCAGCCATGGGCTCCTCTAAACAGCTGCCTAGCACTCTGAAAACTAAAATAACTGATGCCCACAAAGCAGGAGAAGGCTATGAAAAAATAGCAAAGTGTTTTCAGGTAGCTGGAATTGGTCTTCGAGAAACTTTTCGAGAAAGCTGCTTGTAGGATTTATGGAAAGGCAAATCAAACCCCTGCCACAAAAGACCTGCAAGAAGATTTAGCAGACTCTGGAGTGGTGGTGCACTGTTCTACTGTGCAGAGACACCTGCAGAAATAGGACCTTCATGGAAGAGTCATCAGAAGAAAACCTTTCCTGTGTCCTCACCAAAAAATTCAGCATCAGAAATTTGTAAAGGAACACAAAGAAACAAGCCCTTGGGACTTATGAAGTTAAAATTTAACTTTTTGAACACAATTAGCAAAGGTTTGTTTGGAGACAAAAGGGTGCAGAGTATCATAAAAAGAACACCTGTCCAACTGTTAAACACAGTGGTGGGTCGATCATGCTTTGGGCTTGTGCTGCAGCCAGTGGCAAGGGGAACATTTCACAGGTAGAGGGAAGAATAGATTCAGTTAAATTCCAGCAAATTCTGGAAGCAAACATCACACCATCTGTAAAAAAGCTGAAGATGAAGAGAGGATGGCTTCTTCAACAGGAAAATTATCCTAAACACACCTCAAAATCCACAATGGACTACCTCAAGAGGAGCAAGCTGAAGGCCATGGCCCTCACAGTCCCCTGACCTAAACGTCATTAAAAATCTGTGGATAGACCTCAAAAGAGCAGTGCATGCAAGACAGCCCAAGAATCTCACAAAGCTATAAGCCTTTTGCATGAAGAATGGGTGAAAATCCTTCAAACAAGAACTGACAGACTGAAAGACTTAGCTGTTTAGAAAAAGTATTTGGAAGCTGTGATACTTTTTTTTAATATAGAGTACAGGCCAAAAGTTTGGACACACTTTCTCATTCAATGCGTTTTCTTTATTTTCATGACTATTTACATTGTAGATTCTCACTGAAGGCATCAAAACTATGAATGAACACATGTGGCATTATGTACTTAACAAAAAAAGGTGAAATAACTGAAAACATGTTTTATATTATAGTTTCTTCAAAATAGCCACCCTTTGCTCTGATTACTGCTTTGCACACTCTTGGCATTCTCTCGATGAGCTTCAAGAGGTAGTCACCTGAAATGGTTTTCACTTCACAGGTGTGCCTTATCAGGGTTAATTAGTGGAATTTCTTGCTTTATCAATGGGGTTGGGACCATCAGTTGTGTTGTGCAGAAGTCAGGTTAATACACAGCCGACAGCCCTATTGGACAACTGTTAAAATTCATATTATGGCAAGAACCAATCAGCTAACTACAGAAAAACGAGTGGCCATCATTACTTTAAGAAATGAAGGTCAGTCAGTCCGGAAAATTGCAAAAACTTTAAATGTGTCCCCAAGTGGAGTCGCAAAAACCATCAAGCGCTACAACGAAACTGGCACACATGAGGACCGACCCAGGAAAGGAAGACCAAGAGTCACCTCTGCTTGAGGATAAGTTCATCCGAGTCACCAGCCTCAGAAATCGCAAGTTAACAGCAGCTCAGATCAGAGACCAGATGAATGCCACACAGAGTTCTAGCAGCAGACGCATCTCTAGAACAACTGTCAAGAGGAGACTGCGCCAATCAGGCCTTCATGGTCAAATAGCTGCTAGGAAACCACTGCTAAGGAGAGGCAACAAGCAGAAGAGATTTGTTTGGGCCAAGAAACACAAGGAATGGACATTAGACCAGTGGAAATCTGTGCTTTGGTCTGATGAGTCCAAATTTGAGATCTTTGGTTCCAACCGCCGGGTCTTTGTGAGACGCAGAAAAGGTGAACGGATGGATTCCACATGCCTGGTTCCCACTGTGAAGCATGGAGGAGGAGGTGTGATGGTGTGGGGGTGTTTTATTCAAAATTGAAGGCACACTGAACCAGCATGGCTACCACAGCATCCTGCAGCGACATGCCATCCCATCCGGTTTGTGTTTAGTTGAACGATCATTTATTTTTCAACAGGACAATGACCCCAAACACACCTCCAGGCTGTGTAAGGGCTATTTGACCAAGAAGGCAAGAAGAAGGAAGAAGAAGGCAATGGTGCCATCCAGCAGGTTTCCGATCCTTTACTTTCAGTGCCTGTTTACATAATGACATAATGGGTGTAATTGTTGTTGGGTTGGCCTGGTAGCTAATAAAATTTAATAAAATCTCTTTATTCTGGTTTTCTAGCTCACAAATCCACTCTTATCAACCTTGTTTCCAGCAGCAGCTGCTTTATAGTAAAAAACTGTGATAAAGCCACTGTACACACCTGCTCAGCAGCAAACAGCAGACAGACACAGTTAGAAACTAACAGGTGAACAGAGTGGAGCATTTAGCAGCGTCTTACGGAATCAGCGCCCTACGAATGACATTACTTCCTTAAAGAAAAATTATGTAATTATCAGAAAGTTATTATGGGGGTTAGGTGTAGGAAAAAGGAACATGGTGAGGACATACCATATAATGACACAATGTTCACGCAGTTTTGAACACCAGTCTGCTGTGGGAAGTCTCAGGGTAAGTCCTTTTTTTATGACCAACCAAACTCTCCAACCTTTCTTCCTCACTGGATCACTCAGAACTGCTCTCTTCTTTACTATCATCAGCACATTGGTTACATCAGGATAGCGTGGAATATGTATGAATTTGCTGCATTACTTTTCATAGGAAAATGTATGAGCAGTGCATGAGAACAGCCTGAAGAGACAGACTTGTCTCTCAGGAGTTGGTGGAAACCAAAACAGAGCCAAAAGAGAGTGAATATTGGACTTAGATTTAACAGGTGGACATGAACACAACTTCAAATTGAACAGAAATGTTGCTTTTCAATGGCTGGATGTACAATGAGACATTTGTTTGCTAACACGTTAACCAAGGCAACTTTGCATAATATGTCAGGAGTAGAGTCTGGCCATGTTAGCAGCTCTGCGAGGCTATACTCAGGCACTGCAATGGTATGAGCTCAATGCCAATGTCAGCATGGAAATATGCTCACAATGACAACATTTTAGCTTTGTTTAATACTGACATGAGATACTGTGGTGTAGGCTTTCGTAGATGGCGCACGAGCTACAAGCATGGTTTATGCTCAAAGAGGTGCTCGACCAAGCGCTGCAACAACTTTTGGAGCCTTTACGCTCAACATAAAAGGAGTGATTACATGATTTTCTGGCACGTGAAGCTTAAGCTGGTGACAGCGAGTAATATGCTAATATTAAGCAGGTAACATTTTGTTGGCATTTGCTAGTTAGCACTAAACACGGAGTACAGCTACAGCTTTTGTAGGGATTTACTTATGAGCTAAAAGTACTGGACAAAGTGAAAAACCACCTGATGGTTGCACTAAATGAAAAAGTTAGGGGATCTTCAAAGTTAATGAATAATAAATAAATAAATGAATAAATAAATAAATAATCCTTTGGGGACCATGAATATCTGTACAAAATAGACTATCCTCCATCTGCATTTGTCACACCCCCCCTGGACTGGTTTCACTCATATCTCTCTGGCCGCACTCAGTTCATTCAACACAAGTCCTTCAGATCCCAACCCTCGCCCATCACTTCAGGTGTGCCCTAAGGCTGTCCTGGGGCCCCCTCTCTTCATTATCTATCTCCTCCCACTTGGCAATATTTTCCGTAAATTCAACATCCATTTCCACTGCTTCGCAGATGACACCCAGCTGTACCTCTCCACCAAACCAAACTCCACACTCCCACCCTCCTCCCTTACCACCTGTCTTTCCGAAATTAAATCCTGGCTCACATCAAATTTCCTAAAACTCAGCAGCGATAAAACAGAAATCCTCCTCGTGGGCACGAAATCTACACTATCTAAAGTTGACAGTTTCTCCCTCCGAATTGACAGCTCCTTAGTTTCCCCCTCCCCTCAGGTTAAGAGTCTGCATATTTTCATCTCCGCAACATTAATCGTCTCCACCCTTCCCTCAGCCCTCACACCACTTCTATTCTTGTCCATAGCCTTGTCACCTCCCGCATTGACTATTGTAATTCTCTTCTCTTTGGTCTCCCTCACAAGTCCCTCCATAAGCTTCAAATGGTCCAAAACTCTGCTGCACGTATCATCACCAAAACCCCCTCATTCCACCACATCACCCCTGTCCTCCAGCAACTTCACTGGCTTCCGGTTAAATTCAGGATTCAATTCAAAATTCTCTTTTACACATTGCCACCTCCTCCCGCTCCCTCCGATCCTCCTCCTCCATCCACCTCTCTGTGCCCTCCGCCCGCCTCAGCACCATGGGGAGCAGAGCTTTCTGCTGCTCTGCTCCTCAACTCTGGAACTCACTCCCACCTGACATCGGCAACATTGATTCTCTTCCACTGTTTAAATCCAGACTCAAAACTCACCTGTTCAAATTAGCATACTCTCTTTGATTGCATTTTATTTCTTGTGTTTTTTGTTTTTTTTTAAATCTCCTGTGTTGTTTCTTCTGTGTTGTTGTCTCTCCTCATTGTTATTTATTGCTTTGTTTACTATTGTACAGTAACCTTGAGTGTTTTGAAAGGTGCTTTTCAAATGAAATGTATAATAATAATAATAATAATTATTATTATTATTATTAGCTATATAAAGAAATATTTATTGTGAAGTCTGTATGATGTTCACTTAATATAGAACTTAGACTAAGTGACTACAGCAGTTTGCTCATAGAGAAAGAATTAAAGAGAATTTCATTGTAGAACACATTTCTGTAGCACAGCAGCAGGTGGTCACCTCAGGACCTATGACAATCATATGCTTTTGAATGGCTCTATTCAGTCCTGAGACGAGTGCGTCTCAATGAGATCTACGACCTGTGGAGGATTAGATCATAATCCAGGATGTGGTGTGAGGAGGGTGCACCAAAAGACAGTTTACTTACTTTTGTAGAGACAGAAATCCCTATGAAGCAAATTTTTAATCTTTACCGTAACCTAGTGGTGCCCACCTGGTACATGTATACATTTTCTCATAATGTCTCAAGCTTATGTCGACTTCTTTACCGCCCCATTACTGGCCTCCCTCCATTCCACCCCCCTCCCTTGATACCCCCACCTCTCCCCCTTCATAAAATATTCAGAGAGCTTAGCGCTTGGCCAGATGCCCCCCCAACCCCCTCTTTCTGCCAGGCAGACAGCCAGCTGACAGGGCACGTGGCTCATTGAGGGGTACAAAGGGTGGGGATACAAAGAGCAGGTTGGGCTTTGAAATGCAGAACAGTGAGATGTTCATGATGTTTGCCTGCTTGTAATGAACTTGGTTATTTTGTAATTACCGATACATCACAGGAGGTTTCCTTGTTCTAACCTCCACCAACTGTAAACCTGATGGTTGTGGATTGTAAAATCTAGCCACAAACCTTTTGTTTAGTGCCACTCCTTCACATTAGAAAACCAAAGTTAGATTTCTCAGTATACAAAGGTTCTTTTCCCTGAATCCTTGACTGCATGCAGAATCAGGGCTGAACTGACCTTATAGGGACCACTGAGGTAAAAAATATGTCACATGCTTGTACTTCATTCTGTCTGCCACCGTCAGCATTGCGTCAGATCCAATCTCTACCGGTTGGCCACAGCTCTGGCAGGTGAAGTATATAATATGGATCATTTTGTTACAAGCCAGTGTTCTAAGGGTAAACCTTGGGTCCTGTCATTCATGTGGATGCCACTTGATGCGCACCACCTAACCAGACTCTGCTGCAGAACAACTACACGCGCTTATGGCAATAGCACTGACTGATGGCAGTGACCTGCCAGTGGGACCAGATTCCATGCCACACTGCAAAAAAGGGAGAGGCCCAAGGAATGTAACAAAGAGCTCAACATGTCCACCTGGCCTCTGAATTTCTCAGATCTCAATCTGATTGAGCATCCATGGAACATGTTGAAACAATCTGATTCTTGGTGGCCCCATCTCACAACCCACAGGACTCAAAGGATCCACCGCCTGCACACTGATACCACAGGACACCCACATGTCAAGGCATGGATGCAGGACCTCTGGGGTACCGGCACTTCCAACGGATTGAGATCTTAGAAATTTGGAGGCCAGGTCGACACCTTTAGCTCATTGTCACATTCCTCTAGCCATTGCTTGAGCCATTTTCCCAGGAAAACATGCCATGTGTCTCCACATGCCAGCTATAGCATGTTTAAGGTGAGGAAAATAATAATTGTAAGTAGAAATTTAAAAGACTTACTTAAAGCAGCAGTCTTATTTATTGGTTTATATTTATCATTACTGACTGGTCTGTATGCCAGACTGTCCTTTGGGGGCATTAAGTAAGTAAGTAAGTAAATTTTATTTAAAAAGCACTTCTCACAGAGAGGACTCCCAAAGTGCTTCACATGGTTAAGATACAAAAATACAATCAAATGTCAGCATATAGTATAATCAAAAAACAACAGAATCATAGCAAATACACAAAACAAGCTAAATACAGAGACAATGCAATAGAATATTACTGCACAGCTAAACAGATGTGTTTTTAACTGCCTTTTAAAAATGTCCACAGAAGAGGTGGCCCTAAGCTCATATGGAAGTGCATTCCACCATTTAGGAGCAACAGACTCAAAAGCTCTATCACCTTTGGTTTTTAATTTTGTATGAGGGACAGCAAGTAGAAGGCGGTCAGCAGACTGCAGCAACCTAACAGGACAGTGAAAAGACACAAGATCTACTAAGTATGCAGGTGGCTGACCATGGAGGGCCCTGTAAGTGATAGTTTGAATTTTGTATTGGATCCTAAAACTAACAGGGAGCCAGTGCAAGGACATCAAAACAGGAGTGATATGACTAAATCTATGAGATCTAGACAGAAGCCAAGTGGCAGCGTTCTGGACCAATTGGAGGCAATCTAATGAAGTTTTGTTTAGACAGGTGAAGAGAGAATTGCAGTAGTCAAGACATGAGGAAACAAAAGCATGGATGATCATTTCTAGTTCGGAATGAGATACTATGGATCTGAGTTTGGAAATGTTTTTGAGGTGGAAAAAGAAGGAGGTGGTTGCGCACCAGTAATTTTTTTTATAGTTTCGAAAAAGACCCTTGGATTTCTCTTATTGGAGGAGATAAGATTTGCAAAATAAGAGGCTCTGGCCACCTTAACCATAGAATGGAATTCAACAGTTCTTTAAAATAAAGACGATGTACAAGAAGCTTGGTTGATTTCCACAAGCGCTCAGCTCTCCGACATTTGCGACAAAGGCAACGGATGTCATCATTTAACCAGCGAGTGGGATTAGCAGCAGGAATAGTACGAGGCTTTAAAGGAGCAATCTCATCAAGAATGGCAGAGCAGTGTGAGTTAAAAGTTAAAACTTGAGTATCAACGGCAACATCATTACTGAAAGGCTGCACAACACTGTCAAAAGCAGTGGAAAATTTCTCAGCAGAGAGGTTGTTTAACATATGGGAGAGTTTCATACGCTTACTGGTTGAACAATCAGAGAAAACAGACAAATTAAAATAGGTTGCAGTTATGATCAGTGGCAAGCAGCTCCTCAGAGACAATACAACCAATGTCCAAACCAAGTGTAAAAACAAGGTCCAGCATGTTTCTCTTAACGTGTGTCGGGCCACGTTAAGGGCCCGAGCAAAACAACAAATTTCGTTGCTCTGTAACATGTGCAATGACAATAAAAGATCATTCATTCAAGCTGTTTGTGGTGTCATTTAGGCCTACAGGCAAATTAAAAAAAGTCACTGAATTCAGCCAGAAAAGGGCCTTTAATACCAGGAGGGTGATAAATTAAAATACAATAAAACAGGTTAGAGCGGCCAACTTTGGAAATTAACAGTTCAAAAGAGGTAAAAGTTCCACGTTCACTTTCCGTGAGGAGAAATTGTCTTTGTACAACAAAGCAAGGCCACCACGGCCTGTGGTCCTTGGGGCACATATGAATGAGCAATCAGACAGGCATAGCTCCTTCATGGACACATATTCTTCATCCCTTTTTCAGGTCTCTGTGAAAAACATGAATTCTAAATCCTTAGTGATAAAAAAAATCATTCAGAATGAATGATTTGTTGGAGATTGAGCGAGCATTCAACAATGCCAGCGTTACAGCTTTACTCTGGTTGGATTGCCCCTTCAGGTTGGAAAAACAAGTGGCTGCCCCAAGTGAGGGACTTTGGGGCCTTGTTCAAAAGTGTGAGTAAGAGGGAGATCAACAAATAGATGATGCAGCATCAGCAGCAGTTGTACCCCCCTGCCAGGGTGAACGGGAGATGAGCCTGAAGGCAGAGCTTTCCATTTATTGGTCAGTCTCTTCTCAAACCCTCACCTATTGACATGAGTTTTGGAGTAATGAATGGCAAAGAATAAGATCATGGATACAAACTGCCTAAGTGACATTCCCTATCAGGGTGGCTGGGCTTAGTCCCAAAGACAGGTTGAGAAGGGTAGATATCCAAAAAGAGCTCATAGAGCAGAAGAGTAGAAGTGTTGGTCCTTTGCACTGAAAAGAATCACTTGAAAAGGAATTGCTTTCAAAGCACATCCCACTGGGAGAAGACCCCAGTGTAGACCAAGAACACACATTAGGGATTATGTACCCCGTCAGGCTAGGCATCACTTTAAGAATCTCCAGGAAGGACTAAAAGCTGGAAGATGAAGCTGGTGAGAGGGACCTCTGGGCTACCTTACACGGATGCATGAATGGGACTGATGTTTACAGTCATTTTGCAGAAATTTACCCAGCAGTAAATAAAATAGATAACTTGTCGTGGAACACAGATCCAGGGGTTACAAACTGAGGAATTATCCTCTGGGAACCTTGAATATCTGCACTGAATTTTATGGTAATCTGGCCGGAAGATATTTTGCTGTAGACTTAGAAGGAAGTGTTGGAGGGATGTAAAGCCAAATAACATTGCCGCTCTTCGTAAATGTGCTGATCACATACTGACTATTAATCGATGTCTTATCAATGCCAATGATCACTAGTCATTAACCCTTGAGCATTTACACTGAGAAATCCATTTACAAAAATTATCTGGTGAAATTATGTTCTTGACTCCACATTTAGCAACTTTTCTTTTGAATGACCCATAAAGCAAGAACATGCACAACAGGAGCATGAACTATCACATATTATGCATCACTAAATTTTGTCATTGGTGTAATCCAAGTTTGAATGTTTTTTCATATAAAACATTATCATAGACAATAGCATATGTTAGCAAAATGCATCAGTTTATTAAGAAAATAACATTTTCCCAGTATAATGCATTGTAAAAAAAAAGTGCAATAGTAAATGTAAGATAATAGAAATTAAAAAATAAAAGTTACTTTACAATAAACAAATACATAAATATGAAAAATAATTAAACAAAACTAAAAAAACAAACAATAATAAATCTAGGAACAAATTTTGTAAAATGTAAATGTAAAATGTATGGTAAAAAAATAAATACTCAGTGTAATATAATAAAAAATAGAATTGAACAGAATAAGAGTATAACCAAATTACAAAAATGCATCTGATAAAAACATATAGAATCAAATACTGTAGATAACAAGAGGCAGACATCAAGGTTATAGTCAATACAACATGGCTATCTAGAAACATATGCATTCCATCAATATCAAACTTATTTAGGAAGCAAATGATTGAAATAAAGTTTACTGTGCTAAATAAATCCAATCCATCCCTTTATGTAAAGAGTAAATGCCTTAATAAATATACCAATAGTAGGATAAAGCACATATAATTCAGTCTAGCAAGGAAACTGGTAATTTGCATTACATTATGATCTTGCGCTATGTTTGCACTGTGGGAAGTCTGCACCTCATTTGTCATCCACAGAATGAGGCTGCATGCTGACATTATCAGAACAAAATAGGACAGGCTGCAGTGAGAGTCTCTCTATATGGATTATTTTAAGATAGTGGGTTTGTGCATTTAGTCCTCCACAGGCAAGCACAGGGGGTTTAGTGTTGCCAGAGCCCACAGGAACTACGCTACACTGCGTTTTTTTTTCGCTGAGTGAGAATTTGAATATATGCAGTTCACATAATCCGGTTGAAATTAATAAATATATTGATAAACAACTGAAAATCCACTCATTACTGAAAGTGTGTGTCATCCAACAGAGACAATAAAAACTAATGTAATGGTTTTTCTATGTTTTTAGTACAGTAATGTGATCGCAAAAAATGTCAACTGTGCGGTTACCTGTTAAATTAGTTAACACTTTTCATTTTCACACATTTGATAGGTTTACACAGCCTTTGTTCATGATGTAAGAAGCATGTAGTGGACTTGAAACAAGCACAACCTTGTGCAGTCCACTGCTTATTAGAAGTTATGCTACATTAGCGATGCACTCGTTATCAGTGAGATCACTTGATCAGATGGTAATGTAACTTTGGAACTTCTGCCACTTAGAGAAAGCAAAGCACTCGAGCAGATGTAGTTACTGTCAATGTAGAGCTCCCTCTAACCTCAACACCCATGAAATCAGAGGCTTTTTGAGTCATGTATGTAGCAGAGGACAGTTTAAGAGCATTCCTTGTACTGATAGAAAAGACATTTCTCTCTTATTACTGCATTAAAGGAGAAATCGATCACTGATGTAGGCCTATTTAAAAAAACAACCTTGTGAATTGGCATTTTTTTGCCCACAAAAACTCATGACACTGTGACACATGGTGGAATACACGCAGTGTGTTCTCATGACTTGGACATTTATGTGCAGTTCCTTGAAAGATTTAATGGGTTTCTGTTGCAATCACAGCTTAAGAATGGTCATTAAAGTTTAACAACTGCTATATGTTTGTGCAAGCAATGCAATTATTTTCTAATGAGACAGCAGTTATACTCCCCTCTGGCTGATGTTTTCCAACAGAACAGAGACATTCAAAGTAGCATACCATCAACACGCACACACACACACACACACACACACACACACACACACACACACACACACACACACACACGCGCACACACACACACACACACACGGATATTTTCTATCAATTAAAGAACATGCTCAGCCTCAGCACTAACCAGTGACCAAATCTCCATTTTCAAAGCCAATCTGGTGTTTTATTACTTTCCCTTGTTTCTGTCATCACATCCATAAATGGCCTTCAACTTGACTGGGAGAAATTTGATACAGTAGAGTAAGAAGAGTAAGAAGATGACTGACACAGTCTATTGCTACTGGCTTAATAGTTTTTGTCCTTCACTGTAGATGATGACTTTCCATTCACTGTGGGTAGGCAGTCTCAAAAGTAGCTCAAAATCACAGTGTTTAAGAGTGTAAATTTCAATCCAGCATCAGACACTGACAAAAAAGCTTTCCTTTGACATCAGCATGATACGCAGCTGGTAGCTGTTGTTGTTTAATGATGCCCGGCAGCATCGGAGGACAACATTAGTTAAGTGGGCGAAAAGTCTGAGTAGTGTGTGAGGGTGATGGATGGGGCCAACAACCACTAACTTTCAACCAGGAGGCTAATGTTTGCTCCCCATAAAATTGTAAAGCCAACCCCTGGTATTTTTTCTTAAACCCAATCGCACGTTTTGTTGCCTAAACCCAACCACATGCATATGTTGGCTTAATGTAACCACGCGCATTTGTTGTTGAAGGAAAAAAAAAACCTAAATTAGCAGTTTTGTACTGACATAGTGCGTTTATTTTGAAAGACATTGTATGCAAACTGTACATTTCCTATGAAAACAGAAGTGTATTTTGAAAACAGACAATGCATTTAACCGGCTGACGTTGATGCGGCTTCATAGAATGTCAACAACCAATGTACCCGGGGTACCTTGCACGTCATACGCTGACATGGAAAGTCCATGATCACACATCGATACACGATGAGGTTGGAGTAAGAATGTGCTGGTCTGTGCAGGAGACCAAAGAGAAATGTATTTTTAAAAGTCTCTGTGTGTTCAGCTTTCAGCACTTTTTAGCTTCTAATTGAATCTTTCTGGTTTAAAGTTTAGTTTGCACTGTTTGTACTTTAGATATCTGCTATATAGGAGTCATGTTAAGTTACTGCTGATAAAAAAAAAAACTCAGCATTACCAGACCACCTCCAGCAGGTAAACTTATTTTACCTTCTTATTCCTGTTTGATGGAAAAATGCTCACAGCAAAGAGGACCAGAGCCATGGATCAGTCCATCGCTTTTAAACATTATCACTCAAGACAAGCCAAAATCAGTTAAGGACACCTTTAAGGACATAGCCCTGTTGTAATGGAGACGCAAATCCCTGGTGCGCTTGGCTGATGCACCAAGTCAAACCAAGTCAAGCCAAGTCAGCACATGTGTAGGGAAAAATGGTACTACACACACACACACACTGATTGTTAATGATGTGGAAGCCCAGTCCTCAGAAGACAATGTTGGCATTGTACATTTCTGCAGACCATGAATATGTTACATTTGTCCTTTTTTTATGTATCATATCAACGTTTCTAAAGTTACTTAGTGTATGAGCTAACTTTAGCATCAGAAGATAGAGGGAATAGTGGATGGCGGAAATCTAGGCTTGACGCCTGCCAATCTGCAGACCACTGTTCAAGACCAACCAGTGGCGATTTTGGTATGAAAATTCTGTTGAAGCCACAGAGTATTCACACAAGAAAATTTGATATTGTAATCCAAACATAACATATATTACACTCAACCATACTCGCAATACAAATACAACTTGCTGTGCGCAAGTGAGAGAGGGAGTCACAGTACCGGTGATGACAAAATGCTGAAATCACACAAATAATGAAGATCTGATGACACATCTCACCATATCAACAGCACCAAAGTGTTTAAGATGCCATCCATTTCTCAAAATCCACCAACACCAACATGAGGACGATAAAAACAATGCAAAAGTCATGCTGTGAATGGTGCATAGCCAACACATGATAGTCAATGCATGAGGCCACCAGTGGAAATATTCTACAGCCATTTAAGCACCACGGAAAGGAGAACAGCTCCCGGAGGGAGCCCGCGTGAGGTGACGGGTCCCACACACGCACACACAAGCACACTGATCGCCAGCAACTCATTAGCTCAAGTTCCACTAAAATGTAAACATTATGCAGATTACGTAATTAATTCCACGTATAAAGAAGTACATTACAAAACTGCCTTCTGACACCTGTGTGTCAAATCTGTGCCATGCTTAAACCAACGGCTCAATATAGCAGTCAACAGTAAATAATTAAGAATAACAATAAATTAGACTCACCCATGAGGTTCACTTCTTGAAGAGGAATGAAGCTCGGCGGTCCTTCATGTGTGCAAACATCTCTATGACCTTGCTCTTAAAGTCAAACAGTCCATGGATGAGTTCATTTTCAATGGACAGCATTGCCAGGGCATTCAACCTCTGCTGTCCCATTGTATTCCGCGTAAATGTTTTTATTCTTTTTAGAGTGGAGAAGTTTCTCTCGGATTCAGTGCTGGTGTTGTGATGATGATTTGTAGAAGTGTCACGGTTTCAGATAAGGCCTGTAGGTTGTTTTCATGAATGGACCTCAATAAAGAAAGTGCGGTGTTGCCTTTGCTAAGTTCACTGTGCTGGTAGAGGGACATCAACTCTGTTTTCAGCTTTGCCTGATTTGTTATTGGCCAACTGCCCATTCCAGTTCAGCCTCTGGAAACGACTGCACAAACTTGGGGAAAAGTGTGCAATCAATGAGTTTTGCTGCAATCAAATGGTCACTCTTAGTGAACCTCTCTACCACTTGACTTTACACAGTGTTGCAGGCCTCTTTCATGACTGTAGCCGTGTTGGTTTTCCTCCTCTTATTTCTTTCTGCCCCACTTTCTTGCACAATCACATCAGCGCGTTCCCTAAGACGTCCTACATTTTTGTTGAAGGTGTCCATCGCCTGGTTGATGCCAGCTGCATCAATGTCCTGTTTTTGCAGTACACTGTACAGAATGTCCACTTCTGGTACAAGCTCAGAAAAAAACTGCATTAAGTGTAGGAACTTTGGTTCCTGCAGGTGCATGGACAGACCACAGGCCTCCCTGTCCCATCCCTCTTGTGTGCGAATGTGGTCCAAACAGTTCTTAATTTCCTTGCCGCATTCCCACACAGCATTTACAGTTCTGCTTTTGAAATTCCACCGCGTGGCTGGAGGTCTGGGGATGCGCCTATTCGATGTCTTGGCTAGAGCAGCTGTTCTGTAAGAAAAAGTTGGCGAATGCTGACAGGTCGGCAAAAAACACTTTTGACTCGAAAATTCTTGCTGAGAAGATTTGTTGAAGTGTTAGGTTTAACTAATGTGCGCAACAGTGCACAAAATACGCATTTGGATACCGCTCCTTCACAAGAGTCTGAACTCCACGCACACTTCCACTCATTACTGGAGCCCTGTCATATGTTTGTGCTATAAACTTGTCAGTCAGGTTCAGGGGCTCAAGAGATGAAATTATGGTGTTTGATAGACCAGCAGCCGTTTTGTCCTCCACCTCAATAAATTCCCAAAACCTTTCTGTCACTGTGCTGTTTACCATATAGCACAGCACTATCACCATTTGTGACTTGTAGGACACGTCGGTTGTCTCATCTGCCTGCATTTGCCAGCTGTTGAGCAACCTCATCCTTGTTAACACTGTACATGCAATCCAAAAGTTCATTCTGAATGACTGCTGAAGTACCCTTAAAGTAGGGTTGAGCATCGTAGTGGCTCCTGAGCCTGGAGTCCCCCTCGCACATCATCTCAAATATGCACCTAAAAATGCTGGGGTTTAAGGAACCGGCAGACTCGTCATGTCCACGCAGGGCAATTTCACACTTTCCACAAAGTTTTATACAGGTTATAATTCTGCCAAGAACATACCTGTTTTCTTCAGTCTGTCGGTTACATTCGTTGTCCCCAGTAAGCCTAACTTGACTGCATTATCCACATGCGATGCACAACTTTCGTGTTTTACCAGCCTTTCTGACAGGTGTTTCAAGTCTTTAAATCCAGTTGTTGTCCAGACGGTTTCCCCTCCAAAGGGAAGACATGGAAAGCAGAACAGGGCTTTTTTTGGTGTGCTGGCTGTTAGCCAAGTTTTCCTTTTGAACCACTCCGGGTTGAATGATCTTGTTTTATCTTTACCTTCTTGAGATATGGCAAAGTCATCCGGTCGATGTGGTCCTAAACGTTTTAATCTCCAGTTTCTGTTCAAGGGGTAAAGTGCTAAATCGCACAGTAGTTAAATAGTCCACACGATTCATAATCGGTACTGAATTGTAAATTAATATCAGTCTCTCGTTAGCTAAAGTCAGTAAAATCCCTTTCGTCAGTAAAATCAACCAATGGGAATGCTGCAGGGGCCCTAGCCGCCAGGCTCCACATACAAAACTGAAGTGCGTGTTGAGCACGCGCATGCATACGCAGCAGTTTGTCCAGTCCACAACAGTGCAGGTGCAGGGCCAGCTCTGCTGTGCCCCACTGAGTGAAAACAGGCGAGCAGCATAGGCAAATTCACACGCTACTATGCTACAAAAAATTCTCTAGAGAAGTAATTGTATTCAGCATATGATGAAAAATGGCGAACATTTGATGAAGGAGACAAAGTTGAGTTTACTATTACCTTAAGCTCAACGACATTATTGTGTATGACATTTTATAGCCTATAATCTTCTTCTGCAAAACAGCGCCACTAGTGGGGCCATGCCAAGGAGACCAACAACCAAGAAAACCAGTTGTGTTTTAGCAACCCGTCGCTGGTTTTCCAGCAGAGATTGTGCCACCAAAACTGGGTATTTTAAGACAAGTCATGATCTTTTCCTGACTATAACCAAGTTGTTTTTGTGCCTAAACATAACTATACCTCAACCACAGTGTTGCTGAAACGTAAACAAATCCGTCACATTATAAGGTACAAATGTAACATATGGGCGGTTTGTAGAAACATACAATGCCAACATTAATCTGGTGACTAGGTTGGATCTGGCTGTGTGGATGCTGAGGCCCAGCTTAACCAAGTAAGTGTATGTCAGCTGGAGTGTGTATGTGTGTGTGAGAACTATGTAGTAAAGCTTAAACAAAGGGATTCTCTGTTCTACTCCTATTAAATTAAAACACAAAGGAGAAACCAAGATTCTTCACTTCTTGACCCAAAGAAGAAAATGTCTTTTCAAAGTTTCCCAGACCAACTCTGAACACACACACACACACACACACACACACACACACACACACACACACACACACACACAGTCAGAGGCCTCAGTGACATTGACCTCGCCTGACATCACTTCCATTAAGATGGAACACACACATACATACACACCAAGACAAAAGGAACTCCCACATTCCACAGACCCACTAAACACCTCCCATCTCACACAGACACACACATGCTCACACATGCTCACACACAGAAACACACATGTAAAGGCTTCGTAGTGCAATCAAAGTGATTTAGTGGCAAACTGCTGAGTTCTAAGAAGTGACTGTGAGGGATGCTATTGTGGACGCGTCTGTCCCACTTAAACTGGAGCTGGAAACAAATCTGCAGTGACATGCAGGGAAGATAGAGGAGCAGAGAGAGATGGACAAACAAACATTAAAGTCAAATAAAAATAGATTTAATGGTTAAAAAACACAAAATTAAAGAGAAAAATCATTGTGCTTTTTCTAGTAATATCAGTGATTCCATTTCAAAGCTGCTCATTTTCAGTTTAGACTGAATCTGTGTCTACGATCCTGTTCCTCTCCTTCATTAATACTTGGACTATTCTTTAAGAACAGGGGGATTTGTTTTCAGGGCATGATTACACACAAGTGTGGATTACTCAAAGAGCAAGTGGGGCGCATGCCCTGGGGCCTTGGACCATCAAGGGCCCTGGTAATCCACTGTTTGACACAGCCCCATCTCACTAGGAGCTGCATTCATGTTGGATATTTCTGCAGATCTAATACTAAGTCTGGTTGTTAATACAGACAGAAGTGTGGAGTTTATGTAGCCCCAAAAATGCAAGGGTGTGGAGGTAATATGTTTGTAAGTTCTACACATAAAGGCCCAAAGGAACCATAGTCTGTATAAATATGGACGTAACTACCGTGACTTCACCTGTTGGTTTGTGAACTCCATTTCTGAAGCCTCGATTTTGGCTGTTGCCATCTTGGTGTTTTGGAGCCAGAAATGACCATATTTGCACAAGAGGGTGAAGCTAACCCTAATGCTAGCTGCTTGCTTTGTTAACAGAGTGCATTTACATTAACTGTGATAATGCTGATGCTATTTTTTCCTAGCAAAAAAACAGGCTTATAACCATTTGAACAAAATGGACCTAATGGAAGAACTAACATTCAACTCCTTAGAGGGTCTTTTAGTACAGTCAAACTAGGGTTGCAGTGATATACCAGTTAACCGCATTGTAAAAGTTGACAGTTATTAATATTTTTATTTATTCCACAGTAATTTTTATCTGGTTCCTAAAATGGACAGGCAGAGGATACTTGCTCTAGCTCTGGTTGAGGGTGAGAGGCTGTCAGCAATATATAGGGTTATAGGGTATATTTAGGGTATAATAATAATAATTTAATAATAATTCATTTTATTTGGAGGCGCCTTTCAGGTCACCCAAGGTCACCTTACATAAAAAGCATTAAAATACAGTTAAGACATCAATAAAACAACAATAGAACAAAACCAAATAAACAATGTGAGGTGCAGGGAGTCCAGTCAGAGTGAGTAAGCAAGTTTGAACAGATGGGTTTTAAGTAGGGTTTTGAATGCTGTGATGGACTCTGCCTGTCTTATGTGTGGGGAGAGGGAGTTCC
The DNA here is from genome assembly GCA_019142605.1 of Cephalopholis sonnerati. Lineage (NCBI taxonomy): Eukaryota > Metazoa > Chordata > Actinopteri > Perciformes > Serranidae > Cephalopholis > Cephalopholis sonnerati. The sequence continues at coordinate 3,294,297 of JAGQAX010000023.1, read as the reverse complement.
AGAGTCTGGGTGCCGAGCAGCTGAAGGCTCGGGCACCCATGGTGCTGAGGCGTGAGGTAGGGATAGTGAGGAGTCCAGCATTGGATGAGCGGAGGGTGCGGGAGGGAGTGTGTTCCTGAAGGAGTTCGCAGAGGTAGGTGGGGGCTAGGTTGTTGAGAGCTTTGTAGGTGAGGAGTAGGTTTTTGTACTGGATGCGATATGGTACAGGGAGCCAGTGAAGTTGGATGAGAATTGGGGTGATGTGGTCAGATGATCTGGTGCGGGTGATGATCCGGTCGGCTGAGTTATGAATGATCTGCAATTTGTTGATGAGTTTGGAGGGAAGACCAGAAAGGAGGGCGTTGCAGTAGTCAATGAGAGATGTGACAAATGAGTGGACCAGGATTTCAGTGGTGGATTGGGATAGTGATGGGCAGAGTCTGGAGATATTGCGGAGGTGGAAGAAAGCAGACCGGGTGATGTTGTGAATGTGAGGTGCAAATGAGAGGGTGCTGTCCAGGATTACGGTGACTGTGATTATGTGATTGTTGTTGACTGATTCATGTTTTGATCCATGTCAAAACCTTGACATTTTACTGAAAAGTATTTGAATTCTATATATTGTGTTACTGACATGCATAGCCAACCCTGTCTCACTCTTAAGTCATTGAATATCCGCGCCTTTTTAGTTACTTCAAGCATCAGACACCAACAAAAAGCATGATATGCGGTTGGTTGCTGTTTCTCTGTAATGGCACCCAGCGGCATGAGGGGGAAATGCAGCCTGACAACAATGTAAGTTAAAGGGGCAAAAACTCAGAGTAGGGTGGTTGGTAGGGGTAGTGGATGGGTCCAACAACCATCGTCTTTCACCTGGGAGGCTGGTGTTGTGGGGTGCCAAGAAGTGAAATTAACAGCAACGTTTTGCCACATTTAACTTCAAAAAGTGGTGTGAAGCCACATTTACAGCAATATTTGAAATATGTTAAATATAATGTCACAGTTAAATCTAAATATTAAATATTAAATCTAAATGTGAAATCTAAATCTAAAAATTAAATGTAAATCTAAATGTTAAATCTAAATGTGCTTGGCGAAACTAAATATTTAGCTAATATGCAAATGCACACTGCCGGTCAGCGGAAGTACCAAAATAAAAGCCTGGGTGGTCAGACTGTGTTCATACCATCAAATAACAAACTAACTGGAGAAAACAAACACTTGAACATACATCAGCGTGATAAGAACTACCTAAAATGACAGAAACCATGATGTTTGGGGACATTTTATTTTACACTTCAGCAGTGCATCCTTGGCGACAGCGACAGTATCCCCCATAGAGCCAACACGGCACCCAGTAAGTTTGTTTTCTAACTCGTGTAGCATATGTTCCTTATGCATGTAAGCTATATGAAACTAGCTACCATTAGCCCAATAGAGATTTGGTACTAGCATCAATGTACTTCACGCATAGCGCATTTGTTTTGTTTTTGACCACTGGACATTGTAACGTTACAACACACAAAAGAAACTGTCGCTAATATTTTGTATATGTCTCTGCAGGCTAGTAGCTAGTAGCAAATCTCTACTAGGCTAATTTTAGCTATTTTTATATAGCTTACATGCTAACATAAGGATCATATGCTACGCGAGTTAGAAAACAAACTTACCAAATGTTGTGGTGGCTCTAGGGTGGATACTGTTGCTGTCGCTGTCACCAACAATGCACTGCTGAAATTTTGAATTGCGGCCAAAACAGCCCTTGAAATGTTCCACACCCTCCATGTCAGCAGATGGGACACTAAGAACTCAAAGTACATGTCAAATAAAATGTCTCCAAACATGGTTTCTGTCATTTTAGGTAGTTCTTATCATGCTGATTTATGTTCAAGTGTTCATTGTCTCTGATTAGTTTGGTTTTAATTCGTTATTTGATGCTATAAACACAGTCTGACCACCCATGCTTTTATTTTGGTACTTCCACTGACTGGCAGTGTGTATTTGCATATTAGCTAAATATTTAGTTTCACCAAGCACATTTAGATCTATATTTAACAATTAGATTTAATATTTAATATTTTGATTTAACTGTGACATTATATATAATATTTCAAATATTGCTGAACATCTGGTAAAAAGTGACTTTACAAAATTCACACCACTTTCTTAAACGTTGTTTAAAGCTAAATATGGCAAAATGTTGCTGTTAATTTCAGTGTGAGCCACTTTACAAATGGCACCCCATATGGTGTCTGCATCCTGTAAGATTGTAAAGCCAAACAATGTTCTTTTTTTCTACACAAAACCACATGCGTGTGTTGGCTAAAAATAACCACGTGTTTGTTGTTGATGTAAAAAAATGTCAATTTGTGGTGCTGTACCACCACAGTGAATTTATTTTGAAAGAGACTGTATGCAAACATACATTTACGTACATTTCCTGTGAAAACGGACGTGTATTTTGAAAACAGACAATACATGAAGTAGGCTGAAGTTGACACTACGTCCCAGAACGTCAACAACCAAAGCACCCAGGGTACCTTGCACATCATATTTCGACGTGGAGAGTCCATGACCATACGTCAATATGTGACGAGGTTTGAGTAAGAATGTGTTGGCATAGTGACCATCCACTACAGGTTGAAATCTGGCTACTGCTGTTAGTTGATCTGGTAGCAGATGACGTATATGGTGGCAGCTTTTCATCACTGGTCAAGTCCCCCTCCTCCCTCCTTCCTTTCTCTCCTCCATCTAGCACAAAGGAGTAAGTGGGCATGTCTTCAACCCTCCTCCCAGCCCTGCCCATGCTGATACTTTTTTATGGAGGCATTATTTAATTTCCTGGGTAGACACACTTCGGCCAAAACCCTAGGGTTCACTTAATCTTCAAGAACAAGACATTTTCTCTTGTTTAATTATAATTAATGTGATCTAAGCTCCATGGCTCCCTAGTTGGTCATTGCATTCATCTCTATGGAAAATACAGTAATCAAATTTAAGTTAATTATTAGTACCCTCCAGGCAGTTGACTTTGAGCATCAGAGACCCTGTAGGCTACAGAATACTTTAAAGCAATAAGCACATAATACATGTAAAAAACACAGATAGAATCTCTGCTCATACCACAGTGTGTTTTAGTTAGTAAAACACTAGGATTTTGCCACATATGTAACATACAGTATGTCACCTTACAAAACTTTACAATAGAATAGTTCTCTTTAAGTGCATTTAGTATAAAAAGAGGATCACGAGTGACACATGAGAAATTGTAGCTATAGTGTGAAGATTTATGGTTAAAGGTCCTATGAAATTATTAATTAATTAATTAATTACCTGTAATGTTGTGTAATTCCTGTTGAAACAGTATGATGGGGTTCGACAGGGAGTCATTAATCCCTGCTGTAAACCAACAGGCAATAGCTTTTGAAAAAATACAGTGATTTGTTGGTAGAAAAGCAGCATTGTTGAAACATACATGATGACTTCATCAGTTGAACTTCTGGTTACCCTCTAATTCATTATTAATATTTAGTGACTGCTTGAAAAGACTTGATCTTTGGAAGATATTTTTTCTGCAGTGGGATGTAGCAATGGCCTGGGTCAAGACCTTTAAGTCCGCCACTCCACTGAGTGGCACATAGTAACTTTCCTAGTTGACAAATAATACATGGGCAGTGATGCTCACGAAGTCTGAATGACATTTATCAGCTCTCTGTCTTATCCACAAAATATCTGATTGCTATCTGGTAGATGGTGAAAATATAAACAAAGAAAAAACATAGTTCATCCCAACCTTTAAGAGCACAGAAGCTAGTGTGGCCAGTCTCAAGATTAAGAATCAAGGTGTAACCTCTGAGCTGATCCTCTGGGGTCATGAATATCTACAACAAATGTCATAAATATTAAGCCATTATTATCAAATATCAATGACGTGTGATGTTTTGTTCTGTTGGCACTTGAGGATAGCTCACTGAGTATCCATCCTATGGGGAGATGTTTATGCTCAAGAAAATTCAATGCAGTTGTAATTTTAGATTATATTTGTGTAGACATTTAAATGTTGGTCTAATGGTGGCACTAGGAAAGGAAAGGAACATCACACAAAATATAAGGCATCATTCTCTGAGGACTATGAATACTCACACCATTCTCCCTTGACTTGTTTGTGTTTGTATGAGCCATGTGTTTGTGGTGACATATATACTGCTCTCACTGCTGAAGCTTAGTGGTGATACGGCATATCTGCTGACTATGGCAATTGTCAAATGGTGCACAGACTCTGTCTTTTCGGCACATCACAGCGTACCCGTATGTGCTAATGCTGCAAACCATTTAAGCGGATACATTGGTCTCTAGTGATTGGTTAGGAAAAATCAAATTTCCCTCCCCCACAGAAATGGGTTAGAGAGACAGAATGTCAGACTGAAGATGGAAACAGAGTGAAACAAGCTGACAATCAGGCAAATGTAGCTGTCTCCTAAGACATTACGTTTGTACAAAATTGTCGTCATAATTCCATTTTGGTGAAAATATAATCACCGTCTGGATTATGTTCAGAGACAGCGTTACTTTGAGTTCACATCCAGACTCCTGTCTGTTGTTAGGTTTAAGGCAACAAAAGCACTTTGGTTAAGGTTAGAGAAACTTGGCGAAATATTAATCCAAAATAGGTTATAATAAAACTGTTATGCTGGAGTCACTACAGGTGGATAGTTTATTGCAAGATTGCCTATTTTGCTGGAAGACAAATGAAATATATTGTCAATGACCATTTTGCTGATATGTTCAGTATCAAAAATCTTTTAACTTGTAACATTAAGTAGAACCATTTGCCTATTATTTCTTTATAGGTTCTAGTGATGTTCCTCAGAGCTCTGTCTTAGGTCCTTTTGTATTTATTATCTACCTTCTACTTTTTGGCCATATCTTCGGAAAAACAGCCCACTCTATCTATCCACTAAGCCTATTTTCCACTGTTCCACTCACTCACATGGTTTCTCTCTGACCATTGACAACTCCAAAGACTGTCCGTGCCCTCAGGTTAAGAGTTTGCCGTCCTGGACAGTACACTGTCCCATCTGAAAACACAGCTTTTCAAGCTGATTTCATGGTGACACACATATTGAGACTTGCACTGATAATGACTTTATGATAATGTTTTTATACCTAATATTTATAGTTATGACTTTTGTCAAGTTATTTTATTAATCTATTATTGTATATTGCTGAATTGTTTGATGTTTTTTTTATTGTGTCTTGTAAGGTGTCCTTGAATGATCTGAAAGATGCCTATAAATAAAATGCATTATTATTATCATTATTATGTTAAAAGAAAACATAATTCTCTCTCTCATTAAGTCTCTCTTTAACCTATTTGCTGTTTCAAATTAGTTGTATATAAAGGTAATTTATAGGAGACAGGGCTAGATGTTTCCCTCTCTAAGACCTCAGAAAGATGTAAATTTGAAGTCAGCTGCACAGAAATGCAACAGATGGTGTTAGGCTAATAAGGTGTACTATTAACATAGCTGCCTGTGTTTGATGACAATGACAGTGTTCTGAGCTTGTTAGTCCAGTCTGGTCCGGTTTGGTCTGGTCAGAAGAGTTGATTTGATGCAAGTTGACGCATGACCTCAGGCAGAACCCCCAACATGCACACATCACACATTCTGTCTTCCTTGTCCTCCTCTTTCTCCTGTTTCTCCCCTCCATCTGCTCCTGTGTCCACCCTTACCTACTCACCACTGGGTGCTGCCAACATACAGGTGTGTCCTCTGGCACTGGCAAGACTGATGCCACTAACAGGTTGTAACACAAACACACATGGTATTGGTACATTTGTAACTGAAAGGATTCAGGTTTAAAGAGTTGGTGGTTAGGCTGCAAGTTACACTTTTCTAAACATGTTATCCTTGAGTTATTTAGTAGTGAAAAATAGCAATTATATTCAAACCCACTGTAACGTCTTCAGATTGGTTGTTTTTCTGGCTAGCATGGGTGAACAACACTTTATAAATCACTTCAACCAATTTGCATGCAATGTTGCAACAAACACAGCAACATTCACATTCAATAAGCTCGCTAAGAGAATGGCTGACTGACATTCTACTCAATATATGACCTAAAACCAATTATTTGTTCATGTCGTCAACAGGGGGCTGGAGCCTATCCCAGCTGACATTGGGCAAGAGGCAGGGTACACCCTGAACAGGTGGCCAGACTATCACAGGACTGACACATATACACCCTTTTCAACAGTCACCTCTTGAAGGTGTGTCTTTAACTGATGATGGCTTGCCTTGAGTGATGATGTTTAAAAGCAGAGAGCTGATCCACGGTTTAAGTCCACTGTTCTTTTTGTTTCATGTGTTTTTCCATAGCAGGGCAGGTAAAAAAGGAATTTACCTGTTGAAGGTGAGCTGTTTGCAGAGGTTCAGCAAAAGCCGTTGTCTGCAGCTCTTCATCAACATCTCGCTGTGGCTGTATGCGCTTTCACTTTCCTCCTTGTCATATTATTATACTTGCCTTTATTGTAGAAAAGCTGCCAATAAATTTCCGCAAATTCAGTGATAACACGTTTAATTTCCTATAGATTCTTCAAAATAAAAGCCCTGCATTATTTTGTTATGTATGAACTTTTATTGCGAAACACCGAAATAAGGATGTGTTGAGTTTTTGAGCAGAACTTCACACACCTTTTAGTACAGCAAAGAGCGAACATGAAACAGGAAAATAAAGCAGATACATAAAGTAAAAACAGCACACAGGAGAGAAACTTAACTCCATACCACAGAGATTAGGTTGGAAGGTACAAAAGAGATAAACACGCAGAGACTTTGAAAAACGCCTTTCTCTCTGGTCTCCTGCAGACAGAGGTGAGTACAGTCTCACAAAACATCACACTTGTTTGGGGGGAGAAGGAGGGTCGTCAAGGGTTGACTGCGGTCGACGAGACGTCTGCACCACCCATTTGAGAGTAGGCGGCCTGGCTTTTGGACCTACTCTGGAGAGGGTCCATCTCCGGTCCAGCTTAGTGTGGCACGGCACGTCTAAACTGTCAATGGAAACACAAATCGCATGACTTTACTTGGTGTAGCTAAGTGTTACAATTGAAAAAGGGAAATAGAGACAGACAACCATTAACACTCACATTCACACCTACTTGCAATTTAGAGTCACCAATTAACCTGCATGTCTTTGCACTGTGGGAGGAAGCCAGAGTACTGGCTGAGGCGACAATGCTAACCACTGCAGCACCGTGCCACTTTTATCCACTGCATCACCCTTATAAGCCTTAAGCCACGTTCACACCAAACGCGACAGACGCGAATACAATTGCCTGAGACGCTTGTATCGCGCCGCTTGATCATTTTGGACTCTTCGCGTCATTCGCGCTTGTCGCGCTTGAGGGAAAAAAAGAGGACGTGTTTAGCCCACTCCTTTTTCAACTGGTATTTCCTCAACCCGCTCTCTTTTCACATCGATCATGGCTGACATCACCACCGTTGCTGCATTGTACTTGCTGTACAAGTCCCAGAAGCGCCGGAAAACCACCCGCCGTCGTGTCTGGGTTCATGAAGTTCTCCGGAGACGCACAGAGCTGGGGGAATTTCACTGTCTCCTCCAGGAGCTCCGTCTGGATGACAAACGGTTCCAGCGGTACCTCAGGCTGACTGGAGCCCAGTTCAAGGACCTGTTAGCTCGGGTCGGTGCCAGGATCTCCCGCCTGGACACCAACTACAGGACCGGGTGCCCACACACAGCAACAATAAGCCTCTCCTCCATTGTTTTGTGTCTGTGTCGCGCTAATTGACGTGCTGATAAACTCGTCGCTGATGTGACATCAGGGTAAACTCATCTGTGATTGGATGTCTCGGCACGATGCCGCCTGAAAAGTTAAATTTTTCCAACTTCATTCGCGTCGCTCCAGACGCTCCAGACGCTCCATTCGCGTCATTCGCGCCGCGTCTCATCGCGCCAGACGCTCCGGTCGCGCCGCCGCCGCCCGAATCGCATGTTGTCGCGCCATTCACATTGATTTTGAATGTAGAGCTGTCGCTCAATTCGCGTCTGTCGCGTTTGGTGTGAACGTGGCTTTAGTTATTCTAAAGTACACGTGTCCTTGTACAAAGATTCCTATAATATCCTATGAATTAGTGCCCAATGAATGACGTGAATTCCTAGTTACTAAGTTTAACGTAAAGATACTGTGGTTAGGTTTAGTCAAGTAAACTTACTGTGATTAGGTTTCAGAAAAAAACAGGGTGAGGTTATAGTTTACTTATACTCAAAGTTCATACAGTTCCAAAGACAGGTCTCCTGGGAAAAGTCCATGGGGAAAGTCCTGTGTACCTCAACCTGCCTCCTAACTTGAGACCGCTTTCTTCTTTACTCCCATCAGCTCACTAGTCCTGTGATCGCAGCCTTCCAAAATGTGTGGGTTATACACAAATTACTAACCCATGGTTATGTTGGTTATGTATGAATTTTGGTGCATTTCTCTTTGTAGGAAAATGTGTGAACGGTGCATGAGACAGCTGGTATAGACATAATTTCTGATGTCTAGATAATGGAGGCAATTGGCATGGAAGTGGGTGTGCGCAAGGAGGGGGCAAAAACCAACATATCATAGTATTGATTTTTATTAAATAAATTATTAATATTACAAATATAAATTAAACTTAAGGCAGCCTACTAAGATAATATAATTAATTGCTTTTTCAGTCCACTAGATACATTTTGCTGCTGCAAAAACATGGCTGAAATGAGATGCAGGGACTGAAAACTTTATCTTATTAGATATAATAGACTTTGGGGACATAATTAACAGTTGAAAGAAAGGTAATATATTGCAATAGATTTTATCGCAATACGCAGCATATTGCAACATATTAAAAATTGCAATAATATTGTATCATGACTTAGGTATTGTGATAATATCGTATCATGGATCCTCCTGTGATTCCCACCTCTAGTGTGCACTGGGGGGACTTAGCCCCTATGACTCCATACAGAGCTACTATATACTGGCTGTCATCCAAGAGTCCCTTATAGTCACCTTAACTTACCTCACACACTCACACACTCGCACACACCAGGAGCTGCCACAGCAGCTGATGGGAGCAGGTGTTAACGTGTGTGTGTGTTTGTGTGTGAGGGTGTGTGTGTGTGTGTGTGTGTGTGTGTGTGTGTGTGTGTGTGTGTGTGACTGATACAAGAGTAAGACAGACATTGAGACAGAATGTGGAAGTCATGAACGCTAAAACAAACGACAAGAAAAATCTGGCCATAAAGGAAAAGGTTCAATGAACAAGAGACAAAAATGTGTCAACCATAATGTTCACATGCTCCTTCTCATTTTTTTATGAGATTGTTTTTTTATCACATCATCACATTTTTCATCTCTATTAAAGTGGAGCTGCTTCAACCTGCTGTGATTGGGAGCCCATAGCCAGGGGCCATCATTAAGATGCAACCAATAAATGCTTTTCACAGGAAGTCATGAAGCTGCCTGTGTGTGTGTGTGTGTGTGGGTGTGTGGGTGTGTGTGTGTGTGTGTGTGTGTGTGTGTGTGTGTGTGTGTGTGTGTGTGTGTGTGTGGTTGGGGGAGGGGTACACATGGATTTAAGACCTGGCTGCCCTCAGACAGCAAAGACTGACAAGGCACTGTGGATTTGCTGTGTGTGTCTGGGTATGTAATCCTCACTGGGTTGAAGTTTATTGACAGAATCTATAGAGAAGAATCCTAACATGCTGGCTTTTAGCATTTGAGCTGGGAAACATGTAGCATGAGGCACTGTTTTTGAAGCTTTGTCACCTCACATGTCTATAGTTCTCTAAATTTAATCACCTGCTACCACAATCACAGGGATCAGCAATATTTGCAGCCCCAAAAATGTCATTTTCAAACATTTTCCTGCACTGCTTGACATGAAATCACATTAGATATTCTGTCTGTATCACGTAGCTTCAAACTCGAGATTCTGTGTTATTTTGTGGCTGCATTATTCCATAATTATAAATGGAAGCATTTCAGACATGGTCACATTTGGGGTGAAAAGCTGATAATGCTGCAAGTGGACATTTAAAAGTATCAGATTGACACATTATATCACAATTAACCGCTGGCACTGTATTTATTAAAAGTTACTGAAATATTACTGTTAGAGCTGAAATAAATAAAAAATGCTTCACACCTGCTGTTGATTTTATCAGACCTAACAAACACTGGACTTCCGGTTGGCACACTTTGGAAAATGGCAGACTGACGGATCTCTGTCACTCACCCACTCAGAATATTTCCCCAGATTCAACTATTCTAATACGTAAGGACTGCTGAGGTATTATGGAAGGGGACAAATTAAAGAGAGCAAAAGGCAAAGTGAGCTTGAGACCAGAAAAAAGCGAGAAGTCAACAATGGAGAGCCGCAACGATGTTAATGCTAAGCCGCTTGGCCAGGACTAGGGGTGGGAATTGATAAGTTTTTATCAATATCGATACCATTGTCGAATTCCTTATCAATTCTCTTACCGATTCCTGAGTAATTCATTGAGTGGCAAAAAAGGAGTTCCAAAGTCTTCTGCACCAAAAGCAACCGTTTTATTTTTACAGCATTGCACTGATTACACACGGCAGCATTTCAGTCGCGTTTGGTGAAATAGAGCCAGACTTTGGATCGCTTCCTCCTCTCCATGATGCTGCCTCGTTGTTTGAAAGGGGAACTATTATGCTTTTCCACTTTTCTGACCTATAAATGATGTTACAATGTGAGATAGTCGTGTTAAACGATGCCAAAGCGTCAAATAATTAAGTTTATGCATTTGGACGTGAGCCCTGCAAGCTGTTTTGGGTGGCTCTGCACTATATGTTTTACTGTGTTTTTTTAACAGAGTAGTCCCATTGACGTCAATACGTGCCGGACTTAACTTGGCATGCCCAGGAATACGCCGCAGAGGTAAGCAGGTAATGACAACCACAAGCTACAGCTAACGGCTAACATTACTTACCATTCAGAGACGTCTTGAAGTAACCTCTGTACTTGAGAAACTTCAGGCTGTTCAGTCTCTACATCTGGATTGGATTCGGGATCCAACACATATGGCTGTATTTCAAAAGTTGACATTTTAAAAAGTGAAATTCTCTCAACTTCCGCACCCGCAAAATAAGGAGGTGGGGCTTGGCAGCGCTCGGCAGCCCTTTGGAAGTCCTCGGGAGTGTGACCAATCACAGCGGAGTGGGCTCCGAGCAGCGGGGGGGTGTAAATGAAACAGACCGTTTTCGTGGGATGCGGGAAATATAAGGAAGCGATGCAGCGAGAGACACAGCGTCCTAAAGATCTACAAAGCTTTCGGTGCGGGTAATCGTGTGTGGCTGCTCTATAGGAGTCCAATAATCAATACAAAGGCCCGAAAATGAGTATAATAGGTCCCCATTTGAAGGTCTGAGTCGTTGCAGAGAGAGTGACGCAATACACCGCTACGCAAAATTTCGAGAAAACCGGAAATGAGGGAATCGTTAAGAAGAATTGATAACGTTGGAGGCGTACAATTCCGATGGAATTGATTAGTTGGAACCGGTTCTCGATTCCCACCCCTAGCCAGGACGGACCAGACCACGCCAAAGCTAGATTGCTGGCTAGCATACACACTGAGATCAAGGCGATACGGGCTGATCTAAAGAACGAGCTAAGTGATTTCCGACACACACTGAGAGAAGACGTGAACAAGGAGTTGAAATGAGATGAATCAGGCCCTGGGGGACATTAGGGAAGATCTGAAAACCACAACACCAAGGGTCGAGGAAGCAGAACAGCATGTCGCCGAAATAGAGGAATGTAACACCGAATTTGACGCTATGCTCCGTCAAATGAAACAGGCACAGGAATTCATACAGACAAAAGTGACAGACTTGGAACTACGATCTCGACGAAATAACATGCGCATCTATGGAATTCCTGAAGGTGAGGAAGACAACAAATTTCTACAGTCAGAGTTATCAGTGGACGGGACAGAGCTGAGGATGCAACGCTGCCACAGAGCTCTTGGCCTGAGAAAAAGGAGGGAGTATGCCCGAATAAGAGGAGTGCTTAAGGAGAGAGGTGTGCGTTTTCAGACCCCGCCGCCCACCAAGCTTAAGGTGTTTCTAGACAGCAGCCCTAATATCTATAATGATGCAAGAGAGGCTTCGGCTGACCTGAGGAAGATTGGATTTCCCATCCATCTGGATAGAGAACCTGGTCTGACTCCAAACACCCACAGCGCAACATGGGAAAAAGTAGGTGACGGGCATCCCGTCACAGCATCCCGTCCGGAGCAGATACGACAGAAGCTACACGCTTTTCGCCGTGGCCAGGAGACCTGATCTCAATAGCAGGGACGGGGGGAGAGGGGGGCAGGGGGGCTGATTTAGTTCAGCTTCAACAGGTGGACTGACAATTCGGAAGTGTTTTGACTTTGCCTTTGCACCCCCCCCCCCCCCTTTTTTTTTTGAATGGGTATATTAATGACCTATTTGCTCAATATAGGATGATATCTGGATAATGCATGAATAGATCTGTAAGAAATATTGTCATAGGAGAACTGAATGTTTTTTTGCCACAGTTCTTGGAGCAATATTACAACGTGTTTTAAAGAGGGGCCCTTATTTTCACTTAGGCCCTCCCCTCAGATTAAGGGAGCACATTTGTTCTCCAATTGTGGAAGTCAACTTGTTTTATATTCATTGTCTTCTGTGTTGTTCATGTTTTTGTAACTGTTCATATCCAAGTTCAAGGATAGTTAGTTTCAGGTTACTGGGGGCCACCAAAGACAATAAGAAATGCTACCATTATGCGCCATCAGTATTATAAGGTAATAACACTTAATGTAAATGGGTTACATAATCCCGTGAAAAGAAGCAAAGTAATTGCTAAAATGAAAAGGGAAAATGTACAAGTGATTTTTTGGCAAGGGACACACCTCTCTAACTCTGAGCATGAAAAATTACAAAAATTAGGGTACACGAATGCATTTTACTCATCTCACAAATCAGGACGTAAGAGGGGCGTGGCTATACTCCTTCCTAATAAGGTACATTTTCAATTAACTTCTCAAATTAAAGACAAGGAAGTGGGGGTGAAATATTCAGATTCAACCGAAACTTGACTCTACAAACTTGCGCAAAAAGCAAAACCAAAACTCATCGAATATGTTAAAGAAAATTGTTAAAGGAATCTGGCATGATGGATGTTTGGAGGGACTTTCATCCCTCAAACAGACAATTTACCTACTACTTCCCTCGCCATGCAGAATACTCCCGATTGGATTATTTTTTCCACTTCAATCATAGATAGACACAGGATAAGTGAATGTGAGATAGGTGTTAGAGATGTTTCAGACCATGCTGGAGTGTATCTCACACTGCATCTAGATAATAAACAGAAGGACACACTATGGAGGTTAAACACCAGTCTAATGAATGATAAAAAAGAGTGTGAAATACATAAAGGAAGAATTAAGAGAATACCTGCAAAATAATGATAATGCATCAGTATCACCAAATATATTGTGGGATGCTTGGAAGGCTGTACTAAGAGGTAAACTCATAGCTTAATACTGCTTTTAAGAAAAAGGAAAAACAAAAATACTTATCAGACCTACAATTACAAATGAGAAACTTAGAAACTCAACACGCTACTCAAGGAGATCCACAAACACTGGCCCAATTAGAGTGTATCCAACAAGAAATGAATAAAATCAATGTTGAAGAAATTGAGAGGAAAATGAGGTTCACTAAACAAAAGTATTATGAAACTGGCCCTAAGGCTATGACGCTTTTATCTTGGAGACTACGTAAACAACAAGCTGAGAGGTTAATTTACAAAATAAGAAATCCAAACAATGACAAAATGTGTCACAAATTAGATGAAATTCAGCAAACATTTGAAACCTACTACAAAGGCCTATACACCCAGCCTAATAAACCCAATATCTCAATAAATGGTCAGTTCCTGAACTCTCTGGATCTTTCCTCAATAGGAGAAAGCCAAAATAGTGCACTGACTGCAGAGATAACCATCACTGAACTGAATAATGCTATCTCCTGACTTAAGGCAAATAAAGCACTGATGGCTTCATTGGTGAATGCTATAAAACTTTCAAACCTGAGTTGATGCCAATGCTCCTCAGATGCTTTAACTACACCCTTAAAGAGGGTCATATGCCCCAGTCTTGGAACGAAGCACTAATATCAATTATCCCTAAAGAGGGCAAAGATAAGGGAGAATGCAGTTCATATATTGTTGGCAAGATGGCGGCACGTGTAGACGCAGCGACCCGGTGCTCTTCTTCAGTTAGCAGCAACACACTGAGAAGGACTTACACCCGAACTGAACTTTTAAGCCTGAAACAACACTGAACCGGCTGGACCCCCCCCAGAAGGGTTCGACTCGTTCCCGGAGAGGATACGCCGGCGAGAACGGACAGAAAGGAGGTGACGTCGGCGCTGTGAAAGATGTCGGAAACGAGGCAAATGAGCCGGCATCAGAGCTAGGCTAACCGCGACTCCGAATAAACCAGTGGTTCCAAGCATCTTTCTCGCCAACGTCCACTCTCTGGTTAACAAGATGGACGAGATGAAACTACGGGACGTTAACAACCGGATAGACAGCTGTATCATGGTGATAACAGAGACCTGGCTGCATGAAAACATCCCAGACCTAGCCGTGGAGCTAGCAGGATGTACAATCTTCCGGGCGGACCGCACATCGGACTCCGGTAAGAGGAGAGGAGGAGGTGTGTGCGTCTATATTAACAACAGTTGGTGCACGGACACTGCCGTTATTGAGAAACACTGCTTTCCAGACCTGGAGTTTCTAATGTTGAAGTGCAGACCTTTTTATTTGCCCAGGGAAATAACCCAAGTGTTTGTAGCTGCCGTGTATATCCACCCGCGAGCTAATGCTAATGTAGCTATGAGCAGGCTGCATGACAGCATCACCAGGCAACAGAACAAACACCCAGAGGGCTTCTTCATCGTGGCTGGAGACTTTAATCACACCAACTTAAAGACTGTGCTCCCCAGATTTTACAAGAATGTTGACATTCAAACAAGGAAGGGCAGAACACTAGACCAGGTCTACACCAACATCTCTGGAGCCTACAGAGCCCGCCACTCCCCCCACCTCAGACACTCAGACCATCTTTCCCTGTTCCTGACACCAGCTTACGAGCCCCTCATCTGCAGGTCTAAGCCACAATACAAGTCAGTGCAGTGCTGGACTGAGGAGGCCACACTATCCTTGCAGGACTGTTTTGAGGACACCATATGGGAGCTCTTTGAAGACCCAGACATTGAACTCCACACCTCCTCTGTACTATCATACATCAGTTTCTGCATGGATAATGTAACATCAAGGAAACAGGTGAAAACATTTCCCAACCAAAAACCCTGGTTAAACGCCAGTATCAGAGTACTACTCCAGTCCAGGGATTCAGCACTGAGGTCAAGGGACAGGAAAGCCTACAGGAAGGCTAGAGCGGACCTGAACAGAGGTATCAAGGCTGCTAAAACAAAGTACAGAGAGCAGATAGAGGCCAACTTCAGGGAGAACAACTCCCACTCCATGTGGAAAGGCATACAGAATATAACTGACTACAAACAATGCCACAACACCCCCCCCTCCACCGACACTTCTCTCCTAGACCAATTAACACCTTTTTCTCCCGCTTTGAAGAGGACAACAGACAGGCAGTGGACACACAGCTGACATCATCAGAGCATGACCAGCCCCCCACCATCCAACAACATTGGGTACTGCGAGTCCTGCGTGGCATCGACACCAGGAAAGCACCAGGACCGGATGGAGTACCAGGGAGGGTGCTGAAATCATGTGCTCATCAGCTTGCTGCAGTATTCACTAACATCTTTAACCGTTCACTGCAGCAAGCCACAGTCCCCACCTGCCTGAAAACTGCCACCATAATCCCTGTGTCCATCGCCCTCCACACTGCTCTCAGCCACATTGAAAGCCCCAACACATATATCAGGATGCTGTTTGTTGACTTCAGCTCGGCATTTAACTCCATCAGCCCCAGCAGACTCATCAACAAACTGCAGACACTACAACTTGGAACCTCCCTCTGTCTGTGGATCAAGTACTTCCTGACTAACAGACCCCAGCATGTCAGAATGGGCACCTCCATATCCTCCACCATCGTCCTCAATACTGGTGTTCCTCAGGGCTGTGTGCTGAGTCCAGTCTTGTACACACTGTACACTTATGACTGTGTCGCTACTCACGGCTCCAACACCCTCATCAAATTTGCGGATGATACAACTGTTGTGGGGCTCATCAACAACGGTTATGAGACACCATACATGGAGGAGGTCCAAGCACTGGCGGCCTGGTGCAGTGACAGCCACCTCAACCTCAACACCAAGAAGACAAAAGAAGTCATTATTGACTTCCGGAAGTCAAGGACCACACTACACTCAGGCCTGAGCATCAATGGGGAGGAAGTGGAACGGGTCACCAGCTTTAAGTTTCTTGGCCTGCACATCTCGGAGGACCTGGGCTGGACTGTGAACACCACCCACATCATCAAAAAGGCCCAGCAGCGTCTCTTCTTTCTGAGAACACTGAGGAGGAACAAACTCCCTCCACCTCTGCTGAAAAGCTTCTACCACTGCACAATAGAGAGTGTCCTCACCTATGGCTGTACGGTGTGGTATGCCAGCTGCACTGCATCTGAAATGAAACAACTGCAGCGGGTCATCAAGACGGCTCAGTGGATCATCGGCTCCCCACTTCCACGCCTAGAGGAGATCTATTCCAGCCGTCTCCTCCGACGGGCCACAAAGATTTGGGATGACCCCGCCCACCCAGGACACTCTCTATTCACCAGCCTTCCGTCTGGCAGACTCAGAGTCATGAGAGCCCGCACCAACAGACTGAGACACAGCTTCTTCCCCATGGCTGTGAAGAGACTGCTGCAAGAACCACGATCTGCTGTATCTGCTGTAAATATTCTAAACTGCACCTTATTTATAGTATTTATTACATTATATTTTATGACAAGGACATTGTAGCTGCTACAAGAGATGTGCCAAACGGAATTTCATTGTACCCGTTACAATGACAATAAAGCTTCTTATCTTATCTTATCTTATATAGGCCAATATCTATTTTAAATATGGATTTCCAATTATCTGCATCAGTTATTGCCAAAAGGATGGAACACATTGTCACTGAACTAATAGACCCAGACCAAACAGGATTTGTTCGTGAAAGACAAACACAGGACAACATTAGGCGAACACTGCATGTTGTTGACTGTGTGACTGAGAAAAATATAAGTGCAATGTCAATAAGTCTAGATGCAGAAAAGGCGTTCGATTGGGTTGGGTGGGAATACCTTTATCAAGCATTAAAGTGATTCGGCTTTAATGAGAGATCAGTACAATGCATCAGATCAGTACGCTCATCCCTCACAGCTAGAATAAGAATTAATTGACAACTATCCCAACCCATTAAACTAGAGAGAGGGTGCCGACAGGGGTGCCCACTCAGCCCTGCACTTTTCACATTCTTTATAGAACCCCTAGCACAGTCAATAAGGGAAGACCCAGAGATTAAGGGGATTTTAATTGGGGATACTGAATACAAGATAAGCTTATTTGTGGATGACATTTTGCTCACTCTGAGTAACCCAGAGTGAAGTATACAAAAATTAATGCCCTTTCTGAAACTCTTTGGCTTATACTCAGGATATAAATTGAACACACACAAGTCCCAAATACTTAATTATAATTTTACACCGAATGCTGAACTACGAAGTAAATTTGACTTTAAATGGGACTCTCCAACTATTAAATATCTGGGAGTCTGGCTCCCAAAAAATATTTCTGAAATATATGAAATTAATTATGGTCCTGTTACCAGGGCAATTGTACTTATTCCAGTCACTCCCAATTGCAGTTCCCCCCAAAGACTTTATTGAATGGAACAGAATGATCTCAAGATTTGTTTGGAACAGTAAGAGGCCCAGGATTAAATATAGAATTCTACAGCTACCAAAAGATACGGGTGGACTTTCCCTCCCATGTATTGAGAACTACTACACAGCCGCCCAGCTACGACCACTGGTATGCTGGTGCAATTTGGACTTCTCAGCTAAATGGAAAGACTTGGAATTAAATCAGTTTGACCTACCTGCACAGTCTTTACTAGGTAATTACCAACACCAGGATTCTTATTTGGGAAAAGCAAACCAATGGACCAAGGTAGCTTTTAGGGTATGGTTTAAGACCTGCAAGAGACTTCTAGAGTTCATTCCTTCCAGTATAGATATGCAGTTTAGGCAATGGGCACATAATGGTGTAACAGCTTTCTGCACTATAGCTAATGGTAATGACTTACAGCCTTTTGACCAGATTTTAAATGTTTATAGCTTTGGGAAAAAAGTTTTTTTTTTTATATCTCCAGGTCAGAGATTACTTCAACAAAGAAATTAAACAAACAGAGGTCAGTGAACCCAATTTGATTGATATATTCACGGATGTATATAAGACAAAAGACAACAGACATCTTATATCACGAATATACACTGAACAAAAATATAAACGCAACACTTTTGTTTTTGCTCCCATTTTTCATGAGCTGAACTCAAAGATCTAAAACATTTTTTTTATATACACAAAAGACCATTTCTCTCAAATATTGTTCACAAATCTGTCTAAATCTGTATTAGCGAGCACTTCTCCTTTGCCGAGATAATCCATCCCACCTCACAGGTGTGGCATATCAAGATGCTGATTAGACAGCATGATAATTGCACAGGTGTGCCTGTTGTGCCACAGGTGTTGCGTTTATATTTTTGTTCAGTGTTTAATAGATTACAAAATTACAAAAATTATTCCACTACCCAGGTCAAACAAAAATGGGAGAGGGAATCGGGCCTGGAGATATCTGAAAATGATTGGAATGATATTTGGGAGGGACAAATTAAGACCACCAATTCAAGATCCTGGCGGGAGTTCTGTTGGAAGAACATCATATGATATTTTGTGACTCCAAAATAGAAATTTCTACAACAGGGGTCCCAGGGGCAGGATGAATGCTGGAGGCTGTGTGGCAAATCAATGGCGGACCACTTCATATTTTTCAGAATCAGAATCAGAATCAGAAATACTTTATTGATCCCCAGGGGAAATTGTTTTTGTTACAGGTGCTCCTTACAAGTGTAAAAAGAAGAAGATATAGTGCAAACAAGTGTAGAAAAAAGATATAGTGCAAAACGAAGAAAATATAAGAAATATAAGAAGATAATTTACAAAATATATATGTAGAGACCACACAACATAATTTGCCCACTAATTTCTCCATATTGGCAAGAGATTGCCAAAGAAATGAGGAACATTTTTGGAATAGAAGTTGATTGTTCTCTTGTTATATTGTACTTGGGCAAAACCCCGGACAACCTCATGACCCAGGACAAATACCTTTACAGAGTACTTTTGGCCGCAAGCAAGAAAGCCATCACACGAAGATGGCTACAGGCAAGCCCCCCTTCAAAGGATGACTGGATTATAATTATTAACGAAATTCACTGGATGGAGAAACTTACCTTTTCTTTAAGACTGCGATTTGACCAGTATATAAAATATTGGAAAAATTGGACTGCATACATTTAGGGAAGTAACCCTCTGACTGGCTAGTTGGAAAAACCCTGTTCTATACTATTGTGTGGCTCCTACCAATTCCTATTCCCTACCCCCCATTTTTTTTTGTTCTCTTTTCCCTTCATCCTGAAGATGCTAATAAAAATAAAGTTAAAAAAAAAAGACCTAACAAACACTGATCAGTGAGCAACGTGATGCAACTTTATTAGACCATGAATACAAACAGGTTGGTTGTTAAAGTTTGGCACAGTTGAGTGGGAAAGACTGGTGCATGTAGCACAGTGTCTGTTTCTCTTTGAACATAGTTGACATGGAAATTATGGCAACATCATTATGTTTAACCACATTATGTACTAAAACCATAGGCTGTATGAAACAATAGACGTTGCCACCATGGCGTCACCATTGCTTTGTGTTGAAGCCTCGAGTTTGGCATTTTGGCCATCCCATCTTAGCTTTTGTAGCTAAGAGTGACGATACTTGGATGACACTACGTATATGCTAGCTTGGTAAGCTTGGTGCATTTACAGCTAGGGTTAACTC
Source organism: Cephalopholis sonnerati (assembly GCA_019142605.1). Classification (NCBI taxonomy): domain Eukaryota; kingdom Metazoa; phylum Chordata; class Actinopteri; order Perciformes; family Serranidae; genus Cephalopholis; species Cephalopholis sonnerati. The sequence goes on along the minus strand of JAGQAX010000023.1, from coordinate 3,274,115 downwards.
TGATTATGCTAATGTTAATATTTGCAAGGGAAGCACAGGCTAAAAATTATTAACACAAAATGGATTTACTGGAAACACTGAATGTCTGGCCTCACACAACAAACCTCAGGCCCCAATCACACAGAAAGTGTTTAAGCAGCTGGACGCAGCTTTTTGTAATTGTTTTTAATGAGAATTAAGCTTTTGCTTGCTGTTTTTGTGTTGATACGTGCCTTGCATTTCTGCACTCTTGGAGCCAGCCTTAAGTGGCCATTAAAGGAATTGCAGTTTTTGGCACTTCTGTGTTGGCTTAATTTTTCCAGCTCTGGAAGTTTTTCCTTGACTAAAGCTGCTAAATGGACATTTCTTTGACATCTATTTATTTATTTTTATAAAATCAAACAATTAATTGTTAGTTTATGAAGTAAGTGCAACCAGGTGATTCTCTTTTTGTTTTTGTTTTCAGAATAATAAGGGAATATTAGTGTGCATGCAAAAGCACCCACTGTATTTGAAATGTATGTGGAAGCAGTAAATGATCACATCTGATGAGCAGAAACCAGCAAATGCTCGTTTTTTTGTTAACTGATTTATCAATTTGTCAAATCCTGTCAGCACCACTTAGATTATATGCCATCTCTATTTATAAGTAACATAATAATTGAGCGTGTTTTTTTTCCCCAGTTCAAATATACATACAGTTTAATGCATATTCTCTTTTGTTTTTGTCTTAGTTTAATTTACTCCTTTAATTTTTAATTATAACAGTGAGATTAATATTTAATATGTGTTTTATTCATGTTCCATCACTCTGTGTCATATCTAAGCTGTCAGTTGTGTTTTCTATTGCTTCCTTTCACCTTGCTCCCCTGGTTTTTAATTCTTGTTAAAAGGAGTATACATTCAAAAATGTGCAAAAAACACAAAACATAGAAGCCGCTTACAGACACACACATGTGGCAGTTAAGTGTGTGTGTGTGTGTGTGTGTGTGTGTGTGTGTGTGTGTGTGTGTGTGTGTGTGTGTGTGTGTGTGTGTGTGTGTGTGCATGTGTGTTCATGTGCATGCAGCGACTATTTTGGTTTGCCAGCGAGGTTTCCAGATAAACACTGGTGGCAGCTGCTGCCATAGCAACACCATTGTGCTCCCTCCCCTCCCCTCCCCTCCACTCCCTTCTCTTTCCTCCTCCTCCCGACCACTCCCCCCCCTCCGCCTGGCTGAGCGCTTCACAACAGCCAGAGAGTGAGGACCAGAGAGGAGAGAGGTCGGCTTGCTTCGTTTCACTGAGGAGGGGGAAACAGACAAAACGAGTGGGGACAGAGAGGAAGCAGAAGAAAGGAGGAATAAAGTGGAGTGAAAAGTGGTTGTTTTGGGGAGACAATGAGTGAGGACAACCACTCCCACTACAGGCTGGACCCCAGCGATCGCCTCAATGGGCTCGGACAGAGGAGAAAGAGACCCAAGAAGGTAAATGAATAGATGGAGAGCCACATGGTACAGAGAGTGTGAGGAGTGTGAGGGAGCTGGATATGGATAGGGGGCAACACTGCCTGATTCCTTCTAGTAAGAGAACAGGAGCTGGGGGGAGTGGAGGTGGAGCGGGTGGAGAATAGTGATGAGTGTTTGTGATTTTTTGCTGTCCTGGCCAGAGGTGTTTTTGTTGTGTCAGGGAGTGGTCTTCAGGTTGTGTAAAAGCTTAATTCCTGTCAGCACTGACTTGATTTTGCTTTCCACCTCCATCTTCACCCCTGGAGTAAATCCATCTCCCAGTGGGAGCTCTCTCACTCCATCTCTGCTGATTCCACCTTTTTTTTTTCCCTTGATGAATTACTCCGCCACCGCTCCCTCATAGTCATTCTGTTCCCTGTGTTTCCCCCCCTCTAATTCTCTGTATCTCAATGTGATGTTGTTGTTGTGAACACATCTAGGTAGTAAGTAGTAGGAGGAGGCTCCTCTCACATGCTGACAGGGTGGGTCCCTGCTCCGCTCACCCTTTGTGTGCCTGTTGTTGTGGACAGCGTTACACACATATCAGCTCTCAGGAGATTTTTGTTGTTATCAAAAATCAGCCTCATTATCAAAGGGTCTTTCTGACCGCCATGACAGATTATTGCTGGTTATTGTTTCATTTCTGCAAACACCATCATGATAGCACATATACTCCCATCACCCATCATCCTCTGTGTGTCAGCTTTTAATGATGAAAAACATTTTTGTGTTCATTAACACATGAAAAATAAGTAACATTATCATCACCTGTGCAAGTATAATACATTATTATTATTATTATTTTACATTTTACATCATTTCATTTTAAGGCTGCAATTATGTTCTTGATTAAATTTTTGGTTTACACATTCCTGAAATTAGTAAAAAAAAAAACGGCCATTGCAATATCCTAGACACTCAAAATGACATTTCCCGGAGACCAAGGTGATGTCTTTGAATGTCTAGTTTTGTCTGACCAACAGTCAAAACCCAAAGATATTGGCTAGCTATAAAGATATACACATTTGAGCAAGTAACTCAGAATTTCAGCTGAGACAAAAAAGCCAAAATATCATTTGGGCTATTTAGAAAAAGTGCAGCCATCACATAGTTATCACAAAATGTCAGTGTGCCTTTGCACACCAAGTCTATTTTTTTCGGTTGCGTTTTTTTATTTTTCATCCAAGAAAAAAAGTTACGCAAAGAAAATTTTCACACTGAGTCTGGTGCAGTTTAATGTTCTATTCGTTGCTAAAATTTGCAATACGACTAGAAAATGCGAGGTCGGGCACTGGGCGCTACTTTTGCGCAGGTTGTGACTGAGGTTGCTAAGAACCTCATCAAGCATAGCCCTTATACCTAAAATCCTGATTGCAGAGCTGATCTTCTTCCAGGTTCTGTTTATAAGTGTGTGGGCATATTGTATGTGGGACAGATGTAAAACCCTGGTAGCCCTGCACTAATATGATCAACTCCTCCATATTTATCACAGACTAATATTTACGGAAGTAGGGAAAGATATCTGTCGGCTGTGATTGGTTGTTTCTCGTCAGATGACATGCAGTGCGTGCTGCTGTATTCCAAAAGTTGAACTAGGTTTATCTCAAAGCGCAGTTGCTGCGCTCTGAAAAATGGGCACTTTGGAATGCGTGCGCACCACTCTGGCGTCGCTCTGGTGTTTGACTGGCGTCTCCATTAAAAACAATCAATTTGAAGGTGCAAAAAATGTGGCATGTGTACGGCCTTGAGTTCAAGGGCTGAGATAGAATGTTATAAGGAGCACTAGAGCTGTTTCTGACTCAAAATTATGTCATTCGAATCAGATTTGGCTGTTCAATACAAATATTCCACTTTTCGTTCCTTTTTTCCAGTTTCAGAGTTTGAACGCTGTTTGGTGGGATGTTCAGTATGATAGGGACATTCATGTAATATAGTAAACAAGCCAAGTTAGCCCTTCAAGCAAATGTTTGCCAACTATGCTAACTATACATCGGAAATGTGGAATAGTATTTTTTTTGCTGACACTAGCTATCAAACAAAAGACAGAGACTGTATTGTATTAAGCTGCTGTGAGCTGGAAATTCCCCACTTCTAAGCAGAAGGCTTAGAAAGCTACCTCTGAGTTTGATGGGGTTTTTTTTTTCTGTAACTAACCAACTGATGAAAATTTGGTTGATTAGGACTTTTGGTCAACTATCTGGGGGCAGCCCGATAGGTAATAGGTAATAATGTAAATCACGTTTGGTCAATATCACAGTGGTGCTGTGCTTGGCACTGTTGCTGCATAGCAAGGGGGCTACGGGCTCGAAACCAGTGGCCGGCTGGGGTTCTTCTATGTAGAGTTTGCCTGTATTCCCAACCCGGTCTCACTCATAGAAGCTCTCAAGTCATAGAATACTGGCGGATGTTCGATGAGTTCTGTTGTCAGACACCGACAAAAAAAGGCGTCCTTTCACGTTGGCATGATACACGGCTAGTCACCATTATTGTTTAATGGCATCCGCCTGCATCAAGGGGAAAGGCAATTGGACAACAACAAAAATGTCGTCAGAGTAGGGCAGGCAGGAGGAGTGGTGGATGGGCCCAATAACCACCGTCTTTTACCTGGGAGGCCGGTGTTTGCTTCCTGTATGATCTTAAAGCCAAAACATTTTCTTTTTGTGTTGCCTAAACCCAACCACATGCCTTTGTTGTTGAAGTAAAAAAAGGTCAATTAGCATTTTAGTACTGACACAGTGAATTTATTTTGGAATAGACTGTTTGCAAACTGCAACATTTACTGTGAAAATGGAAGTGTATTTTGAAAACAGACTGAAGTTGACACGGTGTCCCAAAACGTCAACAACCAATGCATTTGGGTACCTTGCATGTCATATCTCAAAGCGGAAAGTCAATGACCAAAGGTAGATATGTGATGGGGTCGGAGTGAGAATGTGTTGTTCTCCCTGTGTCAGCGCTGGTTTTAATTGGCTTTCTCTCACAGTCCAAAGGCATGCTGGTTAATTGTTGACTCTAAATTGCCCATAGCTGTCAATGCGAGTGTTAATGGTTGTCTGTCTCAATGTGTCAAATAGTCTAGTGACCTGTCCAGGGTGTACCCTGCCTCTTTCCCAATGACAGCGGGGATAGGCTAGAAACTTGACTGTTGGTAGCAAACGGAAAGGCACACTTTTGTATGCCCAATCATTCACCTTTTACCTAAAGGGCAATCAGTTTGGATAGGAGGAACAAATAGAAAGGTTGGCTGTTGCTGCTACACTGAAATACTTAATCATGTCTTTGAATGTTGACCACCATACATCAGCGTTTTTAAATGCCATGTCTTTAAATTTATCCAAATAAGCATTGGCATGGGCCCAGTCTGTGTCTATGTTTCTGTCTGCTGTCTGACTCTGAATTTCTGCCTCCATTTCTCTATCCTCTCTCCTGTATGACTGTCCAGTTTCTTTCTTCAGCCTAGAAGGAAACAGAGAGACAGAATCCAACCTTATTGCATTTCAGGTTACCGTTTGTGTAGTGGTTAAAGGAAATTGAGGCTTACAGAATTTGACTAGCTTGGCTGATTTCATTGCAGAAGCTTTCTCTTAACCAAAAACAATGATATGGGGATGTGCAATAGATATTTCATGGTTGATGATCAGATTTAGTGCTGTTGGGCTCATTTGGCTCTGTCAGCCTTAACGGAAAAGCTTCTGGAAACTTGACTTTGCAAAAGTTTGCTTCCATTGGTTATAAAGTGTGCAAGAACCTTAAAATGACATGGCTAGTGACATGGCTCCATCCACCATTTCACCACCACGTTCTTTAAGTAGTCCACTCTAAATAAAATAATAAACACTGAGCATCCCTTCATGGACAAATACAGGCATAATGATTACTTACCCCCAGAGACTAAGACAAAATAATAGAAAACAAAACACCACACTGATTAGCATTTAGCCATGCCTCCATTCATAGAGCAGAATGCCAGCTGCCTTAGGGCGTGTCTACTTCTTTAATAGGCTGAGAAGTGCCAAAAACCTGGGGATGTGGTAATTTTAACTAGCCACTTGTGTAGCCAACACATCATTAACACAAGGCAATATTTTAAAAAACAAACAAAAAAAAAAACCTAAAGATGTACTCGAAAGATTCAAGATCTGCTGGCTATGTTCTTGTAATCTTGAAGCACCAGTTGAATTTTCCCTCCTTTTCTGCCACTGTAACAGGGCAAGCTCACTTCCTATGTGTCAAATACTGACACTGGGTCAGTGGCTCACGACTTCTGACAATGATGCACTGAAGCACCCTTTAACATCTGTGTGTGACGCAGTAGGCCGCTGCATTATTAGACACTGAGTGGCAGAGAGCGGAGGTGGATGGTTCAAACAAATACAGGACTTTCACCCAGGAGATGTTCATGTGTCCATGTCCCACGTGAAACCCAAAGTCATTGTAGACTTATTTTAACTACGTAACATTGTATGCCTTTGTGACATATGCCACATTCAATTTTGTTAAATTACATTACATTAGTAATAAACTTACTTATTTTAACCAAACCATTATTTTTTTTATTTTTTATTTTTTTTATCTTAACCATGTACATTGGTTGCCTAAACCTAAAAATGATATAAACCTACATTGTAGGGTGTGCCATATCATTGTGTTCTCAATAATACTGGTGTAATGTTTTTGTATCCATCCATCCATCCATCCATTTTCAACTGCTTATCCAAAGCTGGGTTGCGGGGGCAGCAGGCCAAGCAAAGCATTCCAGACTTCCCTGGCTCTGTGGATGTGGAACATCACCTCTCTGGGGGATGGAGCTGGTGAGGGAGCTGGAGCGGTACCAACTAGATTTGGTTGTGGCGCCAGTTCTGGAATCAGACTCCTGGAGAGGGGCTGGACTAATTTTAATATGATATGAAAAATTCATATCTTGATACTCGTGATTTCGACTTGTTAACATGTTGACATCATACTGTTACCCACGTTAGGGCCTGTCCATATGGACAAAAATTAATATCTCGGTATTTTCAGGCTGAATGGCAATACACAATATATATCCCACTATTTTCTACTAAATGGGCTACATGTTCAGTTGCAAGCTGATCCACGACTGAAGTCCCCTGTTATTTTTACCGCATGTGTTTTTCCACAGCAGGGCAGGTAAAAGAAGTTCACCTGTTGGAGGTGAGCTGTTTGCAGAGGTGCACTAAGAGCCTGTTGTCTGCAGCTCTTCATCTAACATCTCACTGTGACTGTTTCTGCTTGCACTCCTCCTCCCTGCCATATTATTTGACTTGTCGTAATTGAAGAAAAGCCGCTAACAAAGTTTTGCTAATTTGGTAATAAACATATTTTAATTCCTCTAGAGTCTTAAGAATAAAAGTCCCCTGTTATTTTGTTTTGTAAAAACTTTTATTGTAAAGCAGCAAAAAAGGAAATGCTGAGTTTTCTTGCAGCAACTTCACACAACTTCTAATACAGCTGATAGCGAACATGAAACAGTAAAATAAAGCAGTACAAACAGGACACAGGAGAGACACTAAACTCCAAACCACAGAGATTCAGTTAAAAGCCACAAAAGTACTGAGAGCTGAACACACAGAGTATTTATGAAATGCCTTTCTCTCTGGTCTCCTGCAGACAGAGGTGAGTAGAGCTCACATCACACACGGCTTGATTGAGGTGGAGAAGTGAGGTGGTCGGGGGTTCACTGCGGTCGGCAAAATGCAATAGCCGCCCGCTTGAGGGCGGGCGGCCTGACTTTTGGACCTACTCCAGAGAAAAAGTAGGTGCACAGCTCGGTGTGGCGCCAGATGTCGAAACTGATAACGAAAAAACAAATCAGTGCAACATGTCTTGCACCACTAAAAGTTGCAGAGGAAAAGGCCCACAGTATTGTACATGTGCCACTGCTGTAACTTTATTCATCTCACAGACTGATTTCGCATACCATGTGCAACATTTTGACCGATGTCACACTGTAGAATAATTAATTGACAGATTAAACAGAGTAGCGGCTCTGTGTCTCTACGTGTTGATGGAGAACCTATGATTGAGTGAGTGGGGTGGAGCTGTGCCGAGAGTGTGAGAGAGGAGAGATGTACTCTGATGTGCGCAACTCGACCCTATATCGATATAGGCAGTATTGTCTAAATTCATATCTTGCTTGAAAAAATATCAATATATTGTACATAATCGATATATTGCCCAGCCCTAACCCACAGCAACAACGGGCATTGCTGAAAGCAAAATTATTAGCGACTCTGCAGTGGTTCCAGAAGGAGGAGTAGCTTTAATAGCGTGGAATAAACTGTTGCATCCTGAATGTTTTGTTGACAGCCCCGGACTTCTCAGACTCTTTTAGAGACTTACCTTTCAGAGGGAACTCATTCAGCGGGTCCCCTGGCAGAAGCACAGCGTCTCTCCCTCTCCTCTGTCGCCGTGCAGACACAGGAGTCGTGTCATCAAGTGATTTTGTCATAAACCTTTGGTAATGTAAACCTACGTGATGGCTGCGGCTTAACAAAAACCTACATATATGTAAATGTGTGAGTTATGGTAGCATAACAGCCTGTCACAGGTGACAGGGTGATGATTAGAGGAGAGATGGAAGAGCAGAAAGGTCCAGGTGGAAAAAAAACAACTCTCAATCATTTAGGATTTTACTAAAAGAGAAGGTAAATGCCTGTTGTTTTATGTATGTATGTATATATATACATATATATATATATATATATATACACACATGTACAGTGGTGGAAAAAAGTTTTCGGACACCCTTAAAATTTTACACAATCTCAAATATTATTATTAAATATTTGTGGAAAGATCTTTTTTGTGTTTCAAAAGGTGTGACTGCATTAGACAGACTCAAACAAATACAAATTATATTTTTTTTGTTTATTGTTTACAAGAAAAACTAACAAAACTAAATTCTTGACAGTTTCAATGTGTCAGTTCTCAACATTGTCGGTATCAAAGTCAACAAATAACAGAGAATGTGTTCAAAACTGAACAAAAACTAAACCATCACATCATCAAATTAATATTTAGTAGTCCTGCCACTGACACGCAGTAGAGCTCTAATCCTGGCTGGCATGTTCCCCATGAGCCTTTCACACTGTTGAGGGGTAATCTTGTCCCATTCTTCTTGAATTACTGCTTTTAATTCTTCTAAATTCTTTGGTTTGAAACAGACCTTTTGATAATCCACCACAGATTTTCAATGGGGCTCATGTCTGGGGATTGAGCTGGCCACTCTAAGACCTGGATACTGTGCTCCTGCAGCCAAGTTCTACTGGCCCTGGATGTGTGACGAGGGGCATTATCTTGTTGAAACATCCAGTTTTGACCTTGATGGAACAGTGTATGTGCAGAAGGGAGCATGTGGGTTTCCAGAATGGCACAATACTTGGCAGAGTTCAATGTGCCATCACAGACAGTGAGATGACCAACACCAGCAGCACTCATGCATCCCCAAACCATGATACTGCCTCCACCATGCTTGACAGTGGGTACTGTACATGCTGGAGATAATGCTTCGCTTGGCCTTCTGCGTACCCTCACATTAGCAGCAGGAAGATAAAACTGGAAACTGGACTCATCTGATGACAGAATCTTCTTCCAGTTCCTGGCTATCCAGTTCTTGTGTGCATGGGCCCAACGACGCCGGACTAACCTCTGTCTCTCATTGATCAGGGGCTTCTTGACAGCCTTGTAGGACCTTAAGCCATGATCTAAAAGTCGGCCATGTACAGTGCAGGTGGAACACTGGACACCAGTTTGGTTTGACCACTGCTGCTGAAGCTCATGTGCTGCTGTGATGTCATTTGGCGGTTTTCCCTGCACATGCGGATCAGGATGTGGTCATTTCTTGCTGAAGAAACCCTTGGACGCCCAGATCTTGGTCTGTCATCCAAGCTGTTGGTTCGTCTGTATTTCTGCAGAGTGTATCCAACTGCTGAAGGACTGCATCTGCACTTCCTGGCTATCTGGCGGCAGCTGTACCCTTCCTGGCTGAGAATCTGTATCTTCAGGCGTGTTTCCTGCATTAGGTTCCTTGTTTCAGCCATTTTTGTCTCTGAAGAACTTTCAAATGTGCTGGCTTTATATAGACACGAAGCACGGCAACAAAAATTGTGTCTTTTAATAAAAAGCACGACCTTCATTAGTGGATCACTGGTATCAAAATGACCCAATACTCAAAGTTTCTTATGTATTTTTATGGAACCAATCAGTTTTAAGTTTTTAATGGCTTTTTTAGGATTTGTTTAGTAATTTGGCTGGGACGGTACTAAAAGAAATTGCACTTGAAGACCTAAGAGTGATTCTTAATGCAGTATTTCACAAATGCATGGGGTGTCCGAAAACTTTTTTCCACCACTGTATATCTTAGCGTACATTGTTTGTATTTGGAAACTATTTAAATGTGTCATTTGTGGAAGATTTCATTTGTTGATCTATTCATTTTGTATACAGAATCTAAATCTCACTCTGAGTTATTGTTGTTGTTGTTGTTGTTGTTTACAAACTAAAGCAAGGAGAGATAATTTTTCTTTAGTTTTTACTGAATATTTGGAGGCAAACTGTTCAGTTGACATGTAAAACTATATCACTTATTTTGTTGCAACTCTTTGTTCCTATATGGATTTTTTTTTTTTTTGTGATATCATAAAGAGAATCATTACTGCAAAAATGTCCTGGGCCATATTGCCCATGCCTACTACTTTGGTTTGTTTAAAAAAAAAAAAAAAAAAACAGTATGCATGTAATGAGAGGAAACTGACACTCCATCCCTGAGCGTTCAAAACTGATGCTAGAGGTCTGCCCAGAGCACTATAGTAAAACTGACTACTGACAAAGCTTTGGTATTTGACAAGTTGGTAGTAAGAATAGTATTCTGCTGTTCTTTTAAACCAATTCTGGATTAATTCTACAACAATGTTGTCATGTTTTGTTGCTGATCGCATTAATAATTCCTTAGACGGCATCTTAACAATAGTAATGGCTGCTGAAAAAGTATTAAAAATCTTTAACTAAAGGTCTGCTAACTAGGTTTTCCAGAGCTTTCAACCAGTCTTCATCACAATGCCATTGCTGGTGAGGAGCAGTCAAAAGCTTCAGAAAAAGCCAGTAAACAGACGTGTGATTTTATATTTGGCAAGATGTTTCTTGATAAAACATGGTTCACCCACTTTAACTCTTGTCTTCTTTACTGTGATTGGTCAGTCCATTATTAAATGTTAGTAATGTGTTGCCCACTGTAACAAACCAGAAAGAGTAGCAATAACAAATGTTACATTACAAAATGTGCTGTTAAACTGTACAGCTGTGCTTCCATTTTTCTGTATTGCCTAACGAAAGAGTGAAAAGGGTAAAAGGGAAAGGCTTATAAGAGGTGTGCAAGTCAGTAATGCTGAATCTACAAAAGTGAATTGTTGGTGGAAGCAGATACAAAGTGTTTGGCAGCAGGGGGGCATTGAGAATCAATGGATGAATTATTGATATGCTCCCTCCCCCATGCTTAGATCGGCACATAGGGACACACAAACAAAAATACACTCCCATCTGGTGACCTATGGGAGCTGATCTTTGCTGTGAGGTGCTCTGATTATGTCTTGTGTTGCAATCCTTCATAGTTGGACACAAACACACACTTGAGTTGCTGTTTTCAGTTGGTAGAAAGCCTTGGTTTACTACAGTCTGTTCTTGGCTCCTTTATGAAAGCCCTAAGTACTTTAATCCTCTACTGCCTCAATTAAACCTCCTCCCTCACGCTGATCCAGAGGGGGTTTGGAACACAGCCCCACTGTACCCATACAGCCTGTGCTTGTTCATTGTATAGTTTCTTTCAAGGTGAGGAAGACAGGGGCCATGAGGAAGATGCAGGTTTCATTTTCTGATGAGCACAGGAAGGTTTCAGGTTCATGGCTTTCTGTCCTGCAGGGCAAGGCGAGTTTTGTTTCAACAGACGAAGAGTACAGAGATTTTCAGTCCATTTGTTTGTGTGACTCAGCGGTTTCTCATTTGGGAAAAGACATAGCCACCTTCAGCCAAATCACAGAATCATCAGGATTTATTGCCACACACATCTCTTATATTGGCTTTTAAGTTTAGCGACGGCTATCTAGGGATAAAAGACTGCATTAGATTTGCTTTGTGCTTATGTCTGCTTTTCATTTATGATGTGATCTTGTCAAATCAATATCAGAAAGCACTTGTATAGAATACAGTACAGTGCTGTATGTGAGAGGCGTTTAACCTTAAATTATACTGAGGCATTTTGATGTAAACTGAAGAAGGGATTGCTTGACAGCTACATTACTGATTGCTGTTTTTTTAAAAAAATAAAAAAAACCCTGCATTAAAAAAAAAACATTGGCACTGCATGTTACAAAGCATTTGTTGAACATCCAATGTCACTGGATTGGCAGTGCCATTGGATGGCAGTAGAATGTTAGAAAAGACACTGGCATTAAATGTTAAAATAAAATGTTGGCAGTAGATGAATAAGACAAGCATATAATGTTTAAATACTTGAAATGTTATTGGTAAACAATTAGTGTTTACTGTTTAAAAAAGGTTTGTATAAGACAATAAAAAAGTTGGCATTGTATATTAATAATCTTGGCATTGATGTAAAAAAATGTTAGCATTGAATATTAAAAAATATTGGCAATTTTGTAAAAAAAAAAAAAAAAGCTTTGGCAGTGATTAAAAAAAAACTTGGTATTGATGTAAATTGATGTTGGCATTTAATATTAACAAATCCTCTTAATATTAATATTGTAAAAAAAAAAAAAAAAAAAAACATGAGCATTCAGTATTAAAAACAATTTTTGGAATTTAATATAAAACAATATTTCCATTGAATGTTTAGAAAATTTTGGCATTGAATATTAAAATCATTTTATGTAAAAAGAAAAGACAAATGTAACAAAGTTTAATGTTGTCCTAACACAAGCAGCCATACAAGAACTTTGCCTGAATACTGTAACATTGTCAAATCAGGGAATATCTGGTTACAGATTAATTATAATAAATAAGGCCCCCACCCACTATCATTAATTTGGCACTGACAAAGTCTAACTATTGCTTTTTCATCCTAACTTATTAATGAGCAAAACACTTTTTGCTGCATTTAACGTTATTTTATGTGCTCTTAGAAAAGTACTGTTCTCAGAGGCAGGGCTATAAACAGCTCATGACTCATACCTGATCAGTTAGCCGATTAAGGCCAATTTCCTCTGCTGTCTACATGGTAGACCATCCACCCACCAAGTTGGGCAAATTTTCAAACTCAAAACCCTCTCACAACACACAGTACAACTGTGAACCACCTCCTGAGAATTGCTCAAAGAAAAAAAAAAAAAAAGCTACCGATTGTAGTGCATTTGTCACACTTATTAACCATTTTGGTTTCCTTTCTATTCTAAATGATCCAGGAGCAGAAATAGCATCACTTTATTTGCCTTTGTATATAAAAACAGTGGCTATCAATGCCCTACTAGGGGTTGATAGTGATGTTTGTTAGTTTGGCATGATATATTGATTGATATATTGATTACCATAAATCGTAATAATTTTGGTTACCCCCTGCTGTTTCAGTAGTTATTGGAGGGTATATGCAATGTATGGAGTATACCCACCAACATATCAGCCAAAAAGCCTATAAATAATAAAATTATAAATATGTTGTTTGTTCTTTACTGCACTGTCCTGCCCTGGGGGATAGGGTTTTTACAGATTATATTACTTCCAGGATTTCTGACTTGTTAACACAACCCACGTAAATTATGTAGATCCATTTAAAAATCTAAAAAAATGAATTCATATATCATTATGAATTAATGAATATGTATGAGGGTGGTATGTGATCAGGACATGGTGGCATCTGTGCATTTCCTGCTTTGTGGGCCTTTGCCAGTCACATATCTGATTAACATTCATTGTTATTTTGGCAGCTATTTTAGATTTAGTCTTGGTCTTGAGACAAAAATGATTATTAGTTTTAGTCACATTTTAGTCATTTTTATCCTTCATAGTTACAGTCTAGTTTTAGTCGACAAAAATTCATGACATTTTAGTCATTACATTTCCTGTATGTTTTAATTTTGTTTTTTTTTGTCTTTGAACAAATCCAGTGAGGCTAATTTATGCATCAGAAATTAGAATCAAGCTGACAGGTTGTATAAAAATTTCATTTAGACAATTTTTTCTACAACTACAAATCATTTCTACACACTTACAAATTGTCTCATGTCAGCTCATGTCCTCTCACACAGTTGGTGAGTTAAGACTGTTTACTTACAGCACAGCCACACTCACAGATAACTGAGCCTCCTACCTGCCTGTCAAACACCATCAAACCATAAACCTTCTCCAGTCCGGAATGAGTGGAGTCTTGCGGGAATCAGCTGTGAAGTCCAGTTGCTGGACTGCTGCTTGCTGATCTGCCATTCAGCAGCGAGCAAACAGAGCTATGTGCTAACAGCCATTGCTGCAATTACCAAATTCCACAAATCCATTGAGCAGCTTCACCATCCACAGTCAGACACACACAGCTGATTATTTACTGTGGAATTACAGTTCACTACTTGTACCAATAGCTGACACTGCTCAAGTGTGAGAGTTTGCCAGCTAGTGAAACATCCTGACGTAGACTGTTTACCAGCCTGACACTCATGCTGTATTTGAAGATAATTTCAAGTATGGCTGCTCTTGGCTGTCAACGTCTGATCATCCACCACTAACATTTTCATCACATCTCATCAACATAAAACATAGATTTCACCTTAGTTTTTATTATCAAGATCTATTTTTTAGCTTGTCATCATCTCATTTTTGTCATGGAAAAAAGGTCATTAATGAAACATTTTTGTCATAGTTTTCATCCATGAAATTAACATTGTTAAGATTTAAGCCTTTTGGGCCTGGAGCAATGATTTAGACTTTTAGTCTTGCTACTCTTAAAGGTAGATGTTTATAAATGAGGAGATCTTGGTCAGAGGAGGAGGAGGAGACACACAAAGTCAATCTAATAGGAGGACTGCTATTGACTGGCGTGACACAATTACTGGGTTACTTCTCTGCTGTCTGGTCTGATTTGTCTGGAAATAACTCTAAGGCTTAAGAGGAAGTACCCACTGTGTCTCGCTGATCCAGTGACTGTTGATGCTGTGACTCAGCTCAACAGGAGACAAAAGAATTAAGTTTAAAATCAGCACATTTACTGTTCATTTTCTGTGCTCATACACTTCATCCAAATGTTGAGTCTTGGCAATTTTAATGCTGAGGCAAGGGATACAGGGAGAATTAGGATTAGGTTTAGGTTATAGTCTGGATTGAGATTAAGCATGCAGTGCTGTGTGTGTGTGTGTGTGTGTGTGTGTGTGTGTGTGTGTGTGTGTGTGTGTGTGTGTGTGTGTGTTTGTGTGTGTGTGTGTGTGTGTGTGTGTGTGTGTGTGTGAGCGCACTGTGTTAATACAAAAATACCTAAAAGACTGAATTTTCACATTATCAGCTGTTTTGAGTCGTTGAAGCATGCTTTCAGTTTATGTGTGTAGTCATGAGCAAGATGTGTGTGTGCTGAGATGCTATACCCCATCATTTTGACCGAAGCCTGATTTCCTAAATGATAAGTTTTCTTTGGCTGAGAAAGAAGCAGCGGTTTAAAATGTGTGTGTTTGTGCATGCACATGTGCGTGGTTTCATGTGTGTGTCTCTGTGTGTCAGCAAACATTCATGTATTCATGTTATTATGAATATCAGTGATCATTCTTTTTTATGTTTTGTTCTTATGCTGTGTATTTGTGAAGTGTGTTTTCCAGTCTGCTTTGATAAGTGAATGTTACTGTGTGTGTTTGACCCCTCCACGCTGCCTCTTTTTTTGGACAGCAAACAACAACACAGATGGTCTGTGAGGATGACACCCAGACGTCGCTATGGCGACCAACAGCCTTGGCGCCAAAAAGAAAACCTATAGCTGTAAAGATCTGAGGCAACGTGTCAGGCTTTGGCAGCATAATCTCAGATGTCTAACTCGTTTTTTTGTCTGAAAAGTGATATTTTGGTTTACTTTGTCTAATATTTGACAACAAGGAGCATATAATACTATTTCTTTCCGAGAATAGAGCTGCCTATAATTAATCAGTCCCTGACTTGAGCTGAGCTGCTCGCCCTTGATATAAGGTCAGGGTGTGGCTATTCCTTGGGCAGCTGTGATGCCGTTTTTTTGTTGCTGTTTGAGCCACGTTGTTAAAAAGACAAGCTCTAAAGGGGTAAAGCTTCCTGTTGTTCTTTTTCACTTTAAGAAAAACCATACTGTAATTGGGAAATGAAAAGACAGAGATGAGGACTAAGATGCTGGGTAAAAAGGTGGTGCCTTAAGAAAGAAATATGGGTTTATTGAGTATTTAATCTCAATATGTTGTGGTAGTTGATGTGGTAAATGTGCACTCAAATCAGGAAATAACTTCAGACTCCTTCTACGCAGATTTCTGCTGCCATAATAGTTTATAAGTCATCGGTCGGCTTTTGAACCAAAAGTAACCCTTACGGACCATGGATCTGTCTAGCATCTCTACCTCAGACAATACTCTATAATGTAGGTGGGGTGTTACTCACAGCTATGTCCATCTCTCGCTGTATTTCCTCTTCACGGGTGATGCAGAGGAATGTCTGCACCTCATTTATCGTCCATGGAATGGGGTTGCACGACAACATTTTTAGAACAAAAAAGAACAAGCTGCAGTGAGAGTCTCTCTGTCTTCACTGGCTCCTTGTCGATCATGAGAGGGGGGTAGTGCTGCCAATGAGAATAACGCTCCACCACGTTTTTTAATACTTATACTTATATACAGTTTTTAAATGCTTGAAGATGCAATCATCACTAAAGTCATTCAAGAGAGACAATAAAAACTTATGGAATAGTCAGAGTTGTCATATTGACACTTGAGGTGTATTGATTGATTCACGCTGCCAACTCATGCATTGAGTAACATTACAAGTAAACATTCAACCTTAAATGTTGCCGGTAGCTCCTGGCAGTCAGCCCAGTGAATTAAATATTTTTTTCTCAGTCTACAGCTGCTGCTAGAGGCAGCAAAACATCATTTCATATTGTAGTTATAGTTTACTGATGTATGTAAAACTCACCATGGTATGAACAGTGGTTACATAGGCTTCAAAACCAGCCACAACTCATCCCTGAGCAAGAGTTACAGTTCTCCCTATTGATCAATCATCAGACTGCAGTGTTCACAGCTCCACCTTTTAGTACCAGATCTGTGTGCTAATTTACCCTAACAAAGGGCTGACCAAAATGGGGACAGTAAGCAATGGTTTCATTTGTACCATTCACAATTTTTTACAGTGGAAACCGTTCTCGTGTGTACTGGACTGAAGTGAACTGAACCAGACTCCTTGGTGGAACAAGGCTGAAGTGGAGGCGTGGCATTTTTACAGTGCTACCTCATTACGTGCTACACAATCATGACAGCTGTAGAAGTTTAAAAAGGCAAATGAGGTTTAACCAAGATGTTTTTTCCTCTTTTTTTTTTTTTTTTTATTGTTTGTTTTTTCAGAAGGTCCCAATTTTCAATCTGAAAATGGGTAGGACTCGTAGATGCATTTTTAAAAATACATTTTAATATTATTATTATTATTATTATTATTATTATACATGCACAAGTTTTTGGCTGTCAATCTGAAAATGGATAAGGATTTGTAGATTTTTCTATGTATTTTGGCTATGTAGGTAAAAAAAACAACATTTTGTTGGTTATCTTTAAATGATTTTATCTCTCACAAGATAAATCAAGTGAGTGTTTCTTTTGAGATTTAGCTTAAAATTAACTACATGTAGTATAAAAGGGTGAAAAACAAACAATAGTATGGGCTAAAATGACTAAATCTAAATAAAAAAAATCTATATAAGGCTTTTCACCACTGTCCTAATCAACATCAAACATGAAGCCAATTTCCACTTTGTGTTGCTTGCGTGAATAGGCTACAACTACTGGAGTGTTTTTTGGAGCATTTCACAATTAGTGAATATTCGCCCCAGCTTTGCTAATGGTTGTGCTAACAGGGGAGGACAGCTAATGCTAATATGTTAACTTGGTTCATAGTAAAGTACAACTGATAGCTGGAGTAAGGTGCCGTGAACACAGAGGCTTTATGCTCTGAACGGGCATGAACCACGATGGTCTTTGTTATTATTTTCATATTGTTTACTGCAGCGCATTACTGCTTCACTACTTCCATTGTTTACCTCCCGTAATTAAAGACCAACCTAAATTACTCAGAGCATTTTGCTGAAAAGCAACTCAACAGAATAACTTAAACAAGTCCCACATACAAATTCTAGAACTTACCTTACAGTCCTATGGCTTTGCGCATTTTTTCCCAGCCCTCTCCTTTTTTGCTCTATCTCTGTGCAGTACTGATGTTGAGTTATACAGCTCCAGATGCCCACAGACAGTATTAATAAGTTTGACCTCCATTTTTGATTCTCGATAACGTCAGGAGCTTCTCAACCAGAACTCCGACTTAGCATCAGCTTGCACAAGTTAACGGTAACTTTTACGAGGTGAAGGGGACATTTAATTGATGATATATAAGAGTGCAAGCATTGTATTTTATCAGATGTCCATGTTGGAATGTAAGTAGACAAAGTACTGTAGAGCAGTTCTTTATATATCAGGGTGTTGTTGCTATTAAGTTGTTTTTTCTTTACAATCAACAATTAAGGAACATTCCTCCAAAGGAGTGCCTGTCTGTTTTTACAGGAAGTGGGATATCTGATGCCATATGATTGCTTAAAAATGGTGTTTCTCTTATGTGATTGGCCATTTTTATTTGGTAATGCGGTGTACTCCACTGACAGTATATCAAAGTTTTTTATTTTGAAATTTTCAAAAATAGAGATAAGCTTACTGTTTCTATTGCTCAGTCTTCCTATACACACTCTCAGAGTTTGATCTTTTGTAGTTTTCAATGCTGGACCAGCTATCAAGATTATTCTAATCACGCTCATTAACCAATGGTTCTGCAGAAACAACTCACTGATGGATTCACCGAAGTGACCATTTCCCTGATGAACTGTCAAACCCAGTTATTCACTGAGCATCACATTAGCACTATATTTATGTGTAGGGACAGGTTTGAAAGCAAGATCTGTGCTGAACTGGGAGTGCTCAGTCTGACACTTATCAGGCATTTTACATCTCTCTTATGGATAGCCAGGGATAATTTATTAATGGGAAGATCTATCCATTAGTAATGCCTGGGGACTTGGAGCTGGCTTGTGGATCAATTGAGCTTCTCTGGTTCAGATGATGCAGGGCGTTTGGGCAAGTCAAATGGTTTTGGCCTTGACAACAGGTAACAATGCTGAAGACCTCAAGGGCACAGCGGTAGTTTTGTTTGGTTTAATTTTCCAGACCATTCCCTACAGAAGTCTTTGATTTCAGTGCAAGTAGTGAACTTGATCATCAGGTAGGATGCAGTTCCAAAACATTGAGCATCCCAGCTGACTTAATGGTTGTACTCTAAACGTCTTCTTAAAACTTAACCCAAAAAAGTTCTACAAAAAAATTTCTCAAGATTAAAGCAACACTCCAAGGCCATGACTACCTTGAACATAACTCAAGCCTTTCCAAAAGGGGAAGGCTACATTTAGATTATGTAGGACTTTGCTAATTACATTGGTGTACATTTTCTTTCACCTTTGCTCATCATACATTTCTTGCCACGTCAGTTTCTTTCATATCACTCCCATTGTCAGCCACATAACCATCTCTCTCCTCTCTTCTTCTCCCTTTCAGGTTTATTTGTCTCCACTTTCTATTATCTCTGGCTTGTTTCCATAACGCTGTGGTTTATTTCCTGTCTTCATATACACACACTTTTTTTAATGAATCATTAGAGAGGAAAATGCACTTCTCAGACACTACTCCTTTACCTGCCAGCAAAATTGTTTTGATAAAGGTGTTTCATGGGTTATATCCAATACTGTAATAAAAATATTAAAAATTAAAATTAAAGCTGCTCTCCAAAAAGGCACACCAGTTATAGCTATGATTATGGGCTGATAGCGCCATGTTGGACCAAATCCATCTGGATCAACATGATGCTGACATTCTAGAGATAAAATAATGCAGTGTGTGGTGTTAAACATCCTAATCTGGAACTTGGATTGGGACCACTGACATCACGAATTGTATGAGGGCAAGCCATACAGATTTTGAATGATGCCTGTTTCTTTTTTGATCTCATAAAAGCTACAGTTAGTTTTCTACCGGTAACATCATGTTTTATTATGCCTCCGCAGTAGCCATGGCTGGAACCATTATGTTTTGAGATTGTCCTTCCATCCGTCCATCCAACTGTCCATTCGTCCCATTCTTGTGAACTTCACATTTGGCACAAATGTCCCCTTGGACTCAATGATAAACTGATTAGATTTTGGTGGTCATAAGTCAAAGGTCAAGAGCATATTGACCTTATCTGTCTCATTCTAATGAATGCGATATATCAAGAACATCTTTTTTCAAATTTGGCACAAGTGTTTACTTGGACTCAATGAGGAACTGATCGGATTCTAGTAGTCAAAGGTCCAGATCACTGTGATGATGACCTTGCATTCATCTAATTTTTTGTGAACACAATATCTTAAGAAGGACTTGAGGGGGTTTCTTATAGACAAATTTGGCACAGACATCCACTTGGACTCAAGAATGAACTGATTAGAATTTGGTGGTTGACAGTCAAAGATCAAGGTCACTGGGACCTCACAAAACACTTTTTTGGCTATGACTCAAGAATTCATAATGTCAAAAAGGTCAGCTTCACTGTGACATCATAATGTTGTGCAAAAACACTTTTCTGGCCATTACTCAACGTCATATCTTCATAGCAGAAGGGGAGGAATACAACTAACAGGTACTGAATTGATGTGTTTGAACCATCCATAGAGATGGATGTCAACTGTAAGTGCAACTTGACTGGTTTGCAGAATCAAAGAAAACATAAGGCTGTAATTCTAGTTCTCCCAGTATTACCACCTGAGGAGCCACAGTGGGAATAGTGGGTAACACTGTTGGGAGCTGTACAGAGAGATACCCAGACACCCAAAGTAATTAGAAAGGAAAGGTTCCAAAGTTACAACAGGGGTATGTGTGCATGTTGGGCTTGATCTTAACCCTAAGAAAAGATTTCAAAGAGCACCATGCCAGAAATGGCCTTGATCCAGTCTGATTGAAAAGCATGCAGTGTAACCTTTGCCTTTCAAGTGAGGACAGGTGTGTGTATGTGTGTGTGTGTGTGTGTGTGTGTGTGTGTGTGTGTGTGTGTGTGTGTGTGTGTGTGTGTGTGTATTTTGTGTGGTTATTAATCTCCTGGGCTAATGTCATCCTAATATACGCCTCATACTGTAGCAATGCAGCTGGTCTTATTAGATTTATGGTATTAACTCATCTCCATCCAATGAAATC
Organism: Cephalopholis sonnerati; assembly: GCA_019142605.1. Classification (NCBI taxonomy): domain Eukaryota; kingdom Metazoa; phylum Chordata; class Actinopteri; order Perciformes; family Serranidae; genus Cephalopholis; species Cephalopholis sonnerati. The sequence continues at coordinate 3,253,162 of JAGQAX010000023.1, read as the reverse complement.
TCAAGGCCATGACTTCACGCGAGACCTGAGAGAGATCAAGTTGATTTTTTCCATCTGGCTTTCTAAATGCTCTTACCAAACAAATTCACTCTGATACCATTGTTGGTAAGACACAAAACAAAACACCGTAGAGATTAGAGGGATGAAAACAACAAACACAAGATGACTTGAAAGCATTAAGAGGAAGAAAATAAAGTCTCAAAATCTGTTCTGTTTTCTGTTTATCACCCATTCTCTCCATATCTCTAGCTATTTCCTCTAATCCCTTATTTACAACATGATGGAAAGAATTACTGGACAAGCTCCAACATTCCTGTGAAAGATTGAATTTGTTATATGGATTTGGATTTGGGAGGTGTAGTTGTTGAGCTGAGCACAGGTTCTTGGTTAGGTGTCAATATAGTGTGTCCTCAACTGAGATAGGAGTCTATCACAGAATTTACAATAGGAACGCTGATCAGGAATGGACTCATCAGGGCTGATCAAGGCATTTTTAACAGACTTATACAAAGCGTAGTAGGTCGGGCTTTTTCCCATTCATACCTATACCCAATCAATAGATTGGACTTTTTCCTGTCCATTTTTATTCTTCGTGAATTGTAACACTGCACTCGGGGTACAGCTGCCTGGAAAACTACAACTAAAGCTTAGCGGTCTAAAAGAGTATGTTAGCATACAACTAATTTGCATTAGTGAATACTTTCAGTTGTTAATGTAATTTTGTTTACTATCAACATAGAGGAAACAGTTATGTTAAACATATTTGAAAACGGTTCACTGTAAATTTAATTCACATGTTTTCTCTTCAATATCTGATCTAAACCACAGCATGATCACAGTTCTCTGGTTATGTTTAAACAACTCAAAGCACTTATTTAAGGTTATGGAAAGATTGTGTTCTTATATTATATTAAATGGAAAAAAGTCAATTCAAAACCACTGTCTTTCCCTAGCCTTAACCCAGTGTTATAGTAGCCTAAACCTAGAGGCAGGTCTCAGAATGCTAACCCCATATTCCAGTATCAAAGTTATATGCTTACATCCAGTCATCCACCCCAAGCTCCTCCATGTGACTTCTGATCAGTAAAAGAACGTAGCGTTTCCCTCTAAGACATCAATAAAGATAGACATAAGAGTAACCCAGATGCACTGTGTTTTCAATGAAAGCTATCGCATTTATGAATTCACTTATTGGATGCCCTGTATAATTTGAAGGGAGCTGAAAACTATAATTAACGTTAAAAAGGTAGGTGTAATAAGGTATGGCTTTAGCCTACACCTTTTCGGGTTTTTGTTTTGTTTTGTTTTGTTTTTGTTTTTTTTTTGGTTTTGATGCTAAAAAAGCATTAACTTAATGTTTATTTATTGTCTATGTACCAGGATATTTGAGTTTATGATAATAAATAAAATAAAAAAAATAGTATGATAGAGTTAAACTAAATTAAACTAAGCTAAACTAAACCTTTAGCTGTCAAACAGCTGTCAGTTATGGAGGGAATTCTTTTGAAGAAGGTGTATTGGCATTGACTTCAATTTTCTTTACATTGCTTTAGCTTTATGTTTATTGGCATTTTGCTGACTTGCTTCTGCAGTGTTTTGTGACAGAATTGTCAAAGCTCAAACAATTCCAACATTAAATTCGTGATTACTGGTTTGTGCATTTTTATGCCTCCACGCCAGCAACAGCCGTGGTCGGAGGCATTATGTTTCAGGGTTACCCGTCCATCTGTCTATCCCATTCTCATGAACATGATATCTCAAGAATGCCTTGATGGGATTTCTTTGAATTTGGTAAAAACATCAATTTTAACTCAACTGATTAGATTTTGGTGGCCAAAAGTGACTGTGACCTTGCAACCATCCTATTCTCCTGAAAGCAATATCTTAGAAACAGGCGATTTCTCTAAGACTGCAAGGGAAGCTCAGCTTCCCCTAAAATGTCAATAATTGAATGGTCAAATATGTACGGTTGTGTTAGCATTTCATTGACTACAAATGCGCTAGAACACGTTCATCTCGAAGACAAGTTCGTTCAGAATCAGCTACTTATCACAAATCGACTGACTCGATGTTGTTAACTTCTCATACATTCCCGTAGTGCCGTTTTCTTATACGGTCTATGGTCAATGCATTTGCCCGTAGAAGCTGAGCGTCCATGCACTTCAATGGGACTGCATGGAACAGTTTTTTTCATTGCCTCGAAACTCGACGGTCATTGGATAAATGCCACGATTTTGTCCCGCCCCCGGACGCTCAGCGTCTGTGGGGGTGAATGGAGCTGTGGGTGGGCCTCAGCTGAGCTGGACGCTGAGCTTCTGCATGATGATTGGAGGATCAGTCGAAAGGCTGAGTCCCGTTTTGATTGACAGCTATTTGAGATATACACCGTCACTTGACAGCTCAGCTCAGTCCCATTGCGGATTTTGCAAGTGGAGTCTTCTGACAGAGTGCCGTTCAGGTGTTTAAACCCATCTGAAAATCTTTGAGATGTGTTTTGCTGTGGTTCTATGGCATGAGTTTGGTTGAAAAATGGCTTCAATTAAATGTTCCTTTTATAAGTTACTGCCTCGCTAAAATATGACAAATTTTATGATGTAAATTTAAAGTGAGCTTCCCCTGTTTGAAAGATCTGCAGCCGCCACTGCTTAGAAATGCCTTGAGGAAATTTTCTCAAATTTGGCACTTAAGTCCACTTGGACCAACTCATTACAATTTGGTGGTCAAAAGTCAAAGGTCATGCTGACCTTACAAAACATCTTTTGAGCTATAACTCAACTTCATTGTGACATCATGATGTTCAGCTTAAACACTTTTTTGGCCATTATTCAACGTCATATCTCAGGAACAGAAGGAGAGACATTTGGTCAGACACTGAATCTGCGACACTTATCTTGGGTGTCCACCTTGAAACTGTGCTTCAAGATCTTCTATGCTGACGGGTCGACGATGTGTGTAAAGCATTCATGTCTTTGAATTTTCAGCTTCTTTGCAGCAACATCCATATTTGAAGCATTGTCAGGTGTCATGGCTGAATATGAGTCTGGACAGACATGGATGTAAACTTTAGCTGCAACTTGAGTGGTTTGCAGAGGCATACAATGGCAAGGTGGTAATTCTAGTCTTTATATAGAGCCTGACTTTGGATAAAACACTGATGCATCATCTATAATTATGAATAAATGTATGTGTAGATAGGTCAGTGCAGAAGCCTTTGAATAGAGTGTGACTGACATGTAGTGGAATAAAAGCAATTAAATAGATCCAGTTGACACCAAAAGCAATTTCAGCATGCAATACAATAGCAAGTGATTGAAAAGCCTTATTTGAACACTATATCTACTGAATATGGGTGTGCCTGCCTTGACTGGCAGTACTGGATGTGATTAAGGTGTGATATTGCTGCTGGAACAATAGAAAGAGGGGTGGGGGTATAGATGGACAGGGATTGGAGACTGGGGGAAGGCTTTCAATTCAGCCAAGTGTGAAGGAGCTGGCGGTGGAAAGTGAAGGAGGAGGAGACAGAGAGACTTGATGCTAGTACGAGATAGACTGCAGCAGTCTATGTCAGTCCCCTGAGGAGTTTGTATGTGTTCATATATGCTGCCTAGTTGGTAAATGAAAAAACTGGAAACAGGAGAGTATTTATCTTGAGGTAGATATAAACATAGAGAGTTTTAACTCTAAATGTCTTACCACTGTTTTTTTTTGTTTTTTTTTTAATTATATGAATGGTTTGGCTTTATACAGATGAAGTGGCTTTGAAATTCCACAATTCAATCCACCAAAATGCTTTTTGGGCTGTAGTGCTGTAAATCTTGTAATCTAATCTAATCTAATCTCTGCTTGACCAACAGACAATTTTAACAGTTCCTTCCAAAAAAAGATATGTTGCACCTTGCCTTGCAGTTATACCTTCACAACAGTGACTAAAACAGATTTGTAGACTTGAGACTTAACTTGAGCATGAATGCTTTACTTCCTTGAATAAAGCAAAAGTATTCAATTATTATTCAATTTATAACTTGGTAAAATTGTGGAATAATAAAAACTAATAACCACAATTTTCAACAGACGAGAAAGATTTTTTTAAAATTAACAACTGGGGGATGTCCCTAAAGCACTTAAGACTTGACTTGAGACCTGAGCTCTGAAAGACATAAGATATTTGAATGGGGCTTATTTTTAATGACTCAAGATTTAACTTGGACTTGCCCAAAAAGACTCTTTTTGACTCTAGACTTGAGACTTGTCTTCAACTTGAGTGCTTGAGTAAAGCAAAAGCATTCGAATGTCAACTCTGAACCTGGTAAAGTCACGAAATAATAAAAACTTGACAACCCAAAAAATATAAAACGCAAGTCTCCTTCCAAAACAACCTAAGGCACACTGTAGGATTTGTGCAAAATTAAAATGCCTCTATTTTAAATGCCAATATTGATTGATCTAGATGAATCTATATTGCCAGTTTTAATCTATATTGCCATGTAACATAAATGCCTTTTTAATTTTTGCACAAACCCTACAATGTGCCTTGGATTATTTTTGAAGATAACTTGCATTTTATATTTTTTGATTGAGAGTATATTTTACTGGAAAAACGAGCCCTTTACAAGATGAAACGAACATAGTGCACCTTAAGTATCCAAAGAGCACCTGTATGTGACTACTACCAGAGACCCAGCAGCACTTATACTCCTTTGTCTACTCATTAATGCGATTCTTAATTTGTTAACATACCAGAAAGACTTTTTTAAAAGTTAACATGGAATGTCCTTCAAGCACTTTAGATTTGACCTGGGACTTGCTCTGAAGGACCTCAGACTTGACTAGGGCTCGTCTCAAATGACTCATAACTTAACTCAGTCTTGCCCAAAAGTACAGCTCTGATCCCTGATATAGGACTTGACTGGAGACTTGACTTGAATTACTTGACTTGTCAGCTGGATTTGTAATTCATGAACAAAGAACCTAGCTTAATGTAAGTGACTGTAGCCTGAATGTGTTTAATCATGGATATGGGCAGATATAGGTTTTCACAAATAGGCCTGTGCAGGACTCTGCCAGGACGTCATGTAGCCTGAAATGTCTATTATTTCTTCAGTCAGTCTATTTTTCTGACACCTCAGCAGTGTGGTTTAAGTTAGCAGTGTTACAGAAACAAGAAAGAGTGTCTCAGTTTACCTTGGCAGATAGATGATCTTGATGATAGCGACTGACACTATTGCTGTTCAGCAGTTTTGTACAGTGTCATATAACACGCTCCCACTGCTGTGGAGAAAACCCTTCAGTCATTTTATCTCCTGCTCTGTAAATACACCAGACCACCTACAGCTGGAGAGGAAGCAAGGTCCAGAAGACTTTCAGCACTCTCTTAATCCAGTGGGCTTGACATTAATAAAGACTGTCAGACTGAATGCAGCCAATCAGAATAATTTTCCAGGATGCCTTAGTCTATAAATATGGCAAGCTGATAACTTACCATCTGTCCTCTGTTTACTCAAATTTCCTGTTTCTTAAACGACTTAATTGAGGTTTGGATTGCTGCAGACAGTTTCTGAAGGGTGTTGCATAGGGCATGCTCCTTATTTCTTTACCAAACAGTTGATTCTACATCTCTCGGGAGGTTTGAAGGTATCAAGGCAAAAGTAATTTAATGTATAGATTAGATGTTAGAAGAACCTGGGAAGGGAAATGAGGACATTTGATGTTTACTAAATTAGTACTTAAGGTTATAGCAGGCTTTTCAAACTCATCATAGTTTGAAGTGACCTTGCTGCTACGCTGTCAGTTATATGGTGGGTTATTTGTCATTCTAGCTTGTTCCTCTCAATTTGTCATTCTGTTCTCTCTGTCTCACTTATATTCATATTTCTGAAACATTCAGCAGAGCCTGCAAAGAGTCACCTGGTCGAGAAAAGGACATAGAATGTAGAGGTGCATTTTGGTCTTGAAATCTGTATTTGTTCTGCAGTGACTTTAGTTTCCACTGTATAAATGCTGCATAACTACATTTTTTAGATTAAAAAATGGTGGGCCACAAAGTTCAATTTTAGGCCCACTGTTGTTCAGTCTTTATATACTGTAAGTGATATCTGTGCCTCTGCAGAAAACTCCAGAGCACATCTTTATGCTTTTGCCCCATCTACGGGGGAAGCTGTATTAGACAATCAATGTGCATTTGACTGCATGCAGAAGTCCTTAAACGATGTGGCACCATGGCAAGGGTGGAGTAATCAGTCACCAGCTGTGGTCCCAGTTGAGAGGATCTTTGTGCTGTACTACTATCCAGCTAGCGATTGTGCAAGTGTTGGATAATAAACTGCGTGACCTCGAATGCCTGCGTCTGTTTCCAAAAGGATATAAGGAACTGTGATATTCTTTGCTTTACTGAAACTTGGCTAAATTGATCGAACAGAGCTGAGGACTCTAGCGAGAGAAGGAGAAGAGGCAAGGGCATTATTGTGAATAAGGACTGGTGTGACAGTGTGGGTGTGAGGTGCTGTCCAGTTCCACATTCGGTGGGAGTGACCATGTGGCCATCTTGTTGAGGTCAAGATATGTAAACAAACTATGACGCATGCCCCCAGTGACATGGGAGATGGAGCCAATCGGAGTCTTAAGCACGTTCCAGGACACCACTGTCAATTTTAGCAAAGACCTCAATGAATTCATTGAGTGTGTGATGGATTTATTTTGTAAATAACAGAAGCAACTGCACCCAAAACTACAGTTAAATCATATCACAACCAGAAACCAGAAATTTAAGATATTACCATTCAGCATATTTCAAGTCCAACTCTTCAATAACGCAAGTCCAGCCATCAATATGACCATTATGCACAGTTATGATAATTTACAGTGCCTGCATCATTAATTTATCTGCAGTGATATCTCAGTCATCATCACTAAATATTTGAAAAGTAATTAGTAATTTAGTTTGCAGCCTTTACATTGAAACGGACTTAACAAATATAGTTCATAATAAAGGATAATAAACAGCAATGTGATGACTCCAATGTGAACAACACGAATTATGAAACTGATCATACACACAAGTAATTATTTAAAATTGAGTTTTAATGTGCTTCAACTCCTGGCCTTCATCAGTAGATGGCATGGAGATGGTTCAGTTGTTATCATGTGACCTGCTGTACCAAATCATGGAAGGTGAATGACAGCTGAAAGCCCCAGAAATAATTAAGTGAGTATACCTCGAGTAAAAAGAATTTTTTTGCCAAACTACATTATTGCCACTCGATAATGCCTGGAACAGTAGGAAAAAATACAAGTAAAAACTTTGTAGTTCAAACTAGCAAAAACATTGGTATGTCCAGTGTGTGGAGACTGTTAGGCTCAGGCAGCCCTCTGTGATGTAGAGCTAACCTGTATGATGTAATCACTCACGTCAAATCATCCTCTGACCTTACTGACCAGTGTTTGACCACAGCTTCACTACAGTCTGCAGTACACCTCCTCTCTCACACACAAACACACAACCCTCTATTAAAAGACTTTCATTTTGTGGCTCTGACCTCTGCAGCAACTCGCCTCCCACTGACTTCCTGATTGAAGATTGACCTTTCCGTGGAGGCTGAGGGGTTCACTGGGGATTTGGGGAGATTTGCTGTGGTGTAAGATTCAGTTTTTTTATTGGACTGAAGGACTAGGTGGATATGCTTGGAGGCCTTTATAAAGGACCATTATATGTCGTTCTGTTTTAATAGTACCCTGGTTCCAGTTGTGTATCTTTCCTGCTTTGATTGTGTTTTGAACTGAGTCAGAAACCTCAGGCATCTGTCACAAGCTCTTCTGCTTTAGTTGCTTTTTTACCAATAGCCCCTTTTCCACCAACATTCCCAGGAACTTGTATTACCAGGAACTTATTCACCTAGGTAAAAGAGTTCTGGAAAATTTATTCAAATCAGGCTGAAATGATTCAGTGTGTCCCCTCCGCCAGCTTGTCGGCTGGTACTATAACATTAGTGCTGGTAGAGAGGGGGTGCTGTTTGTCTCAGCCAGCAGCTCTGTTTAAAAGTATTTTAACATAAGACTCAAACTAAGTCAGTCTACATACAGATAGCTGTCATTTGAGCTTATTAGTAACAATTCGCTGTTAGCCGAGCGTGCTGTCTAAATCAGCGTGTTAGACATAACGTTAGCGACGGTGGATGAGAGACTGTGGGCATATTTAATATCTCTGTCCACATGTTTACATGTTCATGTTGCTGAACACATGTATTGATAAATAATTGGCTTCTTACTCGCTAAGGATTAATTCAATTTACAGTAACAAGTGTAGCTGCCATCAGCTCGAGTCCTTTTTGAGTTTGTTTCCACTGTGGCTGCCGCTCGGCTGCTCACTGCTTACCATAGCATGTAGGTGTGTGTGTGTCTGTATGTTCAGCGCCGGCACAGAGCACAGAGGAGAGGCTGCAGGATGATAATGAATTAAAATTGTAAAAGTGCCGTTAAAAGAACCAATACCGTTAGCGCTCATCAATACTACGGTAGAAATGTTTATTTGTAGAAAGTTTGCAGCCACACCGGCAATAATAATAATAATCAGCGCTCTTCAGCAAACAGCCCTGCCCCTCAAAGTTCCTGGTAATCTGAAAAGTCCTACCCCACTACTAGGTACTTTTTTCAGGGGAATTTGGGGGTAGGAGGAAATTTTTTTCCCCGGGTAATTTCGGTAGAAACACTCAGAGGCGACAATTACCCGGGTAAATGAAAAAAGTTCCTGAGGTGGAAAAGGGGCTAATGTGTGTTTGCAGGTGTGCACTTGTGTGTGTCTCTTTACCTACCAAAACCTAGGCCACTTCGTTCAAAGGCCTCAGCTTGTTTGGCCCGGGGCTGAGAGCTCAGGTGCAGAGATAAACAACATGTGCATTTTCCATCCCTAATTCTCCCTCTGAGTTTTGATAAAAATAGAGGGTATTCCTGCCAGGCCTTGACTTTTGACTATAACAGGATATTAAAGCTGTCCTTTCAATCCTGGAGTCTTGATTGATTTGTTCACCTGTACATGTTTTAGCTGCTTGAATGTATCCTGGGGAAAACTGTCGATCCATTTTTCATGTCACATTTCAGACAAAATCAACCAGATCTTGGTGAAGAAAATGATACCTCCTACTACTTGGCACTACTGCAATGGCATTTTCAAAATCACACTGACTCATCAAAGAGGTAGACTTAAAAGAAACAAGTTGGAACCCTTATCTTACCCTTACCTGCTGTACAATGGAACCCTGATGCATGCCTTTTGAAAATGTGCCTGAATGCAAGAGTTCTGCAGTAAAATCAGAAGGGAGCCATTATATTTGGTTTGGTTTGATTGTTTTAACTTTGGCCCTAAGACATGGATTTGGGGCATAAGAGAGTTTCCTATTCCTTTTGGACATATGTGTTTCTTAGAAATATTGTTACGTAGTGCTGACAAATGAGTTTTGCAAATGTTGAAATGTAAAAACTGATACTTTGCAGCAGAGTATCAGTTTCAGATTGCTGGTTCCATTTTGGATTGGTTTCCCAAATGGCAAAATATCCAGATTTGCTCCAGCATCAACAATTCTCTGATCAAATCTTATGTGTCTCCTCATTTTTTTTTTATATTCAAAGAGCAATGGGAAACTTGTAGGTAACAACTTCTTATTTTTTTCTCATTGGTTAAAATGGCAGCAGTGGCAGATTAGATTAGCTGTAGCTAATAATCTTTCACTCTGTAATGGTTTGAATAAAATGTTTGTCTGATCTCTTCTTAAGTTGCTTTCTGCAGCCCATGATAGCCAAAGCAGCATGGAGCATGGTTTGAAAAATGGATCCATTATTTAATTTTAATTCGATAGAACTCAATGAAACCCCGTCCCAACGTTACAGATATGGCCAGTATGGGTGGTTTGCATTGGTAAATGGTAAATAGACTTGCATCTGTATTGCGCCTTTCTAGTCTTCAGACTACTTTAAGCACTTAATATAACATGCCACATTCACACATTCACACACACTTTCATACACTGGTGGCCAAGGCTACCGTACATAGGCCACCTGCTTATCAGTTAATGGTTCATATGATATCTAACAAATTAGTGTCCCAGCCCATTAAGTTTAGGAAAAGGATTGTGGTTAGGTGTTGTCACGTTACGTACTTATTGTGAAATTACTCAGGTTAGGTTTAAGAAAGTAATGTTATGTAGGTTAGGTTTAGGAAATCAAGGTTATGTAAACTAGGTTAAGGAAAAGAATCATGGTTGGGTGTTGTCAAGTTACATGCTTAATGTAAAATTGCTTAGATTATGTTTAGGAAAGTAAAGTTACATAGGTTAGGTTTCGAAGAAGACGTTTATGTCATCACGTAAAGTTCTGTACTTAGGGTAACATGACAACATGACGACGTACCTTAACATAATTAAAATTCACTTGGTTTCACACAGGACATGATCCCCAGTCTCTTAAGAAAGTCCTGTGCTTGTTTGTCCCATCCACCACCACAACCTGCCTTCTTAGGCAGACTTTCGCTGTTTATACTACTTTCTTCTTCTTAGAAGAAGCTTTATTGTCACTGCAATAAATACAGTGAAATTTTGTTCGGTGCTCTCTTGTAGCAGCTACAATGTCCTTGTCATAAAATATACTGGGGGGGGTCATGGTTCCTGTAGCAGTCTCTTCACAGGCATGGGGAAGAAGCTGTGTTTCAGTCTGTTGGTGCGGGCTCTCATGACTCCAAGTCTGCCAGAGGGATGGCTGGTGAATAGAGAGTGTCCTGGGTGGGCGGGGTCATTCCGAATCTTTGTGGCCCGTCGGAGGAGGCGGCTGGAATAGATCTCCTCTAGGCGTGGAAGTGGGGAGCCGATGATCCACTCAGCCGTCTTGATGACCCGCTGTAGTTGTTTCTTTTCAGATGCAGTGCAGCTGGCGTACCACACCGTACAGCCATAGGTGAGGACACTCTCTATTGTGCAGTGGTAGAAGTTTCTCAGCAGAGGTGGAGGGAGTTTGTTCCTCCTCAGTGTTCTTTACTTTCATTAGTGCATTGGTCACATGATTATAGCCTTAATCATTATGGGAGTGATATACAAATCACTGGCTCGCGATTATGTGGGTTATATACGAATTTTGGTGCGTTACTTTTCGTAGGTATATGTGTGAACAGTGCGTGAGAACAGCCTAAACATTCACACACACTCACAGAGCCATCAGGAGCATTTCCCACTAACCAGGGGCTGTAGCATTCAGGAGCCCAAGGAATCGTCCACATGCAGATGGGAGGAGCTAGGGATTGAACCAATGATCTTCCGATTAGTGAACGACCCACTGCACAATTTGCAGTTATGTTTACCATAAGCATATTGGCACTAATTGTATTAATAAAAATGTTTGCTATTGTTTAGTTTGTTATCCATCTAATTTCAGTTTTGAGTATTGGTGATTGTTCATAGTTACTATATATATATATATATATATATGTGTGTGTGTGTGTGTGTGTGTGTGTGTGTGTGTGTGTAGATATAGATAGATAGATAGATAGATAGATAGATAGATAGATATGTAGTTGATAAAAGCAGGTATATCCTGTAATTTTGTTTGTTTTATTTAATTCTTTTATCAGCCTTCCATTAATTGTGTTTACATTAATAATTAATACTGGTATTTACAGTTTCCTATGCTATGCACCTGCCGTTGAACATATGAAGGTGCTACGCACCTGATTAACACATAAACTGTAAAAAAAATTCATTGGCCCAAGAAGGTCATGACAACATGTTGAAACCACCACTGAGCGCCACAGGAAATCATTCCTGCCTGTGGCCTGTGGTACAACTCCTCCCTCTGAGTTGCCCTTGGACTGTTAACCACTGTCAGTAACTCAAAATAAATTATATTTATTTTTAAATAATCTGTGCAATAACTGACTACATTGTTCAGTCTGTAACCAAGGTTCCTGTATATATTGTAAATTATCTTGTGTGGTCTCCACATATATATTTTGTAAATTATCTTCTTATATTTCTTATATTTTTACTTCTGTTTGCACTATATCTTCTTTCTACACTTGTTTGCACTATATCTTCCTCTTTTTACACTTGTAAGGAGCACCTGTAACGAAAACAATTTCCCCTTGGGGATCAATAAAGTATTTCTGATTCTGATTCTGATTCTGAACCTGTGATGTATTTGTGAATTAGTTATCCAGAAGTGGTAGCAGTTGTGACGACAACATGTTTACCTTCTTTCTTTGGCTTAGCCTTTCTTTCCCTTAACCTTCTGATTAATCCGTCAGCCTCTTTCTCACATCGCCTTCCTCGTTGTCTCCATTTTACTTTTTTTTATTTTTATTTTTTAATATCTCTCTCTGCACTTTCCCTTTTTTCCCTGCCTCCTCCCCTCACAGTCCATCTGTGTGTTTGGAGGCATGAAGCCATGAAGCCTTAATGACAGACTAGCCCACAGTGGTTGGGCTAATCCAGTTAGCACAGCTCTGTAGCGGGGCCCATTCACTTTGCCTCACCACCAACATCAATCAATCAATCAATCAATCAATCAATCAATCAATCAATCAATCAATCAATCAATCAATCAATTTTATTTATAAAGCCCAATATCACAAATCACAATTTGCCTCAGAGGGCTTTACAGCATACAACATCCCTCTGTCCTTTGGACCCTCACAGCAGATAAGGAAAAACTCCCCCAAAAAAACCCTTTAACGGGGGAAAAAATGGTAGAAACCTCAGGAAGAGCAACTGAGGAGGGATCCCTCTTCCAGGACGGACAGACGAGCAATAGATGTTGTACAGAATTGACATAATAAATTAACAGAATCCATATGACACAATGAGACATAAAGAGAGACAGATATTATATTAATAGTATAATTATATATGTATGTGACAGTAATCATATGTGTATAATAACAATACAAGTATGACTAATAGTAACAGCAGCAGTGGGAAGCATCAGGTAGGAACACGGCAGCAGCAGCACAACACCACACACCATCCAAGCATCAGTTTTTGTTTCTGTTAATCCCATTGACACGGCCTCGCCACATGCTACACAGACGTCTATACGGACGCTCCTCAATATATCTGCCCTTCACATACAGATGAATGGTCACACACAGAGTGAGACAGGACATCCTGCTAAATCTGTTGCCTTGGAGTAAAACCTGAATCCCCCCCACTGTGGATTAAGAATGGTTGAATGACACCTCTTGCTGTGTAACATGATAAAGCAGTAGTGTGACTGGGAATGAATGATATTCATGCTTTTATTTGATTCTGTTATCATTTTTCAGCACACCCTGTCAGTCAGATATCAGTGGATGTTGGTGGCATCCTCTGCATGTTTTCTTTGGCAGATTTACTCTTGTCAGTCATTACAGTGTTGCTAAGACAAGGCTTCCTATTGTCAGGGCTAAAAAAATAGACTTGATGTTGAGTATGCTTACCAAATTCAAAATGGATCCATGCCATACCATTGTACCATTTAGATGATTTCTTTAATAAAAGCATGTCATTAGTGCCAGACCATGTGTCAAGCCACACTTTGCATAGTTGATACCAGGTTCAACCCGATAATGGCCCGACATGACAATTGTGGGGTGTCAGTAGTGAAAATGAACAGAGAGTGTAACAACTGCTCATTTTATCCCTCATCGTGTGTCATAGTGGAAGCCAACCAATGCAGCATCTGGGATGCCTCACAAGGTCCTGACAAAGGGTCATGTCAGAAGCTACAGGAAGATACATTTTTCAGCCATGTAGTGCGGATTAAGACCTATTTCTATCACAATTTATTATGAAAGGAAAGTTAAAGACAGCCTTTTGTTGCACATAATTAACTCAAGAAACACAAGTTCAGTGACTGATTCCTTAAAAAAGCAATTTCATCTGGTCTCCAGCATCTGCCCTAAACATGTTGTTAACTATACAGACAGTGTGATGCTAATAGCTGAGCTATCCTCAAGGGCTTTATGGTAGAAACATGCTTTTCCACTCACTCAACGGGAAGGGGATCTAGATTAGAGCCTTGGGACAAACTTCAATAACTGTCTCGTGATCAGTATTTACAGTTAGCTCCCAGCTTGTACTGAGTTTGAGGCACTGGCTAGAAGAAAAAGACGTAAGCCTCTTTCTCACTGCACAAAAAACCTGCTAATACATTTGGCTTTTTAATAAAATGGGAAACGTTACAGTTTGCATTCGCACTTTCGTCAAATGGCTTTGATCAACATTGATGGAAAGACCTGGGAGAGTGCACTAATTTTAGCTCCTTTATAGGCAAGATGCAATGGCTAGTCACCACAAAATACAGTCCATCTCCACCCAAGCAGCGCTCAAACATCGAGCCAAATTAGTCTGCCTAGGGTTTGAGAGAGAGACTGAAGAAATATGACATATATAAAAAGAAGTAACTATTTGCACTGACCTCCATGCTGCTTTCTGCTGTTTACTTACCTGTTTTCTGGCCTGTCCGTGACATTGAACGTAACACATGAGTAAGACAAAACATAAAGGCATACTCATCTGCAGCAGAGCCATGTACACAGCTCTAGTCTACTGACAGTGGGAAAGGAGTCTATACCCTATTTTGCGTGTGTTTTCCCGCGTTTAAAACCTCCCTCATAATTTCAGTGGAGCTGCATTCAGGAGTCTGATTCAGATTCAGATTCAGATTCAGAGTACTTTATTAGTCCCAAACAAACAAAAAAAAAAAGACACAGTACAACAGCCAACACCCACAGTCCAGCATCATTACATCAGCAATAACAACGGCAACATCCACACCAGTGACAACACAGCTGAGGGATGCAAATGAAGAATAGAATACATAAAATAAATAAATAAAATAATTCACAGTTTGCAATAATTTACAGTGTAATAATCACAGTTCATTCTGTAATTGTGCATTTAGCAGCCTTATGGCAGATGGGATAAAAGAATTTGCATAGCGGTTTGATTTCACATAATACTGCCGACCTGAGGGCATGATTACAAAGTCACTGGCCAGAGCGTGATCAGGGTGGGATAATATCTTGTCTGCTTTCTGCACCGCTCGTGGCTTCCAGAGAGAGCAGAGGTCCTTAAGCTGGACTCCAGTCATTTTTGAGTACACTCTGATGATGTCATTCAGACACTTCTTGTCTTTCACAGATAGACCACCAAACCAGCATATAAAAGAAAAAGTTAAAAGGCTCTCAATAAAAGTATGATAAAAAGTACACAAGATATTTCTGCTGATACCAAAAGAGTTTCCTCAGCAGATGGATCCTTTGATCTGCTCGTTTTAAAATGCTGTCAGTATTTTCACTGAATTTCAGTTTTGAGTCGAACACAGTACTCAGGTATTTGTACATTTGTACCATTTGAACCTCTTCACCATGGATAGTGCTTAGTTTGGGGTCGACACTGGATTTTCTGAAATCTATGATCATTTCCTTGGTTTTGGAGACAATAAGGTCGGGGAAGCTATCATCACACCATTTGACAAATTCTGAGAGGGCACTACCGTGATTTGATTGGTGGCCCTGAAGAAGAGACAGTAAGACTGTGTCGTCTGAAAACTTGACAAGACAGCTGTTTCCTTGAGAGGATCTGCAGCTGTCTGTGTAAAGAATAAAAAGCAGTGGAGAAAGGACACAGCCCTGGGGGGAGCCTGTGTTTGACAGCATGACAGAGGACATGCGTCCATTCACAAGGACCTGCTGCTGTCTGTTTGTTAAAAAGTTTAAAATCATCAGTAAAAACTGATCCGACAGCATAAAATGAGACGATAGTCTTTCGATTAAAATATGAGGCTGCATCTTGTTAAAAGCAGAGCTAAAATCAGCAAATAAAAGTCTGGCATGGGATTTAGGTTTTTGGAGGTGCTTGTACAGTCTGTCTAAAATGAAGAGCTTCGCATCCTCCACACCTTTCCCCGCCTGATAGGCAAACTGTAATGGGTCCAGTTTGTCTAAAGTTAATGATATGTTTCATCCTTCAGAATCTTTTCAAAGCTTTTCATTACTAAAGAGGTCTTAGTTCCTCGGGTTTTTTTGATTTTGGGATAGGTATTATTGTTGATTTTTTTCCATATAGTTGGTATCTGACCACTGTTTGCACACATTTGAAAGAGGGATGTGAAAATCCCACCCAGCTGGTCGGCGCAGTAGTGCAGTGTGCGTCCACATATGGCGTCAGGGCCAGCAGCCTTCCCTGTTTTTGTTTTTTTAAACAGGATTCTGTTTAGATCATTTAGAGGTGTCAGTGACTCTCTTACCTTGGGGACATCATCTGACAGGGGCCTTTCAAATCTGGCAAAAAACAGGTTAAAAGCATCTGGCAGATCAGCATCGTCTACACCCATTATCCTAGTGAGTTGTCTGGCTTCACTGGTGGGCTGGTTAATAGCTGCCATAGATTTGATACCTTGCCACGCTGCTCTTCGATCCCCCTACTGTACTGATTTTCAATTTTCCTTCTGTACTGTGTTTTTGCCTTCTTTATTTAGTTTTTTACTTCTCTGGACACTGCTTTCTTTTCCAAGGGGTCCCCAAGATAAAATGTCTTTTTCTTTTTGTTGATGACACTTTTTAGTTCTTTAGTTACCCATGGCTTGTTGTTTGGATAAATAAACACCTTTTTTGTTGGGATAACTGCATCAACACAGAAATGTACATAAGCAGACTCAGTCAGTTCATGAATGTTGTCACAGGCATCATAAAAACATTGTCTGTCTGAGTCTGTCTCACTACCAAGCGTTGAACAGGACTGATGAGAGAAATCTGACACACTGGACATTACAGAAGTTAGCCCTGGGGTCGACAATGTTGTATACAACAGAAAATTCAAATATATCTGATGCAAATGTTGGATGCAAGAGAATTACTTTTTTTTTGCCCACAAGCTAACCGCTGTGCCATTTCAGCAAGGGCTCTGATGTGATTGTATCCCTTTGAGAGGCTTTGCAATCCAGCCTTTAACTGGTTTGAATTTGCCAAATGCAGACCGCTACAGCCGCCGACTGAGGGTCCATCTCTAGAGGTGCTGCCCGCTCTTCTTGCATAATTTCAAATTCTGCTGTTTGTTTTTTGCCCTTCCCCAAAAACTGCATACCCCAGCTTTAAGTCTTATCAAGACAGGTCAAAAGCATAAAAAGGTTATCTGGCTGTAAACATGCAGCTTTAACCCTGGCTCATTAAATTAATCGGTAGGGTATCTAAGACTCGACAATCCTGCTACCCCACAATATTGTCAGCAGCAGTGTGTGTATGTGTTGTTTAGTGTTTGGCTCACATTCCACAGTTTGTGTGTGTCACGGGGTTACATTCATGGGAAGTGCCTGGCTGAGAAAGAATTAAAGGCTGTTTTATAAATGACAAGGCCTGTCATACATGTGAGAGCAGCGCTGGAGTCCTGACAAGTCACTGAGCCACAAGAACCAAATGTGAAAAGGCCAGTCTATTCATCAGCACAGAAAGATGGCCTTGTTATGCAAGACCTTCCACTGCACCTCGTGTTCTTCCAGCCTTTGCTTCTCAGAAATGACACAGAGGGAAGAAAGACGGGCGATGCTGTCATCTGTATCTTGGAGATCTTTGTTGATGTCTTGGTCAGAGTCAGAGTTCCGATGAAGTAATCAGATAAGAATTTAGTCAAATTCAATAAAGGGGTCAGAGGAGAAGAGCTCTGATGTGGAGTCTTCTCCACAGCTGGAGGTTACAGACAGTTTAATTGGTCAGACTGACATGGTCAATTGGAGACACAGCTTATTTTTCACATTAACTGCCTGATTTATATTCCAACCCAGCCTCTTCAATTCTGTTTCATTAGTGTAAATTACACTAGTGTGAGTTTAAGCTTCCAGCCCAGTTGAGTTTTTGAAAACAGACTTTTTTTTACTGAGGTGAACGCCACATACAGTAGAGTTTCCTTGTTAACGGTGTCTACAATGTATGGAGGCATATTTGTACCTACGTTATAAGTGTAAGACTCGATTTTTAGAGTACAGATTTTTTTTAGAAACACATAAATTAAGATAAATAAGATAAGGTACGTCCTCATTTATTCCCAGAGGGGAAATTTGGTCATTGCAGCAGCACAGAAATTATCATAATGCAGGATATAAATTTGAGCAAACAAACATCTTTTCTGTGTTTAATTATTTTATTTGCATTTTCTATTATCCACATAAATGTATGATAATAACGTAAGAATTTCATAAAGCTTACCAAAATTGTATGAACTCCTTTGGTGTGGCTGTGATGTGCCTACTCCATCCAGTTACCAATCTCCCAGTGCTTTCCTACTTCCCTAATTATAATACACCTACTAGTGATAGGATTGGGTCAAACAAACTCTGGACTTTCATGCAGGAGCCTGCTGTTCATGTCCCTTTGAAACCAGACTTCAACTGAGGACTTGTATGTACCAGTACTAGTATGTGTAGCATGCTACGCTAGTGATGAATGTCACAGTGAAACATCCCATTGCATAGCTAGAGAGCCACTGTTTTAGACATGTCCATGCACAAGTTCCAGAGCCGCCATTTTAGATGTGCATATGCGCAAGTTCCAGAGCCACCATTGTAGATGTGCCCATGCGTAAGTACCAGACCCTCAGTTTTATATTGTACGGACGAAGATTTTAATATATATTATAGGTCTTTTTTTGTAAAAAATAATGTTAGCCTTGGATTTGCAATTTCTTGTTTAAATTGGAAGTATGAAACTTTTCAGCTAGCTCGCACAATAGCTCATTATCTAGCACTGTCTGCCAATCAACTCCTTAATCATGAATCATTACAAAATGTAGCCACTTTCACCACTGTTCATTTTAGGAGGACCACTGCAAGGACACATGTTCTTAGTTCAGATTATCAAATGGAAAATTGATCATAGATACTTGTGTCTGGCTGCCAGCATTAGCTTACTGAAAAGTTGTCTATTTCCATCCAGACCATCCGTTTTAGCACTCCTCCTTCTTTAACAACCATGCTTCGTCTAAAAATAATACGAGTACTACTTTGTGCATAGATATTTCTCCTTTTTTTCTTTTTTGTTACTTCTAAAAAGTCTTTCTTAAAGTCTTTTTTTGACAGACCCAGTTTTAGTGACACATATAATTCTTTATCTTTAACAATCCAACATTTCGACTAAAAATTATTTAAAAGAGAATGTCTAACTCCATCTTGGCAGTTTTATTCTACACAAAAAGGTTTATCGTACAGATAAACAGAATGGAGCACATATGTAGGGATAATTGCAAACATACAGATACTTTAGAGTACAGAATAGATTGTTGTTTGTTAACATTTCATTCTACTAAATAATCCTATGTGTGTGCAGTTTATTTTTCTGTGATAAAAATATTCCATTGCTCGCTCATAATTTCCATACAAATGTCTCATTTACATTTTGTTACTGCTTGCTATTAGAGAGGTTTACATTCAATGACAATTGATCACTACGTCCATACATAAATCCACCTCTATCTGAATAACACGCAGGATAGAAACTGTAACAGCGTCAACTTTAATCACAGCCTTGTTCTGCACTGGTGCAATAATTCACAAAATGTTGGCAGGTAGTAGCCAATGGGAATGGGATGAAGTAATCTTATTGGTTCTCTTTCTACCCACTGAATCTCTATCAAATCACCTTTAATCCCTCCTCCTATCAAATGCATCTTTGCTTTCCTGTGTTGGTCTAACACATACAAACATGCCCTGCCTTCCCTTATGCATCCTTCACCTGCCCCCAATGTCTCTGAAGTTTTAACCCTTACAGTGCTGCCTCAGCTCTTTACAGGATCTTGAAAGAAAGAAAATGGTGTGTGTTGTACAAGAGATGCTGTTCCAGACCCACAATACAGCATATGGAAATGTATTCTCATGATGTGTAATGAACCACTGCATCTCCTTTAGCAGCCCCCTCCCCCACCTCTAGTGTCCCGAGGCTGTGGTGAATAATCACCATCCCACCCCCCTTAGCATCTTCTCCACCTCTCCCTTAGCCTCCATCCATTATTCAGTACCCCATGGAGGGTATGATGGTGTGTATGTGCGTGCATAAATATACCTGAGCATCACCCTTGTATGCTTTAACCGTTGTCCGTTTTTATCTGTATATGTTGGATATGCGTGCTGTCACAATTTTATGAGGGAATAGAGTGTGTTAGTATGTGTGCATACAGTATTTTTGTGTGTTTCTAAACAGGAGTGCAGGCTATAGGGGGATGATGAGGCCAAATGTCAGCCTCCCTCTGTGAACCGTATAGTTGAGCTCTGGCTCATAGAGATTTTATAGTTTCTATCATTACAATAAAGACCATGTTGTTTCAAATACAATGAGATGTTTGGACATATTTTCTGTGACTCTTAGATTTTATTGATTTTGTGATTTCACACCTCCCAAAAGTCACTCAGCTCAATAACATGAGGAGGACCTGAGGCTTTAAATATTTATCGTGATGCTGCTTTAGCTGTGGTGGCCCCTGCTGACAGAGACTCATTACTGCATGTATGCAATATTGCACAGATACCAGGGGGATTGGTATAGTGATGTAAGCTGAAAATGTCTTTGTAATGACAGCACAGGAGGAGTCCCTTGATTTACAGAAGACAAAAAAGGTCCATACAGTTCCTTGTCTATCTGTTATTTTGATATATATAAATAAGTAAAATTTGATGTGTTTTCGTGGGTTAGGGACTGTATGGGAATTATTAGAGAGGTAGGGGGCAGGATAAGGGGGAGACTTTTCAGTGTGGTTACAGGTTACACATTGATCTTTATATGCCAGGCTAGAGGCCCCATTTTACATTCCATCCAAAGCGGTGCACAGTGCAGCACGACTGTCATTGCTAGTTTCAGACTAACGCTTGTGATTTTAAGAAGTAAATGTACTCGCACCCTTCTGTGTGCCCATGGATGTGTAGGTCTTAAAATGAGGTGTTGTCAGGTGTAGAGTCCTGCATGGGTCCATTTTTGTAAAACCGGCATCTGTTCATACCAGTAACCAGACCCAACCTGTTACCCGTCATTATGTCTAAGTCAAAGCTGCACCCCCTTGTACGTGTTAATGAAAGTTCCCTGACACGACCCACACCCATGATTAAACACACACGCTACAGTCACTCACTTAAACCTGGGTTCTCCATTCTTGAATTACAAATGCAGCGGAGGAAAAGTCTCTTTCACTGGCTGCGCTCGACGCCGAGATGGTGAAAACATTCTGCACAATCACTTCCAGATCAGGAAACATTTTCACATGCTACTTCCATCACTATAAAACCTCAAAAAAATCCTACTTGGGTGTCTTGAACTCGGTGTAGGCTGCTACCTCATCCTCAGGCCGCAAAATTTAATGGCTGGAGTCCTCCATGTTGGTGACAAATGTGACGACGGGGTCAAAGCTCTGACTTGTGTCATTGACTTTCAAAATAAAAGAAACTGCAGCTTGATATGCTGGTTGCCTGACCTGGTGCAGGACTCTGGTGAGGCGCATTGTTTACATGTTGTTATTTTGGGGCAGCAGAGAGCGACTGAGCCACTGACCAACCAAAACCTGGTCTAAAGTCAGAAAGGTGCAGTGTTTTCCTATATTCCTATTTTAAGGTGGATAGTTTCTTGTTCCTTTATTCAGATAGTAAGGGGCGCCTACATAGACAGGTTCACAGCACGGCAGGTTCATAACAATTGTTGCACGATTGATCCTTTTCTTCCTATTTGATCATTTTTCCTCGGTATATGTAAATTATCAGCATTAAAAGTGGGGTTACATTACATTTGAAGAGCAGGCAAGACATTTTTCACACAACATTGAATATTATTTTAGAATGGAATCAGTGTCTCTTACAGAGACTGTTTTATTATGGGTTGTTTGTTGTTGTAACATATGTTACACCATTCATATCCAGTGAAAACTATCAAACAGACAAAAAATGCCAGTGTCACAGCTCAACCATAAATATGTAATCAGTCAGGCTGCATATATCCATCACATCAAATGATATCTCTAACAAAAAAGTCAACATTTCTGGCCTCAGTGCATCTCTGTAACCACAGATGCAGCCATAAGCAGATGATGCAACAAGCCTTATAAACCCTATAAATCCTCTTGGGCAGGATGGGTGGTTTGTGATTAACAGGTTGGCTGGACACTAATCTGCTCCTGAGATATATGGAAGATGATTTAGTTTCCACATGCAGCTCTGACTGGAGCCTGCAGTAGACTGGGAGAGTTCCAGTGACAGTAATTCCAGAATTTGTAGTATATTTTGTAGTATTTATAAGATACAAAAATCATAACAAATCACAAATAATTATCATCATCATCATCATCATCCATACACATGAATAATAATATATACTGTAATATCCAGTACAGTCAATACCACGTCACTGTTATGAATTTTACAAAGGTACTCTGGCAATAGTATTGCAATTCAATTAAGTCTGTACCTGTCAGTCAAATCACATTTGATGGTTCAAAGCGAATATTTGACTATTCGTTCTTTTTTTTCCGTAATAGAGTTTGAGAGTTTGAACAGGGTTCAGCGGAACGTTCAGTGACAGTGACATTAACATACGCTGCCACTTGGTTACATCATTAGAGAACACAATGTTTGTTTCCATAGTTCTGCGGATGACATGCAACTGTACATCTCTGCTCAACCAAACGATGCTGCAGCCATAAACTCCATTACTACCTGTCTTTTGGCAATCAGTAAATTGATAAGCAATAATTTTTTAAAGTTAAATGAGGATAAAACTGAAATCTTGCTTGTTGGCCCTAAAACAAAAAGAGAAATTCTGTTTGATAATCACAGGAATTTAACTCCCTGGATTTAATGTGAGGTTACAAGTCTTGGTGTGATCCTAGATTCAGATCTAAGCTTCAAGTCCCACATTAACAAGGTGATGAAGACATCAAACCTCAGAAATACAGCTAACAGAAACCATAGCACAACCATTTCTAAAAGAAAAGGATGCAGAGAAATTGATTCATGCCTTTATTTCAAGCCTACATGACTACTGAGAGACTTCAACTCATTCAAAACTCTGCAGCTCGGCTATGAACCAGAACCAAGAGGAGAGAGCACATCAGGCCAGTCTTAGCTGCTCTGCACTGGCTTCCTGTTAAGTTTAGAATTGATTTTAAGGCCCTCCTTGCAAACTCCTTTGTTAACTATTTGCTTCCAATAACACTGCGATAATCTGCTGCTGGTTTATTGGAGGTTCCCAGCAATGGCCAAAAGAAGATTGGGGATGCAGCCTTTGTCAATTACACCCCAAAGCTATGGAATATACTGCCTATAGATATCAGGGAAGTTAGCTTGCTAATTATTTTGAAAAGAAAGCTAAAAATCAATTTGTTCACTTCAGCCTTTAACTAGCTTTCCTGATACAGATCTGAAATGCTTTCATCTCACACTTCTCGCTGCTGCAAGTCTTTTAAACATTGTGTCCTTCTTATGATTTATGGTTTCACAATTCTATGATTTTATGATGTAATGATTTTATAATGTCATGATTTTGACTATGATTCATTTTATCTTAGGTTTTTTATTGCTTTTAAGTCTGTGTCATGTTTTTTATGTCCATTTTCATGTGAAGCACTTTCATAATTATTATTATTATTATCATTATCATTGCTTTTAAGTAAACAACCTAACCGCGTTGACAGCAGATCAGAAATTTTAACCACAGAAGACACTATGCAACTATTGTATCAAGCTGAGGGGCATGTGCATGTGTGAAATCAGTGGAGGTAATGCCCAAAAACTGGTTATGTTTTTTTTTTCTCATGTGCAAACTCAAAGCTTAACTGTGAGCATCACCAGTAATCAGTGAGTACAAGGAAAAGCTTTTACTAAACTTACTAAACTTTACATCATCCTTATCGCTGTAGTAGACTGAGCTTGACAACACCCTGCAGCTAATTTTCGTGAAATAACAGCGAGAATACAGTGTCATTCAAAGAAGCAATTACATTTAAACAAGCTAGGCTAGCCGTTTTTCCCCTGCTTCCAGTCTTTGTGCTAAGAAAGGCTTAACATGCCGATGCCCATGCCTAAAAATCAGTCTGGAGTGCCAACTTGCAGCTCTGTCCGGTGGACTGAGTGAGAATGCGGCAGGTGGTGTTTCCTATTACCTGTGTATGTTCATGTGTTTTTGTGTGTGTGTGTGTGTGTAGGTGTGTGTGTGTGTGTGTGTGTGTGTGTGTGTGTGTGCATACACACACTGGCTCGTCCTCCCTCCATTGTCTCTTTATTGCACCATTCTGATTCTAGGTCAGTAGAAAAGACTCCTCTATTTTCGTCTGCATAATCTCCTCTAAGAATGCACACACCCCTCATTGTACACACATCCGTGTGTGTGTGTGTGTGTGTGTTTGTGTGTGTGTGTGCGTGCGTGTTGACTGTAGTGTGTTAATACCTCCAGCACGTTACACACTAATCCACTCACAGCCACAGAGACTGTCCTACACTTGCACCTCTTCCCCCCTTTCCCCATCTCCGACACACACACATTACGTACAGTACGCACACTTCCATCCGGGCTGAGACACGCCAAGTCATACACACATTGGATATATTTCACCCCAGGGTGCTGTGGCCTCTTTGGAAGCACCCATGAGCACAGGCATGGTGGTAGGAGCAACAGGCCAGGTAAGCTTTGACTGGCAGCTCAGCCTCGCATTCTCACTGTCAAAAACTGGCTTTAAGATCTATTCTGGGCTCTGTGTCCTCCGTTATGTTGTTACTATATCATGAAACTGTATTACATGTAAACTGTGAGCTGAGTTTCGAAACATAAAAGTAATGAATGAAATGGCTTGGGTATCAGTTTTTAGCAGGAATATCACAAAAAGATCCCTGATTTGACTCAGTCAGTAACTCGTTACTCTCTCTGCAGAGTAATCAGTCCTGCATATACTACAACAACTGTTTACATCAGTGTTTTGAATTCAGCTCTGCATTGTTTGGATTAGGTGTGAAAAGTCTGCACTGTTTTGGACTTTATATATAAATTTAGTGTATAAGATGATGTAAAACGAATTTGAAATTGGTGAAGTTGCTGTGAATCAAAGCCAAAGGGTGAGACTTTGGTGTAAAAGAAATTTACAATACATGCAAATAACATGGAATTGTTGTGTGGAAGAACTCGGTGCAAATTTGGGGTTAAACTATTTTCATTTTTTGCATAATTGGTGGAATTTGAATTTGCTGTAAAATATTTCTGAATTTACTCCACAATTTGTTGTAAAACTAGTTTTTGGTAGAGTTGGTGTGAAGCAAAGCAGAAGTCAGTGTAAAAGTGGTGAGCATTTGGTATGCAATAAATTTGAAATTGATGTGAATTACGTGGAATTTTTGTGTGAACGAATTGGGTGCAACTTTGGGGTAAAGCTAATTTATTTATTTATTTTCTACATAGTTTTTATTCGCTGTAAAACGTAAATGATTTCACTCCACAATTTGGTGTAAAACCTGATACAAAAACCAATTTTTGGTTAGGTTGCTGTGAAGCAAAGCTGACAAATGTGGTGAGAATTATGCATTTTGTGTGTGTGTGTGTGTGTGTGTGGGGGGGGGGGGGGGGGGGGGGGGGGGGGGGGTGCGTGTGTGTGTGAAAGAAGTGGGTGATAATTTGGGGTAACACTTTTTTTTCATAAATTGGTGTTAAAAGAACTCCAATTTGCTGTAAAACATTTCTGAATCTACGCTACAATTTTTGGTACAGCTGCTGTGAGGCAAGACTGAAATCAGTGTAAAAATGGTGAGAATTTAGTGTACAAGCAATCTGCAATTAATGCAAGTTACGCAATGCATTTGCATCAGTGTGCAACACTTGACTTAAAGTACTGCTCATAAGAAACTGTAAACCCAATGTGACTGCACAGTAATTATTATAATCCGGTTAGACATTTGCAAAATATTGCTGCAAAATATTGCTGCTGATGTAGTAATAGTACTGCCTAACAGTAACGATTATGGGTAACAGTAATCAGAATCCTGCAGTACTTTTCAGAACATGACACCAACATTTTAAAGGGACATTGTGTAGGAATAACTCCCATCTTACGTTGAAATCGTGTATTGCATTCAAATGAATAGTGCACTCTAGCGCCTCACTTTTTCAAACACGTATTGCAACAACGGTAGCCGCCATGTGTCAAAAAGCCTCAACAACACTGATGAAGCCATGTCATCCTCTGCTATCCAATAAGTACACATATAACAACACAGACACTACACATACAGTGAAATCCAGTTATATTCCTCTGGTGGAACTGTATGTTTACGTGGTTTCAGTAGCTTTCATAGTCGCGGTAAAGCCGGACTAAAAGCCAGTGGGAAGGCTTTATAAGCTGGCATTTACTGTGACAAAAAGCCGGCGTTTACCGTGACTTTGAAAGCTACTGAAACCACGTAAACATACACTTCTGTACCAACGAGGCTGGTGTATTTTAGCAGGATCTACTGTTATGCTGCCTATGGTAACGAGCAACACTGTCTAACAAAACCGAATGAAAAAAGTTAGCTTTAGGCTAATTTAGGCAGTACAGTTGACTTACTTGTCAAGGAGAAAGCTGGCAACTTCAGCGCCTTTTAAAATCTTTCTCCTTCATGGGCTCCTTCCACCTGGGGAAGGATGCTCCTGTCACACTGCCTTTTAAGTTCCCTTTGTTGCTTTCTTGGCGATGGTGAAACCATCTCCTGTGCTGCTGCTGCATATGCATGGTCCTGTATTATGCTGCAGTAGTGCAGATTTTCAAACTTGCTGGGTAGTAAGCCTCTCTCGCTGATCTTCTCCTCCGGTGTCTCAATCACTTAGGTCATTCCTACTCTGCGCTGGCTTGCAGGGAAAACGCGTAGTTATTCCGCGTTGGTGCTATTTGTCCCGTGCTGGCGGCTGTAGTTTCAAGTTTGGCAGACCATCATGGAGCTTCCCACTGGCTTACCTGTCGTATGTATAAACAAATCTAAAATTCTTCGCTTAGGAGAATGTGTCAGATTAGCGGAGGTCATAATACACCAATGATAACACAAATATAAATGCAGACATCGATTTTGGCCAGTAAACAACAGAAAATGTTACACAATGTCCCTTTAAGGTTATTATGTATTTTGCATTATATATTTAAATATAACACGGATGCATCAAGAAGACTTTTTAAGGACCATATTTGTTGTCATTTGATTTTATTAGGGCTGACCTGAATGCTTTGAAGCTTTGAAGTTTTGATTGTTACCATGGTAATTGATGTTTTTGATCGCTCCGTTGTATATCTATATCTATATCTACACTGAACAAAAATATAAACGCAACACTTTTGTTTTTGCTCCCATTTTTCATGAGCTGAACTCAAAGATCTAAAACATTTTTTTTATATACACAGAAGACCATTTCTCTCAAATATTGTTGACAAATCTGTCTAAATCTGTGTTAGTGAGCACTTCTCCTTTGCCGAGATAATCCATCCCACCTCACAGGTGTGGCATATCAAGATGCTGATTAGACAGCATGATTATTGCACAGGTGTGCCTTAGGCTGGCCACAATAAAAGGCCACTCTAAAATGTTCAGTTTTATCACACAGCACAATGCCACAGATGTCACAAGTTTTGAGGGAGCGTGCAATTGGCATGCTGACTGCAGGATTGTCCACCAGAGCTGTTGCCCGTGAATTGAATGTTCATTTCTCTACCATAAGCCGTCTCCAAAGGCGTTTCAGACAATTTGGCAGTACATCCAACCAGCCTCAGAACCGCAGACCACGTGTAACCACACCAGCCCAGGACCTCCACATCCAGCATGTTCACCTCTCCAAGATCGTCTGAGACCTGCCAGCAGACAGCTGCTGCAACAATCAGTTTGCATAACTTTTTTGCATAAATTTCTGCACAAACTGTCAGAAACCGTCTCAGGGAAGCTCATCTGAATGCTCGTCGTCCTCATCGGGGTCTCAACCTGACTGCAGTTCATCGTCATAACCGACTTGAGTGGGCAAATGCTCACATTCAATGGCGTCTGGCACGTTGGAGAGGTGTTCTCTTCACGGATGAATCCCGGTTTTCACTGTTCAGGGCAGATGGCAGACAGCGTGTGTGGCGTCATTTGGGTGAGCGGTTTGCTGATGTCAACGTTGGATCGAGTGGCCCATGGTGGCGGTGGGGTTATGGTATGGGCAGGCGTATGTTATGGACAACGAACACAGGTGCAACTTATTGATGGCATTTTGAATGCACAGAGATACCGTGACGAGATCCTGAGGCCCATTGTTGTGCCATTCATCCAGGACCATCACCTCATGTGGCAGCATGATAATGCACGGCCCCATGTTGCAAGGATCTGTACACAATTCCTGGAAGCTAAAAACATCCCAGTTCTTGCATGGCCAGCATACTCATGAGCATGTTTGGGATGCTCTGGATTGGCGTATATGACAGCGTGTTCCAGTTCCTGCCAATATCCAGCAACTTTGCACAGCCATTGAAGAGGAGTGGACCAACATTCCATAGGCCACAATCAACAACCTGATCAACTCTATGCGAAGGAGATGTGTTGCACTGCGTGAAGCAAATGGTGGTCACACCAGACACTGACTGGTTTTCTGACCCCCCCAGACCCCCCCAATGAAGCAAAACTGCACATTTCAGAGTGGCCTTTTATTGTGGCCAGCCTAAGGCACACCTGTGCAATAATCATGCTGTCTAATCAGCATCTTGATATGCCACACCTGTAAGGTGGGATGGATTATCTCGGCAAAGGAGAAGTGCTCACTAACACAGATTTAGACAGATTTGTGAACAATATTTGAGAGAAATGGTCTTTTATGTATATAAAAAAATGTTTTAGATCTTTGGGTTCAGCTCATGAAAAATGGGAGCAAAAACAAAAGTGTTGCGTTTATATTTTTGTTCAGTGTATATCTGTCTATGTCTATATATGTTGCAATGTTATGCATCAACACTAATTATTATTAGTTATTCTCAGACAAGGACATTTAAACTTGTTAACAGTTTTGTGACTCTGACTCACTCTCATCCAATTACAGGCTTACCGGTATGCTAGCAAGATGTCAAAAAAGTCAAGCAACTGGGATAGTTTCAAAATTTGTAAAGCAAGACTGAAGCAGAATGAATGGTTAAATTTCATCATCAATGCACCTGACATTCTGCTGCTCTGCCCAAGTGCGCTTTGTGCTCAGGTTTCAGACAATGATACAAAAAGAAAAAAAGCTGTCCCTTCATGTCCGCATGATATATGGTCGGTCGCCATTATTATTTAACAGTGCCTGGTGGCATCAGGGGGAAAGGCGGCGGGACAACAACATAAGTTAAGGCAGCAGAAGTCAGAGTGGGGTGGGCGGGAGATGTGGTGGATGAATCCAACAAACACCGACTTTCACCCGGGAGGCCTGTGTTCACTTCCTGTAAGATTGTAAAGCCAAGCCTTGCACTTTTTTTCTATACGCAACCATGTGCTTTTGTTGCCTAAACTCAGCCACAAGCGAATGTTGGCTAAACATAACCATGTGTGTTTTTTTTAAGGAAAAAAACCATCAACATTGTATCAACATAGTGCGTTAATTTTGAAAGAGACAAAACTGTACATTTCCTGCTGAAACAGAAGTGTATCTTGAAACCAAACAATGCATGTAACAGGCTTAGGTTGACACGGCATCCCAGAACTTCAACAACCAGTGCACCCAGTGTACCTTGCAGGTCATGTCGACGTGGAAAGCCCATGACCAAATGTTGATATGTGACAAGGTTGGAGTGAGAATTTGTTGGTATGCCTTAAAACCATTAAAACCATAGTACCTACACATTATTAATGTGCTAACTTTTTGTGTTACAGATCTTCTTCTATGCAGTTGTTACAGTGTATCCAGTATTTACAGTGCTCATGCAGGGGACGTTGATGAAACCTCTGTAGTTGTAATGAGAGGCAACAATGGGCAGATTATAGTAGCTGTGTATAGCCATGTGTGTGTAGTGTTTTCCACCCAAGTTTTATCATTTGCACACAGCCCTCTAATGTCAAATTAGAGGAGGAACTGGGACATACTAAAGATGTATGTGTGTAAAGATGAATAATGCGTGGAGCAGTGAAGGGAGCAATGACTGATGATGTCATCAACGCCTCAGGGGAATTCAGGGATGGTTCATTTGGCCCAATCAGGCGGGGTGCTGATGAATTGACTCCCTCTTGCCACACCCACTTTCTCTCCTTCTTTCTCTCTTTGTGTCTGTTATGCTCTCTTGCCCTTTTGTGCCCACTATCAGTAGAGATGGGGACACTTGATCATTCAATTCCTGACATCTGACATTCAGATGTGCCCCACACACACACAAATACAACCTCTCATTTTTTACTGTGTGTGTTTGTGTGTGAGGACAGGTTGTACTAATGAAACCCAAGGGACTGGGTTATCCAACACACACACACACACACACACACACACACACACACACTCTGTGGAGAGCTTTTTTTCTATCATCCTTTGCTTTGCTGTCGCCGGTGACTACGCCCCACACCCTTGTTGCTAGGCAATGGGTGATTGGGTGATGGAGAGCAACACTGTGTTAGTGTGTTACTATGAGAAAATAGAGGCTATGCCTAGTTTTAAACCAATTATGATGGCACTGGTTGACTGTCCACGGTATATGCTAGCCTAACAAAAGAATAGAAAACACAATGATAGTAGCTGTATTATTAATATACTTAGCCCATTTAAAATCATATGTAGCTTCTGTGATATAGAGAAGATACTTGATATCAGAAATGATAGAGAGGGTGCGACTTTCCTTCTCTGCTGCTCAAGTACCCAGGATCTACAAATCAGGGTTCATCTCAGCCTCAATGCAGAATCTGACCTCAGACTATTCTCAGTCCAGTTGCCACAAGAAAATGTCAATATTGTAAATTTCTGCAAACGTATGTTACATTTGTATGTGCATACATATCATATCAGCGTTTGTAAAGTGACATAGTGTATGAGCTGATTTTGTCATCTCGTGGTGCAGGGGATGGTGGATGGTGTGACACCAAGGCAAGAAGCTTGCCAAGTTTTTTTTAAGGAGATGACAGCAATCTTCCTTGCTGTGATTGTGGTTATTGGTTATTTTAAGCCAAAACATGATCTTTTACTAATCATAACCAAGTGGTTTTTGCACCTAAACCTAACCACATTTTAACCGCAGCCTTGTTGAAATGTAAAGTTTCAACATACAGTATATTCCAACAGCACTCCTAATGAATCGACCAGCTCCAAACATAGAGAATCTGTTTGTGGCAGCAGATGTTTTAATTGTGGCAGGCCGCCACAAATAAATGAACAATGGCTATTCATTCATTTATTTATTTATTTAAGATTTTCATTTTTATCATTGATGAAGGCCTAAAGAAATTCCTACATTCTCCAATTGTAAAAATGTGTAGCCAGCTAAAATGTGTGTCACGCATAGCCTGCCGCCTCTTCCTCTACAGCAGTGGCTAGTGTTAAGCCTCCCTAGTTAGGCTTGCAATGGATTCCAAATCCATAAAAGGAAAATACAGAATTTAATAGTGCATGGATAGATTTATTTGCTTTTACCGCCAACGTTGCGATGTTAAAGTAGCAATAATCATCAAACAGCCCACTGCAGAGGAGCAATCTTGTGGTAAAACATATTTTTGAATGCTCATTTAGACCTATTTTTAATTTCGATAGGCTAATTTAAATCTAATAAGTAGGTATGCACGATAATATCGGCATATTATCTGAATCGGCCAATGTGCTTTTTCTTATTTCGCACAATGAATGAATATTATACACATTAAAAAGCATTATATTTTATGCCTCCATCTGCTGGTGGACCATCATGACATGCATGTATAATATAATGTTAATCAATTACAGAAGAGACTTGACAGTCACAATAACTAGGTAGGGAAATAAGTGGATAAATCAATATCTGTACTGGTTATCAGCCAAATGAGTTGTTACATATCGGCATGTCAGACACCAGAAAAAATCCAATATCATGCATCTATCTATCTATAAAGCAAGAAATCTGTGTGTGTGTGTGTCTGTATGTCTGTGTGTCTGTGGCTCGCATATCTCTCTGACTGTTTGTCAGATCAACCTTACCTTACATGGCACGATGGTTTCCATCCTTTATTTTGAAGTTTTTTGGATTAATATTCACAACATTATCATTAAAAGTTAAAATCCCATAGACCTCCGTGTAACCAATCTAGCCTATCGCGCTCTCGCTCGCAGCTATAGCCACGCCTCACGGAATAAAAGATCAAAGTATCCTACTGCTATACCGCTCTGGGTCACCCAAAACTTTGCACAGGCTTACCCCAGATGTCCACTGGATCCGTCACGTGCACGATTCAGCCACGGAGCGGGTGCCGGAGCTAATCGCGGCCATTCAAGTCAATTTAAACTGCTCCACCAGAAGCGGCTCGGTGCTCCGCTCCGCTAAAAATACGCGCCGGGTCTCTTTTTGACAGACACCGCGCGAGGACGCGTCAATTTCCACAGACCAAATGAGTCAAACAGGAAGTCAGGCGCAGAAAAGAAGACAGTATCTGGTCAATTTTCAAAATGAAAACACCCATGAAAACTCCGGAGCCTATTTCACAAGTTTGTGGCCCCCGGCAGGTAGAGAAATCTTTTCTTTATTTGTTGATGTCTTTTTACCTCCAGTGTTTCTGCAAATTATTGCATGACATCATGATCTCGCGATCCGTCAATTCCAGCCGCTCGCGTGCGCGCCACTATAGATATGCTTCCGGTGGACATTGACGCCCGGCACAGGACGGAGGAGTCCGTGCCACGGCTGGACTACGCACACGACGGATCCAGTGTACACCCTGGGTTATGGCATTCCCTTTCGTCCCTCCCCCATATAGGAATAGATGAAGTGGTGCAATTTGCATTAACATGACATGTTTCAGTAATCTCATCGGTAAGTAGTATTTCTTAAGTTTCACCACGCTGTTCTCATCTGCTCATTGTGTTTGCTGACATGGCTACAACATGGTTAGACTGACTAAAACATTGCCTAAACTTCCCATACCAAAGTATGGCTAGGTCGGAAACGTTTGTTTTTCCTTTCAGGCGTGCAGGGTTACGTCCTTGCTAGCTACCATTTCAAGATTGTTCGCCTGCGGAAAGCTAGGAAAACTAATGATGTTGCGTGTCTCTCCATATCTCAATGTACGTTCATGTCTTACCCAATGTACAGTTTGTCTATTAACGCTATGTAAGAGTATATACACCTCTTTGTACATCCAACCATCAAACACAGCCTCATTTAGCCATACATGAAAAATCTACTTAAGCTTCCACTTTTCTATAGAAGTACATACTTCCTACGGGCACTGCACTAGTTCCTATTAATTAGCAGTGTTACCATGAGGCTCAAATATGTCTTGCTGCTCCAGGCAGATTTTTAAGAAATTTTTTTTGGTAAAAAAAAAAATTGCTCTTTTGATAGTTAAGGTTGCTGGCCCCTGAACTAGATGAGCTCATGAACATCTCATCAGAGCCTCTATCATCTGAACAGCAAGATAATGTTGTCACAGTACTGCTATTTCTAACTTTGATACAATGCCTTGAAAAATCTTGATATTTGATACCATTTTCAATACCACAGGGAAAATTGACATTCAGGACATAACACTTAGAATGTAACTTACATTGGTGGGAGTTACATGCTAAATATTATGCCCTGTTTTTTTAAATATTTTTTTTTATATTATTGTGGCATATAAAATATTGTGTTGTAAAATATTGTGATCTTGAACACAGCAGTTAGAATATCACCATCATCGTCAGCAACAATATGAGACGGACTCATTTTGTCATATAATCACTGACACATTACAGCACTGTAAGTGATATTGCAGTGATTGCAGTTGGAGCTGTAACATGATGCCAGGTCAGACTGAGCTCTATTTGTCCCTCGGGTTCCATCAAACAATTGGGAGAAACTGGAACTGGTACAGAGCCTGATCACTCCACTGTTGTGTTGACGCTATGTGGCTAACAGTACACTGACACACATTACAGCTCAATCTGAGCAGCGTGCTCATTAGGCTGTTTTGGCAGTGGTAATAAATTAAATACTCTTCCAAGGCCTCTGAACAAGACACTGCCTATGCATACAAAATGGATACACACACACACACACACACACACACACACACACTATCCCCAACCCCCAATGGGTTAGGTTCCCTGATGCTTGCATGTCAGAGGTGAGGGATTGTGTTTAAATGGCTTTGAGGAACAAAGGAACAAAACATTACACAGATAAACATAGTGGAAATAGATAACACTCGACATGGATGGAGACAGAAGCTCTGTAATAATGAATGTGTTGATAATGGTGTATGCTAGTGTTGGAGAGGCTAAGGCGTGGCCAGGTTAGCGGTGCGTCTTTGTTAGCTTTGCACTCAAGGGACACCCCCAACAGGACACCTACATCTTGGAAAGTAAACACCTGTGGGAGTTTGGAGAGATGTTTGTGTTTTGTGTGGCGTCTCTCTGTCTGATGTGTGAATTCATCCGAGGTGTGAAGATGAGTAAACAACTTAAGGTGGAAACATGTTCCATTATGTGTATGGCAGAGTCCTGCACCTGTCCATTTTTAAAAAACCCACACCCACCCATACCAGTAAAGCTCAGTGCCAAAACTGACCCGTTACCCGTTATTATATCTATGTTAACTAAAGTTAATAACAGTTAAATGATTATGCAAACTGTTGAAAAAATTCAAGACAAACTAAATGACTTCATGCTTCCTGCAGTTTAACTTTGACATTCTACTCTGTTTGGATGATCAGAGATGCCAGTTCAAAGCATTAGCCTCTTTTACACAGGAATTGCGCAAATTTGCAGTAAAGCCCAATCCCTCTTCTTTCCGCATTGGTGGTATAAAAACAAAATCGGGGAGGACAGCAAATTGCCGCCTGCCTTCTCGTGTTTATACAGAATACGCCTTTTTCGAGGCAAAGGGGGGCGTGAACTAGTAACAGAACATGCAGCTCAGCGTGTGACTTAAACAGTGACGTACCAAGGAAAGCCGCAGCTGGTCAGTCCTTCGGCGATTCTCTCGTACATCGGCTCGTCTGTCACGTTCCCGTCATCCGACGGTTAATAGCCTCCTCATTAGCGAGGGCAAGGAGGGCGCGCAATTCTTTATCTCCCCAGTTGCTCATCTTCTGCTTTGCGTCTCCTTAGTGCTGCTAGATACTCATTCCTGCTATCAGCTGTTTCCTGGTTTGAAGTCCACGCCAGTGGGTCGAACGTGCACGGTCATCAACAGCCCCTCCCACAAGTCATCAACAGCCCCTCCCGAGGCGGAAGGCCGCCTCGCTCTGTTTATACTAATGACTACCCTACGAGGCGGAAAATTGGGCGCCTCAGATCAGCTCGCCAATCCGGCTCTGTGTGTGTAAACGCTCTCAGCTGGCCGGCAAATCGGCCGAACATTGCGGAAAAACTGGCAGTGTAAAAGGGGCTATTATTGTGCTTTGTCTGAACCCTGATATGAATATATTTATTTTACCTTAAAAATGTTCTTGCAAATTCCAGCGAGATGGTACATCTATACATTGTAGACACATTCAATTTTCAGCAGTGGTTGGACGTTTCGTGCAAATGCTACTCAACAAATATGATGCTAATCAGCCATATGGGGGTGCTATGATTAAAGCCCAAAAATTCAATGTTGGAGAGGCCATGCCCCTCACCCAGTACTTGGACTGACTTAAATTGTCACACAAATCCAGCTCAATGTGCTTTACAAAAAAGCCTTAAGAACCATTAAGCTAGACAAGATTTTTTGCCATTGAGTTATTAGAAAAACACATTTTTGACATCTCCTAAACTAAAGGTCTGATTTCGACCAAATTCTCTATGGATCGCTATTGGACCAAGCTTATCACCAGTTATCAAACACTTGTTGATATGTTATTGAGTTTTGAAGATATTGATGAACTTTAGAGTGGGCATGGCTCAGCACATAAATACACCTAACACTGTATCTATTGAGTCAATCATCATAAAACTTCCAGAATATACCTAAAGAGGTACTACCAACATACCCTGAGAGTTTCATTCAAAAAGACAACTAGGGGGCGCCAAAAATGCAAAAAAAAAAAAAAAATTGTGTTACATAACTCAAATAAGACTATGACTCAGAAACTGATTGATCATCACAAAACAGGGGGTGCCACCAGTTCCAAACAGGTGCATTGGCCTTCTGCAAAATTTGGCCATAAAAACGACAGTTTGTTCAAACATCACCAAACTCAGAGGATATTTTTAACTAGGCCACTGAAGCATGTCCCCAGTATGTTTCTGCAATCATTGTCCAGTAAAGATTTATTTAGATAAATAAGCATCTGTCTGATCCTGAACCTAATGGTCATCTTAAATGCAGGGAACGTAAACTGTCAAAGGTCTTGTTCCTACCCAGCTTTCATATTTTCAAGGTCCATGCTAGCTTGAACTCTGCTGCTTGTAGCTATATTTTTGAATGCTTTGAGAATATCATCATTATTTTTAAATTTTTGTATAATGTATAATGATCACAAAGTTGAAATGGATGTGGCGAAACGTTCAGGCTGGGCTTTGTTAGAGGTATCGTTGAACTGCTCCCCCAGCATCACTGCTACAGGACACAGCTACAGCTGCTCCTGACTGTTGTATTGATTTTAATACTTGGATTATCACATCTTCATCTGAGTAGCAAAACTGTGTGCATGTATGGGAGTGCCACAGAGTGTTAGTTAAGACAACCCATTTCCCCTTGTGGGCTTATTTATCACTACTGTCTTCATATAAACATAGTCCCACCTGTATTTATTCTCATTAGCAGTAGTCACAATAATATGTTGTTCTGATTCTGACCCACACTCTAAAGAAATTCATGATTTTTGCTCACCAATAAAACAATCTGAACCTAAAACAAATGATTTTCTCTATAATGATGCCTTGGAAACTGCAGTACAAATGACATGCTAACCTGCTGACATGTTTCCTTCTAATCGTCTTTCTTGGCTGTCCTTCGCTCCAGCCTTCTCTGAACCAATTACCTGAGCTAACTACCCCTGAGCCCACAATGCTCTGTGGGTCATAGTCCTCAGGACATAAGGAGCGGTTGCATTTTGTGCAGGTTGTAAGCTCCAGTATGGAGGATTACTTGGAAGGTAGAAGCAGCTGGAGGTCCTTTAATCTCTGAGACCCTCAGCAGATTACTGATATAATACACCGCCTCTCTGTTAGGGAAGATCCTGGATGAGATTAGTAACCAGGCAGACTACCACAGACACCTGCTTTTCTACTTCAACTGCAGGCTGCACTTCAATCAGAGTAAAAAAGCTTTGTATAAATTGTGGAGGCTTTGAACTGAAGCTTTGTTCTGTAAGGAACCAGTTACGAAAAGTTGGTTCTAGTTCTAAAAAGTTTTTTATTTAGAAGAAATGACTTGATTTCTTGTGTCAGCTATTCTCTAGATAAACCAATAATCTGCCTTATTAACTCCTGAGTTACAATTAATTTACTACAGTTATTATTGTATTCACATTCATGCAGCATGTTGCTTGATTGCTTCAGCAGTGCTTGTTGTAAAACATTGGTGTATGCCGCTGCCTGTTCATAACATGACCCAACTGGCAATGGATGTCAGTATGACGTTGAAAAAAACTTTGATCTGATTTTGAAAATCAGGTTGATGATATTTTAAATGTTAAATGAGGTTAAAATTTCACATTGTATGGGGTTTTTATCAAGAAAATGTCCATCTGAGCAAAAAGCTGATTATATATGCAGAAAAAAATAATAAATGGAAATAGGATTCATGTTACAAAACAACACCCATCATCCCAAAATGGTATCCATTAAGATCCAGAGTGTCCTAAAATGGCCTCCAGCCATACAGGATATGTGTAATGTGCATTTTAACAATACATATTTTTGTATAGAAGGGAACATTTGTCGAATGTTGTGATTTTACACAAGAAAAATAAATCTGCAAATACTCTGCAAATAACAAATAATATAAAGAAGGAGACATTTTGTATTGTTTCTATAACAGGGTTTATGATGTGTTCCTCATTTAAACCATGGGGTACCATAGTACATCGTGTGCATATCAGAACATTTTGTTTCAGGAGTGTTTTCTTCAAATCAACAGCCCTTAGAGACTTTTTAATGTTCTCAAAATATCTTAGGCCATTGGTTCCCAACTTCAGCATCTGGAATAATTAATAAATATCACATGAAAGGGAATGCTGTTGTACTGTGGATCAGCACAGATGGGATTCTGTCATACAACTAGGGATGCACAATATTGGATTTTTGCCGATATG
The DNA here is from genome assembly GCA_019142605.1 of Cephalopholis sonnerati. Taxonomy (NCBI): domain Eukaryota; kingdom Metazoa; phylum Chordata; class Actinopteri; order Perciformes; family Serranidae; genus Cephalopholis; species Cephalopholis sonnerati. The sequence goes on along the minus strand of JAGQAX010000023.1, from coordinate 3,214,795 downwards.
TGATTTGCTGACATTTTCTAATTAATTTTGGCTAATTGTTGTTTTTCCACCCAATTGCAGAGAACATCAAGTCTCTCTTGTAGTGGAACTGACATATTATTATGCCTACTCTTATTGTGATGGCCTTGGTGGCAGATATAGACATAAAATACAATGTTTTATTAAAACAAGAGAACTACTTAAACTTAGGTTACATGTAAAACATGCCATACTTATTTTTATATAATATTTTGAAAGAAAACATCCCACTTTAACAGGCTTGGATGATGGTGTCCCTAAGACAGTCCTGACAATAGCCAAAAATAAGGCCAATTTTACGTATTTCAACTTATTAAAGTCACATGATTAAAGTGCCATCATGTTGGCCTGTCATATCTGCAGAAAAACTCACTCCTTCATTGAACGGCTCACGCCACAACCTGTAATCACACGAAAGCATTAGCCTATGTCATTTTCAGGAGTTAAAAAAAAAAAAAAATCGCAGAAAACTGCCTAAGTCAACTGATTACATGACCAGCCTGTTTGAAAAGCATTTGTGGGATGATGGGTGTTATTTGTATTGTATGATGTCTAGATTGTAGGTGGAGCTGTCATTTTCAATCACATGGATGTTTGTCTGACTACTTCTCTTTGTCCCTTTGTCCTGAATATGTCCCCAGCTGTGGCTTGGTATTCTGACTATCCACCTTTTTTGAATTGTAATGTTGGATCAGGCCATGAGGTGGCGCCATGGTATTAAAAAACAAAAGGGGTGAGGCCTTGGGAAAAAAAAAATCATTGCATTTGATGTCTTCATAGTGTTGAGGATTTAATTTGGTGCTGGATACCAAAACTAGCATGTGGTGGGAATATTTGTGTGATTCATGTGAATAGATGGTGGTTGGCTGAGTATATGTTTATTTAAAGCTGTCTGATTTGAGGCATTCGAGCAGCTGTGAATACATTTCTAATGGATTCCTTTAAGTACCTCTTGACCTAGAGTGTTGGTAGCACTACAAATACTGTGTAGTAGCAATGGATGTTCTTCAGTGGTGTTTAAAATTCATAGGCAGCATTGTGATTTCAGCATCATGGACAGGGATTGTGTGGGATGACGCACAGAAACATTGCATTCTTTGTAGGTTAGTGTTTGAAGTCGGTACTGTTGAAGTGAGCCCTCCCCCTGATATATTATGTAGAGGAGTTGGAGGTAATGGTGTAATTAATTTTTAAGTCATGCTGTGGCTTCTTTGCCTTTACTGTGTCATGACATATAGACACAATATAGCACATGTAGATGCACCCAAAAGCTGTAATATACATGCAGATAGCAATGGTCTGCATGTTCAGATAATATGTTTTTGCTGCAGTCAGGTAAAAATTTCATGCCCCTCAATGTCCAGTTCTATGCACTTTCTCAGTTTGCATGACTTCAAGCTAAAAAACTGTGTGCATGCATAAAAAGGACTTATATGTTTTTCTTTACGTATGTGTGTTTGCTCTGGAGCTGTGAAATCTCCCAGTCACTGAGGCAGACTGTACCATTTTACATTTCCTCATAGGGGAAGGTTGAAGACACTGACTGGAGTCCAGCCCCCACAAATCCAGTAAAATGGTATGTCCTTTGGTCTTTTTACAAAGGACATTCACCGATGCTTCCGTGTCCTGTATCCCTTCCCACATACAGTTTCTCCGAACTCCTCCCTCATCCCTCTTTCTCTAACCCCACCCCCAACCCCCACCCTACCCCAGCCTCCTCCTCTGGTACGTGATGAGTGGGGAAGTCATGTAGTTATCAGAGGCTTCCCAGGTTCCCGTAGGATCTGCTGCTACCTCTGCAGCCTGAGCAGTAAAAGGGAGGGAGGGGCTCTCTCAGGCTTCTCTGCCTTTCTATTGGTCTCCTGTGTTACCTCCTGGTGGCGTGTATTGGCCCACCCTTCCTCTCTCTCTATTCCTGTCTCAGATGCAGTTACCCAGGCAGCAAAGAGGGAGGCTTTACAGACGCTCACATTCTCTGCATGGGTGAAGAGAGCTGGTGGGTTAGAGGACTAGAGGATATCAGAGCTACCTCTGTCCTCTCCCCACGTTCATCTACTTGTGACAGTTTGTCCTTTGGCGTAAAACAAAAGTCACCTGGTGAGGTGGGGGCTGGTTTTCTTGGATGACTGGCATCTTTGCTAATGAGACAAGCATTTTGAGAGGACTTCCAAAGTGATTTGAAAGCTAGTTTTCTTCGTGTTCGAGCGGTGAAAGGGCAGCCATGGCTCACGCCGCGGCTCACATTAAGAAGGCCAGGTCCGAGATGGATCAACCTCCGGACCTGAAGGCTCTGGAGAAAGCCAGAGAAAGAAGGAGGCGTTCCCGGGAACGGGCTGAACGCAAGCGCAAGGTACCGGGCAGACACCCCTGGAATCACCCACCTATTCATCCCTTCTCACTCTATGTGACCAATCAGTGTTTTACTGGTTACTTCATCCCACTACTAGCCATCCCTCCACCTCATCATCATCAAAGTATCGTCTTAACCAAAAGAACACTTTATCAGTGTCCATTATCAAGGACTGCGGAAGAGTTTGTGGTGCAGACGCAATGCTCACAGACAATCTGTCTTACCATTTTTACCTCCACTGTCATTATCATGTAGTGGCACAGAGGGACTAATTTATGGAACCAGTCTTGCTTAGATGAAAAGAAGTTGAGTCTTGCACAAGACTGAAGATCTAAAGCATCAAACTGTGTTCTGTGATCTGTGCCACCAGTCCATTGTCACCTGCCAAACCACAAGATAAACAAGTCACACTAAGCTGTGATTCCAGAACATGGCCATGATGATCCCTGCTGTTGTCAGTGCTTGTCTTCATATCATCTTACACACTGCTGAAAGACCCGCTTCAATCTACCCTTCATTCCACTCCTCATTCTGTTATCATGCCTGCCACAGTATCATAAATGACCTCTGCACAAGTCCTCAAGCACTCAATCAGTGCTGCTGTCTCCCAACTCCAACCTTCTTTGGGTGGGCACCATCAGAACACACTCTTTGTACAGTATACTTCCTTCGAATACCTCTGCTCGTTTCCCCATAGATGCACCTACGCACAACAGTCTCTGGTGCATAGCTAGGCTGCGCAGTGTATATTCACTCTATTTGCTCACTAATAGACATATCCTCTCATGCAAACACAAACTCACTGCTATGCTTTTTTGGTGCTTTGTGATAAGTGATTTTACAGTGAAGGCTTTACTGTAACAAGCTGTTTCAGGAAGTGTATCTGCTCACACAATTCTGTACAGGATTACTGTTGATGCTTTTTTTGGCAGCTCTGCACATGACATGCATGCATACAGGCACTGGATACACAGAGGTTTTTTAACTGATAGGAAAGTTCTGTGAATCACAGGATTTGTTTTGATGCCAGTTGTAGGGAGGGAATGGGCATCCCTGTCATATTCTAACTTGTGATATTTTGAAGGCATACCTGGTTGTTAACCGTTAGGAGGTGTTAGCTCAGATTACTGCATACTACTGTTGTATGAGATGGAAATAGAGGATGACATAAGGAATTCTGATTGGGGCAGTAACATTTACATGGAGTAAATGGGCAACCTGCTGAATTCCAACTTGTGATATTTATGTAAGGGATAATACCTTCCAAGTTGTACCTTCCATGATTATAATGGATGGCGGTGTGGCTAAGAACCACCCAACGTAAAGCAGAATATGGTTTGCCTCAATAACTAAGCTTTCCTGTTGCTGTCAATACCTACAGTTTGATACAGGGGTATTCATTTAGAACCAAAAACAAAAACATACTTCTTAGGAATCTGCTTAAACTATCCGATTACTAAAAGCTAATCCACAGCCCACAACTTCCAACCTAGAGGTCTTCACAGATCCAGAACCCAAACCCAGACACAAACCTGAATCAAGTTGAGAAATCAAAAAAGAGAATCAAAAAATAAGTAAGTAAGTAATATAATTTGAAAATAAATTCAAATAAATAAATGAATAAATGAATATTAACCCAACCCGTGTGTGTCCAAGATAACAAACCCAACCCTGTGCATGTCTGAGGCGAGTCAGACCTGAAGTGACAAACATGAACCCAAACCAATTCTGAATCAACTTGAGAAATTTGTTTCAAGATCCAATTGAACCCAAAAATTTAAAAACCAATTAATAAATCATATAGTTTTAAAATATATTAAAATAGATAAATTATAACCAGACCTGTTTGTGTCCAAGATATAACAAACCCAACACAGTGCATGTCTGAGGTGAGACCCATCCAGGTTTATTGATAGACTCGACAAAACTGGTTATTAAAATTGCTGCTTAAAATGCTGTTCTACTGCTAAAAACGTTTTGTTATGTTGGATACAACATACTACTCTTACCCATCTGATATAATATTATGTAATGTTTCAGATGTTGTCGTTGATGTGAGCGGAACTCGCCTGCTGGTGACCAGTGTATGATGGTTCTAAGTGGGTTAGATCATGCATCTAAGTATAAAGGTTTAAACTTAAATATGGGCATGCTACACATGGTTAGCTTGGCTAGATTCTCACAAGCCAGTAGTTCATTCCACAGAAAGCATGAGCACCAAAGTATTATTCCGATATTCCAGTGGCATGGCAAACAAGAGAGATGCAAAAACAGTGGTGAATCCTTACCTTCGAAACAGTCATAAAATCTGAAAATGTGCCCATTCCTTGATTATTTATACTGCTTTAGTCCGTAAGGGTCCACTGACCTAGACCTGACAGACCATAATAAAACATGGACCTGAACTTGTACAGGAGCTGTGTCTGGTCCTAGAGTCAGGGTAGAGCCATTAAGACCTCTATTCCAACCAATCAAAATGTAGAATTTGCTGACGGTCATGATACAGAGAAAAAGAACAGACAGATGTGTAATGAAGTGTTGGCTTGATATAGTACATGCTGGTATTGTGTGAAAGGAAAATTAAGGATGACATGAGGAAGCGTATTTGGGAACATTATCTAGTCTTAAGTCTGTTATCAGTGTCTACCTGAAAAAGCGGACTTCTAACTGTTTCATTTTTCCTCCAAGTGATGGGTAATGATTCTGATATGGTCCATTACTTGCTATCAAAATAACATCTTTCAAAACAGAAGCCAGTCATGACCTTTCTACATGAAGGGTTGTTGTGTTGTTTTCCTCTTCACTGCACTGAACTGAACTGCACAGGAGATTATCACATGGGATTATTGGTGTGCCCTCTCTCTCTGCCTCTCAACACACATACATACATACACACACACACACACACGCACATACACACACACACACACACACACACACACACACACACACACACACACACACACACACACACACACACACACACACACCCCTAAAAGTGATTAATAGATTCAATTTAGTGAATTGTCCACAAATTGCCAGAGGGCAGACATTTAGATCACAGCAACACGCACTGCTATCAAATCGCCAGTTTTATCACCGGCAGCCTTGTCCTGCCTGAATCCATTAACCCCATGTAAATGGTACTTAGTGGCTATCAGAGGGCTTGGCATGGACAATGCATGGCTAAAGCGTGCTGTTATGAAATGCTGAAACACATTGTGGACGTAATGTTGGATTTCCTCTCAAATACGTCAGCATTGATGCACAGTTGTGCTCGCATCATAAATTATATAACAAAGCAGGGGAGATGCATCGTTGTTTGTTAGTTTGAATGCAGCAAGCATGATCTGCAGACCCCAGATGAAATAATTATGAAAACATTTTCACTTCACTGCTGTTGTACAGTGATGTAGGTTAATAAGCTTTCAGATGTTATTTTTTTTAGAAAAGGCCTTTTAAGATATTTACATCTGCAATGTCATTTACTACAAGTTTTTATTAGTTATTAGTTAAAGTTATTCATATTTTCCATGGTTTCATAACTGTATTTCATCATATTTTAGTGAGATTCCCACCTGTTTATTAGGTGTTTTTATGCCTCTGCACAGGCAATATCCATGGCTGGAGGCAATGAGGGAATTTCTTCAAATTTGGCACATATTTCCACTTGATTTTAATGATGAACTGGTTAGATTTTGGTGGGCATAGGACAAAGGTCAAGGACACTGTGATTTTGTCTGTCTTATTCTCGTAAACAGGATAGCTCAAGCCTTGAGGGATTTTTTTTTTAAAAAATTCTTTTTTTTTTCTTCAAATTTGGCACAAACGCTCACTTGGACTCAACAATCAACTGACTAAATTTTGGTAGTCAAAGGTCAAGGTCACTGTGACCTTGCATGCATTTCATTCTTGTGAACACAATATCCCAAAAAGGCCTTGAGGGAGTTTCCTCAACTTTGGTACAAATGTCCACTTGGACTCACAGACAAAGTAATTAACTCGGCAGTCAAATGTCAAGGTCCTTGTGACTTCACAGAACATGATAAAATTATGTCAAAACTTAACGCCAATGTCTAATAGGATAAAATTATGAAGTGATGACATTTTATATCCAAAAGGTCAAAGGTCATCTTTACTGTGACATCGTGATGTCATAAGTCATATCTCAGGAACAGAAGGGGAGATTAAAGAAGGGAAGTAACATTTGGTCTGTTACTGATTTGTTGACACTAATCTTGAAATTGTACTGACTGTATGTATGTATGTATTCTGTGCTGCTGGGGAGAAGATGTTTTTGAAGCATCCATGTTTTCACAGATATGGATATTAACTATACGTGCAACTTGACTGGTTTTCAGAGGCATACAATCACAAAGTTGTAATTCTAGTTTTGATAACTGTTAAACAGCAATAACTCTGAACACTTGCTGAGCAGGTGTTACTCAAAAAAGCCTTTCAGCAGCTCACAGGGGAAAGTTGTATTCTTGATTTATTTTGAAACACTTCCTGAAGTGTTGAGATGCATTTCATGTAATAACACTCCAAAAAAACCAAAAAAAAAAAAAAAACAGCAAACAAGCAAAGTAGAAGCAAACAGTATTTCTGTTATCAATTCAAAATAACAGACTGGTGAGTATGGAATGAAACTGTTGTCATTTGGATAATTTTAAAGGTAATTCTACCTTCATTAGTGGTTTTTTTTACCTAGCCTTTATTAACAACTGGACGTTTGCAGACCACTTATTCAGCTGTTGCTAGAGCCATTATTTGATAATTTACAGTATCACAAAAAATGTAAGAAAGAAAGAAAATACCACTGTTTCACAATCACTGCAGTTTATCTTGAAATTCATTAAAGGTTCTGTATTTGGCAACATTAATATAGCAGCAAACCACTGTTTCCTATATAAAGATATAGTGGAGTCACGCTTCCTCATAGTGTTGTAATCAGAGCTTCTCTGTGGTTTGTTTTGGTAGCCGGTCTGGCCACACGTGCATGTTCATGCATGTGTGTATCTCACTAGCTAGCTCATCACCACCGCCTTACACTGCACTCATACAGCAGATAATGCTGAAATGGGGACTGTGTCGAAATGGAAGCGTAGAGCCCCTCAAATGTTGCCGAGTTTGAGAAGCCCAAAGCAAAATCCAAAGCAGAGTCCAACCATCACAGAAAAATTACAACAAATATGACATTGTGTTTGGATGCCTTGTTCACCCCAAATTTTTCATCATTGTTGATATGAGCCTGCATTTAGGGCTTTAGGATATGGGGTAACATTCTTTAGGCTTCTGGGGAAGACCCTCCTAGTCCATACTAAAACAGATGGTGCTCTGGATTTACTCACATAATATTCTATATCTATCTAATTCTATATAATCTGGCCTTTTACAAGACAGAAATCTACTCTGTTAGAACAGGAAACACTACAGGGAGTGCACTTTAAAACACACTTCCAAAAAGAACATTACAGAAATATACGTACATAAATAAATAAAACCTGCCAGTCTAATATATATATATGTTGGCCACTTACTCGTTCCACAATCACAGCAATATTGGACAGAACATAACAGCAAAATTAATAAGACTTTGTCTTGGGCAGTTCACTACCCATCTCAGCGTGTGTGTATTTTACCACTTAACCAGTCACTCCACCATTCAATAAGGTACATAAATCACTGCAGGGGTAATAATAAACAAACAATAAGCATCCAAAGAGTGACGTGTTTGTTATGTTGTGTGCATGGATCCATTTTTCTCTCAATGTAAAACAGTGTCCTGAGGGAGAGGATTTATTTGGCACGCACTGCAAGCCTACGTCACAATGTACCTTGATAAAGCTGTCATGTAGTTTAATGTAGTGCACCGTCAGTCAACAATTTGTAGCAGATGTTGCAGAGTTTTCATTAGTCTTCAGGCACATTAAAGAGTAATTCAGCACTGAGCCACAGGGTGCAGAAAAATGTGGCTGTAATATTTTCTATGGGTTGTTTAAAGGTCTTTCTCTCACACCCTAATTTGTGATGTCACTGCAGGTATAATCGACTGTCTGTGAACTGTTAGCCTTTAAAAAGTCTGGGGAATATGATGGTGAATATGTTTGGTCTACATTTCAAATCCAAGAGCATTTAAGTCTATAAAAGTCAGTATGTATGTGCAGTACAGTAAATGTGTAATGTAGTCATCCTCTTAACTTTACCTCTGGGCTCCAGATAAAATCACTACTGTAGGATGTGGTGCAATATGCTGTAATCAAAGTATATAGCACTATGTTACATTAGAAGACAGCATCAATATTCCCTGAGCTGATGCCCCATCAAGATGCACATATGTCATTCAACACAGTCTTGCCCATATCCTAGTTACTCTATTGGCAAAATCACTGCAGTGCTCCTATACTGACTTAGAGTGTGTGAGTCAAATGGAGTAGTCCACTTAGGTTACTATGGTAACAAACCTGTCCCAAGACCTGAGGCAGGCAACATCCAGATTATAGACTTTCTCACACCTCTGATCATATGATGCATCAAAATCATCACAATAGAAAAATGTCTTTTTGTTTTATCCAGTTCAGGTGTCTTTATTTTTCAGGTTATGTTATACACATTTGGTTTAAATCAGTTCATTGAGGTCCTGCAGTTGACCGGACAGCCTCAAACAGACATCATACTGACAGGCAGAAAACAAGCTTCAGTACTGATTCCTGAAGTGGCTAGTTCCACATGAAATTCACAAAGACATACAGTACATGTAAAAATGAATAAATAAAATACAGCCACAAGTGGCAATTTCGGGGTTCGAGCCAGCATGGACTTTGTTGTGTGTTGTCATATCATTATATGCTACATTAAAGAAGCGTTTCAGTAACTGGCCCATCTGGGACTGTGCATTATCATGTTAAGTGTGTTTTCAGTATTATACATGTAACATCTACAATGTATCCCGTTCTGCTTTTGTTTCCTAAGGCTGCCTGAAGGCAGCAGTGATAAGGAGTTGGCCTCCAGTTTGTTTTTTCCTCATCCCGATGATCAGCACATCTGGATGATGTTAGTATATGTTGGATACATTTTCATTCACATCCCCTACAACTGCAGAGCAGTGCCGGCACAGTCCTGTTCTTATGCATAACTCTCTCTCTGGTGCCGCTTGCTGTAGCTGACCAGCATGCCTGGACCCGGCAGGTGGATCTTCCAGTTCCGCTGTATTAATTTGCATTCATCATAGTGACTTCTGTTTGTTGTGCTATTTCTGCTATTTGTTCATTGTGTTTCATATTATAGGCCCACCAATATTTAGCCATATGTCATAATTATTTGACTTTGACCCTCTGCCTGACCCTCCCTGTGTCCAAGGCTAATCATTTATTTTAAAAAGGGGATTTTAATACAAAGTGGTAACCACTGTATGTGAATGCATGAATGGGTCAGACCTGCGCAGCTCTGGATCTGAAATGAACTGCAATAAACTGGAGCTTCTGTGCTTTGATTACCTGCTGTGAAACAACATGACCCTCATCCATTTAAGATGAACATTAGGTCCTCTGAGCCCATTTTGATCAAAGTAACGCAAAAGTAGTGCATTAAGTAACTTATTACTCTACACAGAGAGTGATATTGTAAAGTAACTTATTATTTTCAAATAAATATAACTAGGAATATTTACTGTATTACATTTTGAGAGTAACTTGCCCGACACTGCTTGCCATGCAAGAACGTAGTAAAAGATTAGTCGAGCAGCTTCATGTCTCCAATTGTGTGTTTGGGCTAGAAGGGCAGCTCATACAACGATACTACAGCCTCTAACAGCTGATGCTCCATACTGCAGTACACAATAATACACATTGGCATGTGGAGGATACAGCCACCAGTTTACCCAGCTTTTTACATTAGCAGACCCTTTAGTCTGCTGTGTATCTTTCACATTGTGATCTGCGCAGTCTTTATTATTATTTAATCTGCTGTCCAAAGCATCTGTCTCTCCTTTTATTATTATTCACCTCTTCTAATTATCTGACAGACCTAAGGTAGGACTTTTCACGCATTTCAGTGAAGTCACTGTTCATGTGAGCTGCTTTATTCTGTGCCTCTCTCACTCCAATTTCTCTTCTCTGCTTTTGCTCAAACACTGCAGTGAAATCCTGACTAGTGCATCTCCTCTCTCTGCAGGTATAAGATATATATATATATATGTATATATATGTGTGTATACAAAGGGTGTATACAAAAGCTACAAGCAGGGCAACCCTTCACCTTCTTTGATTCTCCTGGATTGTTATATCTTCCTTTCGATCAAGTTCCCCGTCACACTTCCTTCTTTAGTGTGTTTTCCTTCACCCTATTCCCCCTCGTTTGTCTCTCTCTTCTGTCTACATCTGCAGTAGAGCAGGATGTGAAATGCGCATTCACCTTTTTTTGTCCTGAAGTCGACCACTGCAAATTATCCCAGTGCCTCTGTTTCTTTCCCTACGCCTATGCAAGGTAGACAAAGTAGACACAGTCAGTTTCACCTATCTATGATTTTGTCTCCATAGTGATGGCAGATACAAAACAAAACAAAACAAAAAAAAACTGCAAAACTGCAATGATTCATTTTATTTTGATAACTGAATTCTCATTTTAAGGTCCAGTGTGTAGGATGTAAGGGCATCAATTGGCAGAAATGGAATACAATATTCATAACTTTGTTTTCATTAGTTCATAATTACCTGAACTTAAGAATCCTTGTGTTTTGTCACCTTGGAATGAGCCATATCTACATACAAAGTTGGTCCTCATCCATGGAGTCTGCCATACTGTTTCTACAGTAGCTCAGAATAGACAAACTAAACACTGGCTCTTGATAGGGCCATTCTTGTTTTAACATCAGCCACGTGGGAGTTTCAGTGCTGCAACCTCGCCACTAGACGCCATTAAAATCTTAAACACTAGACCTTTGAGCACAACTTTAACTAGTCTGGTACAATGTTAATTTTGACAGCTATTTTAGATTTAGTCTTAGTCTTGACACGAAAATGCTTATAAATTTAAAACATTTTAGTCAAGATCTAATGGAAAAAAGGCCGCTGATGAAAAATTTTCATCATAGTTTTTGTCACAATATTAACATTGCAATGCACCTGGTCAAGTGTTGGGAAAGTGGGATTTTTACTGTATATAGTGTGGGGGTTGGAATGGCAGATTGGGTGTGTATCTTCATTTTTACTACATAACCACAATTACCATCTTTCCTTTACATTCAGCATGTGTTTTGTTAGGCCTTCCTATCCTTCACCATACTTTGACTAGTGTAGATGTAATACGTGGATAATGAAATGCTGGCTGTGGTCTTTCATGCTGTCAGCCTATAGTTGTTGGAATCATGGATGTATAATGAGAACTAGATACAGGATTAAAAAGCCCTGGCCAAGTTCATTCCTATGAAAGTTGCTCAGCGGTGCATGAAGCCAGAAAAGTTTAACTGTCGCGCATAAAAATACTCGGATATTCGGCACTGCTTCAGCACTGTGTGACCAATAGAGTATGCACACTAGAGACTTCTGCTGACTGAGCTGGCTACTTCCGGGTTAGCACTATGCTAACTTGATTGGGGATTACATTATTCAACTGAGCAGCTCTTCTAGACTTGCCAAATGTCAAACAGATCAAATCCTGAGTGCAATTGGTCAGTTCACAGGGATTGTGACGTTAAAAAATGCATCCAATGATATACAGATGTCTCTTTTGCTATGTAAGTCAATGTCTTTTTTGGCCACATGCCATCACATGATGGAAGTAATTCCACTTTTTGATCTCTACGAAAAATGGCCTCAAAGCCTGGCGCACTTTTTGGAGGCCTGGTGGTGACACATATTGTGATGACATGTTAACTCCTTGCTCTCTCTCCCCCACCATTTCCTGTTGGTTTCACTGCAGTAACTTATAACTTGTAACCATCTAATAAAGGCACAAGAACTTCTATCTGTTAATAATTACTACATCTAGCACTATATGTAAAACATCAAGGAAAAACATAATGGTGACATCGGCAAAATGTATTTTGTGTATGTGCAAGACAATGACAGGTTTGCTCCACTATCTGCAGTGAAACATTCTGCTGCATATTTGTGTTTGAAGAGAAAGAGTCAGACTGCAGAGACATAGAAACTTCTCAGAGGCAGTTGCCTTGACTACAGTGCCAGCTGTTCAGCTGAAAACTTATCTTACAAACTTGTTTGGCTCTCAAATTTCATACTTAAATACTTGATCAACTCACCCAGAGGAGATTTTATGAAGCTCCTTCCAAAGCCTAATTGAAATGAATTGAACAATTACATAATTCCCCCTTAATCTTCCCCTGCCTAGTCGTTGTGTTTCCTGGTTCTTTCTTTTCATTTCTGTCTCTATCTCTAAAATATCACAGGAGATTGATGGTGTAACACTAATCCGCTGTAGGGCCCCGGCACACTAGTAATCCATTTGCCATTTTCGCCATGCTTGTTTTTGTGGCCATTTGTGTTTGACACTGCGCATTTCCGTCTTAACCTTCTGAAAGATCTGAGTAAATGGACCTCAGCTGGAACATTATTTAGTGCTTTTCTGTTATTAGGCTTGATTTACAGTTTGCAGACTTGGACACGGTAGTTATTTCAAATAGATTTAAAAGCTGTAGGAAAAGCATGAAATGTACAAATAATTCTTTGGAAATGCCTCACCAGGTGCATCATCAGACTGTGTGTGACTCTGACTCTATGTATGTGTGACTCACAGGAACACCTGTGATTGTCCAAGTGGGTATGCTGGCTCTACACACCTTTCCAGTTCTTTATATTATGTGGCAATACTTACTCAAAGGGAACATATGCATGAAATGTGACTGACTACAGTGTTTCATGAAAGAATTGCACTCACTGTATTACTATACTTTCCCATAACCTGGAGTGCTGGACTGACATATGTCTCCATGAACAGTTCCTCCAAAGCAATATAAATGAAGCAGAAATAGACACATTTTGTCAGCATGGCCAATTAATGCACATCCTACTTAGGTTTTATGGATCACTGACCACATTTTGGTCTTTTGACCCGCAGTTTTTTAGGCTGAAGCATTTGGAGAAAAATCTAGGAGAAAACTAAAGCTGACTTTTTGGAAGACTTTCTAAATGCTTGTTCCAGACCTTTGACCCACTTCGCTTAGTGACTGAAATAGGTCTTGTGTTGTGCTTTCTGATGGCTGTCTGGCCCCCAGTTCTGAGGTCGGGGAGTTAGCATATTGACCACAAAGGATAGCGGAAAATCACAGTATGGCACAATGCAATGTATCCTCATAAAACATTTCATATGATATTCCTACAAATTACCAGGCTTGAGACGAATACTTGTGTGACATGAGTATCCGGTATGAGTAAGAGTGTCATCTGAGTAAAATGTGGTTATATTTTTACCTGTGATGAAAGAAAATCCACATTTAGGTATCTGTACTCAATCTCAATCTCTATCAAAATGATCTGAAGCTCAATCCTGAGATTGTTCTGTAGATAGTCTTATATTATTAATGAATATGGCAACCTCTGGTCTACCCAGATTAATTTCCGACTAAAACCACCATACTCTGGTTAGGTGTCACCCACTTCCAGTGCAAGCCGCACCCACTTGCAATTTAAATCCCACTCATTCCGAATACAGATGCAGATATAGATACAAATAATGATATATCTGCTCATTCCGACAAATTAGTGCCCCACAAATGGCGTTACACAATTTATTCTTATACAGCGGTTCATATGATATCCTACAAAAATGCACACACTACAGTCTATATGATATCCTATGAATTAGCGCCCAATAGATGATGTTACATCCTTAAAATAACATTATGTGATAAATGTAGAGTTAAGGATGTTAAGTTTAGGCATAGTCAAGTTACTATTGTTAGGTTTAGGCAACCCAGTCTCACTCCTAACCCAGCACTAAATCAGTGACTTCCAGCATCAGACACTGAAGAAAAAATCCGTCCTTTCATGTCAGCATGATACGCCGCCGCTTGTCAATATTGTGTAACTGTGCCCGGTGGCATCAAGGAGAAACGTGGCGGGACAATAATATAAGTTAAAGGGGAAAAAAAAGAGGAGTGGTGGATGGGTCCAACAACTATTGACTTTCAATCAGGAGGCCGGTGTTTGCTTCCTGTAAGATTGTTAAGCCAAACCCTGTTGTTTTTTCCTAAACCCACCATGTGCTTTTTTTGCCTAAACCCAACTACTTGCATGTGTTGGCAAAACGTAACCATGTGCATTTGTTGTTGAAGGAAAAAAACGTCAATTTGCAGTGTTGTACCAGTGTAGTGTGTTTATTTTGAAAAAGACTGCATGCAAACTGTACATTTCCTATGAAAGCGGAAGTGTATTTTGAAATTAGACAATGCATGCAACAGGCTGAACAACCAATGCACCCAGGGTACCTTTCATGTCATAAATCGATGTAGAAAGCTCATGACCAAACATCAATATGTGACGAGGTTGGAGTAGAATGTTGGAATGTGTTGGTTTAGTAAAGGAAGAAACATGGTGAACAAGATGAATAGTAATGTTACTGAGGTTAGATTTAGGCAAGTGAAGTCACTGTGGTTAGGGTGAGGGTTAGCTGTCTCCTGAGGCTTGCCTCCTCAGGAGACCGCTTCCTTCTTCACTCCCATCAGCGCATTGGTTGCATGACTGTATGTATAACACATGGGTTATACACAAATTACCGGTATATGATTACATGGCATATGTAGGAATGTTGGTGCATTACTTTTTGTAGGAAAACACATAAACATTGTATGACAAAAGCCCGCACACTGCTACAGCTCATGCAGTAGTGTATATATAATGTTAAGACCATTCCATCTGGGTTGGTTTGGATGTTGCTCTGACCCTTCTACCCCCCTATGCGGCATTACATTTTTTAGCTGTCCTGCTGGCAAAGCCACTCTCCTGTCTGTTTTTACATCTAATCTCAGACCACAGCTGGGTGTTCAGCTGGGCTCCATGATGCCCCCAACTCAAAATCTTCACTTAAGCACCCACTCCACTGATGGTACATGGATGTTGAGCATGCACCACAGTTTGTTGCTGAACTGGGATTGGCAAAATCCTGGATTAGAGCATTTATAATCTAGTTGCTGTGGCACTATGGGACACTGCAGCTCAGAAGAGATACCAATCCTATCGTCATAGCAACCAAAAGAGGGCAAATCAGCAGGGTCTGCCCTGGAAGTGGTTAATAGTAGTGTATTATTGCAGTATAGTGGCAGGATTTTTGTCTTGGCTGTTCTACAATAAATCTTCACTTAGTCTTGTGTGCCTTTCTTCAGTGGAGCCTGAGGTTGTTGGCAATAGAGGTCTACATAAGATATTGACATTTTCAGTCTGAAAGTTTAAATCTGTCGATCTGTGAATCTGAAGACTTCTTGATGTGAAATAGAAGCACATCAGACCAGTGGCCGTGTCACACACTGTCACCACAGTGATGTGGTCCACAGTTGGAAGTGCAGTGCAGTATAGCAGTTAATGGTGTGGCTTAGTTATGCAAGGGGAAAGATCACCCAAAGGAGCTTAGCCTAAGAGCTATCAGCCTCAACATCTTTTCACAGAAGTCAAGATTTAGCCACTTTAGGTCTTAATGGACTACATTCACTTTTTGGGAGTTTGGCCCCTGAGATCTGGTGTCAAAACCACCACGTGCCGTAGATAGCTCTGCTCTTCCCATTGTCTAATTACATTAAGAAAGAAAGGAAAACATTGAATATATTAAGAAAATATCTTGACTCACAAAAAAGTATCTCATTTCTTGTTCAAACTGCAAGCCCATATCATGTCTGGACAGCAAAAACCACATGAAATCCAAATTTTTATGTCTCTGCACAAGCGATAGCTGTGGCAGGAAGCATTATGTTTTTGGGTTGTCTGTCCATCCATCTGTATGTACTCATGAACATATCTCAAAATCGCCTCAAGGGAATTTCCTCAAATGTGGCACAAATGTCCACTTGGACTCAACAATGAACTAAGTTTTTGGTGGTCATAGGTCAAAGATCAAGGTCAGTGTGACCTCACAAAATATGTTTTTTGGCCATGACTCAAAAATTCATATGCTAATTATGACGAAACTTCACACAAATGTCTAATAGGATATGATAGTGAAGTTATGACATTTTATATGCAAAGGCTGAAGGTCAACCTTGCATAAAACACTTTTCTGGCCATTTTTTAATGTCATATCTCAGGGACAGAAGGGGAGACATTTGGTCAAATACTGAATTGGTGACCCTAATCTCAGGTGTCCACCTTGAAACTGTGCTGATTGTATAGATCTTCTGTGCTATAGAGAGGACAATAGCTGTGACACATCAGTGTTTTCACAGACATGGATGTAAACTGTAAGAGAAACTTAACTTGTGCGCAGAGGCAGTAATCCTAGTTTATGAAACATCACAACCAATCTTGCTGTTTGCTGGTCTCGAACTGCTGGACATATCCACCTCTGCTCCCACCCTCTGAGAAGACTTTCAGCTCCTTAAACTACATCATTGCTGTAAGTATCTGATAATGACACTTATCGGATTACATTGGAGCTGGTGCAAAATCCACAGTTCATCTCACACAGATCATAAACAGATGTCGGAGACACTGCCTTTTTTGATGTGCCACTTAGGCAGCCATAGAGCTGATGGGAATCGCAGCAGTCAGGTCACCCAGAGAAAATGTTGGCACTGTTTCGGCAAACCAGAAATACATTACATTTGAACGTTACATACGTATCATAGCAACGTTTCTAATGTGACACAGTATAGGAGCTGGAGGGGATGTACATAAAGGCCACAGTGTGGACCTTGATGTCAGTAAAGCAGATTGGACAGCAGTATGGCAGAATGGATGGAGCGAGGCAGTGCAGTGCAGAAAAGGAAGTAGTGCGGTGGAGTGAGAGGCGATAATTTGAATTCAATGTCAAGCACAGCGTCTGAACTCCAGGCAGAGTGAGGTGGTGCCAAGAGGTGTGATATTAGTGTTACTACCTGGAAACTGCAAGTGTCTTTTAGTGTTCATGTTCCCATCATTCCTCTGCGTAGCAATCCTCTCTTCTGCACACTCATCATGCTCCTCCTTCCCTCTCTCTTTCTGTCTCCTGTCTTTTCCTTGTCCAATCACAGTCATTCTTCTTCTCATCTCTCATTCAGCTCTGTGGGTGTTTGTTCTGCTATTTTAAGCAGGTTCATCATCCCCCCACAAAACAGTTTGTTCTCTGTATGTGTTGTTGAGATGCTATGCTAAGGTTGCAAGGCTTGGAGAAATGTTATAGTCACAGCGATTCAATTAAACAGAGTTGATAGAGGCTCACTGAGATTAATTTGCCCCACTGGATCCAGTCCAGGCGTGTGTGTGTGTGTGTGTGTGTGTGTGTGTGTGCGTGCGTGCGTGTGTGTGTGTGCATGTGTGTGTGTGTGTGTGTGTGCATTTTGATTACTCATTATTTGTCCTTCAGGGTATCTGAGAGTCTCCTACAGACAGACTGAAATGACAACTGGGCACAGTTAGGAGCAATACACTTAGGCAGTTTTTTAAAAGGCAACTTAATCAGCACTTGCCTTTGCATTGTAATATTCAAGTTGTTCTTCAGTGGAAAATATTCTTGTCACATCATGAGAATTATTTGATTATTTGATTTCCTTCTCATGTTAATAATGCATATAAACTAGTTTGAAATAACATTTTTCTTTAATGAGTTGCATTTTCTTAGTTAAGAGGAAACATTATCCTTATTACATTTCTTTATTTTTAGTAAAATGTCATTTAAAGGTGCACTTCAGCAGTTTAGTACTGCACTAACATAAAGTAACCAAACTTAAAAGAGATAGATTTAAAGAAGAATGGTCAACATGGAAGCATTGGAGGCTGAGATATACTGACTTTTAGGCACTAGTATGCTCCACACTTCCCACAATGCAACCTGACAGCATTTCATTGAAACCTCCCAGTCTGGAAATTTCTCTCAAACTCATGTAAAATGAATGGATTGCCCTTTGGCATAAGTGTGACATTTTAGTCAAAGAGTTTTAAAGATGCAGTTTGTCTTA
Source organism: Cephalopholis sonnerati (assembly GCA_019142605.1). Classification (NCBI taxonomy): domain Eukaryota; kingdom Metazoa; phylum Chordata; class Actinopteri; order Perciformes; family Serranidae; genus Cephalopholis; species Cephalopholis sonnerati. The sequence continues at coordinate 3,196,331 of JAGQAX010000023.1, read as the reverse complement.
ACATATGCCCAGTTTTAGGTTGATATTTCGAGATGACTGTGAATTTAATATCATCGACTCAATATAAAAAAGGAAAGTTGACTTTTGTTGCATCTCCTTCTTCTCTAATTTCCTGTCATCTCTCTATTGTCCCCTATCAAATAAAAATGGAAATGACTCCTATTGTAATAACTTCAACAGTTTCTAAAATGAGTTTAGTTTAAGATATGTGCTGGGAGGTTATTTTTGTTTTTGTTAAAGAGATATTTGACATTAAATTTGAATATTTTATTTCATTTATTTATTTTAACCCTAACCTTAGCTGATGAGGGATCCGATTCACACCTGCTTTCTTACTCTCTTGGCATTTCTGGATAACTGTAGGTATTTTTGTGCCACTATTATTTTTACAATAAGATCTGGGTCTTCAACAGGCGGTCCACCCATGCATCTTTATTCCCTATTCTATTTTACTGCTTTGGTAGAGATCAGACACAACTGGAGAACAGTGAATTTTCAGTAGACCCAGGACTTGAACCTGGGTCATGTGGGAGGTCACCATGTTAATCTATGCAACATATGTACAGTATGTGTGTGTACCTATATGCATGGTGTGTGTAGGTCAGTGTCGGCTGAAATTTCAGTCAGTGGTTGAGTGGAGTAGCTGGTTGTTCCTCAGCAGGGAATCCCCATCACTCACTTCTGATTACACAAGCTTTAGGCTGCAGGACTACAACTACTGCCTAATACTACAACATCTGGCCCACCATACCATGCAGTACCAGCCAGACAGTTTTGCAGCAGTGTAGCGTGGTTTGACTCTTGCTCTCTGTGGTCAAAGTCATTGGTGGGGAGGTATTTTTCCACTGTGTGAAGACTTGCAAGGAATTTACTGTACTGCTAATGGAAAGTCAACACAAAGTCTCTGGAATTTTATTTATATGGTATAACATAAAAGGTTGAGTTATGGCAATCAGTTTGAAATGCTTCACATATTCTATGCAATGTGAGATCAATTTTGCTGTGGGCTAGCGATAACGTGGAGTTTAGATTAAGAAAAAATGATCAGTCAAAGCCATCTGTTGGTGCTTCTTGAAGTGTAGGATGCTTCCTTGGAAGGACAGCTCCTTACAAGTCAGGTCCTACAGAGGCTAGGCTAGACTTCGTCCCAGCATTTGATTAACACCCATTGGAAAAGCCTAGCAAGCACCCAGATGTGCGTCATTGTGGAGGCCCCGCCTTCAATTCAGGTGAATTGTGCTCAAGATATTGTAGGACCTTCATGTCCACTGAGGATACAAACCAGCATCCTTGAAAATTCTCTAAGGGAAAGGACTTGGTAGAATTTTAAGGATCCTTGACATTCTAACAGTCCTTCGGTGGGATTTGAGGATGTAGCATCCTTGAAATTAAGCTGAATAAGGATTCTTCCTCAACTATGAGAAGCACCAACTGTTTCACAGAATACAACCTGAGGTGAGAATGCTGTACCTCCATGTAGTTAGTATAAGTGAGTTTGAGTTTTGAGCAAAGCATATCTCACTACCAGAGCTGTTAACCTTGAGACTCAACTTGTCTTTGCATAGAGGCTCAGTTTAAATACTCATTATTAGAGATAGGCATTGAAATTATGTAAAAAAAAAAAAAAAAAAGGGGGGGGGGGGGTTGCCTCTAACAACAGCAACACAATTAAAGATTTTGTATAGACCTTGTATTAACATGCAAATCTTTATTAAGGCCTTATCATGAATTTCAGAGAAAAATCCACTCAGCAAGCTAAAAGATCACCTTACTCTGCCTCTTCCTGTTATCTCAAGCAACAGACAAACCCTCTGGTATAAAAGAAATGCATAGATCCCATACAGCAACATCACTTTATGGTACTCTCGGAAACTGCTGTGCTGTGCAAAACAATGATCATGTGCTAGAGAGGTTCTCCACTGGCTGTGATTACCTTCTTACAGTATGAGTAGTGTTAGTTAAGCCCAGTTCAGACCAATGATTCCTGACAAGACTAAACTGTTTTAGAACATTGCAGAGAAAAGTTGCAACTCAGCCAGTCAAATTGCTGGCAGCAGGTTTTAGAACACAAAGCACATCACCTGTTTTAACAACCAATGGGCTTGTAGTAAAGTCCACTGGTCAAATCAAAATTACTGCAGACGACGTATTCCCTTGCTGCGGCAGGTGTTGCGTCCCCGCCGAGCCCTCTTTTTCTGTCCTAACAGTGTGCCGGTGCCGGACAGTGGATCGCTGCTGCTGCTGCTTGCTGTATGTGTAACCCACCTATATACAAACACATTTGCACGGAATTGAGATAGCAAGAATTCTTATAAATCTCAGGTGTAAAAGACCAATGATCAGATGTCAGTGAATGGACTTGCACTTGTCTAGCACCTTTTCAGTCTTCTGACAACTACTCAAAGCACTTTCACACATTCACATTCACTGATTCATACACACAATCACACACTGGTTGCTGAGGCTACCTTACAAGGCACCACCTGCCACTTGGCACAGCCATCGGGAGCAAATTGGGGTACAGTATCTTGCCAAAGAACACATTGATGTGTGAGAGCTGATGTGAAAGAGCTGGGGATTGAACCACTGATCTTCCAACTCATGGATGACCTGCTCTACCCCCTGAGCCACAGCCTCCATAGTTGTCTAGGTATCCAAATGCAGATTGCATTTTATTACGAGGTGGAAATGAGGTCTTAAGAGGCTTTTTACCAGCTGTGTTTCACTCAAGGTGGATATCTCTCTATTCAATTCAATTCTTAACTCAACCCGTCAGTCAGTATCTTCTTTGGAAAAATAGAGACATCTAATGTGTCATTCTCCTGTCACTTTCTGGTTTATAGCACTCAGATATGTCAGTCTCGATAATGTTTAACACAGAAGAAACTATTTTCTGTAGGTCTTTTTTGGTAGCAAAAGAAAAAATCCATGCATAAACCTTTTCCAAATCTGTTACCATAGCAACCTGGCCTCCAACTTCTATAATTCATCTTTTCAGTTTTTTTTCTTCTTAGCATACTGTAGCCTGTTCCTTATGGATAGACCCTGCTGAGTGTATGACAGTATATGTTTCATACTGATAATAATTGACATGTGGCAGTAATGTGCTTGACAGTGTGTTAAATTTTAATTCCCAGATTTGTGTTTGGATGAGTAACTGACTTAACCCCCTGCTGAATTACAAGTCTCTGATACATGGGCTGCACTTTCTTAATGTCCCCTGTATCTGTTCACTATTTCAACTTTGAGGTTAGTGTTTGCTGGTAGTCTCATGTTAGCATTAAAAGGCCCAATGTCTCTAGTGGAACCGGTACACTGACACACAATTTAGAAAATAAAGGATAAAGAATTGATTTATTTTGTGATTTATTACTAAAGTTAATAGATAAATCAAAACAGTGTGTGTTAAAACCTTTGTTAGCATTTCGCTGCTATGGTACAACCCCAAGAATTTTCAAACTAAAGCCCCTTTTACACTGCCAGATTTTCAGTGAATGTTGGGCCGTTTTGCCAGCAAGCTGCGAGTGTTTAGACACACAGACTCGGGTTGGCAAGTTGAACCGAGGTGCCCAATTTTCCGCCTCGTAGGGTAGTCATCTTGGCGGAACGTTTTTGGTTTAAAAAGAACGAGGCGCCCTTCCGCCACGGGAGGGGCTGTTGATGACTTGTGGGAGGGGCTGTTGATGACGCCACACGTGCGACCCACTGGCGTGGACTTCAAAACAGGGAACAGCTAATAGCAGGAATGAGTATCCAGCAGCACTAGGGAAACGCAAACCAGAAGATGAGCAATTGGGGAGATAAAGAATTGTGCGCCCTCCTTGCCCTCGCTAATGAGGAGGCCATTAACCGTCAGATGACGGGAACCGTGAAGGACGGGCCAATGTACGCCAGCCACGGCTTTCCTCAGTAGGTTACCGTTTACGTCACGCGCTGAGCTACACGTTTTGTTACTAGTTCACGCCCCCCATTGCCCCAAAAAAGGCACATTCTGTATGAACAAAAGTAAGCAGGCGGCATTTTGCTGCACTCCCCGATTTTGTTTTTATCCTGCCAATGTTGAAAGAAGACTGATTGGGCTTTCCTGCAAATTTGCACAATTCCTATTTAAAAAGGGCTTAAAACATGTCTCCTCCCTTTCCCTTACCAGTAAATCCTTTCATACAACTACTGTACACACACATCATCCCATTTTCCCCCACAGTGGGAACATAAAGCAGTACAAGTGGCTTTACCCAGTGCCCCTCCTCCCTGCTACAGCCAGTGAGCCATATGGTCGATCACAGATTAAAAGGGTTTGTTGTCTACGCCTGCCCCGCCCAGTGGATTACCAACCCACAGAGGGAACACGGGGGGTGGGTTGGAAAGGACGGCTGTGGGCATTGTGGAGACATAGTTTAAACTTGTCTTGAGTTCAAAAAATGATATTACCTACTTGTACAACGCCAAGGTTGACCGCTGTCTCTTTAAATCACACAAACAAACACACCCATGGCCTCATTTGTTGGTCACACTAATTCGATGAGTGTTGTGGCAGATGATGGCTGTTTAGAGGGGTGATGGAAGGAGATGTTAAGCAAATTACATCTAGGAGAAGGTTAATGAAACTAAAAAGACCCATTTGGTCACAAAGCAGTGGAAGGCCATGCCTAATTGTGGTCATATATGGAGCTAAACTGACCTGAAGGGATAAACGGATTTGCAAAATTTTGACTGTGCTTGCATTTAGCAAGACAATGTGTGCGCTCACGATTGACATCTTAGCAAATCATTTAGTTAAGAATTGTACCTTAAAATCCCTCAGACTAATCTTGCCCGATATCAAACAGAATTGCCAGCTTGTTACATTCCATTTCCATCTTCAGTCTGAAATTCTGCCCACTTGAACCGATTTCTGTGGGAAAGGGGGATTTAGTTCCAACTTACAAATCACTAGAGACTGGGGATGCACAATAATATCAGCATGTCATCGGTATTGGCTGATGTTGGATTTAAAATAAAACTTTCAGAATTGGCCAACATGCTTTTTCTTGTTTTGCAAAATGAATGAATATTACATGCATAAAAAGATGTTAATTCCACTACAGAGGAGACTTGATGATTACTAAAATTAGGTAGGCAAAAAAGTGGATATATCCGTATCGGTTATTGGTCAAATGCATTGTTACGTATTTGCAAATCGGATATTAGCAAAAATCTAATATTGTGCACTCCTACTAAAGACCAATGTATCCACCTGAAACTATTGTCATTTAAAGGCCACACTTATGTGTAGCCATGTCAACATACTGGTTTTGCTGGAGTTTTAAGAGTGCAGCAGAGCCAAGTAAAAATGTCGGGCAATGCTGAGAGGACCTGATGATTTAAAACAGCCTCAATGGCAGCATCAATCTAGTCTATAACACTTCAGTCTTGTCATTGGATTGTTTTTATGCTTCCACATTGGCAATAGCCGTGGCCAGGGGTGTTATGTTTTCAGGTTTTCCATATATACTGTACGTCTGTCCCATTCTTGAATGCAATATATCAAGAACACCTTGAATTTTTTCAAATTTGAACCATATGTCCTCTTGGACTCAGTTAGGAACTCTTTAGATTTTCGTAATCAAAGGTCAAAGTCAAGGTCACTGTGACCTTGTATCTGCATAATTCTCATGAACGTCATATCTCATAAAGCCCTTGAGGGAATTTCCTCAAGTTGGAGGAACTGATTAGAATTTGGTGATCAAAGGTCAATGCGACTCCAGAAAATGTTTTTGACCGTGACTCAAGAATTCTTACTTTACTACTATAATAGAATAAAATGATGAAGTGATGACATTTAATATCCAAAAGATAAAGAGTCAAATTCATAATGTTTTGCTAAAACCCTTTTCTGGCCATTAATTAACATCTCACCTCAGGAACAGAAGGGGAGAGATTGGTCAGAAACTGAATTGGTGACACTGATCTTGGGTGTCCTGGTTGAAACACTGCTGATTGAATAGATTTTCCTTACTGCCAAGTTCAAGATGTGTGTGAAGCATCCACATTTAAGAATATGTAGCAACATCCATATTTGAAGCATTGTCAACTGGATGTAAACTGTAACTGCAACTTGACTGGCTTGGAAAGGTATACAACAGTGAGGCAGTAGTTCTAGTTTATTTTAATTAACTGAGAAACTGCTGTTTCATGTCATGGTACCAGCTGAATCAGTCAACTCAAACTCCAAGGCAATAACTTATTAAGATTTGCTAACTTTTCTACATGTTGTAGATTTATCAGTGGAATACAACATAATTGTCCTTGAAAAATCAATAAAGTCTTCACAGCAAAGAAAAAAAAAACATGGTAAAGCTTGTTAATCAACCTGCCACATTCTTTATTCTATCACCTCTATTTAGTCTTAATATAATATACAGAGCGACATTCTAAGACGTTCTCCTGATACCAGGGGAGCAGTTAGAATCATTCTCCATTGTTTGATGGCATGGACAACCTCACTTGGTAGTTTTGGTAGTTTGCTTCTGCATTGAAGTGACACAGTATACTATATAGGAGTTCAAATCTCTCATACATAGTTTGGAGAATGACATGTAACCTTGTTAAACCAACTTCAAATCAGTGACATGTATATGACACTACTATGAAACATGACCACCTGCTTACACCTCACCACTGTTCAAATGGCCTAATATTTTCACAAGAGAAGCAGGTTGTTCTTCTCACCTTACATCTGAAGTAGAGAACAAGACCCACAACCATTTTGTATGACCATTATCCCATTTTGTTACATTTTATTTAATTTTGTGAAGTCACACAAAATGACTAACCCTTACCTCACCTGCAATTTTGTGTAATCAGACAATATGATGGTTGCTATTTGGAATTATCCATTAATGCCTTTAAAATATTGTTAATGACAGAAAAATTTAGCTTTATGCAACCCAACTGCATTACTAATAATAATTAGATAAGATAGAAATTGTCCAGCTCAGAGTTGTCAGCCTGCAAAATCTGCCATCACACAAGACTCACTCTGCCCTGATATTCTTAGTAATACTACGTTTTCCATGACATCGTAGATGATGGCTCTTAAGACATTCCATCACCTAAAAAGCAAGAACTGGTGAATACTAGTTCATTTTTATAATTTCAGCAAGATTAATAATTTCAGCAAGTGCTCACAGCTTAAGTTTAAGAGAGCACATTTCAAATACCCGTTGCTTTCCATATGGTGTTCCACGGGATTCTATAGTTGGTTCACACCATTTGTCATTACACATTGTTGGCTTTTTTTTCTCCCAGAATCCTGCAGTAAATGTCCTTACCAAATATGAATTCTTTTGAATCCCTTATTATATCATTTTAAGTTTAACTTTTAACCGCATTAAGCAATAGTTTGCAAACACCCAATAATCAACAATACCCCCAACTACTACTACTACTACTTAAAAAATATTACAGTTTGGATGTTTGACATTTATTTTGTAGCCTATCTAATGAGGATAAAACAAATGTTATTGTTAGTTAGTGCTCACTCTAAGTAAGACAAAATTTTAATTGGGCCATAAACTCAAACTCAGTCCTTTAATGAGGCAGGCTGGGGTGACGCAAGGGTCAAAAAACCCAGGAGTTCCCCTTTGGACTTTGCTCAGGAGACGCAGTTTTGGAACCATGTAAACTTTGGGTGAACTTTGAGTCATTTTATGGTGTGTCCTCACCTAAATATAACCACAGTATCTTTACCTGCCTTACTACCACAATTTAATGTTAATTATGTAACTTTACATTAAATACATTAAAGATGTAACGTCATTAGTGAGGCGTTAATTTTATAGGATATCAAACAAACTGTTGTGTGTACATTTTCAAAGGATATCATACGAATCATTCTATGAGGTTACATTGAATGATCGTGTACTTGCTTACTCAGTTTATATTCATTCATTCATAGAAACCCCCAAAGCTGCTTTCTCATGTGGTGTCTGTGACTCTAAACAATGAGGAGTCTTTCTTCCTAGACCAGCATATTCAGTGAATGAGAATTGTTTGGGTGATATTTCCAACAGTAAGAGTATTGTGTGAGTCATGACCTAGAAGAGAGCAAAGAGAATGGGGACATTTACCTCCCTAATGTCATTAGACAAGGACACATACATGCACATGGAGTGAATGCCAACAGACATCTGACTATGACTAAGATACACTGACATGTTAAGACAGTGGGGACCTGATGTGTACAGCTTCTATTAAACAGCATACCATCAAGTCTTTGAGTTAGTCTATTGCCATGAAAAGGTCTGTGTGACTGTAATTTGCATGCAGTCCAACTGAATCAATACAGATCTGCTTTGGGCTACAGTCTGACACAGATCTGCGTTACCAATTACCATGCCTGCTTCCACGAAAAAGTCCATGACATGAGGTCTAGTGATCATATTGTTTAAAACAAAAAAGTCACTTGGGAGCTGGACTAGTGTAAAAAGCCTGGTATGCCGCTCGTGTCACACCAGTCATCAGAAAACACCAGCATGTGATGACCACCAGAACACATGTTTGTAGATGTAATCAGTCTATAACCAATCTGACTTGCCAGATAGTGAAATATCTTGCTGAAGTAAAAAAAAAAAAAAAAAAAAAAAAAAAAAAAAAAAAAAAAACACTTAACGAACAGTTGCTCCTGGAGTTAGAGTTGCACGGTATTCAACAAGCATGCAGTAAAAAGCATGGCTTAGTTTCAGTCTAGGTGAAGGCATTTAGGAAAAGTTCACATAGAGGAAGGTCACACTAGTCCTATATAACCTTAAAGGAGCTACACACTTACATGGCAGCCAGCAGGGGAATATAAATGACTATATTTACATGCAGTCGTCCACCAATCGGAAGATCAGCGGTTCGATCCCTGGCTCCTCCAGTCTGCATGTTGAAGTAACCTTGAGCAAGATACTGAGCTCCAAATTTCTCCCAGTGTGTGTGTGTGTGTTAAAAACTGAGTAGCAGGTGGCACCTTGTATGGTAGCGTCGGCCACCAGTGTGTGAATGGGTGAATGTGACTCATAGTGTAAGAAGCGCTTTGAGTGGTCATATGACTAGAAAGGCACTATACATTTACCATTACATGTTGTTTCTCATGTCAAAATATGGAAATGGATTTTTCTTCTAGAACCGAATTTTTTCCAACCATAGCCTCCCTCTTTCACCCCTTTGTTCAACTTTTTATGTTCAGCTTTTTGAAAAGATCAGCATTGCGATATCGCATTTCCAAAAACCTGTTTATATCCAAGTCTTTCATAATTTTTAGAAGAAGTAATGTTTCTTCTTCTGACCAGAAACGCAGGCTTTTGGGGGAGGCGTGCATCTCCACCCCAGCCCCGTAAACAGTTGTGTGCAATACACACTACAACACATCTAGCTGACTGTGAAAAGGCAAGGGGCATTATGTGTTGCAATTTGGTTAGAAAAAAACAACGATACACTGAATGCACTGTATACATGTGCAAAGAATGCTCTTAAAACCCAGGTAATACCAACATATCCCACATGTCTTAATGGAAAATGCTACATTCAGAAAAAGGCCTTATTTAGAATAGCCAAACAGAGTATACTGTTTACATGACCTGCATCAAATTCAGAATATTGTCATATTCAGAATAGTTGGGGAATATTAGTGTGCATTCACACATAGTAGTGTGCATGTCAATGACAGCTTTATTTACCAGTAATTTTATGGCAGTATTAGTATATATTCTAGGATTAGACTGGTATTCTTTTTAACACTAATTTCAGCTCAAATAGTAATAGCTAAAATTCATTTTCAGTTCCTGTCAGACAAAGACATTGTCATTGCAGGCCAAAAACCATGAGGTTAAACTTCTGCACAGATGAAATACAGGAAGCTCCACCACCCTTGATTTATTTTGAATCTGTGGAAATCTACAGATTGATCCATTTATACTTCACTGTAAACCCCAATTAAGTCACTCAACTTATTTTTTATTTTTTGGAAACAGCTTGCACTCAAAATTTTTAGTTTAGTAGAATACAGTAACATAAAAGTTTTGAGCACACCAGACGCAAAATAAATGTGTCACATGACCCTTGTCTGACAGGAATTTTATGTCAGTTAAACATAACTTTTTGTTGTATGATTATGTATATCTATGTCATACGAACTAAGAACATAGTACATATTTAACAATAATTATCTGAAATGTATTGCACTGTAAAAATATATTGTGGCAAGCTCAGGTTTCTCAATTGCAAGAGTAAGACTAAAAGATTAATTCTGAACCAAGAAGTGGTCTTAATTTCACCTCAGCACCACTTTATGACACTCTAATATCCTCACAAGCGGGATGTCACTAACTGTGTATACGACTTAACTTCTGGTGCAAAATATCTTTTACCACAACATTAACTGTAACTCATTAGAACCATGGTGAAATACATAAACATTAATCACTGTATAATGAGTAACGTGAGTGATTTAGAACACACCGTTTTCTTTGGCTTATGGCCCTATACACAGTGTCTCACAGCATGCTGAGAAACACCACCCATTTAGCCCCAGCACACACAATATGTTAAGTGCACAGTGATGGTGTTGTTTTTAGGTCTTAAACAAATCAGATAAAATCTGCTTTATAAATTTTAGTCAAATTGACTCAAAAATTGTTGACTTAACATAAAAAATTATGTCAAGCTCACAAGGGATGAGTTTTTGCCTTAAGTGAGAACAGAAAGTTTTTATGTCATTTTGACAATCATTTGTATAGACTTTACGTGATAATTTTGCATCATGGATCGATTGGGGTTTACAGTGTTGGCAAATCTGTTGTCAATCAATCAATCAATCAATCAGTCAGTCAGTTTTATTTATAAAGTGCAATATCACAAATCACAATTTGCCTCAAAGGGCTTTACAGCATACAAAATCCCTCTGTCCTTTGGACCCTCACAGCGGATAAGGAAAAACTCCCCAAAAAACCCCTTTAACAGGGAAAAAAAAATGGTAGAAACCTCAGGAAGAGCAACTGAGAAGGGATCCCTCTTCCAGGACAGACAGACGAGCAATTGATGTTGTACAGAACAGATCAACATAATAAATTAACAGTAATCCATATGACACAATGAGACATAAAGAGAGACAGATATTATATCAATAATACTAGTGCAGTGCCCGTAGGAAGTATGTATTCCTATAGAAAAGTGAAAGCTTAAGTAGATTTTTCATGTATGGCCAAATGAGGCTGTGTTCGATGGTTGGAAGTACAAAGAGGTGTACATACTCTTACATAGTGTTAATAGACAAATTGTATATTGGGTAAGACATGGACGTACCTTGAGATACGGAGAGACACGCAAATACAGTTATTCTGCGCGGCATGCAAGACTCCGTGCAGCAGAAACCGATGAAGAGCGCCGTAATCGCCTAGCAGACAACACTGCACTCTAGGCAAGGCTCCGTGATGCAAACTGTTCGGTGACCAAGAGTGGTATAGCAGTAGGATACTTTGATCTTTTATTCCCTGAGGCATGGCTATAGCTGCGAGCGAGAGCGCGATAGGCTAGATTGGTTACACGGAGGTCTATGGGATTTTAACTTTTAATGATAATGTTGTGAATATGAATCCCAAAAACTTCAAAATGAAGGATGCACACCATCGTGCCATGCGCAAGCCATATCTGAAAGCTTAGGTTGATCTGACAAACAGTCAGAGAGATATGCGAGCCACAGACACACACACAGAGACACAGACATTTCTTGCTTTATAGATAGATGATTATATATGTATGTGACAATAATCATATGTGTATAATAGTACAGGTATGACTAATAGTAACAGCAGCAGTGGGAGGCATCAGGCAGGACCACGGCAGCAGAACAACCACGACACATCATCCAGGCACAGCTGCGACACGAGTTAACCTGCAAGACAGTGGAGCACAAAAGCTCCGGCAAACAAGCTGAGTTAGTGACATGCAGTAGAGCCAAGTTAGGGAGATGCGGTAACAGGACATGAATGTTAGCAAAGGAGAGAGAGAGAAAGAGGGAAGGAGAGAAGGGGCTCGGTGTATTATAGGAGGTCCGCCAGCAGACTAGGCCTATGTCAGCCTAACTAGGGGCTGGTCCAAGACAAGCCTGGGCCAGCCCTAACTATAAGCTTTATCAAAAAGGAAAGTCTTAAGTCTAGTCTTAAAGTGGAGACAGTGTCTGCCTCCCGGACCGAAACAGGAAGGTGATTTCACAAAAGAGGAGCCTGATGGCTGAAGGCTCTGGCTCCTGTTCTACTTTTGGAGACTTTAGGGACCACGAGTAACCCTGCATTCTCAGAGCGCAGTGTTCTGGTGGGATAATAGGGCACTATGAGCTCTCTAAGATATGATGGAGCCTGATCATTTAGAGCTTTGTAAGTCAGGAGAAGGATTTTAAATTCAATTCTGGATTTTACAGGGAGCCAGTGCAGAGAAGCTAAAACAGGAGAAATATGATCTTGTTTCTTAGTTCCTGTCAGTACACGTGCCGCTGCATTCTTGATTAGCTGGAGAGTTTTTAGGCACTTATTAGAGTTACAGTAATCTAGCCTAGAGGTAACAAACGCGTAGACCAAATTTTCAGCATCATTTAGTGACAGAATAGGCCTAATTTTCGCAATATTACGCAGATGAAAAAACGTAGTCCGTGAGGTTTGTTTTAAATGGGAATTAAAAGACAAATCTTACGCCGAGGGTTCTTATGGTAGTGCTAGAGGCCAGAGCAATGCCATCCAGAGAAACTATATCATCAGATAAAGAGTTTCTGAGTTGTTTGGGGCCCAGAACAATAACTTCAGTTTTGTCTGAATTTAACATTAGGAAATTGGAGCTCATCCAGGTTTTTATATCTTTAAGGCATTTCTGAAGTTTAGTTAATTGATCTGTTTCTTCTGGCTTTATCGATAAATACAACTGTGTATCATCCGCATAACAATGGAAATTTATAGAGTGATTTCTAATGATGTTACCTAAGGGGAGCATATAGAGTGAATAGAATTGGTCCAAGCACTGAACCTTGAGGTATTCCAAAACAAACTTTAGTATGTGAAGATGATTCATTACGACCGTGACCAAACTTAAAACAGTCGGATAAGTAAGATTTAAACCAGCTTAGTGCAGAATGTTTAAGGCCAGTTGAATGTTCCAGTCTCTGTAGCAGAATTTAATGGTCAATTGTGTCAAATGTAGCACTAAGATCTCGTAAAACAAGTACAGAGACGAGTCCTTGGTCTGAAGCAATCAGAAGATCATTTGTAATTTTAACTAGTGCTGTCTCGCTGCTATGATGCACCCTAAATCCTGACTGAAATTCCTCAAATAAATTATTATCATGGAGAAAGTCACACAGGTGGTCTGCGACTACTTTCTCAAGGATCTTTGAAAGAAAGGGAAGGTTAGATATTGGTTTATAGTTGGCTAACATCTCTGGTTCCAGGGTGGGCTTTTTTAACAGAGGTTTAATTACAGCTACCTTAAAAGACTGTGGTACATAGCCTGTTAATAAAGATATATTGATCATGTCTAGTATGTAAGTGTTAACTAAAGGTAAGACTTCCTTAAGTAGCCTAGTTGGGATGGGGTCCAAGAGACACGTTGATGACTTGGATAAAGACATCATTGAAGTCAGTTGTTGAATAGAAATCAGGGAGAAGCAATCTAAATATGTATCAGGTCTTATAGCTGTGCTTGAAGGCAGATTAGTACTGTTTGAGGGCAGGAGGTCATGAATTTTGCCTCTAATAGTTAGAATTTTGTCATTAAAAAAGCTCATAAAGTCATTACTGCTAAGGGCTAAAGGAATACAAGGCTCAATAGAGCTGTGACTCTCTGTCAGCCTAGCTACAGTGCTGAAAAGAAACCTGGGGTTGTTCTTGTTTTCTTCTATTAATGATGAGTAATAGTTTGCTCTGGCATTTCGGAGGGCCCTCCTACATATTTTGAGACTGTCTAACCAGACTAAACGAGAATCTTCCAGTTTGGTTAATCGCCAATTCCTTTCAAATTTTTGCAATATTTGTTTCAATTTTCTGGTTCGGGAGTTGTACCAGGGAGCAAACATTCTTTGCTTTGCAAACTTCTTTTTAAGAGGTGCTACAGAGTCAAGTGTTGTTTGCGGCGAGCCTGCAGCGCTATCGACGAGATAATCAATTTTGGAGACTTTAAAGTCGGTACAGGAAACCTCAGTTACAGAGGGACATGGTATTAAATTTAATGCCGATGGAATAATTTCCTTAAATTTTGCTACCGCACTATCAGATAAACACCTAGTATAGTAACTGTTACTGAGTGGAGCGTAATCGAGTAGAAAGAAATCAAAAGTTATTAAGTAATGATCTGATAGAGAGGGATTCTCTGGAAAGACCATTAAGTTATCAATCTCAATTCCATATGCCAGAACTAGATCGAGGGTAAAAGTAAAGGTGCTTTATTTAGTCACATACAGTACAGTACAGTGGAATTTGTTCTCTGCACTTAACCCATCCTAAGTATTAGGAGCAGTGGGCAGCCGCAGTGCAGCGCCCGGGGACCAACTCCAGTTGTTTTGCCAGTGGTTAAAACGGTGAGTGGGCTTATGTACACTTTGACTGAAGCCAATGAAGTCTAATAATGTGATAAACGCAGTAGCGAGGGAGTCATTATCAACGTCCACGTGAATATTGAAATCGCCTACAATAATAACTTTATCTGATTTCAGGACTAAACTGGATAAAAACTCTGAGAATTCAGATAAAAATTCCAAATACGGGCCAGGAGCACGGTACACTATAGCAAATAGAAGTGGCTGTGAGGTTTTCCAGGTCGGATGTAAAAGACTAAGGACAAGGCTTTCAAAGGATTCATAATCCAGTTTAGGTTTAGCGCTGATTAATAGACTAGAGTTACAAATGGCTGCAACTCCCCCTCCTCGGCCGCTGCCTCGAGGAACGTGGGTATTATTATGACTGGGAGGAGTGGATTCAATTAGACTAACATATTCATCTTGACACAGCCAGGTTTCGCTGAGGCTGAGTAAATCAATATGATTATCTGATATTAATTTGTTTACTAACACTGCTTTGGAAGATAAAGACATTTAACATTTCACATTTAATTCTCCTGTTTTGTCTTTCTGTCACAGAAGAGGTTTTAATTTTTATCAGGTTGTTATGCACAACTCCTCTTTGTTTGAGTTTAGATTTAAATAATTTAGGTGGTCCGGTGACAGACACCGTTTGTATGACACTATGGGTGGGTAACTGCACTAGAAGCTCAGAGAAGCATTTAAGACTGTGACTCTGATTCCTGTTCTCAACTCTGTGTTGTCATGGTTTTAGATCACCAATAAACTTGTCCAGGGGTCTAGATATGAGAGTGGCTCCATCCAAAGTGGGATGAATGCCATCTCTCCTAATCAGACCAGGTTTTCCCCAAAAGGTTTTCCAATTATTAACGAAGCCCACATCATTTGCTGGACACCACCTGGACAGCCAGCGATTGAATGATGACATGCGGCTAAACATATCCTCAGTGGTCAGATTTGGCAGGGGTCCAGAGAAAACTGCGGAGTCCGACATAGTTTTCGCGTATTGACACACCGAGGCAACATTAATGTTAGTGACCTCCGATTGGCGTAACCGGGTGTCGTTAACGCAAACATGAATAACATTACTAAATCTACGTTTTCTCAGCGGGTGTGTCGCTGAGTGGGGAAAAATGGTTGGAAACGTGAACGGGCTGGTGGTGAGCCGTGGGCTTCGGCTTGGTACTACACTTCTCTCAGACAGTCACCCAGCCTCCCGGCTGCACGGGGCTTACCGGAGGACCGCTAACAGAGGCTATGCTATGTGGCTCCGTGCCGGCTACAGGGGGCTGGCTAACTACCGCAGCTATAGAGTGACTCTCCATGGTGCGGAGCCAAGCTTCTAACTCACTAAGCCTCGCCTCCAACGCAGAAAATAAACTACATTTGTTACATGTACCACTATCGCTAAAGGAGGCAGAGGAATAGTCAAACATCTGGCACACCGAGCAAGAGAGAGCAGGAGAAGAAGCCATCGCTAAGTGTTAAGCCAAGGTAGCTAACAAGGCTAAAAGTGTATAAGCAAGCAAAGATTAACAAGAAAGTTGTTTGAAGAAGCGGAGTGAGTGATTAACAGAACTAGTGTGGGTTAAGATGTGAAGTGGATGTTTAAATTATTGTCACACACAGGCCTCATATCAGTCCATGCTGAGTGTGTCTGTGATGCCCCCTCCCATCCCCTCCTGTTTAGGCAGCAGGGGATGGAGGTGGGAGGGGCTCTTTCTACATGCATAGCTTGGCTGGTGGGTGTAAAAATAGCTGGGTAAGGGGGGTGTTGGTCAATGGTCACAGAGTCCGAATTAGCAATGAGTGAGAGCTAGCACTGTGCTGGCAGTAGTGGTGCAACAGGGAGAGTAGCACTGCTGAGGCCAAAGGGGAAATGAGGTTTTGCTGGGAATAAGGGGGTTGCCCCCCCTCGAATGGTAGCCTGTAGGGTTTTTAGGGGGAGGGGAGGTGGAGCAGGGACAGAGAGTGGATTATCAGAGTGATTAAATGCACTCCCTTAGATTCCTTTACATTCTGATGGGATAGACTAAACCTTGCACCATGGGCAATGCAGCCATGTGTAAGGTATGTGGCTCGGACAAGGGCCTGAGGACTACTGGAACCCTGTCTAACCTGGACCAGAATGCTTTGCCAGACTACTACTGTGTGGAGCATTTTCCTGTGCAGCCTCCACTGATACTGGTAAGAGCCTGTACCGACAGGTGCAGCAGATAACTGGGACGCCCCTGAAGTGCTCTTTTTAAGAGATGTTTACAGATAAGAAGGTTGTGAGGAACTTTTATAGGCAGAAACTTTGAAGCACTTAGTGTCAGCTCTTGCTTTGAAATCCTCAGTTATTTTTATTTTGGTCACGGTCTTGATGCCAGGAAAGTTCTTTGTGTCTGTCACTGACAGGAGGCTCAACTCACATGCAGCCGATAAATTTTTTCTGTCATCACTTTTATGATTTCAGATTAGGTACCTTGTGATCAGTATTAACAGGTACAGCTTGTGTGTGCATTTATGTGTAAGTGTATGTAGGATGGGGTGGGGTGCTGTCACCTCTCCTCACCCTTTAAAGGCCAGTGTGACATTTTTGCTCCCAAAGTATCCCTACACAGCAGCATGTGGACTCCTGCGGCTAATTTGAAAAGCAATGTAATGACTTTAGCAGCATGCTGCTGCTGCTGTACTGCTGCTTGGAAAACAAGACAAAAATATCAGTGCTTTTGTTGGGTACTAAGCCTAATGTGTAGCTTGTCCCAGAGCAAATATTATAACTACATGTCAGTGGGGTGACAGTACTTTTATGCCTCTGTGTCGGCTATAGCTGTGGCTGGAGGCATAATGTAATGCGCAAATGTCCACTTGGACTCAGCCATGAACTGATTTGTTTTTGGTGGTTCTAGGTCAAAAGTCAAGGTAACTGTGACCTTGTCTATATCAGTCTTGTGAAAGCAATATCTCAAAATACTGAGGGAATTCCCTCAAGCTCAGCGCAAACGTCCACTTAACTCAAGAATGAACTAAGTAGAAATTGATGGTTAAAGGTCCAAGGTCAAGGTCATTGTGACCTCACAAAACATATTTTTGACACAACTCAAGAATTCATATGCTTATTATGACAAAATTTCATGTCTAATAGGATAAAATGAAGTGATGACATTTGAGGTGGTAGTGGCTGAGTCCATAGAGACTTGGCTTGGGAACTGGACTTTCCACAGCTCAAGTCCCCATACAGACTTCGTAGGGAGAATGGAGTGGTATCTGATGAGGTGTCAGTTTTCCTCCCGGGCACTGCTTAGGTGCCCTTGAGCAAGGCACTGAACCCCCAACTGCTTGGGGCGCCTGTCCATGGACAGCCCTCTCACTCTGGCATCACTCCATTTAATGCATGTATAGGTCCTGTTTGTGCATGTGTGTGTATTTTGGGCCTGTGTATATCTGACAACAGAGTGAAAACAATTGCATTTCTCTTCATTGATTAATAAAGTATATTTCTTCTTCCTCCTTCTTCTTCTTCTTAATTTTATATCCAAAAGGTCAAAGGTCACCTTTACTGTGACATCATAATGTTCTGCAAAAACACTTCGGGCCATTATTCAACACCATATCTCATTTGGGGAGACATTTGGTCAGCCACTGAATTGGTGACACTAATCTTGAGTGTCCATGTTGAATTTCAGATTGTACTGATCTTCTTTGATGCCAGGGAGAAGATGTGTGGAAAGCATTTGTATTTGAGAATATGTAGTTTCTTTGCAGCAACTGTCATGGCTACATATGAGTCTGGAAGGATATGGATATAGACTTGACTGGTGCGTGGAGGTATACAACCACAAGGCTGTAATTCTAGCATCAACATACTTTACCATTTTATACTAACAGGAAATTATAGAATAGGTTTGATGTTGGATATGAACCAAACTTAAACTTTGGAATCTACTGCCAATTAAACATCAAAATGTTTTTCCTGAGATATAATATGTATTTATTTTGGCTTTCCTGTGCAGAGTTTGCTTTTTCTTCCATGGCACTGTGGGTTTTCTCTGGCTTCTCTGGCTTTCTTGCATAGTCCAAAGACATTCAGGTTAATTGGTGACTCTAAATTGGCCATGGGTGTGAATGGTTGTCTGTCCCTATCTATCAGCCCTGTGATAGTCTGGTGACCTGTCCAGGGTGTACCCTACCTGTCGCCCAACTAGAGCTCGGAAAGGGAGCCTGTATCAGGACAAGTGGTTATGAAAAATGAATGAATGAACTTGGTTGTGGTATAGGGGAGACCGGGGATGATAGTAACACTTTTTGTTTGAGCAAGTGTAACTCAGTGGTTCTTTGTGCTAGAGATCTCAAATTTTGACATGTGGTACCCATATTTGTCTGCTATAAATGACATACATGTGGACTACACCATCACAGATCATGTAAATTCATGTCAAGTACAAAGATGTATGTTGTTATAACCTACCCCAGTACCAGGGTGAGTTGTAACACTACTTGAGGATGGATGTAACAATTAAATTATGCTTAAAAAAATCCAAACTAATAAATGTATGGAAGCACTTTAATGAATAATAAAGAAGGAACCATAAACTTGTAAGACTACAACAATAATAAAAATAAAATAAATAAAAAGTATCAGTTAAATACAATTAAAATAAATACAGTAAAATAAATAAATATATATAACAAATAAAATATATATAATAAATAAAATAAAAAATAATAAAGTATAAACTGGTGTGTGTTGTGTGTGTGTTTTGTAGCCTGAAACAGGTTAATGTGAAAAAGCATTTGAACACTTGGAGATCTGTGGAACAATCAACAAACCACTTTTGAACAGTGTGGTGCAAAGCTGCACTAAAAAAGCATTTTAACTGTTGAACTCTCTATTGAACAATAAACAAAACACTTTTCGACAGTGTGTTTTTAAGGTGCAGAAGTACTTAGTAAGTAACTATTAACTAAGCAAACTGCCTAACGCATAATACATATGTTTTAAGAACAGTTACAACCCTCCCCATGCCAGGCAGCCATTAAAAAGCTAACCGTTTTTAGCATTTAGCTTCAAAGCTAGCACTAATGCAACACATCAAATTAAACTAGAGAAACTACTACTTGAGCTTATGTAAGTGAAACTATTGTATCTACAAAACAATGGACACTATGCAAAAAATATTTGTGATGAAAATTTTTACTTTCTTATCTGAAAAATCTTTTTTTGGCTCCAGAACAGACAGTTTTCAACTCAGAGACATGAGGCTTCATCAGTGAGCTCAATTTGTAAGTGGGCATGGACTGTATTGATGACATCACCACAGCTAATTTCTGATTGGTCAAACTGAGAGTGTTACAACTATCCCTTGGTTACAACCATCCCCGGTCTCCCCTACTACGTTATATATACTGTGTATAATGTTTTGGGTTTTTTTTAGACTTTTCCAGTGTAACCACACTACACACTAAAAACCTGCTTAGAATCAGTGTGTACTGTGGTATGGAGTTTGATATACTGAGAGCTTTCAAAACAGTTTACACTTTGACTGTAGTTGCATTACTTTTGGACATAACACTCTTGGCAAAAGAGGCAACTTCAAACTGTATTAAAGGTCAAATGACTATGTGTTGAGAAGAGTGTTGCTCGTTTAGTGGCAGACTCATCGAGAATAACCACCAATTCTGCACTTTCCCTGAGCTCTACAGAGATTTTTAGCTCTTTCAGCACAATTGGTTGAACAGCCCACAGCTCCCTCTCTGGTTCAGTTTTTCCTCTTTTATCAACTTTGTTTGCAGGCAGCACGTCTAGCTAGTGAACCCGCCCATTGTCATTACCAGGTCTTCAAACATTCACACTTTGTCACACCCCTCGGTGTGTGAAATTAATGCCAAAGGTGCCGTGTAGTGTCTGTGAGACACATCTGGCTTTCAGCTTATATCAATGTTAACCTATCCATGGCAATACTTGATGCTGAGAGCATCTGATGTACACTGTAAACCCCAATCCGTTCATGACACAAAATTTTAATGTAAAGTCGACACAAATGCCCCTGATTGTCAAAATGACATAAAAATGTATGTTTACTTGAGACAAAAACTCATCCCTTGTGAGCGTGGCATGATTTTGTTTGTTAAGTAAACAGTTTTTGAGTTTTGAGTTAATTTGTCTAAAATTTATGAAGCCAGTTTTTATGTTCATATCACATAGAATTAACTGCTCAAACAACAAAAAAGTTATGTTGACCTGACATAAAATTCCAGTCAGACAAGGGTCATGTAACACACTTATTTAGTGTAAGGTGTACTCAAACTTTTTATGTTACTGTATTTTACTAAACTAAAACTTTTGAGTGCAAGCTGTTTCCAAAAAAATTGAAGTTGAGTAAGCAAACTGATGTTTACAATGTGAAGAGCAAGAGAGTCTGTGTAAGACAGGAGGGAGGACAGGTGGAAACAAAAGACTTTCATCCAGGAGACCGTACTTTATGTCCCATGTGTAACCAAAAGTCAGTGTTGTTTTAACATAAGGTTACATAACCTACCTACCTACATCATGATGTTTTAATACAATTTGTGTAGAGTCATTGTGCAATGGCACCACTTACATGACATATTTATGTAACATTGTGTTACGCTACATAACAAAGGTACGTATTTTAACCCAGAACATGATCTTTTTTTTTTTTTTTTTACACCAAACCAAATAGCTTTGTTGCCTAAACCTAACCGTGACAGTTCCGCATTAACCACATTTTACAATGTGTTTGAGCTGTGTGTCACACAGGTATGCTCAAGAGTGCCTATTGTGTCAATATCACACACCAAAGGGCGTAACAAAGCTTCGGTATTTGATTACCTGGGAATAAGAACAGGTTAGGCAAATGTAGTTGACCATTTAGCAGCTGAAGAGAAAGATATTTTTCTCAGGAGTTGGTGGAGACCAAGCAAGAGCTAAAGGGAGAGTGAATATTGGACTTTCATGGATCACGTGGACAAAGACAAGAATCCAAATCAATGCTAATATTGCTCTGTAACCACTGGATGTGTTAAAAACATGCTCAACAACCCAAATGTGGCTTCAAAGTTACATACACACTAAATATAGTAAACTGTAGTTCTTTGGTTTTGTACTAATCTGGTTAAAAAAAAAAAAAAAAAAAATATATATATATATATATATATATAGTATATCTGTCTCGCTTTGCTTTCAAACTGTCAAAATAGACAGTATCTTGTGCCACCAATTTGCAGTATGTTAAAAAGTTGTGGTGGATATTTTCCCTGATGTAACTGAGCGAATGGCACAGGAGGGTCCAGCCTGCTGTGATTGGCCTGTGTGTAGGAGGAGGAGACTGCAGTGAGCCATGGCAGCACAGGTTCCAGCTGAGCTTCTGTTAGCTGATAGAATGAAAAAGGGAAGATGAGAGGAGAAATGCAAAGAGGAAAGTCAGTGAAACAGCACAGCAGTCTGACAATTAGAGCTAAGCTTCATTTCAACAATAAGACTGCCTCTCCGGCTGAATGTTCATTGACATATTGATCCTTTGCCATCAGTTTTCAGACTCTCCTAGACACAGTTGTGCTGTAAACGTGTGAATGGATAATTACTGTAATGAACTGCTGTTTGGATGTGAAACATTTGTGAGGTGTAATTCATGCTTTATTTGTGATTATCACAACAATACTTTGAACAGATAAAAACAAGGTCTAAAAGTTATAACATGGAAATAACATGCTTGGATTTCAGTTATGCCTCTGCGCCGGTGATTGCTGTGGCTGAAGGTGTTATGTCTTTGGATTGTCCATCTGTCCGTCCCATTTTATGTGAATGCGATATCTCGAGAATGACTTGAGGGATTTTTTTTTTTAATTTGACACAAGCATCCACTTGGAATTAACAGTGAACGGATTAGATATTGGTGGTTAAAGGTCAAAGGTCGATGTTACCTAATGTCTGTCTAATTCTCGTAAACATGATATCTCAAGGTCACCTTGAGGAAACTCCTCAAATTTGGCACAAACCTCCACTTTTAATGAAGGATTAACTGATTAGAATTTGGAAATTTCCTCAAATATAGCACAAACTTCCACTTTGAATCAAGGATAAACTGATTAGATGTTGGTAGTTAGAGGTCAAAGGTCACTGTGACCTCAGGTCCATCTAATTCACGTCAACGTGATATCTCAAGATCGCCTTGAGGAAACTCCTCAAATTTGGCACAAACCTCCACTTTTCATGAAGGATTAACTGATTAGAATTTGTATGTCAAAGGTCATTGTGACCTCACAAAACATGTTTTTAGAGATGATTAAAGAATTCTAAGTATGACAAAATTTCTCACTAATGTCAAATAGGATAAAATAATGAGATGATGACATTTCATATTTAAAATGTCAAGGGTCAATTTCACTGTGAAATCATAATGTTCTGCAAAAACTCTTTTCTGGCCATTATTCAATGTCATTTTTCAGGAACAGAAGGGGAGACATTTGGTCGGATACTGAATCTGAAAGATACTGAGAGTCTTCATGTTACCATATCATGTTCGACATACTTAAAAAGGCTTGCGTTACAGCAACAAACAGGAAAACAACTTGCTGTGCTGTCAGTCAAACTACTTCCTGTTTCTAGTAGTGCTGTATCAATGATGAGCAGCGTCCCTTAACCTTAACTTAGTATTTATATTTACCAGGTGAGTTCACAAGTTCACAGTTGCACAGGCCAAATCAAGCATTTAAGATGTAACTGCATGTACCTGATCACTACTGTGTGCATCATGTTTGTGTAGCTCATGTTATGCTGTGATAGTCTTTACTCACATACCACCCACCTCCTGTTTTTAGACAAGGTCTATTCTGGAGAGCTTTATGTCTTGACCCATGACCCTTGACCTGTCGAACTGATATACTGTAGCCTCTTTAAAGTCATATCCTCTTATATAGGAGTTGTAGCAAATAGGTATATGTTTAGTAGGAAATGATTAGTAACCTTATTGTACCACAGTTACTGTAATTGACTATAATATTGTTACCTAAATTAATGTCATTGTAAGCTATTAGCATTGCTGTCTGCCCTGCATCTCTCTCTGGCTCTGTCTCAACATCTCTCTGTGTATCTGTCTCTCTTTATCTCTCATTGTGTCATATAGATTACTGTTAATTTATTATGCTGATCTGTTCTATACGACATCTAAGGAAGATTCCTCTTCCGTCCTGGAAGAGGGATCCCTCCTCAGTTGCTCTTCCTGAGGTTTCTACCCTTTTTTTTCCCCTGTTAAAGGGGTTTTTTGGGGAGTTTTTCCTTATCTGCTGTGAGGGTCCAAAGGACAGAGGGATGTTGTATGCTGTAAAGCCTCTGAGGCAAACTGTGATTTGTGATATTGGGCTTTATAACTAAAATTGATTGATTGATTGGTCCTAGTTTTATTTTGGTCAAGCACCACAAAGGGAGGTCATCAAGCATGAAGATTAGAGAAAGTTGTATGAAACCACAACATGGATGCTCCCCTAGCCTTGTAGAATAGAACAGAACTTTACTTATCCCCGAGTGGAAATTGCCTTTCTTCTAAATGTATCTGAAACAAATAATCCTGTTCCAAGGCTCTGTACTGCTGATTGCAGGTCAGCTGACATTGATCATGATGGTAATGAACAGGATGGAAACAAGTAAGGTGGATGCGTTGTTTATAACAGGACCTACCATAGTTCTAGTTACATCAGCTTGAGAATAATGAATTAGAACAGGTGATTTATACTCTGCATTGAACTCTGTATTTGTGATAATACAATTAATGTTATGGTGGGGTGAAAGCCTTACACCCCTATGTAGAAAAACTTGTTATTTGGCTAACTGTGGCTTTTTGTGGTTGTAATGATTATTGGATTCGCTTTTGTTATCTCAGAACTGTGGGAATGTTCATGGACTAATTTGTGCAGGATAACCCAAAGGAGCTCATGTTAATATCAAAACCACACACACAAACAGAGCCAGCACCAATGGGGGAGAACTGCTGTTGCTAGTAAACAGAGATACTGTTATTCCGTCCTGATGGCTAGGAATAGAATGTGCTTCCTCCATCAGATAAACAAGGGCATCATTGCTACCTCTGTGTGTGATTATGCTCTTACTCTAGTTCTTATAGGTCCTTGCTAACACTTTAGCATTCACTATTACATACAGTGGCATGCAAAGGTTTGGGCACCCACTGACAAAATTTCATTTAGTGTGAGTAGTTAAGTAAGTAGAAGATGACCTGATCCCCAAAAGGTATGAAGTTAAAGATGACACATTTCTTCAATATTTTAAGCAAGATTACTTTCTGATAAAATAATTTTCCAGTTACAAAATAACAAAAAATAAAAAGAACTTGAAGCAAAAGTTTGGGCACCATGCATGCTTAGTAGCACCCACTTTGGCAAGTATCACAGCTTATAAATGCTTTTTGTATTGATTTTTGTTTCTTGTTTGGAGGATTTTCACCCAATCTTCCTGCAAAAGGCTTCTAGCTCGGTCAGATTCTTGGGCTGTCTTACACGCACTGCTCTTTTGTCTGTCCACAAATTTTTTTATGATGTTTAGGTCAGGGGACTGTGAGGGCCATGGCAAAACCTTCAGCTTGCTCCTCTTGAGGTAGTCAGTTGTGGTTTTTAAAGTGTGTTTAGGATCATCGTCCTGTTGTAGAAACCATCTTCTGTTCATCTTTAGCTTTTTTTACAGATGGTGTCATGTTTGCTTCCAGAATTTGCTGGGATTTAACTGAATCCATTCTTCCCTCTACCTGTGAAATGTTCCTGTGCCACTGGCTGCAACACAAGCCCAAAGCACGATCGATCCACCCCCATGTTTAGCAGTTGGACAGGTGTTCTTTTCATGAAATTCTAAAATTCTTTTTTTTCCAAACATACCTTTGCTCATTGGGTCCAAAAAGTTCTATTTTAACTTCATCAGTCCACGAGACTTGTTTCCAAAAAGCATCAGGCTTGTTTAGATGTTCCATTGTAAACTTCTGACACTGAATTTAATATTGAGGGCACAGGAAAGGTTTAACTCTGATGACTCTTCCATGAAGGTCATATTTGCACAGGTCACTGCACAGTAGAGCAGTGCATCACCACTCCAGAGTCTGTTAAATCTTCCTGCAGGTCTTTAGCAGTCAAATGGGGGTTTAGATATGCCTTTCTAATGATCCTACAAGCAGCTCTCTTAGAAAGTTTTCTTGGTCTTCCAGACCTCCATTTGACCCCCATACTTCATGTTAACTACCATTCTTAATTACAGTATTCCTTTTTTTCCACAACCATGCCATATTGTATTGTCTTTTGTTGCAACAGATGTCAGGTTCCGCCCAAGATGGCAGTGCATAGGTGTAATATCACAGTTATGTACTTCTGAAAAGCACTTAAAAATATCTGACCAAAACTTGTTTAGCTGTGGGCGAGACCAAAAGAGGTGTTGAAGGCCTTTTTTAAGGCAGCTATTTTAACATATTGCAGGGAAAGCACAGGTTTAAGTAATAACTTATTCAGGGAATAAGTCAAATTGTCTGTCATGGAAAGGGTCTATTAGATTTGAGCATAAAAAATTCATCCTTGACCTTTAAAACAGTAGTTCGACAAAATTAGTTTGACTTAGGTTGACTTAGGTTACTAGCTTTTTCTACATCTTCACACTACATGGCCTTACATGGACCCTAAGATTACTTTGTCTAACCTTAAGCTAAGAATGGTCTTTCACGCTTTAATGCAAAGCCAAGAGTTTGTATAGCCTAAGTGCTCAGGATGGTGGCCACGATGAGCTGAGAAACTCCTTACCTTAAGGAAAGTTCACCAATTTATCAATTTTATTTATAAAGCCCAATATCACAAATCACAATTTGCCTCAGAGGGCTTTACAGCATACAACATCCCTCTGTCCTTTGGACCCTCACAGCGGATAAGGAAACCCCCCCCCAAAAAAAAACCATTTAACGGGGGGGGGGATGGTAACTGAGGGATCCCTCTTCCAGGACGGACAGACGTGCAATAGATGTCGTACAGAACAGATCAGCATAATATAGTAACAGTAATCCATATGAAAGTTGTTGAGACTTGGTTAAATGCCAGTAGCCTACATGTGCCATGAGTTAGATCTGGCTTGTTTAAGCTGATGTGCTGCATCTTGAATTTTTGGAGCCAGAAGTGACTGTATTTGAATGAGATTGGGCTAATCCTAATGCTAGCTGCTAGCTTGGTTAGCATGTTGCATTTGCAGCTATAATTAACTGTGACAATGATGATGCTAATTTTTGTTAGCGAAACAACAGGCTTAAAATGTATAAATTTATTTGACTCCTTAAGCCCAGTTCAGACCAAAGATTTGTGACAAGATGAGTTGAAACAGGTAACTATTTGCAATAAACTGTTCTGCAATGTTCTAAAAACCTGATGGTTCACACCTATGCAACTGGCTGAGGTGGTGCATCATCTCTATACAGCAACTTTCTGTACTTCCCTTCTTATTTTCAGCTTTTCTGACTTATTTTGTGGCCGAATATATAATTTGTAAATAAATTATATATATTATAATATATTTGTTGTAAATGTGAATAAGGATAGTAATAGTGAGCCATTGGCTACAGTTACATTTGTTGTAGTGATGAAACAGTGAAAAATGGAAACGAAACGAGCATCAGATGGACTGTATTCGTAAGAAATATGTCACAATAATATAAATAACCATATATTAATCAGTTAGTGGGAATGTGTGTGTGGGGGCCATAAGCACATACACTGAGCAGCAGCAGTGATCCATCATCTGGCACACCATGAAGACGGAAACAGAGGGCTCAATGGGGACGGAGCACCTGCAGCAAGTGAACACGCCATCTGCGGTTATTTTGGCTAGACCAGTGGACTTAACTACAAGCCAACTGGTTGCTGAAACAGGTGAAATGCTTTACGTTCTAAAACCAGCTGCTGACAATTAGACCAGCTGAGTTGCAGGTGACACCATCAGCCAGCTTGAGTCAAGCTCAGACTGCTCAGCTCACACTGCTGCAACTTTTCTCTGCAACACTCTGAAACAGTTTCATCTCATCTGAAAACATTGGTCTGGACTGGGCATTAAAGGGTCTTTTAGTACAACCAAACGCTAAACCTAAACCTTAGAATTAACTTTCATGAACTGAAAATACACTTAAATAGTGAAAGCTATGGCTACACCTATTCTCTGTGAAAATGGGGTTACACTATGGTTATGTTATCTAACCAACATTGTTGCTGTGGTAGCAACTCGCCAACAGACCCATCTGTCACACCCTTGTTTATGCATAACTTTAAGCCTTAATAGCAATAATAACCAGAAGTGTGTGTGTGTGTGTGTGTGTGTGTGTGTGTGTGTGTTTTCCTTTGAAATTGTTCAGACTCGATACACTCAAACACGCCCACACACCTAAAGACAGATAGACAGCTCTTAAGCAAGCGATGCCCTTCATGTTTTCTGTGCTTACTTTGCTGGCCTTGCTGACAGCCAGAGCCTTGTTGTCATGGTTACCTCCGGAGAGGGCAGTGCTTGTCTCTGTGGTAACTGGGAGGGGCGAGGATGCTCCCAGCCTGGGCTCTGGTCTCTCACAGTCACAGTGTGTATGTAGTGGTGCTGGGGGATTGGTTTGCATTATTGATAAAGCTTTTTGCGCTTCACAGATAGAGACTTTGTAAATGAATGTGTGATGTAATGTGATGAAGGTGGAGCTTCAGCACTGGGCTTTGTCATGCCCATTGGGTTTTATTAAGTCATGAAGTAATGTGTCTAGACACGAGCTGAAACAAAAGCAAGAACAGAATGTTAAGAAAGGACGCATATGATATGATAATTTATATAGATACACATGGTGTAGTCAGTGTTGTTGGGGATATTTATCTTTATTTCTACTGCCTAACTCCATTTGAAAATGTACTTGTTTAAGTGTGGTGAAAGAAGAAGAAAAGCACTGACCTTCAAGCCTGACTAAAGTTCCTTTTTTGATTTTATTCTATATTTCTATTCCTATTTATGACACTCACCCAAACATGACCTTCATGTAACTATAGGCCTCTTAAAGCACTTTTCTGATATGCTCAGCAGATTCAAAGCATTTACCCATCAAAGAGAGTGACAAACTGACTAAGCTCCTTATAACAAGCAGTTATGAATCAATTTCTGTAGGAAGCTACAATTCCCTCTTTCTCCTCAATGATAAGTGTTTTCCATTCAATGGCCCGACTTGTCTCAGAGTCCTGTTGGTCTAAGTGTCACTATAGCAACCGGTCAGTTGCAGGACGATGATTAGAGCAAGGTCTTGCATAATGTGATGCTGCAGCTCTGGAGGGAATGTGAGGATATTATCACACAGGCATGATTGTGGGAATGCTTTGTGCAGTGCTGCTAGAAAACAATGCTGACCCTGTAAGAATATGTATGAGGCTGGATGAACAAGGCTTTCCAGGCTTAAGTACAGGCCAAGTACACACTGGTGGACTTTCTGTTTTGCGGTACCCAGAGGCATTATGTTATTGGGTTGTTCATACATACATCCATAAGTCCAGTGAATATGAGCACAATATCTTAAGAACACCTTAAGGGTTTTTTAAGTGATTAGTTTTTGGTGGTCATAGGTCAAAGGTCAAGGTCACTGTGACCTTGTGCCTGTCTCATCCTTTTGAATGCAAATGTCTCACGAATGCCTTGATGATATTTCCTCAAATTTGGCAAAAATGTCCACTTGAACTTAATAATAAACTGATTAGATTTTTGTGGTTAAAGGTCAAGGTCACTGTGACCTTGTCCATCTCATTCTTGTGAATGAATACCTTAGAAATGCCTTGAACTCAAGAACACCTTGAGGGATTCTTTTTGAATTTGACACAAACATCCACTTGGACTGAAGAAAAAACTGATTAGAATGTGGTGGTCAAAGGTCAAGGTCAGTGTAGCTCAAGAATTCTTATGTTAAATATGACAAAACTTTACACAAATATCTAATAGGATAAAATGATGAAGTGATGGCATTTCATTTCCAAAAGGTCAAAAGTTAACTGACCTGCGACATCATAATGTTCTGCATAAAACACTTCTGGCCATTACTCAACATCATATCTCAGGTAGAGAAGGGGAAACATCTGGTCAGATACTGAATTGTCTTGAAACTCTACTGATTATATAGATCCTCTGTGCTGCTGGGGGAAAATGTGTGTGAAGCATCCATGTTTTCACAGACATGGACGTAAACTGTAATAAAAACTTGACTAGTGCGCAGAGGCCTATAACCGATAATTGTAGTTTCACCCCTGCCACTCAGATGCCTGAGCCTGCCACTGCATGTGCACCATGTATCTCTGAGAGGCTTCAAGTCTCTGCCAGTTGAATTTGTGGTGTATTGGGATGAATAGTAAGCTGTAATATAAACTTGAAAACATATGTGTAGATTGTGGACAAAAAAATGAGTACGGTCCTTGGACGTGATCGCAGCAGTGTTACAGAAAGCTCTAGTAGCTGTGAATCTGAGTGATGCAATGCAGTTCTCTGCAGCAGTCAGACAGTAGCTGACTGCAGGTCAGCCAGAAACATCAGGCCAGGACTAAATGTACGTGTGTGAGGTAGGCATCAGTGCTGCAGTGTCACTGCTCATTTTATACATCATCAGTGCTGCATTCTGTACATGGTCATGTGGGCAGGATAATGCTGTAGGTGACTGATGAAGAAAAGGGCACACCAAATTCTGATTCTAATAACAGTCAACACTAAAGGTGCTTGCTAATGAAAATATTTAGCACTGGGACCTTGATACTGACTATTACACAGCTAAAAGAAATCCCCAAAAAACAGAATATCCGCCAAAGTGTCCATGAACAAGACAGTGAGTCCTCACCATCCTCCAGTGAGGTGCTGCAGCCTCTCTGAATCTGACCTCTGAACCCATGTTGGAAGGAATAACACAGTTTGAATGCAGTAAAAATAAGCATCACACAGTGTTTTTCCACAGGAGGAGCAGAAAGCTGGGAGCTTTAAACGAACTGTGTGTGAGCCAGGATTTAGCTTTAGTCAAAGCACCAAGAGAAAAAAATGCTGAATCATTCTGCCTCCTTACAGTCCTGGTCTGTTTCCAACTGCAGCTCACTCAGCATCCAAAAAACAAACAGGGGACATGTCCTTCCCAAACGCCCAACATACACACTATTAGGCACTAAGGAAACCGAATCTGTCAGATTATGGCTGCATAATCATTGTTGATAATGATTTATTGTGCGATTCTGTTGAATGTCTATTTTGTCTTCAGTCCTTTACAGACAAATAAAAGATAAGATCTGCACAAGCCCCTAGGATAGATAATTATGCCCCAGTTTTTAGAGCACAATATCATACAAAAGCAATTCAAACTACTTTAGAGACTGACAAGTTACAAACAGCATACATAGATAGGATTAGATCCAATGTCATTGTCATGGCATACAACAACTGCCAGTAGAGCAAAAGTCAGTTAAAGGGGCCCTGCAGAGTTTTCCTGTTAAAAAAAACATACAGTAATTTATGTTTACAGTCAATGGTAAAGGTCCCATGGTGTGCTCATTTTTAGGTTCATACTTGTATTTGGGGTTTCTATTAGAACCAGTTTACATGTTTTATGTTCAAAAAGCATGTTATTAGTCCACGCTCCATATTTTTGGTCTGGGCAGGGACTTGAACCACCAACCCTCCAGTTTGCAAGCCAAGTCCCTATGAACTGAGCTACTGCCGCCAATCTAGTAGAGCTGCTTGGGAAACATGACCTTTATATGCTTCACATGGAGTTAATACTGAATTATGCTAAATGTTCCTCAAGTGCTTTAGTGTCTGTTTATGAGTTGTAAGAAATCATAAATTATCTTTTAGAAGGAGTAGATGTTCACTGTAAAAAAGCTCAAGCTAATTTAATACCATGTTAAAGTAGCAAGGCAAGCTACTTGCTAACATGCTTGGTATAAAGGTAAACAACCAATGCTTTGGGATGGTTGTCAGAGATGACAGGTATGATCACATTATACCGTCTGAGTTGACAGATGGTGTGGTCCACGCAGTGACGGCTACTAGTCTTTCAAACAGGGGAAGCTCACTTTAAGGTTACATCATAAAATTTTTCATATAGTAGCGAGGCAGTAACTTATAAAAGGAACATTCAATTGAAGCCATTTTTCAACCACACTTATGCCATAGAACCACAGCAAAACACACCTCAGAGATTCTCAGATGGGTTTAAACACCTGAATGGCACTCTGTCAGAAGATTCCACTTGCAAATATCTGCATGTGACAATGTCAATGTGTATTTCAAAAGCGCTGTCAATCACAAAGGGGTTCAGCCTTTTAGACAATTCCTCCAATCATCATGCATACACCAAGCGTCCTCTCCCGCCTACCACTTCATTAGGTCCCAGAGAAGCTGAGCCTCCCTGGAAGTGACGATTTTGTTGCATTTACCGTCTTGATTTGCTTCATTAAAAAAAACCTGCTCAGCACTGTCTCATAGGAATGCTTGGAGGCTCTGCGTCCACTGTGCTGACATGAGAATGTATGACGGGGAGGTCACGATTGAAAACTGGTGATGAACAGCTAACGTTTGAACATCATAGTCATGATGTTAAACGCATCCTAGCGCACGTTTAATGCAATGTAAATTCTTATTTGAATGTAAATTCAATAGTGCATATTTGACCATGTCTCCTATGAAATTTTAGGGGATGTTCAGCCTCCCTTGTTGTCTCAGGGCAATCACCCCTGGTTCCATGTTTTAGTTCCTAATCACTCTGGGAAAGCGTAGCATATCATGGGGGCTAGGAATAAGGTGAATACCTGCTTCATAATACAAAAGGCATGATAACCTGATGTTTTACAATATGGGACCTTTAATCACCACATTGTATTGTGTGTATCCTGAACTTTCTATTACAGCTACCTATTCTGTTTCTTGTTTTTTTAATACCTAACTACTAGGGGCGAGAAAAAATCAATTCCCTTACTGTAAGTCAACCAATGTAAATGTAGTTTTACATTATGTAGATTTTTTTTAAGTGTGGTTTTTTTTCCTGTATCTCTTCCAGTCGGACAGCAACACCAGTTTCCTGCGAGCTGCAAGAGCAGGGAACATTGAAAAGGTTTTGGAGTATCTGAAAGGGGGAGTGGACATCAGCACCTGCAATCAGGTAGGAGACAGATCACATAACATCATTCACAACACCCATACTCACACACTACAAATGGTGTCACAATATGGAGAATTTTTTTTTGATACATGGTGCATTTTGATGGAAGTGTGGGAATGCATTGTTAGACAACTTTAAACACAATAACCCCTGCTGGGAGGCACCCCAACAAACCTGTTTTAGGAAGTGTGATATAAAGTCATACAAACTACTGTTAACTGTGCTATTCAATTCAATTCACAAAGTTTGTCCACTGAGACTTGAGGGCAGGGGCCCAGACACAACATAAGAATTTAAAATATTTGATAATGACTTCATTTCATTTGGGAGTTCATGCATACCTCTTCATTGGCTTTACTTATTAAGCAACAAAAGTGTAGCT
Source organism: Cephalopholis sonnerati (assembly GCA_019142605.1). NCBI lineage: Eukaryota > Metazoa > Chordata > Actinopteri > Perciformes > Serranidae > Cephalopholis > Cephalopholis sonnerati. Next base: position 3,163,195 of record JAGQAX010000023.1, on the reverse strand, counting down.
GTTGTAAATGTTATTGGTTACACTCGTGCTTTTCCTATTATGACAAGTCAAAGTGTCATAAAGTGAAGTGACAAGTGAGTGTATAAATATTTTCAGACTGTTGGAAATAAAAAATGTATCGTCGATAGTAAAAAGCAGCATTGTTACACTTTTTCAGTGGCCAAGTGCACAGGTTCAGAAAAAAGTGATTTTTAGCAATGAGTGATTTTGGGCCATTTATTACCTCTGTAGTTGTTATTTCTAACATACTAGCAAAACCTTTGCCTGTTTACACATCCAGCAGACACAGAGCAACATTAGCGTTCATGCAGAGTTATGTCCACCATATGAATGTAAGTACAATATTCACTCTCCTCTGGTTTGGTCTCCACCAACTCCTGAAAACAAATCTGCCTCCTTAGCTGCTAAAGGCTTCACTATGTTAAAGTGCTAGTCTCTGGGCCCTATTAAACAGTCTATAGCGCATGGTCTAAAGTGTGTGGTGCAAGTGCATTTCAGGAGGGTCCAGCTCTGCTTTTGCTAGTTAAATGCAAAATATCATCATTTTATTATCATCATCATGTATGTATTTGTCACAGGGAAATTATACATAGTGCGCCTCCGGTAAAATGTAAACCCATCAGCTCCTTTAACTTGTGCACCATGATTTAGTCCTGTTTGGTCTTCTTACATCTTGGTTGATACTTTGTAATTGTCCATGATTCTGGATGGTTCTAGTAATCCATGGTTTCTGGTTGTGGAGTGGTTTAACTGTCCACACATCCCGACCACAACATGACGGCCGCAAGGTTGCTTTTTCCAAAATACGGCAGCATTGCACCGCAGTCATCTTCATCCATTCTTATTCTGTTACTGCTTTTCCTGTTGGGGGTGGCAGTAGGGCTGGAGGCTATCCCAGCTGACACTGGGGGAGGGGTGACATTTGGGGGAGTCCTGTGATAGTCTGAACAGGTTGCCAGACTATCACAGGGCTGACACATAGAGACAGACAACCCTTTATGTTCGCATTCACAACAACGGGCAATTTAGAGTCACCAATTAACCTGCATGAGAGGGGATCCCCCACCCCTGGTTTGAACCACCCCAGGTTTGAGCCAGGAGGCGACAGTGCTAACCACTGAACCACTGTGCTTTCAGCATTTTGCTGAAAATAGCTGCTGGAAAGAAGGTTGATGAGAGTGTTTGCTGGCTGATACACAAACATAATGAGCTGAAAGAACGTAAGATGCTCAGCATGATGATAATTCTCTGTGAGTTTCATCACTACCAGGGACATTGTTTACATTACACAGTCATACATTTTTGCCTGTTAAGTGAGCCCAATGGTACTTGCTACCTCTTTAGCAAACAATCCACAGAATGTATAAATCTAAGTGCAAACGTGCTCATGTTGTCCACCACTAATGAAAATGTCCTTGCAATGCAGTAGGGCAGAAGACTATGTTTGATCATGGAGAGTTTCTTTATTTAGGCCTAGTCATTATCTAGTCTCCTCTAAACCCATTAGCATTCCAGCCATGGATGAGCGGGGCAGTGAAACCTGATAAGATGTCAACAGTCCTGTCCTGGCAACAGCCATTATGACCAGCTCTGCAAACAAAAGTCACATGGAGTGGAAATTTAAGATTTGTTGGTGACTCTGTGAAGACTTTTTGTTGTCAACTGATATGGTTGGAAAGATGTTGGCACCACCATCACTTGTGCCCCTGATGATATTTTGAGCTCCTGTGTTTGTATGTTTCTCTCCAGCGATATTTCTGCCCTACTGCATCTCAGCTGAGTGGGTGCATTAACAGGTTTCAGAATTAATCATAGTAGATATCATATATCAAATCAGCGTGCCAAAAGAAAACTGACGTCTTTTAGTTACTTACTGAGCTAGTTGCTGTGGCCAGAGTCATTATGATTTTGGATTGTCCATGCTGTTCTTGTGAATGCACTCACAAATGCCTTGAGGAAATTTCTTCAAATTTGCACAAATGTCCACCTGGACTGAAGGATGAATTTGAATTGGATTTGATTAGAATTTGATGGTCAAAGGTCAGGGTCACTGTTACCTCACAAAACATGTTTTTAGCCATAACTTAAGAATTCTGACACTAATTATGACAGAATTTTACACAAATGCCTAAGGAGGATATTTTTAGGATAAAATAGTGAAGTGATGACATTTTATATGCAAAAGTCAAAGGTCAGCTACACTGTAACATCATAATGTTCTGCAAAAACACTTTCTGGCCATTATTCAGCGTCATATCTCAGGAACAGAAGGGGAGACATTTGGTTAGATGCTGAATTGGTAACACTAATCTTGATCGTCCACCTTGAGACTGTGCTGACTGTATAGATCTTCTGTGCTGCATGTTTAGAGTAAAGAGCATCTCTGTAGCAACGTCCATATTTGAAGCATTGTCAACTGTCAAATCAAATCAAATCAAATCAAGTTTATTTATATAGCACATTTAAAAACAACTGCAGTACAGAGTAAAAGAGAGACACACAAATATATAGCAATATAAAATGTACACAAATATAAAACAAAATTAAAAACCTGTGAAAACAATTGAAAACATGAAAATATGATAAAATACTAAAACCACTTCAAACAACCAAAGGCCTTTGAAAACAAGTACGTTTTAAGATTGGTCTTAAAAGAGTCAATGGTGGGGGAGCATTTGATTCTAAGTGGAAGGCTATTCCAGAGCTTTGGAGCAGCGACTGTAAAGGCACGATCTCCCTTACCAACCAGCCTCGAACGTGGAACAGTTAAAAGACAATGTTCAGAGGATCTGAGAGGTCGGGAACTAGAGTAGGGGCAGAGGAGATCAGCAATATATTGGGGTGCCAGCCCATGTAATGCTTTAAAAACAAATAAAAGAACCTTAAAATCAAGCCTGTATTTGATGGGTAGCCAGTGCAGGGACGCAAGCACTGGTGTTATGCTATCTCTCTTTTTGGCACCGGTCAGGAGTCTCGCGGCAGCATTCTGCACCAGCTGCAAACGAGTCAACGATGACTGGCAGACACCCAGGTACAAGGAGTTACAATAGTCTAGCCTTGAGGAGATTAATGCAGTGATTACAGTCTTCATGTCATTGTGTGAGATGATGGACTTGAGTTGAGATTTCTGGCATGGGTACGAACGTACGATGTGAGTGGTCCTAAATGGCTGACAATGCTGCTTGTATTGTTGGGGGGGCCAAAAACAATAACCTCTGTTTTGTTATCGTTCAGTTGAAGATAGTTCGTAGCCATCCAGGATTTCACATCCTGGAGGCAGTTCTGGAGGGATGCGATGGAGCTGGAATCCCCTGGGTTTAAGGGAAGATAGATTTGTGTGTCGTCGGCATAACAGTGAAAGGAGACTTTGTGCTCGCGGAAGATGGAACCTAATGGGAGCATGTACAATGCAAATAAGATTGGCCCTAAGATGGATCCTTGAGGTACACCACAAGTGATATGGGCAGATGAGGAGGAGAAGCCACCAATCTTAACAGAAAAGGACCTGTCTGATAAATAGGAGAGCCGTTCCCTGGATGCCTGCCAGTTGTTGAAGACGGTTCAATAATATACTGTGATCGACAGTGTCAAAGGCAGCACTGAGGTCTAATAGTATTAGAATGGCGTAATTACCTTTATCTAAAGACAGCAGTAGGTCATTTGACACTTTGAGTAGGGCAGACTCTGTGCTGTGTCGAGCCCTACAACCGGACTGAAATGTCTCCATGATGTTGTTGTTGGCTAGATGGGACACAAGCTGTAAGTAGACAGTTTTCTCCAGTACTTTGGACAGGAATGGGAGCTTGGAAATGGGACAAAAATTGTTAAGGACAGATTTGTCAAGGTTTGGCTTTTTAATGAGTGGCTGGACAATGGCATGCTTAAAACAGGATGGTACAGTTCCATTTGTGAGACTGCTATTTATAATAAGGTTGTGGGATTGTGGGACCTACAGTCTCCAACACGTCTTTTAAGAGGAGTGTGGGAACAATGTCCAGGGGGCAGGTTGTGGATTTAGTGTGTGAGATGATGTCATAAATGTTGGAAAGAGGCACAGGCTGAAAGTCAGTAAGGAGGGCAGAACTGGTAGACACTATAGAGGGATCACTGACAGGGGATGAAATATTCAATCGAATGTGATTGATTTTTGACAAGAAAAAGTTTAAAAATTCCTCACAAATGGCTGTTGATGGAACAGGACAGGTAGCAACAATGGGGTTGAGGACCGAATTTATTACAAAGCTTTGGGACTGTGAGAGTTACTGGAAATGATGGTGGCAAAATAATTTGCTCTTGCAGCTTTAACAGATTGCTGATAGTTTGCGAGGGTGCCTTTCAAAATTTCAAATGAAACTTGAAGTCTGTCCTTTTTCCATTTATGTTCTGCCTGTCGACAGAGTTGCCTGAGAGCACGGGTCTGACTATTCAGCTATGGTTGACTTTTGATGCGAGGTTTTTTCAGTGTCAGAGGGGCAACGGATTCCAAAATGTCTCCACAGATAGAGTTGAATGCTGTGATTAGTTGTTCTGTGTCCAGGTGAAGGGGATGGCCAATTACGGTTTTAAAAAGAGATGAAGCAGTGTAAGCGTCTGTAAAATTACTGGCAGTGGATGTATTTATACAACGAGAGTAACGGACAGGTAGTTTATGGCTGGGGACAGTGTGGAACGGGGTTGAGAACATGATGCAGTTGTGGTCAGAGACACCCAAATCATCCACATTCAGTGAGGCAATGTCCAGGCCAAGTGTAAATACTAGGTCCAAAGTGTGGCCACGGACGTGAGTTGGGCCGGAAACATGCTGAATGAAATTAAAGGAGTCCATCGTACTGAGAAATTCAGCAGCGCTGGCATTGGTGTGAGTGTCCACATGAAAATTAAAATCCCCAGTGATTAAAATCCTGTCAAAATTTAAAACAACCGATGATAAAAACTCAGGGAACTCAGTCTGGAAGGTGGCATTGTGCTTGGGTGGGCGATACACAGTGACACATAAGATGGGAACTGTACCTCTTGTTTTGAACATAAAAACCTCAAAACTTGTATAAACAGGAGACGAGATGGGTGTGCACTGGTGACAATTTCTGTAAATAACTGCAATACCTCCTCCCCGGCCACTAAGCCTTGGTGAGCTGAAGGAGTCATAATTTGGGGGGCATACCTGTGAGAGCTGGCTACATTTGCCAGACATTAACCAAGTTTCAGTGAGAAACATGAAATCTAAAAAGTTGGAGGCGATAAATTCATTTAGGATGAACGCCTTATTTGACAGAGACCTTACATTCAAGAGGGCCAACTTACACATAACAACAGGAGACGGGACAGTGGTGCATTGTATGTAAAGAAGATTCAGCTTATTAACACCTTTTGAAGTGCAGCGTGGACGGGAGGGCCTAACTGTGACAACAGGCTGAATGGGGAGATGAACAGGTGAAGGAGGTACCAACGGAAGCCAGCAGGGGGGGCTAGCGCTGGAAACAGTAGCCCGAGATGAAACTGGAGAGGGAGGCTCAGAGGAGGGTGTGTGGTGGGTAAACAGTCAATCACTTGGAGATGACTGGACAGCGTGCTGTATGTTAGCAGTTAGCATTCGTGAGCCCAGTATGTTTGGGTGGATGCCGTCACTTCTAAACAGAGAGTGGCGGTTCCAGAACAGGTTGAAGTTGTCAATGAATTCCACATTGTGTGCCCTACATGCGGACCGCAACAAGGTTTGCAGACTAAGGATTCTTGAGAGCTAAGCCTTGGGCTTAGCTCCCAGCAGGGCCCGGTGGTTCACAGGCCGGGCAGAGTGGACATCCAGACACGGGACGGTCGAATCCAGTTCTCCGGTGGTTGTGGTGGTGACAGCGGGACCCACGGTGACAAGGGAGTCAAGGAACTGTTCTTCGTCATTGATCTGGTACAAGATGGAAATCTTCCCTTCCAGCTCGGAGATTTTCTGTGCCAGGCGGAGGCAGCTATCACATCTAGATGGTGAGGTGAGTGTAGGCATAGCTTGTGATGAGGTCAGATGAGACTGGGGAGATACAAAAACAGCTACGACAGCAAGGTGTTGCTTGTATACAATGTATGTTGTAGCTTGACTGGACAATACTGTTGCCGGAGGCGCAGGGCGAGACTTACACGCGAGGACTCCGCAACGGGAGTCCACAGTGATATTTTGGCTTACGCAGAGGCAACAGAGTCGGCTTAGCAGGCAGAGAAATTAAACATACCGGCACGGGTCCAGAAAACAGGGCCCTCTGAGTTGACTGAGATTTCGGCAGGTTCGGGGTAGTCCTCTCGGTGGCTTTAAGGTCCGGTGACAGGCGTCCTCATAGGCGGCCAGGGCAGTCCGATTCGAAGATCATGATCAGTAGGTTACTAACTGGTGCGATCTCGGCGGCTTTGATTTAGCAAACGTAACACAATAATATTCGATTAAGATTTGTTAAAAAACCGGTGGTTAAAACGAAGAAATCGTTAAAAACAGCCCAGATGATTTTCACTGAGGATATAGAGCGGCCGCTATCTTGCGCATGCGTAAAAAGTAAATCAGACAAACGGTTATAACGGTTATGTCTTGGCTATGAGTCTAGGCGGTAATTCTAGTTCCATCTATGGTATTGAATCGGGTTAACCTCGGACAATGTTTGCAACCGGTAATGCACACAAAACAACAGAACAAAGATGTGGGCGTTTGGTAAACCAACCATGAAGATAAAAAAATGTAGTTTTTTTTTTAACACAAAACTGCCCAGGGTGTATATGATCAATGAGGTTGTTGATGCTTAACCGTGAGAACACCTTTACATTTTTATCACACACACGTATATTTTAAGTGCAAACATATATCATTCACTTTGACAAAAAGGCTGCAACATCAGTTAAAAGATACAGCTACACAGGTTGACGCCCAGGGGACCCTAATGACTCCATTACTGGGATAGTGCCAGTATTGGTCTGACTAGTTAATAGTAAATGTTTTTTGGTACACAGAGGTCTCTGCTGTCTCACTGTTGATAAAAATATTTCCAACTAGTCATGGGCTTTTTTTTTGTCTTACCTTTTAGCTTTCATCAAAGGCCTGTATGCTGTACAGATTGCAAGGTCCCTCAAAGTTAATTTGTGATTGTTAGAAATACTGAGTTTGGGTTGTCCATCTGTCCTTCCTTCCGTCAGTCTGTGCCTCTCATTCTCATGAGCACTGTATCTCAAGACTGCCTTGAAGGAATTTCTTTAAATTTGGCACAAACGTCCACTTCAATGATGAACTAAATAAAATTTGGTGGTCAAAGGTCACTATGACCTCACAAAACATGTTTTTGGCCATAACTTAAGAATTCATAAACTAGTTATGATAACATTTACACAAATATCTCATAGAAAAAAATTATGACTAGTGATAAAATTTTTTCTCTAAAAAGTCAAAGATCAAATGACCTGATCATTTTTTTGCAAAAAGAGACATACAACTGTGAGTTATTCTAGTTTTTTTCTTTTTGTTTGTCCATCTTGCTCCACTTCACAATTTCTCTTCATGTCACCTCTTGTGAGAGGGGCGGGGTCCAAAAGGACTGGACCAAAAGCAATTGGCTGTGAGAGAGGTGCTGACAGATGTAATAGCCAACTGCAATGGGCCAGCAGCCCACTTGCCTGGGCCGTTTAACCACACAGTATTTTTATGTCTGTTTATTTTGCATTGTATCAGCCCATTTATCAAGCAGGCCACCAAGAAAACTACTGGTGCTGTCCATGGCCAGTGCAATTATGGATGTTTTTTTGGTTCTGTAGTTCAGCCGGCTATCCAAGAGGCCTAATATTACTGTATTTTTCATGGATGAACTAAAAAAAGCTGATCAGTGAGGGAGGACAGTAAAGGGAGTGTAGATCTAATAATGTTACAAAGGAGCAGATAATTCATTAGGTCCACATATCATGTTGTGGAATTTTTTTCTAGCTCAACTGAGTTTTGAACAGAAACTATATTTGACCCCATGCTTATTGTTGATAATCTTAACTATTTCCCTGGGAGGTGTTGTGAGAGAGACTTTGAATTTTCCCTGAATGACTAATGGTTATCAGTGTTTCACAGTTATAATGCTAATTACAGCTCAACAACAAACTGCACTGATGAGGTGGTATTTACCCTAATTATAACCACCTCATTCCCCGGAGACAACTCCAGCAGTGCTAAATTAGATTTTACCACATCGCATTTGCATTGCTTTAAAATTGCTAGCGTAATATGTAAGGGAACAGCTTCGGTGATGATACGCTGGCTGTGCATAAGCTGGCCTAATCCTCTGGTCAGGGAAGACGCAGCAACTTCTCTCCTTTAATGGCTTTATTGACTTGTTTCCAAAATAAACAGGACACTGTAGCATTTGTGTGTGTGTGGTTTGTGATGTCTGCAAAGACAACAATAATAACAGTATTAATAATAATTAACCTACAATGGCAGTAATGTTAGAATAAACTGAATTACAATCGACATATATAACGTGTCATACTGAAAATCACCAGTAGGTGGCAGTGTAGATCATGAATAACACAAAAGCCTGGTGCAGCAGGCAGGTCACATGACCAAACTAAACTGAGACAGCCCCGGTAATTACCGATCTGTCACGCCAGCACACAGTACAATAGCAGCCCCAATGAGCAACAGCTACACGGCCAATAAACAACGACAGGAATAAACAAATGCACAGTAATTAGCGATGTTACGTGCCGGGCTGTTCACGTTTCACGAGGCTCTGTAAACATGCTACATGGTACGCTATACATGGAGCTTATTAACCTGATAATATTAACAACTCTCGTTACATACAAAATATAAACAACATCCGCTCGTCATATAACTTACATCATCACCGACGCACACTGTCGTACTGTACAAAAGGGATGAAAGAGAGTGCTGCCGATTGGCGAGGAGTTACTCAACTAGTTAACAACACGGAAAGTTATTGAACACACACTGCGCGTGCGCAGAATAGTCCATAGTCTCTGCATGGAGCAGCTTGCTGTGACGTGGGCTCCTCACAGCAGGGAATTCACAACATAATAGATCTTACAGATAATTAGGAATCGCCTTCTAAGTCATTGTGTTCATGTAGGCTGACAGAATGAGGTAACAGATTTGATGGGTGGAGGCATGGGCACACAGGGCATGGAGAATGATAAAGGGGTTAGCGGCTTTCTGAAGGTAAATGGAGGGTATGGGGGAGGGGCGGACAAAGATGAGTAGGGCCCCTTGAAGTGATGGCAAAGCTGGAGGTTGTTCATTTATAATATGTTCCATATTAAAGAAAGAGAAAAAGAATATGAATGATTTTGCACACAGAGAGTCCATTATTTAGAAATTGTAAGCAATCAATGTGTAGTGCATTTGACATGTTGTATCTACATATGGATATTCAGTATGAGGGTGATTACAAAGGCCTTCCCTGACCAAATGGAAAGAATATGGAGTTGAAATTGCAACTTTTTTCATCCATCTCCCCCTGACTGTTTTGTCCTTTGGGGAAAAAAAAAAAACAGGAACTTCTGTCTGTAGCAAGGCCGGCTCTACGCAGGGGCAAGAGGGGGCAACGCCCCCTCAAATAAATGTCTTGCCCCCTCAAATCAAAATTTTAGAAATTGAGAAAGCACATTTTTAATATACGGAAAAATCTGCCGAAAAGGGGACATGAAGACGATATAGCGTCAGTTTCCTCTCATCTCTCTGTCCCTCCGCTGTGTGTGTATTCACAGGCTGGTCAGCGCACACACACACACCTCCCCTCAGCCCTCAGTAAACATTCAATCACTGTTAGTATGCAAATGAGCCAAGACGTAGCCGGACAGTATGGTGTCAGGTTTCAGCGCGGCCACGGAGTGGTAAGACTTTGAAAAAGCAGCTGCGTTTTCTCAGTCACAACAAGCACAGAAATGAGTCTATGTCCACTGCATGTGACAGACTGAAGACAAATGACCGGTGTTTGACAGACCCCTACGTAAAGCCCCGCCCCAGGCTGTAGTTCTGCATTGCTATCTGTTGTGTTTTATAAATTAGTTTGAGAAGTTTTTTTTTTTTATTATTATTATTTATAAGACTACCTTTCAGTTTTGTAAATATTGATTATAGTGTGTGAAGTCTCACTTTAGGTTAAAATTTATTTGAGAATTAGGCCATCCAGTTAAGATATATGTTATGTTGTTGGTTGATAAAATCTGGATGAAGGACATTTTATTTTATTTTATTTTATTATTTTTCATTTTTTTATTTTTTTATTTTTGTGGCGGCACAGTGGTGTGGTGGTTAGCACTGTCGCCTCACAGCAAGAGGGTTCCTGATTCGATCTCGGGTGCGGGAGCCCTTCTGTGCGGAGTTTGCATGTCTCCCCATGTCAGTGTGGGTTTTCTCCGGGTACTCCAGCTTCCTCCCACAGTCCAAAGACATGCAGATTGGGAATAGGTTAATTGGTGACTCTAAATTGTCCGTAGGTGTGAACGTGAGTGTGAATGGTTGTCTGTCTCTATGTGTCAGCCCTGTGATAGTCTGGCGACCTGTCCAGGGTGTACCCTGCCTCTCGCCCAATGTCAGCTGGGATAGGCTCCAGCCCCCCCACGACCCTCAAGAGGATAAGCGGTTACAAAATGGATGGATGGATTTTTATTTTTCAGTTTCCCCCCTTGAGGGATTGCCACCTTATTGTGGTCAGGGGGTTTGCGTGCCTCAGTGACCTTACAGTAAGAGCTATACCAGCAGGAGCTTAGTCTTCAGGTGGGACACCCAAGTTGGACAGGTCTGAAGGTAGAGGCCTGACTAAGTGCAATCGGCTTCTCTAGGTTGGGGTTAGACACATAGCTAACAACCCAATTCAATGATGAAAACACTGTTACTATAAGCACAAGGGAAAAAAGTGCTGGAACACGATGTGTACATATGATGCCCCCTTCACATTTCTGACTGCCCCCTCATATATGCCTGCCTACAACCGGCCCTGGTCTGTAGCTGTCTGGTGTTAAGCAGTGACAGGTTCTACTTCAAATAGACTGTCAGAAGCTTGTTCTGAGATGAAAAACTGAACAGAAACCACAAAATGGGGGTCAGAAGTTGTGTTCTCCCCTGCTGTCCCACAGTTTTTCAGCATTATCTTTATCTTTTGGATTCAGAGGTTGCTATTTTTTTATCATTGTACTATAACCTAATTGGACAACTGATTTTCCACCCGAGGAAAACAGCATTCAGTGGAGACAAAATCAGATTTTTTTTCAAAATTGCATTTTGAAAATGTTTTGGTTATTCAGAGGTCTGGAACATGGCTACCAAGTTCCAATGCTAAGCAACAACATTGAAACATATGGTTATGGTCAGGTACACTGCACCCATCCATCAACCAGGCCGTCACACCCTAGCACTGAGCATTGGAATTAGACATAAATCATGAGGTACTGAATTGATGCAGGTTATGATTGTGTTTTTGATGTACCCCGATTTTGTGTTTGGGCATGTACACACCCAACACGTTCTAATTCCAGTTTGCCAAATATCACCACGTTATCAGTGGACCTAGATGTCTAAGGCCATGTCCACACGAAGACGCATCTTTTTGAAACCGCCAAAGAAAATGGTCGGATTGCAATAGTGCTCTGTAAACACGGAGCCGGCTTCGAAAAATGCGGGCGTAAAGATGAAGCCGTTTCAAGCCACTGAAACCGCATAAAAAGGCTGCAGTATGCCATCCAGGAGATGGTGCGCCACTTAAAAAGGGAGCATACAGCTCTGAATCAGAGAAGAAGACACGGAGCATGCAAAAAAGCCTGCACGGTGTATACAAACAGAAGAAGAGGAACCAGCACAATCACAACAAGAAGTTGGGCAAAACAAATTCCAACACACGAGGGAAAACGGAGACTTTGGTTTGGACTGACGACGAAGTCGAGCTGTTGCTTCAAGTCATGCTGGATTACAAAGCCAGTAAACTTCAACAACACGTTGATTGGGAGTCTGTCAGTCGAAGTAGGCCGATATAATGGTCTCGTTTCAGGCACAATATGCAAAACTGACAGAGAAAGATTTCCCACACGACGTTATCGGCATATCAAAATCTCAGATCACCGCCAAATTAAAAAATATCCGCACGAAGTACAGACAAGCAGTGGACACTGGGCGTCTGAGTGGCCAGGGACGAGTGGTCACTTATCTGTCCCACTGACAGTCACTGTGATTTGTTTGCACATTTCCAGTAATTATAATAATAATAAAAAAAATACTGCTTGAGAAGTTGTTGTCGTTGTCATGTTTATTTTCACTAGACACACAATTCACACACTTTCAAACTAGCAGTCTACTGTGCAGGTCACATTTGGAGAATGCACAAAGCTTTAAGACCAGCTGGTGTTTTAACGCAGACGAGCGGAGGATTAGCTGGGAAACAGCCCATTTATTCACTTTACATGGAGCTGCAGTTAATACTGAATTATGTGTTAGTATCTCTAAATAAGTCATCAGAAATCATAAATCATCTTTAGAAGGAGCAGATGTTTACCTTAAGCTAGCTCGGGACATGTTCAAGTTAACTATGTTTTAACGGAGCAAGGCGAGCTAATTGCTAGCATGCTCGGTTGCTTTGAGATGGCTGTCAGAGATGGCAGAGGTATGATCACATGATCCTGTTTGAGCTATAACAGGTGGTGTGTTCCACCTTTTATTTCCCAGCTGAAGAATAGAGTACTGTAAAAAAAACTGTAACGTAAATAGTTGTCTATTGCTGTTTGTAATCCACCACTGTTGTTGTTGTGATGGGACGGCTTCCTGCCAGGGTAAAGTCAGAGGTTAGAGAGGTGGGGCTATGACATCATCACCGGCCAAAAGTTGCATATTGGCCATACACACGGAGACGCTAAAGCGGCGTCTTCAGATTTATCCACTCTGGAACCCGGTTTCAAAAGGCTGAACCGCATAAATGCTTTGGCATATTCACCCTGAAACGGCCCTAAATATGACATGCTAGGTATATGTTTGCATCTGGGTGGCTGTGGCTCAGAGGTAGAGCGGGTCGTCCACCAATCAGAAGATCAGCGGTTCGATCCCCGGCTCCTCCAGTCCGCATGTCGAAGTGTCCTTGAGCAAGATACTGAACCCCAAATTGCTCCCGATGATGCTTCCATCGGTGTGTGAGTGTGTTAAAAAAACAGCAGGTGGCACCTTGTATTAGCCACTAGTGTATGAATGGGTGAATGTAAGTCGTAGGTCAGACGACTAGAAAGATTTTTACCATTTACCATCTCCAATGGATGTTCAGGGACAGTGTGTAAATTTACACCTGTACATGCATTGTGTCCTTTTAAAATACACTTCTGTTTTCACAAGAAATGTCGAGTTTTTGCTCATTACATATATAGTCATTTTTAATAAACTTACAATGAGGGTAAAACACTTTGTTTTTGGGTTTTATTTCCTTAGGTTTAGCCAACAAAGCCACGTGGTTAGGTTTTGAAAAAAAGGTTTAGAAAAAAAACCCATCATGGTTTGGCATAAAATTCACATGTATTTGATGAGCTGGGTTGTTGCCCGCTGCTTCTTAAACTGATGTGCCCAGTGCATATTATACCTCCACAAATGGTGCCACTGTGTGTTGATGGCCGGTGCCAACATCACTGACAAAGTGGCAGAATTTGAGGAGTTGGAAGTGAGATTGTTGCAACATCCCTTTTTCGAACATCTGGATAAGCCCTTAGCCCATTTATGAGAAACCTGAACATGCCACCTCCAGCACTTGCACAAAGAGACTGCAGTAACCAGGAACCAGGATGCTAGTGTTTCTGATGTATTAAAGGATATGAATATCCAGATTTCTCTGTTCCATGCAAACATCACTATCTCAATGTGATCAAAACCCACAATAAGCCTCATAAACTGGGAATATACATGTCCATGTAAAAACACCCATGATGTAAAGCCTGGAAACATTTCCATTTCAAATAAAACTTCCAAACCACAGAGCACAATCAATAAACTCAAGAAAGGGTTCACTTTTATTCACTTTGAACTTGTATTTTACGTACAGCGTTTGTACAAATGCACTGAGTGCTGGGTGATCTGAGGCCAGCAGGAGGCGGGCAGGTGCATGAACATGTCAACTGATCCAAAAACGGCAGGCCTTAGCTGGAATGCATCTGCTGCCATGTTAGCAAACAGATAACCCTTGCCAGCTGTGGAATACCTCTGGGCAAGGAAAACTGAAGCATGCTATAGTCAGAGGATTCTAGGATGAGCATTTACTGTCTTGGTATCCCACAGAGAGCCTATGTGGGGACCCAAGGAATCCAAGACCATCAGCCTCAGGGAGCTGTGTGATGATGGTTAGTTTGGCAGTCATAGAGGAAATTACTTATCGACCCAGTGGCTCTTTTTATACTGCAGAATAATGCTCATGCTGCTGAAAGGGTTACTGTAGTACTCAGTGCTGGGTCACTTAGAGGAGGAGAGGAGCAGGCTAGGGAACAACCCTACATTTACCTGCATTTAAGATGTGACTGAAAACCGAAGGCTGTTAATGAAGTGTTCTGCTGCTTAATGCGGAGTAAATTGTAATACAGACTTTTTAAGTTATTACTTAGGGTCGATTCTTTCATGCTTCTGGCCAGTTGACCCCAATACTGCCAAACAGTTATCCATGAAATTCCACAGAAATTGGACATGTTTCAGCAGAGTTCAGTAACAAAGAGTGTTTTCAGATGACAAAGGTAAATTTCTTTGTCATATTTGTTTTTCGATCTCTGAGCTGTCTATGTAAGTATATGTATTATATGAACAATGACATGTGGGATGGGTTAAATTAAACAGGTGCTGCTCAAAGTGAAAACTTTATAGAAAATGACTTCTTTCTGCCTGCATAGTCCCTTGTTCCTCCTAGCATTTAAAAGCCCTTTAGCCCTGTTTAGCTCATTGTTCAATTCAAATCAGTTCAGTTTAATTCAATTCAAATCAATTCATTTTGATTCAACTCAATTCAATTCAGTTCCGTTCAATAGAACTTTATTTATCCCAAAGGAAATTCTTCAAAAATGTGATAAAAATGAAAAAGAACGTACAAAGCCACATACTGCTAAAGCGAACATTACCAAACTGTGCTATGGGACAACTATTAAAAAGTACATAAATAAGGGAAAAAGGTAATACAAGGTAATAAAAGACAAGGACGAGCAACTCTAGCAGGCTGCTACCCTACGAAATGGTTTTGGACTTAACAGCTTTCAAACATTCTTAATAACCTTGTTTTTAGATGATGCAGAAAGCTGTTTTAAGCACAATAGCTCTAATAACTTTGCCTGCTCAGAACCTTACGCCAGATGGACAACGTTATCGACAAAATTAAGGAGTTGGAGAATCTTTTGAGTTGGTTTAGAGCAAAACTGCTAAAAGAAGAGTAAAAATTTTAGCTTATACTATTAGGTGCACAAAAACTACACCTATAAAAATGTGATGTTACTCTGTGTCAGCTGGATGTGTAAACTCTAAAATAGTGTTAATGTTTACATTTCAAGCCTATTTTCCTTACTTGGTGTATTGGGTAATCTCTGTTGAACAAGCCCATCCCACCTCCTCTCTGCCAGCCAAGCAGCACATGACACTGAAGAGCCTAATACAGATATTAATAGAGGTCAGGAGAGATGTATGACTTGAAACTCTAAACATAACTACTCTGAACTACCATGTATGACAAGTTAAGGAGAATTTATTTGGCAGCATTATCTATGATTTGAAATATACCAGATCCTTAATGAAATAACAAGCTTCAATAAACCCTTTAAAACATGTTTCTGGTTAATACAGTATCATAGAATGAATTCCCCATATGTATTTATTGTCTCAGCTATCACCAATCAATACCAAAGACTATGATATTGAGTGGAAAGGATCAACACTACACCGTAAAACAAATGCAAGCTTGACCTGAACACACACACACACACACACACACACACACACACACACACATACACACACACACACACACATTCAGACACAACTATTTATATCTTTATACTCAGGACTGGCTCTGATCCACGCTACCATAACATTGCACAACATCTGACCCAGCTTTCATAGCTAGCTTTGGAATTCCAATCTGTCCCTCCAAATGTAAGAGTAAAGGACAGCCACATGTTCAAAAGATGGAAGAAAAGCAGGATCCGTTAGTTCTGGACCTGGCAGAGGAAGTAATCCCTTCTCTTTACATTTTGACCTGTCTTAATTCTTTGTTGATGTTGGGTTGTTGGACTTTGGCCTGACCTATCCTCTCTTGTCTTTTCCAGAATGGTCTTAATGCATTGCACCTGGCAGCCAAAGAGGGACATGTGGACCTGGTCCAGGAGCTGTTGGACAGAGGTGCTGCAGTAGATTCAGCCACAAAGGTAGGTTATCTCAGCTTCCCACTATGTGGGCTTCAGATTCATCCACATGTCCCCTTGCTAGCACATAGGCAAGAAGATAAATTCTGAACCAAGAAGTGCTCTTTATTACATCTCAGTACAATTTATGTTAGACACTCTAATATCCACACAGGTGGGACGAGTCAAACTCAAAAATTGTTGACTGAGTTTTGTGTCAAGTGAACAGAAAGTTTTTGTGCCATTTTGACAATCCAGTGCATTTGTGGAGACTTTACATTAAAATGTTGTGTCATGGATGGATTGGGGTTTACAGGGTGATAACACTGTAAACCCCAATCCATCCTGCTGGCACACTGGTGCCATAAGTCTTATAAGTCAGTATAATGAGATTTCTTAATTTATCTCAAAATAGTGAAATACTGAGTAAGTACTATTATTTCGAGAAAGTTTCTCAGTGTAATGACATATGGGATCTCTTTTTCATCACACTTGCAGAAATGGGCTTCCATACAGGAGTGTTTGTACCATTCTAAGTTAAAAAAAAAAAAAAAAAAGACATTTTCTTGGCCACAAAACACTGAAATAAAAAAGTGAGCACTATTGAGAAGAAAAGAAAGGAAAGGGAGCTAAGGTGAAACAGACAAGTTAATATTTGTAAATAATTTTATTGAAAGAAGACAGATCGATTCTAAGTAAGAAAAACAAGCTTCTACAGAGAATTAAGGGTCTAGAAACAGAGTTGATGAGATAGTGGGGCACTAAAGGAAACTGATGGATAGAGTTGTAAATATAGTGGTTTGATGAATACTACTATACTACATCAGCAGAGCTAAACAGCCGTGGTATAATTTACCTTCAAGGGATATCATATATCTGGTTCGATTAATAAACATAGTGTTTATGGGTTGGAGTATTTTAATTATATATATATTTTTTAAATCACTCACTCAAGTTTCATATGGCTGACAAATGAAAGGAAAATAATGAGTAGAGAAAGAAAAGTAGATGCTTCTGTACAAGGCACAAAATTTCACTAAATGGTTTGATGAGTATGAAAATTATTATAATCATAGGTTGTGGTTATCCTGGTCACCAGATCTCAACCCAACTGATTGTCATTCTTCAGTACATGACTCAGTAGTTCAGTGCTGAAGTTAACATGTAAAGACCTGAATGTTACTCTGGTGGGGAGTAACAAAGGGTATAGAAGATCATGAAGTGCATACTTCATGGTCAGTATCATTGCTTGCTCCTCATGAGGTGTTAAATTCGAACATTTTTCCTTGATATATCTGGTGTATTTCTTATTGAATACAGTTTAAATTTGGATGTGAATAAGAGTATAATGAGTTTCCTGATATGTGTGTATTCATGATGCCATAGCCACACCCTGGGTGGAGGGAAAAAGGTGTTGTTGTAGTTGTAATGGTTCTCCCATTGTAATAAGGAGTCATCATATTTCTACAGTAGGCTGTTTTGTAACAACTTGACTTAACTACCATGTACTGGCTTTAATGATATTTGGCATTTATTCTGCCAAGGCCAAATGCCCTATCTCACAAAAATTTGTATATCTGTTAGGTCATAAAGATATACCAGTATGAAATGTGGCACCTTATATTGGAAATCGTTATTTTTATAAGGAAATGCTTCTTGTTATTGTCTATCTATGTTTTCTTTTCATACAGAAAGGAAATACAGCACTTCATATATCGTCTCTAGCTGGCCAGGCTGATGTAGTGAAGATCCTGGTCAAACGAGGAGCTGACATCAATGCACAGTCTCAGGTGAGCCTCTACACTGCTGCTGCTACTGAGATCTTTTAATGCTGCCATCCCTTTCTAGAGTCAATGCCAGTAGCACTTCCTGTATTATTCATCACAAATATCATGTTAGACAGCTATGATTTTGTTTTGGGATGTGCTCTGTAAATACAGTAGATGCTGATGACCTGTAGTTTATTGGTAACCTCTTGTATTTGTCTTTGTGCTGTAGAATGGATTCACTCCTCTATACATGGCTGCCCAGGAGAATCACATGGATGTGGTGCGATACCTGCTTGAGAATGGAGGCAACCAGAGCACTGCTACTGAGGTGAGAGGAGTGTGTGTTTAAAATGACTACATTGGACTGCAGTGGCGTACTGGCCATCTGGCATAACCTGACAAATCCCAGCTGGTCACCCCAACAGTGTGCTGGTAGACCGTCAAAAAATATATAGGGTTTTTAGAATTTGATCAAAATGTTTAAAGGTAAATACACTTCATCATTTGCTTATGTTAATTCTTTAATTATCTTTCATAGATAATAAATCAGCAGGAAAGTCAAAGTGAGAGTCAGGTCATGCCGTCTCAGCAGGCTAATCTGGAAGCAACAAATAAACAACAACAACAAACAAAAACAATTTGTTTCATTTTCTCATATCATATTCTGTCCTGTGGAAAGATACTAAACATTTCATTGGCTTATTTGGATTGTTACATTGATACAGAAAATACCTCAGTACTGGAGTAAAATACATTAGCTCATATGTAGGCAATGTTTTTATGCCTCTGCACCAGTGACAGCAATGGCCGAAGCCATAATGTTTTTGGGTTGTCCATCCATCTGTCGGTCCCAATCACACAAACTTGATATCTAAAAAATACTTTGAGGGAATTCAAGTTTGGCAAAAACGTCCACATGGTCTCAAGGATGAACTGATCAGATTTTGGTGGCCAAAGGTCAAGGTCACTGTGACCTTATGTGTCTCATTCTTGTGAACGCAATATCTCAAGAACACCTTGAGGGAATCTCCTCGGGTTTGGCACAAACATCCACTTAGACTCAAGGTGAACTGATTAAATTTTGGTGGTCAAAGGTCAAGGTCACTATGACCTTGTCTGTTTAATTCTCGTGAATGTGATATTTCAAGATCACCTTGGGAAAATTTCTTGAAATGTCTTCAAAATTTTTTTTTCAGGACATCTTTTCATTTGCTTTCAGTAAGTCTGAATTACTAAGAATGTACAAGTTGAACTATTTCATTTTCTATCAAAGATCATTTTAAAAAAGTAACAATAATAATGACTGAAGTGTTATTTTCCTTAAAACACAACGCAAAATGTTTTAAACATTTACATTTTTGTGAGTAGGTTAGAGTTGCTTTAAATACATTAAATAGAATAGTTCTGAATAAGCATTAAACACAAAGCAGATACAAGGCTAAAACTGTTCTTTTTTACATTGCAAAGGGCTGAACGGTTCTTTAATATGGCACATGTTTATTTAATTAACAGGCCACGACTGAGTGTCAGTCCGTGACTGGTTTCCTCTAACAAGAGTCCAAAGACGGATCGGGTTGGCTGTGTTTTGATATTATGATGAAAAATTGAATTAAGAGGCTTTCGCGAGGACAGCTACGTCTTCTCTTCCTGGTTGAAAACAGCTGTTGTCACTACGACAACCACAGACACATTCAGCTGAAAGTCGCCAGTTAACATGGTCGCCAGTAAATCCAAAACACCGGCTTCTCCTCTGCCATCCGCCATGCTATGTTTTGGTGTCTGCTGGCGTGTGGCGATGACGTCACAGACAGGCAGACTGAATCAAGTAATGTTTAACGTCTTTATCATTAAAAGTGCTAAAAAAAAAAAACACACACATCCATATACAGTCTACCGTGCTTAAATCCAATGCGTTATTTCCTAGTATTGATACGATGTTTAAAACGATGTTAGATCAATATATGTCGTCCGGAGGACCAACTTGCTGAGCACAGATCGATGTAGTTGGATCATAAGAATATAAATCGATACATCGATGTAGTAGATGAATCGTTACACCCCTAGTTAAATGCGATAAGATGAAAGGAACGGACGGAGGCGGTCATTGAAAATGTTCACATGTGCAGCGTACACTCCATATCAGGTTATGGAAAAAGTATTGGCTGTTGCAGGGATGAATAACGATATGTGTATTAAGGGTTATCATGTCCACGTAATCAGAAATTGATGAGGTATTAAGAGGAATATTGGATTTCTGCTTAACGCTAACCTTTTAGCATATTGGCTAGCGCTAGCTTCAATAGCAAAACAAACTGGAGGAAACCGTTCAAGTGTCGTCCTCCTTTGTAAGATCTGCATAGTAATCAACTACAAAGCTGGCCATCCACCTTCATCAATCTTGTCAAATCATCCATCTACTGAGTGGAAGCATATGTGTCTGCCAGTCTGGTGTTGTTGGTCAGTATTTACTTTTTCAAGTAACACTCATGGTAACACTAGTGGCTACTTGCAGTATTGCAACAAAAAAATCCCCATTCATATATTTCTACATGGATTAGTAAACAGTTTGTCTAAGACAAGCCAACAGAACTTGCTAGCTAGTGCTAGCTGATGTCTGTGGAGAATTGTCTTGCCCCCAGAAAAGCCCCGCCCACCAAAACCATCATACTGTTTGAGTTGAGTTGAATTGAGTTGAGTTGTTTGCCAGGTGTTTCTGTCTGTCTTTGTGTCTGTCTGTCTGTGGACAGATTTTGTCACTCTAATAGTGTCACCACCTTGCATGATACAGCCATGAAACTTCATAGATGTGTTGAGATAAAAAATGAAAGTAGCGTTTAAGAGATGGGTGTGGTCTACGCAAGGGGGTCAAAGAAGTTGGGTAGGAAGAAGGCGAGAGGTCATCCTTCCTAATTTATGTCCCTGGCCCACATTCGTTTAAATCCACTGCTAAATCACGGCTGGAGTGATCCCATCACAAGATGGTCTTTAGTTTGAATTGTTATTTGAGATATGACCATTATGGTTGAAAGGGTATGAGATTTTCATGGTATAATAACCATCTCAGAAAATATTGTGGTTTCATGGTATCATGATATTACAGAATTTATATCAATATCAGTTAGAATGACCATTAAAGGAATGAAAAAAGAAGGGTTACTGTTGGTTGAACAAATGTTTTATTATTGTAATTGAAACTTAAAGCCATTTTGTTAATGGAAGTATGTGTAAATGGTCTTCCCTTAGAGAATAACTAAAATAAAGGGGAGATTCAACATTCAGTTGCATTTTTTTTTACCAGTATTATTGATACGCAAATGTACCCAGTATAACTGTCAACTTTTATATTACAGTATACCTTGAAAGCAGTATATTGCTGCAACCCTAGTGGCTGTTACTTAAAGGCCAACTTTTATTTAAGAATTTACTGCAACAGCACTCACAAAATGCCTGTCATCCAAACAACTCAGATGTTTTGAGGTAGTTTATTTTTTGTAATTTAGTTTTAGTTTTTGAGGAATGTTTACTGAACATTCACAAATTACAGATTCTTGAAAATGAGATGTAGCTAATCCTCTGAAATCATCTTCTTCTTTCATCCAGGATGGCTTCACTCCTCTGGCCATTGCCCTCCAGCAGGGCCACAACCAGGTGGTTTCTATTCTACTGGAGAATGATACTAAAGGCAAGGTCCGCCTGCCTGCCTTGCACATCGCTGCCCGCAAGGACGACACCAAGTCAGCTGCTCTGCTCCTCCAGAATGACCACAATGCTGATGTCCAGTCAAAGGTATGACCACAGCACAATTTGAGTTGGGGGGTTGGAATGTGTGGGTGTGAAGCTAATGTGGTGCTCTTTATTTGTGCCACTGTGTTCATACTGTGGTATATATGTGGTGTACTGAAGTCTATAAATTGTAGATGGCTGTAGTGGATTTTGCTAAGTAGGATCCGGTGATATTTGAGATGCAAACTGTAGAAGGTAAAGCATTGAAAACCACTCTACCTTACTTTTAAATGTCAGTGGTTTAAGCATACTAACACCGGGGTTCAAACAGGGGTCCTGTAAGAGTCTTTGGATGGAAAGACCTTGTTTAGATCTGCTATTAAAATGTGATCTGTGTCTGGATACGTTTTCTTGATAATCAACAATCTGTTCAAGCTGTTCTCATTACATCCCATCTTTACAGCTGCAGGGGCTGGTCTTTCTAGCTCATTACACAAAGTAGGCAAGTAGGTGGAAAGCTGACAACATACAATTACATGGAAGGCGATGTTAGAGTCCAATAGTGTGCATTTCATATGTGTGGGTTGAGCTGTAGTTGTAATAATGACATTACTCCTAGTGATGATGACGTTAGTGGCCTCAATGATGGGGTTTCTATCCACAGTTATGATCTCTCAGCCCATAAAGATGACATACCTACTGACCTGGGGTCTTGATGTTTCTGTACACAGCTGTAAAATGTGGGAAACATTTCTACCTGTTGTTGTGATAGTTTGAAGCAAAGTGGTGATTTTTCTAATTAAGGTAAAGTTGATCTGGCCACAGTGATGAGATATTTTCATGTCAGGATGATTTTTCTATCCCCACAGAAGACATTGGCCCTCATTCACCAGTGTTTTCTTTCTTGAAATTTGCTTTTGCGTAAGAACAGAATCTTTGCACCCTCAATAGAGTTTTTTATTCTTTCAAAGTTCTATGATTAGATGGGTCCAAGTGTGAATGGGTGTTGAGCCATCTGGGGAGGGATCTCAAGACTGCATTGTAGGTGGGTGGTAAGTGGTGTCGTAGGCCACCTCCTTTGTTTGACATAGATGGCTTCTTTCACGCCACTTTGAAACCATCAGTCTCTCTGGCCAAGATGTGAACAGTGCTGTCCTTGAAAGAATGTCCCTTCTCCTTTAGATGTAAGTGGACAGCTGAGTCTTGACCTGACGAGCTGGCTCTCCTATGCTGTGCCATTCGCTTGTGGAGTGTTTGTTTTGTTTCTCCAATGTACAAATTTGTGCATTCCTGGCTGCATTGAACTGCATACACTACATTAGTCTGCTTATACCTAGGTGTGTCGTCCAAGGGTGGACAAGCTACTGCCTTAATGTGTTACTGGATTTGAAGTGTACAGGTATATCATGTTTGTTGAAGATCCTCCTGAGTTTTTCAGATACTCCTGCAACATAAGAAATGGCAATATTTTGTTTTTTATCTTTTACTTTCTGTCTATAGCCACAGATTTTGCAACCTTGCAGTAGGTGAACACCAGCCTCCTGGGTAAAAGTTGGTGGTTGTTGAACTCATCCACCACTTCTCCCTCCCGCCCTACTCAAACTTCCGCCACCTTAACTTTTGTCGTTGGCCCACCATAGTGCCATTAAACAAGCCGCATTTCTTGCTGACCTATAAAGACAGCTTTTTTTCGTGGGTGTCTAACGCTGGAAGGCATTGACAGAGTGAGACTGGGTTGGTTCTGTAAACTTTGGAGGTGGTCTGGCAAGATTGGATTGTTTTACAGTGTTGTGGGTTCAGTTATTTAAAGACTTTCCTTATCCAGATTAAATGTCCATATAACAATCACAGCAGGTTTAAATGGGGTCTTCCAAATGGTATGGTATGATTACGCTCATTTAGTGCCTGACACAAGACCACTAGCTTGTGATGTACTTTTACCATGAAGCTGTATACCTGTGTATAGTGTGTTTGTGTGTCCATCTGTGTGTCGATGCATCTCTCTCTTTCTCTCTTCTTCTCTCTCATTCAGTGTCTCTGTGCCTGCCACGTCACTCCTGGTCCTGCCACTAACTGGGTCTCTCCCTCTTTTTCCTTCCTCTCTTTAAATGCTTCCTCTCACACACTTACCCCATCACCCCCTCCTCCCTCGCTGCACCGGTGTCTAAGTGTAGCAATGTCCAGTGCATGGAGTGTGCCACTGTCTGCAGGTTGTATGGTGGTGATAATCAAGGCTGCATGCAACTAATGGGGGGTGGAGGTTGTACTTAGGATTGCCTTTTGACTATCTGCAAGGGTTGGGAGTGTCAATATGGTACTGGTGGGAATGTACAGTTACCTGTTGATGTAGGAACACTAATTTTTAGTTCTGACTGTTCCTCTGATACTGGATACTGGCTTTAAGTGACGTGGCTAAAGTGATGATGATTTACAGCACTACGCAGCTGTTCATCAGTCTACACTAATGACAGCATATTTCAGTTATGTTGTTCCGTAACAATACACTGTGGAAGCAACTCATATATGCATGAATTCACTATAATGCCATATGTGGTTCAGCTGTTGGGATGCAGTCCTGCTCAATATGACTCATAAGACAGGCCAGAGGTAGAAAGTCTATATACAGCATCATGTTCAGTCACTGTCAAACACATGTACACATAAAACACATACTGCTGTCAGACACAGGGCACAGGTCTATTCAAATACCTTGAAAAAACAGTCCAGTGACAGCTCTCTGAAATGGTCTGCTTCATCTTAGTTCACTAAAGCAGGAGTCTTATTGAAGAGAGCAGCTGTCAGGGTGTTCTCTCAAAAGCACTGTTAAATAAACCTAAAGTCTGAGTAAAGTCAAATCAGGGATTTCAGCCTTAACACATTATACATGTTAGAAATACTTGCTAAAAACCTGTACAAAGACTGTGAGCTATATAATACTGAGTTGTGGAGTTAGGCTCTTA
The DNA here is from genome assembly GCA_019142605.1 of Cephalopholis sonnerati. Taxonomy (NCBI): domain Eukaryota; kingdom Metazoa; phylum Chordata; class Actinopteri; order Perciformes; family Serranidae; genus Cephalopholis; species Cephalopholis sonnerati. The sequence goes on along the minus strand of JAGQAX010000023.1, from coordinate 3,138,381 downwards.
AACTGTTTTTCACCATTTTTCTCACCAGGATTTTTTAGATAGGAAAGTTTGCTACATCCCCCAGGAACACTGTCAAGCCTTGAAGTCAATTTGACATAGTGGTCAAACTGTGGAATTACAACTTGCAGGTCCATCACATGATGCCCTGCCGCCCAAAAAGACTCAGTACATTTACATGAAATTAGAGAAAATTGATTTATTGTGTTAGTCCGACTAAAAACAGTCTTTTAAAATACATGTCAACATGTTAGTCTGATTGAAATTGTACTTAATTGAATTTCTCAAAGTCTGACTAACATACCCAGATAATGTGGGATTCAGCGCTAATTATTTTGGTCTAATGAGTGCATTGAAAGACACTATAACTCCACTCAAACACTTCTGAACATTGTTGGCGGCTGAATCTCAGGGCTATTGGCTATTAACCTCCAGGGGTGGGAATTACAGAGGTCCCACGATATGACATTATCACCATACTTAATTCATAATACATTATTATCACAATACTTAAGTCAGTTGATTGTTTGGTCTGTAATGTAATAGGTCAACCAGAAAAAGGTCCAATAGTAACAAGCTCAAAGCAGGCATATCGCCACCTATTGTAGCGGAGTCAGAAATACTGTGGTCAATAAATTGATTCCCCTCCCCTGCTTGTATACTGGGACAAGGACAGTACTCCAATCTGACGGCCTAGTCAAGCTATAACTGCAGCTTGACTTAACTATGCATTAAACACACTGAGTGTTTCCTATCAACTTACATTGTAAATCAGTGGATACATTTTTTTGTGTGTCACATCCCCCCAAAAATGACTTGTTTCTCTATCAGAATGTGATCCGTTCAGTCTGATAACATTTCAAAACTTTACTTGAAGTGAAGCCCGTAGTCACTTGCTTTATGGGCCCAAGTATACAAAAAATCTGGATAATTTCATATTCAGGAACGCTATTTGGCATGTAGAGACAGGCTGCTAACCTAACACCTGCTAATGCGTGCTCACATTTTTTTCTCTGATAACTTAAGATCTAGAAATTCAGGGGTTTTTACCGGTAGCCGAATTATCCACCGAGGTCTGTTCCTAAAAGTCAGTGTTTTTCCAGCCCTCCAATTGTGGAGGGGCTTCCAACTACGGTGGCCTACACAAAAATGTGTCACTGTCAAAACACGAAAAAAGAAACATGGCAATGTAAAATGGTGATCTCCTCAGAAGAGGACCCACTACATATGTGCATATAAACAGCTTATTGTAAGGTAACGAGAAACAAGAATTCTCATTTTCAGGTGATTCTACACTTAAGAAAACATACTTATTATATTATATTCTATTTCTGCTAGTATATCTCCCTGAATCATATACACTGGACCTTTAAACAGATTCTCTGTAGTGAAATTATGGGGCCAGCGAGAGCCATATATATACACATATACTGTATATAAAACACTTCAGATTAGTTGATCCAAGTAAAATGTGACATTTTATGTTTGCAACTTAAATATTTTGGATTATCAGGATTGTTGGTTTAGAATGACGCTTTGGACTTAGGGAAATTGCAATCATTTTTCACAAATTAAAAAAAGAAAAAATCTAGACCAAACATTTAATCACATTAACAAATGACAGATACATTAATAATGGAACAATCATGAATTGCATCTCCACAAGCTCTGACACACATCATCGCTGTGTGAACTGAACATCTGAGAAAGTGCACCAAAGGGAAGTTACCCATACCAGCCACGTCACTTGCCATTGCAATAATGTATTAAACAAGCCTAACTGAACTGATCTTTCCCTCCCTCATTCCTCCTGCTTCAGATGATGGTCAATAGGACTACTGAGGTATACCCACGCTCTTTTGATTCTCCACAGATTCACTATACAGTCCCATGTCTTTTTTCTTTCCCTCCACCATTTATGTCTTTCACTTCGACAGCACTGCATGGTGTCAATGAAGAGTCATTTGGTGCATTTTACAGTTCCCTCTGTTTCTGTTGGTTTGATAAAATAAGAAGTCACCATGCACAGCTGACACGAATGGCCAAGCTGCTGCACTCAGGCAATGCACACAGTCTGCCTTTCTTTACTTGCCAGCTTTGGATTTTTGTTTATTCATTCTCTGTATGCATTTTTATTCTTTTCTCCTCAGTTTTAATTTGAGTAATTTTGTCCCCAGCTCAGGAATCCCCTTTTGTTTTTTTCATATCTGCCCCTCAGTATATTTAGAAATATCTCTAAACAATATCATTCATGAGCAGTGTGGTTTATGGATTTATTTGAAATAATAACAATTACCTCCTGCAAAGTTTTGATTTGATGAATACTTTGCTGATGCATTTCTGGAACAGTTATGAATGTATATCGTCCACTATTTTGTCTTGTAATTGTGTCTGTTTAAGTCATGTTGCATGGTTTCTAGAGATGCACTATGAACTGCTTAGTGTAAAATCATATTGGTTCAATTATAGCATACAATAAACATCCTTGTATGGAAGTCCAGTGCTGCCAAAATAAAAATGAAGTCATTGAATCAAATTGAAATTTTATTTTCCATTTGTGTGTCAATGAAAAAATGACAGAAATCTGATTTTGTTTTCACCTTTCACATATGCAAATGTTATTATTATGCCTCTGCGCCAGTGTGAACTGTGGCGGAAGGCATTATGCTATAATTTTTCCAAATTTGGCACAAATGTTCACATGGACTGAAGAACAAACTACTTAGATTTTTGTGGTCAAAGGTCAAGGTCACCATGGCCTTGCAACCATCTCATTCTCATGAATGCAATATCTCAAGAATATATTGGGGGGATTTCTTTGAATTTGGCACAAATGTCCACTTTGATTCAAAAATAAACTGCTTAGATTTTAGTGGTCGAAGGTCAAGGTCACTATGACCCTGCATCCATCTCATTCTTGTGAACGTGAGGGAATTTCTTCAAATTTGGCACAAACAACCACTTTGAGTCAAGGATGAATTGATTTGAATTTGGTGGTCAAATGTCACTATGATGTTGCATCCCTCTCATTTTGTGAGCGTGACATCTAATGAAGGCCTTGAAGGAATTTCCTTAAATTTGGCACAAGCGTCCATATGAACTCATGATTGAACTGATTAGAATTTTGTGGATGGAGGTCAAAGGTCAAAGTCACTGTGACCTCACAAAACATGTTTTTGGCCATAGTTTAGAAATCATGCAAAATATTTATATGTTTCATAAGAAATTTGTCACTTTTATGACAAAATTTCACACAAATGTTTAATAGGATAAAATAGTGAAGTGATGACATTTCATATCCAAAAGGTCAAAGGTCAGCTTCACAATGACACCATGATGTTTGACAAAAACCCACAACATCATATCTCAGAAACAGAAAGGGAGACATTGGGTCAGATACTGAACTAGTGACACTAATCTAGGGTGTCCACCTTGAAACTGTGCTAATTATATAGATCTTCTGTGCTGCCAGGGGGAAGATGTGTTTGAAGCGTCCATGTTTTCACATACATGGATGTTGATTGTACCTGCAACTTTATGGTTCGTGGAGGCATACAGCCGCAAGGCAGTAATTTTTTTTTTTCCTGGCATTCTTAATGCACACACAAATAGAAAATTAAAATTGGTTAAATTATTCTATTTCAATATTGGCAGTTCTGGTTTTCCATACATGAAACTTCTTGACCAAGTACTTCAGATGCATGCTTTTTTATAATTTTTTTTGTTATAAGATTCTCAAATTACTGGTATACAGTGTAACATTTACTCCTTTACTACTACAACACTGCTAATCAATAATGGCATGGGAAGCTTACAAAGCTTTAAAAATCTGCTTGGCCAAAGACTTGGCATTGACTAGCATGTTGCATCAACGCTACATTAATTTGCACCATTCTAAGCTTTTGACTGTGTAAAGTTTTTAAACCATCACGTTAGTCACTGTATTCTTCACACTTTTGTAAACAACTTTTTCACATTAAATCGGACCACACTTACAGAATGGCAAGGTAAGGCAAGAATCTCACAACTACTCCAATCTGCTCTGCAATCTCTAACTTTTCTCATATATTTCTCATTGCTAACTCTGATACTTCTATGACGTACAGTTAACATAGTGCACTTTGGTGTTGATCAGAAATGTACCCTCCTCGTTATGTGTCACTTTATGAGTTCACTCTAATTTGGTGTCTTCGGGTAGTTAATATTGTTTGTCCATCTTCATGTCAATCCTAATGAAAATCTGTGTTTACTGTACATCTGTTTGTTCTGCTTTGTTTTTTGTCTTTTTTGTTTGAAATTGTTTTTTGAGGCTTTGGAAAAGTATGGAGATATTTTTGTCTCAAAATTATTTGTGTGAACAGATCAACAATCCATGTGTTCATTAAACACCTGCCACAAATACAAAAAAAATTTAATTCACAAAAATATTTTGCAAATATAAAACACAGTTGCAAATACACAAACAGCTTCCGCAAATAAAAACACAACTGTGAATACATTTAATTGACCTTCAAATAAATAAAAAAAACAATTTGTGATTATCTTTCTAACATTTACAACTTTCAAACATATTTTTGAATCCAGTTTTTATTTGTGAGTCTCCATTCTATGTTTGCAGATTTGCATTTTAAGCACACTAGTGTAGAGTATTTGTTATTTATTTATTTATTTATTTTAATTTTTGGAATTTGTTAATCTGCACATCTGTTTTATATTTGCATAAAATATTTTGTTTACAAATCTTTTTTGTATTTGTGAAAGTTGTTTTATATTTACAGATTATACATTTGCACATGGATTGTCAAAATGCTTACACAAACAATACTGAGACAAATCTATCTCCATACAAAGATCTTCTTTTACTTTCAATTCTGTGGTTGATAATCTGCATGGAAGTGACGTGTCGGAGTGTGTTTTGGGGTACTGTGTATGAGTGCTACATATTCTGACTTGAATATTCTCCAAAGGCAAATTGATTTTCACTTTTCCCTGTGACTTTCCCATTTTCTTTGCTTTCAGTTAGTTTTTGTTCACCTGTGATGCTTCATGCGACTGCTGCATGCTGGGAAGACTAAAAAGCAAGAGACACAAGGTTAAAGGATATGATGCAAAGGTTAATGTCTGATCTCTGTCCTCCTATGTGTGTGTCTGTCTCTTTCCTGTGTGTCTTTCAGAGTGGATTCACCCCCCTGCATATTGCTGCCCACTACGGCAACGTAAATGTGGCCACACTCTTACTGAACCGAGGGGCAGCAGTCGACTTCACAGCAAGGGTAGGATTCAGCACAAATCAGAACTGTTATTTGGTCTAATGAGTGCATTGTTGTTGGCTGCTGAGTCTCAGGGCTATTGGCTATTAACTTCCAGGGGTGGCAATCACCAGAGGCCCCACAATACAATATTATCAGGGTACTTAATTCACGATACGATGTTATCACGATACTTAAGTCCTGAAACATTATTATGATACCTAAGTCATGATGTGATATTATCACAATACTTGAGTCACGCTACAATGTTATCATGATACTTGAGTCACGTTTCAATATTTTAACAATACTTAAGTCAAGATACAGTATTCTCACAATACTTGAGTTACAATATGATATTTTTGCAATATTATCACAATATTTAAGTCAGGATATGATACCATAACAATAATTGAGTTACAATATGATATTTTCACAATACTTAAGTCAGGATACGATCTTATCATGATACAATACTATCACAATACTTAAGTCACGAGGCACAATATTATTGTAATTTTAAACATTGTGATATGCTGAGTATTGTGAATATTACATACTGAGTCAGACTGCAAATAGAAAAATACAGAAATGCTCCCAGTTATACATAAATAGACCATTTCACCAGAATTGCATTGCAAAGCAGCAGCTTGGGTCCATGTTTACTTCCTTTCAGTGATGGCATTCAGATGCATTGCAAAACATTCCAACAGAAAATACAAAAGGACCTATTTAGAATGTGTATGGTGTCAAGTTTGAAATGGTTTATCTGGGCTCACTGGAGGACACAAAAAATTAATTAGCAACTAAAATTAGCTAATTAAAATGCAACGTAGTTGGGAAGCCAATATTGTAAATAACATTGCAATCACCCAGCATAATGTTAAAACTAACAACTAGGCATACAGAGGATGGTATGCTTCATACAGACAAAGGATGGGTGCATGGGTGCAACCTTTTCACTGCATAGGATTTCAAATCTCTGTAACCTCATTGTTAGCCACACTAGCAATCTCATGAGGCTTAGGAGAGTGCTAGGTGAGAAACAAAAAACTAAGACTATTTTTATCTACACTAAAAATAGAACATATGACTTGTTTTTTTAGATGACATTAAAGGAATAAAAAACACATCTGAAAGGCCAGAAATGAAAGATAAAAATGTGTACTCTTCAGTTTGCTGGAGGCGAGGCAGGAGTTTGACACAGTTTCAGACTTTACTGTTTTATTTCTAGCTCAACAAAAATATTTATTGTGTCAAACAGCATGCCAAGGAAACAAGCAAACCTCCTTTCAGTGTATACCAGCTAAAGAGCCCTAAACATAGACCTGAAAAGCACAAAATAACATTTAAATGCAAATTTATGTGATTAGAAATACAATATATTAAGGAGAGTAAGCTGATTAGTTAGTGAATTGTTTCAAGGAATACTCACACTGTGCCTTTAATATTACAAATTAAAATTGGAAATTCAATTTTGCAAATTGATTCAAGTATATTACTATGCCGTTTTACTATGCATCCACACTTTGGCCAGAGGCATCATGTTTTCGGGTTGTCCGTCCATCCATCTGTGCAGCTGGATGTCCATTAGTCCATCCCATTCTTGTGAACACAATATCTCAAGAACATCTTGAGGGAATTTCTTCAAACCTTCACTTGGACTCAACAATAAACTGATTGGATTTTTGTGGTCAAAGGTCAAGGTCACTGTGACTTTGTTTGTCACATACTTGTAAAGGTGATATCTCAAGAACACATTGAGGGATATCCCAAATTTGGCACAAACATTCACGACTGAACTAATTAAAATGTAATGGTCATTGGTTAAGGTCAATGTGACTTTGCATCCGTCTCATTCTCGTGATTGCAATGTCTCAAGAAGGCCTTGAGGGATTTTTCTCAAATTTGGCACAAATGTCCACTTTACAATACTTAAGAATAAACTGACTATAATTTGGTGGTCAAAGGTCAAGGTCACTGGGACCTCATAAAACAAGGTTTTGGCCATAACTCAAGAATTCTTACACTAATTAAGACAAAATTTCACAGAAATGTCTAAATAGATAAAATGATGAAGTTGTGACATTTTATATCTAAAAGATCAAAAGTCAACTTCACTGTGGCATCATAATGCCCTACAAAAACCCTATTCAGTGTCATATTTCAGGAACGGAAGGGGAGACATTTGGTCAGATGCATAATTGGTGACACAAATCTTGGGTGTCCACCTTGAAATTGTGCTGATTGTGCTGCCGAGGGAGAGAATTGTGTGAAGCATCCATGTTTTCCCATACATGGATGTAAACTGTAAGAGCTACTTGAGTCTTGAGTTTGCAGAGGCATACAAAGGCAAAGCTGAAATTCTAGTTTTAATACTAATTTTGAGATTTCACTTTTAAATGTTGTTTTATATACAATTTACATTTTCAAATCAATAACTATGACAGTACAACAGTTTCAGTATCAGTAACCTTTTAATGAATAATCAGAAATTTGAGTTTTTTTAATGTGTCTAACTAAGACAAAGTACATATCACTAAAAGTAATTTTTCTCTCCTCTGTAGAATGGGATTACTCCTCTACATGTGGCATCTAAGCGTGGCAACACTAACATGGTTGGCCTGTTACTGGACCGTGGCTCTCAGATTGATGCCAAAACGAGGGTGAGTATCATGACAAGCCCAACTATTACTACTATATATGGTGTCTGAGTTCTGATTAAAAGAGAACTTGTCTCAAGTCTGCAGCACAATATACATCTACTTCTCTGTCCTCAAGTCCACTCGTCCACACTTGTTGCTATTGCTGATGAAACATTCCCAAGTCAAATGTTTCTGCTATCATATCCGCAGGGGCAGAAAATGACCAGCTCATTATTATTATCTCCATTACAGACAGCAGCTGTGAATATGAGCTAAATGCTGTTGTTTTCAGTTCAGCGCAGCAGGTCAGTGGATTAAATTGAGTGTAACACTGGACATCCTGACCTCTGCTTGGTGTTGGTTTATGCGTGCCAGCTAGCCGGACACTCGGCAGTGTTATTATAAACACAATGTTATTAGCTATATTTGACTCCAACCAATAAAAACAACATTCAGTCAGTGGTAGTTGCTGGCTACGCCTGTGTATTGGGAGTAACCAGGCTATGTTGAGGGTTTTTTCAGGTCAAGCCACTGACCTCAACTGACTAGACTAGCTCAGTTAAAAAGCACTTCTGCATGTAAGTGATATCAGTACAGTGAAATCACTGTTGTTCTTTAGCCTCCAGCCAAGTTAGTGTCAGTATGTATTAAATGACTATGAATGTGTTTCTGTGTGTGTGTTCTGTAGGATGGTCTAACTCCTCTGCACTGTGCAGCCCGGAGTGGACATGATACAGCTGTGGAGTTGCTGCTGGAGAGAGGAGCACCCTTGCTGGCCAGGACCAAGGTGGGTCACTTGACCATTCACCTTTCACAGAAAAAGGGACAGAAGCATGTTATGTTGATACTCAATTACTTTCTCAAACTGTGACCTCTTGGCTTGTTACAGATATAATATAGTCTGTTGTTTGGTTTCCAACCAAATGTGGGGCAAATTTTACCAAATTTTCTGAAAATCAGTGAAGCAAAATGCATTTTTATGTGCTTCTCCATCTAATACTGTTATGTGAATCTTGGGAAGTGGTTCATTGAGATAAGTAGTAGGTGTTGAGAAAGTCAGCAGTGAGTTGACTGTATCTATTAGGGGTTCAGTCAAGAACTATTTAAAAGTTTGACATTTTGGAAAATATAGTTGTTTATAGTTTTACTCTGATGAAAAGAGAAGATTGATAGTAATTTCATCGCCACTGTATATATTCAGTAAAAGGGATTCTTGTTTATTTAACTGATGTAGAAATAAGGTGTAAATATACGACACTGCTATTAAAAGCAGTATACTTTGGAGCTCTTTTTATGCCTCAGCACTGATGATAGCCATGGCTGGAGGCATTCGTGATGACAATATCTCAAGAAACCCTGAGGGAATTTTGTCAAATTTGGTACTAATGCCACTTTGACTCAACAATGAACTGATGGTGGTCAAGGTCAAGGTCAATGTGACCTTGCATTTGTCTCTTTCTCATGAACGCAAAATCTCAAGAGCACCTTGAGGGAATTTATTCAAATTTGGTACAGAGGGCTACTTTGAATTAAGCATGAATTGATCAGAATTTGGTGGTCAAGTGTCAAGGTCACTGTGACCCTGTCTGTCTCATTTTCGAGAATGCAATATCCCAAGAACACATTGAAGGAGTCCTTTAGATTCGACACAAACATCTGCTTGGACTAAAAAATAACCTGATGAGATTTGAAGGTCAAGGGTCACTGTGACCTTGCATCTGTCCTTGTTTTCTGAAACGCAATATCTCAAAAAGGCCTACAGGGAGTTTCCTCAAATTTGGCACAAACGTCAACCTGGACTCAAAAATTAACTGATTAGAATTTGGTTGTCAAGGGTCACGGTCATTGTGACCCTGTCCGTTGCATTCTCATGAATGCGATGTCTCAAGAACACTTTGAGGGAATTTCATCAGATTTGACACATATCTCAAGAAGGCGCTGAGGGAGTTTTCTCCTGTTTGGCACAAATGTCCACTTGAACACAAGAATGAACTAATTAGAGTTTGGTGGTCAAAGGTCAATGTCACTGTGACCTCACAAAACATGTTTTTGGCCATAGCTCAGGAATTTATGCTAAATTTTTTAATGATTCAGAAAAAAAGTCATAATTCTAACAAAATTACACAAAAATGGCTAACAGGATATAATTATGAAGTGATGACATTTTATATCCAAAAGGTCAGAGATCAACTTCAATATGACATCATAATGTTCTACAAAATCACTTTCTGGCCATCACTCGTTGGCATAACTCAGGTCCAGAAGGGAAGACATTTTGTCAGATACTGAATTGATGAGTGTGAGGCATATATGTTTTAACAGACATGGATTTAAACTGTAACTGCAACTTGACTGGTTCGCTGAGGCATACAGTCATAAGGCAGTAACTCTAGTTTGACCCACAGTAGTATCCTGTTCATGCACTGTACAGTAGTAAGGTTCCTGTTGGATGAGAACAAATTCTGAGTGACTCCTGGATGTATTGATTAGTATCAAGTAAGCTAGCAGGACACAACATGTAAAACTTTGTAGTACTGCACTTTTGCAGTATTTACACTTTTGACAAAGTTAACATAGCTGTGTTGCTTTTAGTTCACTTGTCTCTGGTTTATGTCCTACAAGTTAGTTAGGCTATATTTCATCAATGTTCTCATCTGATTTTGGGTAATATATGACTGCATTTTAAGTATAAAATGGAAGGTTGGGGGTGTGCGAAGCTTCAGCAAAATTGAGCCAGGGCGAGCTTTTTTCAAACAAATGGCATGCCACTTAGCCTGTTTGCTAACGCACAAAGCAAATTAGGACATCTTCATTGGGAAACACAGAAACAACCTGATGTTTGCTTGCTCATTTGTTCACATCACATCCAGGTTGGAAGAGGTGTTAAAAGGATAATATCTCTAACATGTTGGCCAGTATTCACTCTCCTATAAAGCTCTGTTTACTCCTGAGAAACATATTTCGTTTTAGCTGCTGAATGCTCCACTATGTTCACCTGCTAGTTACTAACTAGCACTTTTTAACAGTTTTTTTCTTTAATCAGAGGGCTTTGTTAGCAATTAAGGTTTCATGTTCACCTACAACAATTACGTAAGAAGCAGTTTTATATCGAAAGTACACAGCCACACAGTCATTCATCAAAAATCTGTCCATCAAACTAAATGACCTTTCTCTCACATTTTAGAATGGGCTGTCTCCTCTTCACATGGCGGCACAAGGTGACCATGTTGAATGTGTCAAACACCTTCTGCAGCACAAGGCTCCTGTTGATGATGTCACGTTGGACTACTTGACAGCGTTGCATGTGGCAGCTCACTGTGGTCATTACAGAGTCACCAAACTGCTGCTGGACAAGAGGGCCAACCCCAATGCCAGGGCACTGGTATGACACCAACTTAAACCATCGTCCTATGGAAACCAGTCATAAGATACAAGTCAAGAAGGGCAATTTAGTCAAGCTATATGTGCTGTTTGACTGATGACTAATATTATGTGGTTGTGTGGTTTCATTGTTAACTGTTAGTGTGTGTGCCATGTCTCCCCAACAGAATGGCTTTACTCCGCTGCACATAGCCTGTAAGAAGAACCGAGTGAAAGTGATGGAGTTGCTGGTCAAATATGGAGCCTCTATCCAGGCCATTACAGAGGTATGGCACACACCTGAGTGAAACTGGGATCAGCACACATTTTTCATTCTAGCAAATGCCATTACAGGCAAAAGGAGGAAGTGGAAGAACATGATTTTTTTTCACAGAATATCTTTCTTAGGTAATACTGTTAAAATATAGTGACAGTCTCAGCAAATATGACAAAGAGTTACTTTCATAAAAGTTACCAACTGTAGCTGTAAGGTCAGTTTCACTGTTAATGAGTTCAAGCTTTGACTTGTAAGCAGAAGAATGTGTTGCCTCTTTTAACTCCCACAGCTGCAGGTGGATAGTTTAGAACATAGTTGATAGGGGTGGGAATCGCCAGAGGACCCACAATATGATATTATCACAATATGTAGGTCATAATAGGGTCATAACAATGCTGAGTATTGCGTTACAGTACACTGAGAATTATCACCTTTTCTTCCAACTGCAAATTATTTCTCCAAGGAAACCTTTGTCAACATCAGTTTTACCTCATGAAATGAAGTTTTCAGTCTTTTCATCTCACTTCAATCATTTTTACTGCAGCAAAATGTGATGCAAAGCAAACAGACTGACCAACATCATCATAAACCTGTCAGAAATGCTGCATACACCTGACAAACTGAACTGTCGGCAGATTTAATGCCCTCTGCATTAAATGCGTGAGCGAAACACAACATGCAGGTATCTCGCTGACTGAATGGCAACACCCATATTGGAAGCGTTGTCTGTTACAACCACAATCCTCCATTCTTGTGCTGCATTTTGCAGGAGGTCTGCAATGTTTGCTGCGAAATGACTTTCATGTATTACTCTAGTTTGGAGAACGTGAGATAGCTGTCACCAATTAGTTGATAGTCACACATGAATCCACTGACCTTTAAGTCCAGGTGTCACAAGTTAATGCCACCCTTCCTGCTGTACTCAAAGATTCCACAGTTTTATGCTCCACTTCTCTGTAGAGCTATAGTACAGCTGTGTCTGTGGAGAAAAAAGTCACAAACCTGGATCCCAGTGTTTTTAGCATGTAACAAAAGCCTTCATTTTCAAAAACTCTGTATGGACACAGATCTTTGCACATGAAGTAGGTGATGAACTGTGCTATTCTCTTAGCTCTCTCAGAGTTAGATGGTAGTTTTGTCAAGCTAAGTGCGTCCAGTGTTGGTTGATTTTTTTTTTTTGTCGCAGTGTGTTTAGCAATAGCTTGGCCATCAGAGGCTAATGCTGTCTCTGGATGGTGGAGTGTGAGGTGAGCCCTCATGTTTGTAGTATTCCCAGAGTATTTTTTTCTCATATGACACTGCTTGCAAATCACATGTGTGATATCCAAGTCCTCGTCTCCATCTATGTTAAAAAATCTTAAACAAGTCCAGACATTTGATTTAAACGCTGATGGCACATTTCTGACTTCTTTCTTTTTTGGTTGCCTCCATCTTTGTTTTGATGAATTTCCTGCCAAATGCTGCTGACTGAGACCTCTGCTGACCTCACCAGGAAAAAAAAAACATCAGTACCATCTTGTGTACCAAAAAAGCAATTGATTTTATTATTCTAGTGTCAAATTTATCTTGGATTGTAGAGGATAGGCAAAAATAAGCCACAAGCTTCAGCCTATACCTTTTTCGGTTATTGATAAGTTTGACAGAATAATGTATTAACAGAATACATGGAGCTGTTTTATTAATAGATGACAAGATTATCTTTTGGCTAATTATTAATTGTCTAATCTGATCAAAGATATTTTCGTCTTTGCTGTTTTTACAGTAACTTAACAGCACAGATGGTTACATTAGAGCAGATAGAGAATGTACCTTTATCATGTAATGCCTATATCTGCTCTAATACTACTGTTTAGCATATTATCACAAATTTGATGAGCTTTCTTTAAGTGACAAATATATGTCCAACATGACTGAGATGGTATCCTGTCGTTTCTCTTTTGCTTCCCTTTATTTGTTCAGTCTGGTTTGACTCCAATCCACGTAGCAGCCTTCATGGGTCACCTGAACATCGTCCTGCTGCTGCTACAGAACGGAGCCTCACCTGATGTCAGCAATATTGTGAGTTGATGGGAAGCAAGCCATTCACACAGGGAGGGAAAGTCATTTGCAATCTAGTTATTTTTAAATGAGAAAAGTACCTGAAAATAGCACAGTGAGAGCTCAGCTAGTTGAAATATGTGCACATCTCAGTGGAATATTATGTGTATTGACTGTGCTGACCCGCGTGTTGCCATGTGTTGTGTGCACAGCGTGGGGAAACAGCGTTACACATGGCAGCCAGGGCAGGTCAGGTGGAGGTGGTCAGATGTCTGCTAAGGAATGGAGCCATGGTGGATGCCAGGGCACGGGTGAGACTGCTGTTATCTATGATGGCACACCAGGGAACACTTTGTACTGTTGTACTGTTTTGCCACCATGCAGAATATGTGTCCTCATTCTTAGTCTACTGTGTTGTCTTCAGGAGGACCAGACTCCCCTCCACATTGCATCCCGTCTGGGGAAAACCGAGATTGTGCAACTGCTGCTTCAACATATGGCCCATCCTGATGCTGCCACAACCAACGGCTACACCCCCCTCCACATCTCGGCCAGGGAGGGTCAGGTGGAGACAGCCTCTGTTCTGCTGGAGGCTGGAGCTTCACACTCACTGGCCACCAAGGTGGGTTGAGGAGACATGGTTAAAAGGATCAAAGGCAGTCCTGACTCACAGCCATGAGGGGAAATACACTTAATGAGAAAATCCATATCAGTCTTAACGAATCAGGACATGGTTAGCCTAGTTTAGCATAGAGGTGAGAAACAGCTAGTCCATGACAACTGTACGTAGGTGAATTTTTTTACATGACTCACCCATTTAAATGTTATTAAAGCTTAAAGTTATGCATAATTAAGGGTGTGGCTCCTTTGAGTGACAGGTTCCCACACGTTGACAAGTCACTACTATGATGACAGTGTTAGCTAAGATAGCCTAAAACTGGCATCAGAGTCCTGCATGGGTCCATTTTTTAAAACCTGCACCTGCCCATACCCATAAAGCTGAGTACCAAAACTGACCTGTTACCCATCATTATGTCTAAGTGAAAGCCGTACCTGCCCGCACCCATTAATAAAAGTCCCACAACCTGCCAGCACCTGTGAATAAACACACACAGGCTACAGTCACTCATTAAAGCTGGGGTCTCTCGAAGTTTCGAAAGTTAATTCATTTTGGTTGCCTTAAAAGTCTTGTTGAGCTTTTGGTTATGCTTAAAGATCGTCTTTTTTGCAAGCAAATATTAATCAATCAATCAATCAATTTTATTTATAAAGCCCAATATCACAAATCACAATTTGCCTCAAAGGGCTTTACAACATACAACATCCCTCCGTCCTTTGGACCCTCACAGCAGATAAGGAAAAACTCTCCAAAAAAACCCTTTAACGGGGGAAAAAAAATGGTAGAAACCTCAGGAAGAGCAACTGAGGAGGGATCCCTCTACCAGGACGGACAGACGAGCAATAGATGTTGTACAGAACAGATCAACATAATAAGCTAATTAGCATTAGCATTATTATAGTTAATCATAGCTATAAATGCACCAATCTAACTAAGGTAGCAGCTAGCATTAGGGTCAGCTACTCTTGTTCAAATATGGTCACTTCTGGCTCCAAACGTCCAAGATGGCCATGGCCAGAGTACCAAACTTGAGGCTTCAAATCCATAGAGTTATAATAATAGCTAGATAACAGATCCCAAGATTTTGTCATAATTGACCTTGTTGTTTGAGGTGTCCTGCCAACAGTTTTAGACCCTTTGACTGTTAGTTAACAGTATGACATTTTTTGGTGGGTGGGGCTTAGCTAGAGGCAAAACAACTCTTTATAGACATTAGCTAGCAAGTTCTGTTGGCTTTTTTTTTCGACAGTGGAGGAAGATGATGCAAGTGGTGCATTTAGAAATACTCATTGCCGCAGTGCACTCTGGCACAAAATGGACTGTTCATAAATTTGGAGTGCTGTTGGAATGTACCGTTTGGTAATTCAGCGCACCACACTCTCATAGTGGCAGGGTGCACTCTAGGGGAGATGGGGAGATGGAGCAGCAAAGCACCAAATGGGGTGAATGTGTGATTAACTTAACTGTGCGTTAATTCATATAGAAATTTGTGAATGGTTTTTTTTTTGCAGCAATACCATGTGTGGCCACTAGGAAAACTTGGCTACAAGGCTGAGCTGTGTTCCAGAGGGTCTGTTCAAATTGGGATTCCACATACCAATGGGTGACGTCACGTGACTACATCCATTATTTGATGCTAGCAATACCTTTAAAGCTCTGTGACTAATGCTGTATTTCATTTAATAGGCACACAAACAGAAATGTACTAACAACAGTCTGTGGTTTGTGGGGGAACTGAATGCTTGGAATATTTCCTAAGTTTGAACAGAGCCATGCTAGCTGTTCCTCCCTGTCTTACGTATGTAAGCTAAGCTAGGGTATGTTTATTGCCCATGAATCCCACCTTTCATTTGTGAGAATGAGTAAGAAGAATGTGTTCTCCTCTCAAATGTAACATTTAGTCTTGCTTTAACCAGAGGAACAATTTATGGTCTTAAGTAGAATATGAGCACCACTCCTGAATGCAATGACCTTTTAGTTAATAATGTTTATCTGACTGTACACTTTCCAGTAGGGAACTGTTAGCCATCAGATATCAACAACTGCTAATCCTCTTTAAAAACAAGTTGAAATGGCATTTATTGCTATGGAAAATCTGGTAACAGATAAGAGTAGGGGTAAGGATAGGTTATGTATTTTATATAAACAAACTATTTCTACAAAAAAATCTGCTGAAATTAATGCAGCTAATACACATGTCCACTTCAGGATACATCTTAATATCTTAACAGCGTGGAACAAATGTGCAGTAACAGCTACTTGTAGTATAGGATGTACAGATGTAGGAATAATCTGTAAGTGCTATAAGTGCCGATCCCTTGGTGCCCTCAGACAAAGAGGTTACAGTGTTACTGTACAGGTCTCTGTCTGTCTGGCCCACTTATGATGAATGAGTGATGAGACTGTAAAGCTTTCCTCTGAACACAGTCAAGTGATTTATCATCATCACTGTGGAGCTGCGCAGGCAACATCTTCACTTTACATCCGGGACAGGACAGATTAGTCCTTTAATATATTCATACACTATTAAAGGGGGGACAAAGCACTTTCTGGTGCAGTGTGTTCGTCAGGGTTGAGCGGCTCTTCTCTCGCCCTCCCCTGATGTCTCTCTCCTGGTTTCTCTCTGGGGATGAAGGGTGTGGCCGTCGCTAAGGAAACAAAATTAAGCAAAGTTGTTTTCATGCGGGGGTAACACACCCCATCCATCCGAGCATGTTCATGATAGTCCTCTTCCTTAATTTGCTTACACTATTGTTCTCCACATCTCACTCTAAGGAAACCGTCTCCCCTCTCCTCCATCCATCTCCTTTCACGGTTGTTTTTTCCTTCTTCTATCCAATCACATATTTAATCATGTTTAATCTGGTGTTTGAAAAACAAATGATTGCTCCAGCCATGGAAGGGCTGGGTTCATAAACAATCCGGTCATGTCGTTTCTGTCAGCTCGAGTCGCTTTCTGAATTTCAAAGTAGTTAAAGTGCCCCCTCTGCTGGTTTTATTATGAAAGTTAAATTATTTGGGTTTATGGTTACCTACAGTTGCATCAGCATGTCAGCCAGCGGAGAGTTGTTATATATCACAACAGGCCAGTAGGCCTCAGTTGATCTCATCTGATGAGATTTTGTTCCAGGAAACCTTAAAGGGACAGTTCACCCCAAAATCAAAATACATATTTTATCTCTTACATGTAGCGCTGTTTATCAGTCTAAATAGTTTTGGTGCGAGTTGCTGAGTGTTGGAGATATCAGCTGTAATGATGTCTGCCTTCTTTCCAATATAATGGAACTAGATGGCGCTTGACTTGTGGTGCTCAAAGTGCCATAAAATACATTTGAAAAACTCAGAGAAAGAAATAGTTTCTATATGAAACTGCTCACAACAAGGTCTTTGGATTATCTTGAGTAACTGGCTCCTGATTTCTGGAAAGAAACTTTGCTGAGTTTTTTAAATGAATTTTTTTGGTGGTTTGGGCACCACAAGCCATCTAGTTTCATTATATTGGAGAGACGGCTGACGTGTTTACAGTTGATATCTACAACACTCTAAAACTCACACCAAAACTATCTAGATTGATAAATAGCACTTAAGGACTGAAGTCGACCTGAGTTAAGGAGTGTCTAGATATCCTGACATTACCGTCTTTAAACACATTTCTTAGTCTCTCCTCTGTGGCTGTTTCTCTCCACAGAAAGGTTTTACTCCCCTGCATGTGGCCTCCAAGTATGGAAGCCTTGATGTGGCCAAACTTCTGCTGCAGCGTCGTGCCCCACCTGATTTTGCTGGGAAGGTATGTATCCAAAATAAAAACGTTTTGACTCTATCTTTATAGTTTTTTGTGTACAGTATGATCTATCATGTCCACCCTCTGAATGATTTGGCAAAGCCTGAATCCTGTATGTTGATCCTGTATATATTTGCAAAAAGTTTTAAAATCTAAAACGTGTGTTGGTATTCTTCTTTATTGAGGTTAAGTTGACTACAGTAGCCCCGGTAAGCCTAGTTTGAATAAAGCCATCGCTTCATTTGAATTAACTCTGATTTATTTCAGAAAACATTAAACAAATAACAAATGCCTTTTGACATAAAATTCCTTTTTTTCATTGAATATGTTCTTCTTTGCATCATAAGAAGGACCCAGTCAGTGAAGCTCCCAGCTTTTGTTGTCTGATATAACTCTAATTCATCTCAACCTGCAGACTTATGCTCTTTAACACTTCCTCTTAACTGTGTGTGTTAGTGTGTGTGGTGTTAATGGCTTGTTGCTGCACTAACTGCTGTTTAATCCATGTGCGTTCACCGTCCATCCCTTACAGAATGGCCTCACCCCGCTCCATGTTGCAGCACATTACGATAACCAGAAGGTGGCGCTCCTGCTTTTGGACAAAGGAGCGTCTCCCCACACCATGGCAAAGGTGAGAGTCCACAGTCAACTGTGCAAGAGCTGAACATAAGCGGGCAAACAGGGGGAAGCTTTCTGGGACCCAGCTGCTTTAAACAACAAAAATAAACATAGTGTTTCTTTAAAATGTAGTCTGTTTGCTAATGAAAGGCCTCTCCTTAATTTGGTGTAAGTCCTTTTTTATATGCAACTGTTGTAGAAAAAAAAACTAATGGCTAATATAGTGACTTCCCTGCTATGCCAGGACCTGCACTTAAATCAGGATGCCAGAAAAGAAGAAAAAGAAAAGAGGGACTGAAAAGGGCTTCAAACTCAAATAATAATGTGATGAACACATTTTTCCAGTCAGCTCAGAAAGCTGCCTCCAGCCAGGCTGACGAGGCAAATGATAGCCAGGAGGCTAACATTACAGTTAACATTTCTATCCAGGAGCTAGGGTCCTGTATATGTTATGTAGAGGAGAGCAGGAGAGACCATGTGCATGTGTTGATAAGTGTAAAGCAAATTTGTGCAGAGATAATGGGAAGGTGGAGTGGAAGGTTAATTATCAAGTCAAGATATTACAAGTGGTTGGACAGTTAAGTCAGAAGGTACAACAATATATATTTCCAATTTGGTTCTAAAATTAGACTCAAACTGGCATCCCTTTTTCTCAGTCATCGTAACTGAGTCACATCTGATCACACAGCCATCATAAACATACAGTTGGAACTAGCAGAAATCTTTCCAGTGGTAGCAGTGGAAAAGATTAAATCTACTAAGAAAGTTCTCTAACCTTTAGGCCACCACAACCAACTAAAACAACTTACGTTGCATTCACGTTAACTTCATGATAGAATATTAAAGCTTGGTGTGTTGTGCCACTTGACAGTAGATGGTATAATACCAGGCTGAAGTCAGGAACCGACTTAAAGTGCATGTAAAATAGTCTTATTTATAATCAGATTTTTGTCAATAATTGTCTCTTTTTTTATCATAAACACTCCAGACCAACTATATTTTAATTTGGGCCTCCTCCGATTAAAAACCAGTTGTTTAGTTTAGAAAAAGTCCTGAAAAATGAGCAATTCTGACTGCCTTCCCCAGCAAGTAAAAAGGCCATTGCAAAATACTGGCTCCAGAGAAACTGTCCCACTGCTAAGCGTTTTGTCAATACTGTCAATACAGGACTTACATCTTCTACAACAGATGACCTATTCCATACCTATTATTGTATGTACCATGTGTGATATCCTACTTTAAATTAGGAAAATTTGCCTTGACTATTTATTAGGGCTGTCAATGGATTAAAAAAATTAATCCAATTACTTACCTGCTCCAGGATTAATTAATCTACATAATCTAAACCCATCAGTTTTTTTCTGTGAAAGTGTTTTAAAAAATTTAATTCAAATGAATTTAGGCAGATGTGTTATAGTTAAACTGCTGGATTTTGGAAACAGTTGTCCCCCTGCCCTCTACCACCAAAACTTTTCTGCAGTCCATTGCAATCCATTTTGTGAGGGAATTAGTTAGTGGGTCACAGGTAGACTTTCTCAGTTTGCATCTGAGCGCCTGGTCGAGTGTGGCTTGATGAGGCTGACTGCTAGCGCTGGTATCAGAGGCTGTGCTAGCTTTTGACCTCTGGGTTGGCTGCTTAATGCTTTGTGTTGAGGTAAAATTTCAGGCTTGAAGTACTCCTATGGTACAAAAATTTCATACTGCAGAAATTGCAGAGAACCGTGCTCCTATCAACAGCTCCATCTGGGGGTCTATTAAATGTAAATGTTCCTTTCACAGGACTAAACAGCATCATATCCTCTGCCTCCAACATGTGACAAAACCACTGTGGCTTTTAATGACGCACCGGTTTAAAGAGCACCACAGAACATGATTAATTTAGCATTAATTTTTCTGTAATTAATTAATCAAAAGTAACGTGTTATTTTGACAGCCTTATTTTTAATCATCCCATGACCTCAAATTTGGCTTTTCTTTCTTTTTTACACCTCTGTGTTATAATGTTAAAATGTTTATAAATAAAAGGTATATTAAAAAAAAGGTAAGGAAAAAAACAAAAGTCCCTCCCCATTTGCTGTGGAAGACGATGAGTTGTTTTTGAAAGCCCTTTTATTGTCAAACTGTTTCCAATTTTAAGAATGAAGTTTATTGCTGTACAAAATACTGTAGTTTAATTCAATATAAGGCTTATCTTATAAAACAGATTGTCACTGTCATTTTTATCAAACATTACACAAACAGGAGGAAGTTGTGCATTTGTTGGGGACTATTTTCAGCAGTGGAAAAATACACATTTGGTGCTCTAGTGAGAATCTGTAAATGTGGGAGTGAGTCAAAATAAACTACAGTGTGTATGTTCTTGGCAATGAATAGTGGTAACAGGCTGACATGTCACCCATTCAGGGTCCAAAATTAACACCCACCAAGCACCAAATGCGGGTAGATTTTCCATTTGGCCAATAAATCTCGGCAAACTATCCGCCATACTGGCGAGTAAATGTTTGTACCAAAATAGTCATGTAATAAAAAACTATTCTGAGAATCTCTGCCATGTACATGGTGACATTAAGGACCACACTGCTGTGCTGCTCCTAATCTGCTCCTCTGTTTTCTGTGTCACACGCGGGCATACACGTCTAAACGGTGCTGCAAGCACAATGTCTCGAGCGCTCCTAGTTTTGCAGCACTGTTTACAGTACGGACATCAGCTGATTTGCTAATCACTTGCTGCCGGTCTGCTGCTAGCTAGTGTTGCGCCTATAGAGGTAATGAAATAATAACACGGAGGCCTAGTAGTTTGAACCAAGACAACGATCTCTTTGGATAAAAGAGTTGAATTTTAACAGCTCTGGCTTTATTCCTTCCAATCTTACCTTTTACAATAAAAGCCCCAGACATATACACTGCATCACTTCTGAGGTTGTGTTGATAAGTTGTTCAATATGTTATAATTGCTTTGATTCAAATTTTTCTCTGCACTCTCTTCTCTAAGGTGGTTTTAAATATAATACCTTATTACCTCAATGAAATGTACTGAAATAAATGTATATGTGACACAAAAAGGCTATCTATTATTTTGGCCAGTAAAAAGTATAATTGGCCAATGGATTTTTTTCATCTACCAGCCCACTTGGCTGGTGAGTCAAAAAGTAATTTCATGAGATTTGTCGACCGTGAAAATTCTCATCAAAATGACTTGGTAAAAAGTGTACTGTAGTAATGTGCTACTGCCACACAGAAAAACATACTAATCTTATATGGAATATAAAACATGTTATGCTTTTAAGTTTATGTTACAACACTACTGGACAGAGGTGTGACAGAGTTTGAGCAAGCAAGTCTTAAGTCTTTGCACTTTCGTCCCAAGTCAAGACAGCCAAGTCCTGAGTCTAATGCCAGGTCAAGACCGACAGTCTTAAGTCCCAAACTTTGAGTTTCAAGTCCTGAACAAGTCATAATCTGCTCTTCACCAAATATAATGCCATTTTAAAAACAGAGTAATAATAAATGAAATTCTGTTGACCACTGCAAATGTTTATACACAAACAAATTTATCCTTGGTATCATTTTCATCCAACTAGTGCTAAGTAGTGTAAGGTTAGTTCTTCCATCTCCAGCAACTCAATTAGTTGCTTTGTGACTGGTTCAAACAGAGTGGATCTGGAGAATTAAGGGTCAACTTACTGGAAATGAAAGCCCTTATGTTAGTAGATTCAGGAAACAAAGGGAAATGTATTGATTCATGGCACGCTATAAATAGCATACTTTTTAATCTTTGGGCTTGTGAGAAGGTATCAAGTATTTTCAAGTCAAAAAGCTCCAGTCCAAATGAAGCCACAAGTCATTGGTGTCAAAGTCTAAGTCAAGTCTTTTTTGATTTGTTAAGGAGAGTCTGAAGACATCAAATTTGTTACTTGAATATGGTTGAGTCTACACCTCTGCTAACGGATAACTTAGAGTGAAATTAAGGCTGTTCATGTTAGTTTCCAAGGAACATATAGGTGTATGAGATTGTCAGCTGCCAACAAATCAACAACAAGTACTCAGAGTTACCAGTGACAGCAGTATCTCTCCTGATTCAGAATGGCTACACTCCTCTCCACATTGCCGCTAAGAAGAACCAGATGGAAATAGCCACAGTGCTGCTGCAGTATGGAGCCGAGACCAACATCCTGACTAAACAGGGTGTCACTCCGCTCCATCTGGCCTCCCAGGAGGGCCACGCAGACATGGCTGCCCTGCTTATCAGCAAAGGAGCCCAAGTCAATGTGCAAACCAAGGTACTGTAGAAACCTGTGTTGGATTTTAGTCATACATCAATAAATCATCAACACAATTAAGTTTAAATATCTTTAATTACCCTAATATTATTTAGGGTAAAGAAATCCTAAGCAAAGGACAACATATATCTAATTACAGTGTCAAATTATCTGCAGTAGTTTATTTGACAGGACAGAATGGACAGAATGTGTCTGAATTGGTGTGTTTGGAACATAGTAACTGTTGTGTGTGTGTTCTTCCTGCAGAGTGGCCTGACTGCCCTCCATCTGGCAGCCCAGGAGGATAAAGTGGCTGTTGCCGAGATTCTAACCAGGAATGGAGCCAGCCTCGACCAGCAGACCAAAGTATGCACAATAATTTTGTTTATTTTTCTGCATTATTCTCTACACCCTCTCACACCAAGATGATATCCTCCAAAGTCATCTCCCACTCTGCTGAAATCATCAACTTCAATATGATTATTTTTGCAACCCACTCTCACTCTGAAGTCGTTGAATATTGGCGCTTGGTCAGTGACTTTCAGCATCAGACACCGACGAAAAAGTCGTCTTTTCACATTGTCATGATACGTGGCCATCGACTTTCAACCGGGAGGCTGGTGTTGACTTGTAAAGCCATACCCTGTTCTTTTTTCCTAAACCCAACCACGTGTGTATGTTGGCCAAATGTAACCACATGTATTTGTTGTTGAAAAGAAAAATCATTTGTCCATTTGCGTTGTTGTACCAACGTAGTGCATTTATTTTGAAAGAGACTGTATGCAAACTGTACATTTCCTGTGAAAGTGGAAGACAATGTATGTAACAGGCTGAAGGTGACATGACGTCCCAGAATGTCAACAACCAATGCATCCAGGGTACCTTGCAACCTCATATCTCGACGTGGAAAGTCCACGACCAAACGTCGATGTGTCACAAAGTCAGAGTGAGAATGTGTTGATTTTGTGTTATTCATAACCGGTAAATTAAAACAGATTTGCTGTTGTTTTGCAGTTGGGATACACCCCTCTAATTGTAGCATGTCACTATGGTAACGCCAAGATGGTCAACTTCCTGCTTCAGAATGGAGCCAGTGTCAATGCCAAGACCAAGGTACTGAAACTAAAAGAAAGCGCTCAGAAAGTCATTGTTGTCTGAACTCCACATTTTTTAACATTTAATATTTATTATTGCTATCATTGTATTATGTAATTCTTATTTCTAACATGCTGCTTCTACTTTTTCATCAGTATGAGAGTTTTCTCATTAGGTCATAAGATCTTTTAATAGAAACTGTTGTTATTAATACAAGATATCATTTTGTGTCATACTAAGGCAATGGTTCTCATCCTTTTTCATGTCAGGGACCCTAAATTTATACACATTGGGACACGGACCCTACTTTAAAAAGATTTTGCCTCAGGATTGTAATTAGGATTTAGACCACACTTCTATAGTTGTCAACTGCACTTGGTTTTATGGGTTATGACCAAGGGCGTGGTTTTTTGTTTTTGTTTTTGTTTTGTTTTATAAACTGAGGGTCTGGGGATCTTCTCTAAAAAATCTGAGCATCAAACACTTCATTTCCTGCATTCTGGTGTTTTTAGTACAACAATTTGGTCTTTTGTGCATAACATTATGGAGGCAATGTCATGGTACTTCCTGCTTCAGCTGTTCATATTTGTTTCATCTTCTTCTTCTTCTTCTTCTTCTTCTATGGCAAATTGCAACTATTGCCTTTTTAGGTTGCACACTGCCACCACCTACTTTACCGGAGACACTGTTGTATGGGTCACATTCTAACTTATTTACTTACTTAAGCCCTTTGCTCCTCTAGGGCGCATAGGCCATTGACGAATGTCATCCATTTCACCCGGTTGTTTGCAGTTAGTTCTAGATCTCTCCAGCTAAGCCCACTCTTAGACATTTCATTCTGGACACCAGCTGTTCTTGGGGAAACCTCTTTTCCTAGTTCCTTGTGGGTTCCATTTCAGGGCTTGTCAGGTGATGTTTGTGGCAGGTTTTCCGAGGGTGTGTCCAATCCAACTCCATTTTCTCCTTAGAATTTGTGAGTCAGTGGGATCCTGTTTTGTTCTTTTCCACAGGTCTGCATTGCTTACTTTGTCTCTCAACCAGATTGCTAGTATTCTCCTGAGGCAGGTGTTCATGAAAGTTTGCAGCTTGTTTGTTGTGTGTTTTGTTGTTCTCCATATCTCTAATCCATACAGCAACACCTGCTTTACATTGGAATCAAAAATGCCTATTTTGGTGTTGACTGAACTGTATTTTGAGCTCCAGATCTTCCTGAGTATGTTAAACACCACCCTAGCCTTACTGATCCAACTCTTTATGTCAGCCTCTGTCCCTCCACTGAACACTGCCCAGGTATGTGAACTCTTCCACCTCCTCTAGGGCCTTGTTGTGTATGATGATGAGGTTGCTGGTTTTGGAGTGGAACTTTATGACCTGTGTCATTGCTGTATTGGTAGTATTGTGAGAGTCTGTCCATCATTTGTATCTGTGATTGTTAAAGGAGAGCTATGTCGTCTGCAAAATCAAGGACATCCAGCTACTCCTACATTGTCCACTGGATCCCAGTTCTCTTCCCTAGAGTTGTTTCTACATTTGTCTGTTTTCATCTCTTGGACTACAACCTTGCCATCATGGAGAGGCTTGCATACTCCAGTGACCCTAAGAGCTATGCTGAAGGGTTTTTTCATAAGGTTCAACCAAACCACACAGGTCAAGGGGGAGGAGGCAGACAAATGCAGTCCCCAGTCCTCCATGTTGGGGGTTGGGAGTGGTAAATGGTAAATGGACCTGCGTTTGTATAGTGCCTTTCTAGTCATCCGACCACTCAAAGCGGTTTTTACACCACCAGTCACACTCACCCATTCACACACACATGCGTACACTGGTGACCGTACAAGTTGCCACCTTCTACTCAGTTTTTAACACACTCATACACCGATGGAAGCATCATCAGGAGCAAAATGGGGTTCAGTATCTTGCTCAAGGATACTTCGACATGCGGACTGGAGGAGCTGAGGATCGAACCGCTGATCCTCCAATTGGTGGACGACCTGCTCTACTTCTGACTACCCCCACTCCCAATCAAAACACTAAATTGTCGCATTCTAGCAGTTTGTCAAAATAAAAATACTAATTGTACTTTTATGTTTTTGCTGGTGGGCACAGATGCACATGGTCTAAACATGAGGGAGACGTGTCCCTTGCTTACCCAAAATGCTTATGACTCTTGCTTGGGGACTTGCATTGAGGTAACTTTTATAATGAATTAAATTGTAAAAATGAACTATTTCACATTTTTCTAGGGGCCCCTGGAACTCCCCTCAAGGACCACTGGGGTTCCGCGAACCCTGGTTGAGAACCGTGCACTAAAACATGCTGTCTTTAATACACAACACCAATGTATCTTGTAAAATGGGAGACAACTTTTTTTGTTAAAACTATATTGTGGAAGTGGGTACATACTATAGACAGACAACTTAGAAAATGCTGTTGCTGTAATAACAGCAGCACCACTCACTTACGAAATTTCACTGTATTTATTACAGTGACAATAAAGCTTCTTCTTCTTCTTCTTCTTCTTCTTATTTTATTTCAACCACGAGCCATTTTATATCAGCTGCCTGTATGTTAAAGGTCAATAAAGCAAACAATAAATAATCAATTTATTTAATGATCAATTTGTACTTTTTACATTTTTATCTTTTGTGTTATTTTCATTCCAGAATGGATACACTCCCCTTCACCAGGCAGCCCAGCAAGGAAACACTCACATCATTAATGTACTGCTGCAAAGCGGTGCCAAGCCAAATGCCATCACTGTGGTACGTAAAGCAAAACAAAAACACAGACACTTCAGTATACACAGACACACATCACCTTCACTGCATTTTCTTGTCCAGAATGGAAACACTGCCCTGGGGATCGCTAGGAGGCTGGGCTACATCTCTGTGGTGGACACGCTGAGGGTCGTCACTGAGGAGATCATTACCACCACAACAGTATGTCACACACACACACCTGTAACTCATCAAATAAATTCTTATAATCTGCCATGATAGATTATTGCACTTAAATTATTTAGATCATAGTGAGCACTGTTTCAGAACAAAAGTGTGACAGAAGAATAACACATTATTCCATTTACAAATGAAAAGTGTCATTCACAAGCAATAAAACCAACTTGGCCTCACTCCCATCTCGTTAAATACCAAAGCTCTGTCAGAGGGCCTAGACGTCAGATACCATCGCACAGAGGCACCCTTTAGCGGCAGTATGAATCATGCACTGGGGGGCAGCAAATGCTGTAGTATAAGAACGAGAAAGTCTGAATAGAGCTGGTGTGTCAAACAAACTCCGGACTTTTACTCAGCTAGCCGCTGTCTGTGCTCTGTCTGACAGGAAAACTCAATCAAGTTATTTTCATAACAACATAGGCTGTTGGTTTACCAAGCTAGTGACTTTTGTCACATGATCTTATATTATAATATTCATAATATAATAAATACATAAACATGCTTACATTAAGCCAAACCATGATGTTTTTCTTCTAAACTTAACCATTTGCTTTTGTTGCCTAAACCAGAGGAAATAAACCAATAGCCATGGCAGGAGGCATTATGTTTTTGGGCTGTCCGTCCGTCTGTATGCATGTTCATCCCATGCTTGTGAACACGATATCTCAAGAACGCCTGAAGGGAATTTCTTCAGATTTAGCAAAATAGACTCAATGATGAACTGAGTCAATTTTGGTAGTGGTGGGTCAAAGGTCAAGGGCACTGTGACCTTGTTTGTCTTATTCTCATGAGTGCAATATCTCAAGAGTATCTTGAAGGAATTTCTTCAAATTTGACACAAACATTAACTTGGCCTTGGACTCATTAGATTTTGGTTGGCAAGGGTCAAAGGTTAAGGTCGCTGTGACCTTGCTTCCATCTCATTTTTATGAACGCAATATTTCAAGCACAGCTTGAAGGAATTTCTTCAAGTTTTGCACAAATGTTCATTTTGATTCAACAATGAACTAATTAAATGTTGGTTGTCATAGTTCAAACGGAGGTTAGGGTTTAGGTAGTAAAAGTCACTGTGGTTAGGTTTAAGAAAATAAACATGATAAAGATGTACCTATAAATGACTCAAAGTTCACAACGGATCCAAACATGCAATTCCAGGGGAAAGTCCGGGGCAAAAGTTTGTTTTTTGTGCCCCATCCACCACCCCAACTACATCCTTACAAGCATTTGGGACTGCTTCCTTGTTTACTGCTGTTAGCGTGATCACGTGATCACAGCCTTTCAAAATGTGTGGAATATACGAAATTACAAAAAAATTGTGAGAACAGCCTGCAAATAAATTTGTAGGGATATGTAATTGATTTTTGCTTTGCCTTTCCATATAAATAAAAACTAAGAACTCATATTTTGAGTTACTTAATTTAGAATTACTTTACAATGCCATACAAACCTTTAGAGTGTAAGCTTGAAATCTCTCTTTTAGGATTTGCTATTTATGATATTTTGCCCATTTATTTATATCAGTGAGGCTAAATATTTAAAAAACCTCTTAGTATAATGCAGTGCGGTGTTCAACATCAGCACAAAATTACAGTCTTCAAAATGAAAACACAGTTGAGTCAACTGCTCTTTAAAACTGTTTCAACTAACACTGAACATTACAGACTTCAAGAGGGGAGAATTATTGCTGCACTGTTATGCAACACTACATTGGTTTCAGCGAGGTTTACCTGACAAACAGAAAAGTGAGTGTACTGTGTGATGTAGCATTAATGGTATCCATTTCCTCCCATGCTGCCAGACGGTGACAGAGAAACACAAACTGAACGTGCCAGAGACCATGACTGAAGTGCTGGATGTCTCCGATGAAGAGGGTGAGTCATGGTGTCAGTATAACACAGTGTAGCCCTCGAGTTTGTCATCAAACAAGACAGTTTCCCTCGTGACTACAGTCAGCGAACATGTTTCCATTACTGCTAGTGGTAGTCATGTGTAAACTGACCATTGAAATCTGCCTCAGTCTGCTTTGTGAAATGCAAATGACAATGACAATGATACAATTACAAATACAGAATTACCAGCATTGATTTGGTATAATGCCCTGCAAATTATTCCTGTCACAACTTTGCTTTTAGCAGCAGCAGCAGGCAGTTGTTGACAGCCATTAAGTTATGATAAGCCCACTGTACGCTACCTGGCTAGAAGTAAACAGAGAAAGTTAGTTAGAAGCTGTGAAAGAAAGTGGAACATCTCGCAGGTAAAGGGCTAGATATGTTCTTCAGTAGTTGACAGAGATCAAAGCAGAGCTAAAGGTCAAGTGAATATTGGATTTGTCAGATGGTGAAGGACACAATTCCCAATATATTCTGTGTCTGATTTGTGTGTTAATAGTAGGGGTTTAACGGTTCACAAAATTCACGACCTCAGTATGTTACAGTGGTGTCATGGTTCAGTATGTTTTCGAAATAGCAAAAAAGTAGACATACCAGAGATATTTCCTTGATTTTTGAATTTTTAGAGATATGAAAACAAACATAATTTGGGCTTTTGTTATTTGTAGAAAACAAGAATATCTGTCTGGCTGAAATGGGCTCGTGAAAGTTTGGGTAAAGCAAAATCAGTTATTTCTTTCTCAACACACTATACATGTTAGAAAATACTTGTTGAAAAAACATGAAAAGACTGGGAATTATTTTTTGAGTGGGCCTTAAAACCTGTTAGATGACGCACTGAAGCCAACCTTAACATAACCCCCAAGTTATTACTTACATCCGAGCGCAGGGTACGAGTGTCGTTTCTTTTGCCCACTATGTCAGCGGTGAGTTTGCTATGTCACAATCTCTCTGAGCTCTTTCAGTCTAATAAATACATAAATGAACATCTCTGTCAAATGAAACTATCATATAAACACAAGCTTAACAGCCATTTTCTAACATGCCTTTTAGTCTTTCAGCCAGAGCCAGCTACCTTGCTCACTGCTTTGGGTGTGTGCTTTGTGCTAACGTTAGCTGCTGAACAAGGGGCTATAGGCTCATTTTGATAATCTGGGGCATTTGTGTAGACTTTCAATTAAAATTTGTGTCACGAATGAATTGGGGTTTTACAGTGCACTTTTGCTAGCTGCTCTCTAGCGTGCTTGCTACTCATGTTAGCAGCTGTGTCAGTACAGCTGCAGAGCATTAGCACAAGGGTTCCTTTGGTATCAATATCACACGCAGAGGGTTGTAACAAAGCAGTTGTATTTGACAACCTGGGACTGAGAACAGGCTGGAAAATCGCAGTGCCGAAAAAAATGCAAATATAGCAAGGCAATCTGGGATTGACGTTCTCTTTTGCGGGCGAGTGTGATTACAAAGAGTAACTGGCAATTCCTGTATAGTATACCTTTCATGCAGTTTTAAGGACCTTGATAACCAAACTAGGACTGTAATTTTCATTGTCTCCTTATGTAGACTTAGTTACCAGACTTTTATACATTATTTTCCCTCCAAAATCTTTAATATTATGTGATTTTTAGCAGAAGAGTTATGTCAGTTCTTAATATCTGCTATTGACATCGGTATTAGACTCCAAAGACCTATACTAGATTTAGCCCAAGTTTACTTTAAGCCCAAATTGTGTTGTATATTTTTGTCTCCCATTTGAAGAGAAGAGTTCAGAGGTCTTTTCTGCCATTAGCAGATTTTACGAAGTAGTAAGTGATTGTGCTGTCAACCCACAGCACTGAAATCCATTGATGATGATGTTATGTCAGATGACCTCGAGGATGTGGAAGGTATTCAGCATGGTACATTGTGTGAGGACTTGCTGTGCTAATCTGATTAGGAGTGGGGTAGTGCCTTATGCATGGTGAATGAGCCTGCACCGGCAGCTGTTTGGTTAAATGCATCAATACTAACTGCACTATGATATCTCTATACTAGTGATGCAGAAAGAGTGGTTAAAGTTGAATTGAGCCAAAAAGATTTCCCACCTGAGGGTTTTCTTATTAGAATGCAAACAACATCAATACACATAAAAACATTATTTGTACTAGGCTTTAACCATGTTTATTTCTGCTGTAAAGATGGACATTTTAACATGGAGGTCGATGGGGATTGAATCCCTTTTGGAGCCAGCCTCTAGTGGCCATTAGAGCAATCCCTGAAAGACTATCCACAGTTTTGTCAATTCAAAGCTTATTTCTAACCCCACAATAATGCATTACAAAATACTGACTCTCTGGAATGCTAATAAACCAATCCTGCCTCAACTCAGACTTTGTTCTTTTAGCTGTATGAGGGTGTTAGCATTAGCATTACCAGAGTCATTTGATTAACAGTCTAAAGATGTTATTTTGTGTGGAATCAGATAATTTAAAGGCATAATTTGTGTATTGTGTATTTTGTGTATTTGCCTCATTTCAAATACAATAGTGACTTTAGTGTTCAACTAAACATGATAACTGAATGTTCTTTTTTATTTTACAATTTGCTGTATCTCCGTGTTACACTCTCTCCCCTCCAGGTAGCCTGTACACTAATGGCACCAGAACATCTCTGTCTAACTACAGTATGTTTTTCACTTGTTATGCTGGCCTAGCATTATGCTGTCTACCAAACCTGGGCCAGAGTCAACTACAGCTCCTGCATTTACAACAATATCACATGGCTAGACATTCCACTCTAAACATTCCAAGCTAATTTGGGTATAAAAAGGAAAGCAAACAAAACTGGCTCCCCTTCACTGTCTACAGAACAGCTCCAGACTTTATACAGTATTGCATCACAAGTTTGAGACTTCCTTCTAAGGGTTTGTGGCTTTGACAGAGAGTAACTCATTTTCACAAATATTGCCTGAACTTTTCAAGGCAATGGAAATAACATTTTGGCATTCTTAATTTAGGTCTAAATAATAAAAAATATTGTAATATTGTGTACTGGTAAAAATCATTACACCCATCCACAGATAGTAGTGTGCCAGCCATAAGTTCAGACACCTAATAGTCTAAGCAAAAATCACTAGAATAATAATGAATAATAGTTATACTTTGTTATTAAAGCTACAGTATAATCTACTGCTATCAAAACAACATTAGCTGACATCATAATCAGTCTATTTGGTGTAAAATGTTGTCCTGTCCTATTTTACTTTAATTTGAGACTCGTTATATCCTACTTAGGTGTTGAACAAGATGAAACAAAACTGAAATTGTGTTCCCTCAAAACAATTCAATGCATGTCCAACGCTTACAGCAATAAGTAGAACATACTGATTTAATTTGCATTAGGGATGAGACACAGAGATGAAGATGATGATGAAGAAGAAACATGCCAAACAAAATTAGTATTGTATAAAGCTGAAAATGTTCATACTCCATTTCTTCTTCATTTTCATCCAAAATAGAACTCATCTATTACCTTCAAGTTATCAAAACCATTTAAATGTCTGTTATGAGTCTTGATATTTGTTTGAATTTCTCCTCTGTTAACACACACACACACACACACACACACACACACACACACACACACACACACACACACACACACACACACACACACACACACGCACGCACACACACACACACAGGCTTGAGAGTGGAAGTTTTAATGAGATACACACACTCCACCACACTTTTGTATATGCTGGCACAGAACATTTTGGCCCAGGTGGACCTGTAGCCAATAGTGATGCTACCCCCTGCTGAACAGTAGTGGAACAGCAGTAGAGCTTTGTCACTGTGGTGCAGAGAACACAAAGCCTTAGAGAGTGCTACTGTACCATTCATCTGCTTGGTCTGAGACAACAGAGGAAGGAAAAGAGAGAAAATAACTAACTCTTCACTGTGAATAATTATGAATCTAAATTTGCAAAAAGAATGGATTGTAATAATCCAGTAGCATTATCTCAGGAGTGAGAAGCAAAGTAGTTGGTATGAATCAGAATCAGAATCAGAATCAGAAATACTTTATTGATCCTCAGGGGGAAATTGTTGGCGTTACAGGTGCTCCTTACAAGTGTAGAAAAATATATTGTATAGTGCAAATAGAAGTGAAAATATAAGAAAATATATAACAAAAATATTTACAAAAAAATATATATAGTAACCTCACTTTATTTACAAAATACATATAGTAACCTAAGATACAGAATGGAAATAAGAAAAATAAAGGATTATGTACATAATGTGCCTCGTGGTACAAATATATGTTTATATAGCGGTGTAAAATGAAATGTTGTATGACGGTACAGTTATTGCACAAGTTAAATTATTGGTAATAATACAGTTAGTTATTGCACGGATTATTGTGTTAAGAAGAACTGTGGAATAAATATGTAATAATTTACTGACTGAGTTGGTGACAATGGGTGAAACAGTCCAAGGGCCACTCAGAGGGAGGAGTTGTACAGTTGGAATGATTTCCTGTGGTTCAGTGGTACATTTGCTGACATCATATGCAGCTGCTCAGCCACTGCTCCCTTAAACATATCAGCCAATATCAGCTCATTGCAGATATATCGTATTGGCGTATATGGCAGCCAATAAATCACAAAAATTAAAAAAAACAGAAATGCCAAAGATGTGTTCTGAAAGAGTGTAATTATTTTACACTTTGTCCACCAAACAGCAAAGATGAGTAGTTCAATTGTAAAAATGTGTTGCCCAGTTTTTTGTGACAGTTGTTGAAAAAAAAAAAAAAAACTAATTGTAGGGAACATCAAAAACGTTTGTTAATGTTTATAGGCTATATTAAAAAAAAAAAGTATACTGGCAACACATTCTCACTCTGACCTCATCACATTTGGTGATTGACTTTGGCTTAAAATCTTATGGGAAGAGAACAATGGCCTTGCAGGTTTTGTTGACACTGCTGGGCGCTTTTAAACAATAACAGCGACCAGTTGCATGTCATGCCATTGTAAAAGTACAGCTTTTTTCGCCAGTGTCTGACACCAGAAGTCATTGACCAAGCGCTGGTTTTTGACAACTTCAAAATGAGACCAAGGTGATACTGGCCAATATATTTTATATATTTTATTTAAACTCCCAAATATCAATATTGGTATCAGCCTCAAACATGCTATATCAGTTAGGTTTGAGGTTATTGCATTGTGAGTTAGTTACCATCCATCCATTTTCTAACCGCTTATCCTCTTGAGGGTCGCGAGGGGGGGGGGGGGGGGGCTGGAGCCTATCCCAGCTGACATTGGGCGAGAGGCAGGGTACACCCTGGACAGGTCGCCAGACTATTGCAGGGCTGACATGCTCTCTGTAGAGAAAACCCATGCTGACATGGAGAGAACATGCAAACTCCCCACAGAGGGGCTCTCGCACCCGGGATTGAACCAGGAACCCTCTTGCTGTGAGGCAACAGTGCTAACCACCACACCACCATGGCGCCCCAGTTAGTTACCAGAATAATCTTAACTAAGATCCACTTTTTTGAGATTGTGTCAACAAACTTTTCAGCAGATGGAAGTTGCTATTAAGTAAATGAGTTAATGATGAGTAAACTCTTTCTGCTGAGAGCAGCAGCTGACGAAACAGTCTTAAGAGCTAAAAAAAAAAGCTAATTCGGTAGCTGTTCAGGAGCTTTCAATCATTTTTATTATCTTCATCGGCATATGAAGTTTATCTCACAATTGGCTGGAGGGAGCTGTATGAGTTCCACTTTTTAGCACTTTAGAAACTCATCCATATTGGTTTAAAGATATTAACCAAATTATTATGACATGAGAGATTTAAAGTTCATTTTGACCTTGGAAACAGTAGTTCACAACCAAAAGTTCCTGAACAGCTTCTGAACTACCTTTTTAAAGAACAGAAATGAATTTTCAGTCTTTGTTCAGAGTTTTCTAGTTTTCATAGTTTGCATAAGAAGCAAACAGACTGAATCACAATGTTTACTTGCAATAACTCCGGGTAGAAAATCTCTTTGTCACGTAGATGAAACCAAACAGTGCCAAGCAAACACTGTCTCAGTTAGTTTTTAGCCACCTAAAAAGGCCCACCAAAACAAATCATTGTCAGTTTCAGAGAGCATTATATTAAGAATAATTTCACCTCTTTACCTTGCTGTCAGACAGTGCTTTCTGATTGGGAACTGAAGCCGTTACATCAAAGCCACCAGACTCCACTGTCAAAAACAGTCAGTTAACTTAGCAGAACACAAGAGTTGCTGGTCTACAGCTGCTTCAATTGGTTAGTGTGTAAAGTGGAGCAAATACTCAAATATAGCGCACACTTACAGTGATATCGATTTTTCTAGGTGGCTGAAATTCATTTTGCCACGACCCCGTCCACAGTAGTACATTGCTTTGCTTTCATGGCAGTAGATTTGGTTTATCAAAGATGATGCAAAGGACAGCAGAAACAGCTCAGACCACCGTGTTAACTATAAATCTTAAAACATTACAATCACAGCTGAAAATGACAACAAAAGTACACAAGTTTGCCAGTTTTACACATCTCCACAATTGTAATCAATTGCCAGTTATCTAAATGAAAGTGACTGTTGTTGTACAATGTAACAGTGATTCAATCTATATGTATGTACCTAAGGAGCACTCTACAAATAATACAGCACATTGCATTAAATTAATGATTTTTAAACTCTCAAAATACTCAAAAACAGGCCAAAGATGAGACATATTCTTTCCTTTTACCCTCTATTTTTGTTCATACTAATTGCCTCTTATCTCTCAACTTAATCTATTGCTAGCATTTTAGCACTGGCGATACCTTACCTTTGAATAATTTGATGTCTTTGTTCATATCAATGGTAACCTTCAGTGTTCCTTTAATCTGTCTGTAAAATTTTAATTTTTGAATTGACCTTCATTCTTGTCTTTACTCCGTGAAGGTGATGACACGATGACAGGTGACGGAGGGGAGTATCTGAGGGCTGAGGACCTCAGGGAACTGGGAGATGACTCCCTGCCAGGACAGTACCTGGATGGAATGAACTACCTTCGCTTCAGCCTGGAAGGAGGACGAACTGACAGGTACATCTAATTCTGTCACATGTTTACGTTTAGTAACAAGCAACTAGATCAGTTTTATTACAGTTCAGTGTGGATTTGGTAAACCAGCTAACTAAGACTTTCCCAGGCAATGAGAACTTTTTGTCATTGCATGTGTTGCATCTGAATCAGAGCAAATGTTAACGCCCATCTGCTCCATGCATTAACAAATGCTCATCTGCTCCATGGAGCAAACAACTGTTCCTTGTGCTCCATACACACTTTAAAAGCATGGAGTAACAGGAGCTGTTGATGTTCCAATTTTAACATGGAATCTTTTTTATAACATCTGAAACCCAGTTATGATTCTCTGTTGATCTGGTTCCTCTTTGAGCCTGTTCCAGTCTTATCACTGATAACGCTGTGTATTTTTGTTCTAACTTGATCATTAATGAGTGTGTATGTATACACTGAGTGCACAATTGTTAGGCAAGTTGTATTCCTGAGGATTCATTTTATTTTTACAAATATTTAACAAATGAAAAGTGAGTTTTGGCTTTCTCACGAGAATATCTGTGTGTGCATAATTATTAGGCAACTATTAGTGTGCAGAACTAAATGAAAAACAAAAATTTACCCACCTCACTCGTTTATTTTCATCTATTAGACTAAGAATAACAAATAAACAACTCAAAATTCAAAAAGAAACACTGACATTTCAACAAATATTCAGTGACCAGTATAGCCACTCTTCTTTTCAATAACTTCAAATATTTCTTGGCCCAGTCTTGACGTTTCAACCAATGAGTCTTGTTCAGTGGTGGTCTTGTTTCAGCCTTACTTACCTGGGCCATGTCTCTGAGCACTGAATACCTTTTACTTCTGGACCATCCAGGTAGGTTGCATTTCTGGAATATGGTGGCACTGGAGGTTAATGGGTGCCTTGTAGCTTCACGTTTAATTCTTCTCAAATTTTTAGCAGTTAATTTGCGTCTTTTTTTCTCCACATGTTTCTTGCGACCCTGTTGACTATTTGCAACAAAAGGTTTGATGGTCAGTGATCACACCTCAATAGCTTAGCTACTTCAAGAGTGCTGCATCCCTCTGAAAGGCATTTTACAAGCTGCCTAATAATTATGCACACCTTGATATAGGGTGTTGATCACTTAAGGCCACGCTCTCCCTCTTTACACAAATACACATCACCTGATAATGCTTAAATCCAATTAGTATTCAAGTTTAAATAGCTTGAAGTTGGAAAATATGCATGAAAATGACAATAAGGCCAAAATACTCACTTGCCTAATAATTGTGCACGCAGTGTGTATGTACGTACTTAAAGACATCTTTCCTCTCAAGGACAATCAACTCAACAACTAATTGCCTGTGTTTGTATATGTGTCTGTATATGTATGTGTTTTGCAACCTCTCCTGCTCATACTTCATCGTTGGTCTTCCTTGTCATGCCTTCATAGTCGAATGCAAAGGTATGTGCTGACGCTGGCTTGATAACTGGCGTTTTACATCATCAGTATTGCTGATTTAACCTGTTTTGTAGTCTCCCTGGGGCTCGAGATTGAAGAAGTTAGTCAGACTTCTTCTGATTTCTCTGTTTCTTACAATTGGATATTTTTAAATCCTAACTTTGTTATTTAGCAGTGTTAGAAATCTGTCTACCACTTTGGCCCAGACATGACATTTTGTACAGATATTCATGATCCCCAGAGGATGAATCCTAAAGACTTTGTTTTTAATTTTTTTTTATCTAGCTCCATCACCAGGTTTAAACTTCAATTTGTCCAGTATCTGCCTAAGATGTAAATAGTGTTTACTGCTCATTTGACCATCGATGACCATCGTAAACAACGTTTCCTTCCTGTCTGAATGTAAAGCCAAACCCTGTCCTTTTTTCCTAAACCCAACCACGTGTACGTTGGCTAAGTATAGTCACATGTGTTTGTTGTTGTTGAAGGAAAAAAACATCGATTGGCAGTGTTGTACAGATGTACCTTATTTTTTAAGAGATTGTATGCAAAATGTACATTTCCTGTGAAAATGGAAGTGTATTTTGAAAACAGACTATGCATGTAACAGGCTGAAGTTGACATGACGTCCCAGAACGTCAGCAACCAACACACCCAGGGTACTTTACCCTATGTGGAAAGTCCAAGACCCATGTGTTGCACAAACAGACTCTTCTTGGTAATGAGCTGTATGTTATATATGCCTGTTAAAGCTTGGATACACAGTGTTTTGGAAGGGGCAATAAAGCCTAAGAATTTGAAAATACGACCTCCTCTGTCCTAAGACCCTCCCACTAGACCATATACATATGCACGTGGTTCGTACAGTAACCTTGTGTTCCCCATACATTGATTTATTTGATCTTATTTAATTGAAGAGGCCCTTTCTGTTTATCAGACCAGATATTAGACAAGAATAAGCTAGCTACCAAACCCTGCAGTCCCTCCGCCTCACTCCCTGCCACTGTGGACTGCTTCCCTGAGGGGAAGGGCAGGGAAACAGCTCTTAGGATGGACCTTCAGCTGGCAGCTGTAGCAGCTCAAGCGGTCATTGCAAGCTGGTGCTCGACAACAACAATGGGTCTAAACTGTGTAACAGCAGCAACAGAAAGTTTCCTGATTTAATGGGAAGTTTGGACTGTCTGTATGGAGCTGGGGTTTTATTGGCTGGATTCAGGTTACTGCAGCCGCTGACTGACTGGACGTCCATATCCAGAACTGCTGCTGTCTGTAGCGGTGGGAAGTGAGGCAGAGGACACACTGTGATTTGAGGTTTTAGCTAATGTTAGCCACATACACACAAACTTAAAGTCACAGCCATGAGCCTTTGGCTTCAGTTAGCAGAAGGCTAAACTATGAGCAACACTTTCTCTCCATCTCTGAAACACTTCACAGTTATTTACTCATTTATTTTGCTTATTGTCAGACTCTCTTTTAGACTCTAGTCTAGTCCGTCTTCCTTTTAGGTTGCTTTGCAGTGTAGGCAGTTGTCGCCAATGTTGAAATAGCAATGTTTTCTGCAGGATTCTCCACTATTAAATCAGGCTTTCACCATCTGAAGGGACATGCACATACAGTACATATATGTTTGTAGAAGAGCCGACAGGAATGCCTTCTCTCTGAAAAGACCTGATTAGCCATACTCTCCTGTCACAGTCTAAATTTGCTAAAGCCTGAAAACGAGGCAATACGTTTTTTTTTCTCAGACTACTTTAATTAATATGTTCAATGTGCTCCGAGGTTATTACGGTACTTTTGCCCAGTGACACCAACATGAAACTGCGCACCTAAGGTTTAATACATAGTTAAATGTAAGAGGTGGCAGCCTAGATGCTGTTAATCTTTTATTTTGGCAGTGTTCCTGTTGGTGTTAAGGCAGCTGTAATGTGAAACATAGCTGTTGATTTACCATCAACATTTAAACATTTTTAATTAGTGTAATATGTTATGAGACCACTCCTTTTTTACATTCATAAAAGTCATGAGTTCCAGAGTAGGATCTCCTACGACATTTGTCCACATCGGCTGATTTTGATAGTGAACATTTATCCCTGTTTGTGAAAGTAACATTAAAGCACACTTTCCCTGTAATCCTCATTATTGTAATGTCTCACCTACTGTGATCTCTGCTGTTGTCAAGATCATTGAGCTTCACTGCTTTCCTCTTCTCTACTCCAGTTCAGACAGGTCCTTCACACCCACCCACCACAGCTACTACTCCCCTAAACATGAAGGCATGATGGAGGAGATGCTCACCAGTCACCAGGTACAATACACCGTCCTTGTGCTGAAATACACATCTAGCTTTAACACTCACTGTAGCACATCTCTGATGATGTGTGTGTGTCCCATGACATTCACAACACTGACTCCCTTTCCACTTTCACACTCTCTGAAGCCTTCTGACGGATGCTTAAAACACAAAAAATCAAACCTGCTCTGAAAATTGTAATGACAGACGAAAGTTTCTGACTCGGTCTGCAAACATAATTGACACAACATGAGGTTGTATTTATTTTTAGTTGTGCAACAATTTCAGATGAAAAAAACACGCTCTGTGTGCAAAGGCCTTAACCCAGAAGCACTATTTAGAAGTGTTCCCCTATTCAGGGCTCTTTCTCTCCCTTTTGTGGGCTTGTGTTAAGCCTGCTACCTCTAATTAGAAAAGTTCCCAGTGGTGTTACAGTAATTTACCTTGAAACATGTCTCAAACTATGCTGTGTTGGGTCCTTGAAATCAAGGAAACTAGTGCAGTGCCCGTAGGAAGTATGTTTTTCTATAGAAAAGTGGAAGCTTAAGTAGATTTTTCATGTATGGCCAAATGAGGCTGTGTTCGATGGTTGGATGTACAAAGAGGTGTACATACTCTTACATAGTGTTAACAGAGAAACTGTACATTGGGTAAGACATGAACGTACATTGAGATATGGAGAGACACGCAACATCATTAGGTTTCCTAGCTTTCCATAGGTGAACAATCTTGAAATGGCAGCTAGCAAGCACGTAACCCTGCACGCCTGAGAGGAAAAACAAACGTTTTCGACCTAGCCATACTTTGGTATGGGAAGTTTAAGCAACGTTTTAGTCAATCTAACCATGTTGTAGCCATGTCAGCAAACACCATGAGCAGATGAGAACAGTGTGATGAAACTTAAGAAATACTACTTACCCATGAGATTACTGAAACATGTCATGTTAATGCAAATTGCACCACTTCATCTATTCCTATATGGGGGAGGGACGAAAGGGAATGCCATAACCGGCTGTGGCACGGACTCCTCCTTCCTGTGCCAGGCGTCAATGTCCACTGGAACCGTATAGCGGCGCACGTGAGCGGCTGGAATTGACGGGTTGCGCGATGATAATTTGGAGAAACACTGGAGGCATAAAGACATCAGCAAACAAAGAAAAGATTTCTCTACCTGCCGGGGGCCACAAACTTTGACGTCATGTTGTTGTAGCGATGTGAAATACGCTCCGGAGTTTTCATGGGTGTTTTTATTTTGAAAATTGACCGGATACTCTCGTCTTTTCTGCGCCTGACTTCCTGTTTGACTCATTTAGTCTGTGGAAATTGACGCGTCCTCGCGCGGCGTCCATCAAAAAATAGACCCGGCGCGTATTTTTAGCGGAGCGCTGAGCCGCTTCTGGTGGAGCAGTTGCCGTGAGGCGTGGCTACAACTGCGAGCGAGAGCGCGACAGGCTGACTGGTTACACGGAGGTCAATAGGATTTTAACTTTTAATGATAATGTTGTGAATATTAATCCAAAAAAACTTCAAAATGAAGGATGCACACCATCGTGCCATGCGCAAGCCATGTCCGAAAGCTCAGGTTGATCTGACAAACGGTCAGAGAGATATGCGAGCCACAGACACACACACAGACATTTCTTGCTTTATAGATAGATTGTGCCTGGAAAGTACTTGAATTTGGTGTTTTGGAAGGTGTGGGAACTCTAAGTTCAAAAGGACACTGGGTTTCACTATCAGTTGATTAAACTAATGAAACCTGAGAGGTTTTTTTCAACCGCAAACAAGTCCAGATATATGAATGACTAAGAATTGTCCTTCTTCTGGTAAAGAAATATTTTATACAGTATATATCTAATAAGAGGTTCTTTGTTTGATTCCAGGTTACATCACTTGCCAGAGAGAATGAGAGAGAGTCATATCGTCTGAGCTGGGGCACAGAGAACCTGGACAATGTGGCTTTATCCTCCAGTCCCATTCACTCTGGGTAGGTACTGTCAGACTGGAGAAATGATTACTAAATAAACGACACAAATGTTACACTTTCACATCGTAAACATATGCAGTCACAGGATGTAAATGTACAAATAGCTTGAGCATATACACATGCTGAAACATCTTTTATATTCATAAATATTCATCAACAATTAACCAAATTTCTTCAAAGTCCTAAAAGCTGTTATTATGTTTTGAGTTCTTATTTACATTTAATCACAGCTTTTCTTTCTAGTGCTTGGAGTGTGCTAGTGGAGTGCTTTCTCTAACTTAGTAGCTTTTACTGGGAATACATTATAACACACATGTACAGCACATGAAGAAATTGAGGATATTATTATTTGTAACAACGTTTTGGCTTGTTTTAATCTGTCTCTAATCATCCTTTGGTCCTTCAGGTATCAGTAAGATACCACTATGTTTATTTAGAACATCCAATAAAAATTGGATTGGTTGCCATGGGCATTTCCAAAAAAAATGAATGAATTTCAAAGGGCTTGGCTCAAGATGACTTTTTTTGTGAATGTTTCTTGTTTGACAACAGCCCATAGATTTTAGTAATAACTAGATACCTTGACAAAAACTTTTCGTCAGTGACCTTTTTTCCATGCCGAAATGGATGGATGGATGGATACTGTATTAATTCTGCTGGAATTACGGCACCCAGTAGCTTATTCCACAACAAATACAAAATGATAGATACACATAAAGATAGACGTTACAGAGGTAGCATCAATGACACTTTTGTGTTATGAATCCACAATTTAGCAATACTATTTTAGTATTGCAACAGCTCTCTCATAGTGCACAAGCAGTGTTGACATTGAAGTAATGATGTCAGTACTGCTTGACTGTGTTCAAATATGTATGTACATGCTCTGACTTCTAAACAAATGGCCTCTTTTCCTGATTTTGCCTGTCTCTTGTTTGCTGTTTTCTCTATCTCTCTCTGGGTTTCTCTGAAATGTTTCCGCTTGCCTTTTGATTCCTTCCTGTCTGATGTGGTTGTTATTTTTAGCCATTCCTCTCCGTGCCATGATCATGGAGACCACAGCAGGTGAACCTCTGCACCTTGGTTAAATCATTCTCCTCCTCATCTTCATCACTCTCTTCCTCCCCTCACGGTGTGCTCTCCTGGTGGAGAGGTGTATGCGTTACTGTCCTCAGCAGACATCGCCTCTTAGACCTTTTTCTTGGTTTGCAATATGTCAAGTTACTGTAATCTAACTTGAATTGTCAAAATATCTAACCTGGTTCCAAATCCTAAGTCCCAGAGTTGATGCCTCCACATGGAAGGGTCATGTGATACAGACTGTTCAGGAAAATAAACCTTAAATTCTGGATATCTGGGCAAAAGGAGGAGGTGAATGTTGAGGACATGCTTTCTGATTTCATACAATGTCTTGTTAAATGTGCATTTCCACTGACATACCCTCCAACCTGACAAATATTTTAGCATAACATAAGTAATACTACATAAAATAAGTATGATTCTATATCACATACAGGAAAATTAATATTTGATCTCCTTACACAGAACAATGGTCTAACTTATACTATTGGTCAGTCAGGAGAGTCAGCGTTATTGTCTTTCTATGTTAAACTAAAACACTGAGGTATGTTTGAGCAGTGGAAGACAGCATCCTTTGTCTTTTCCAATAACACGTTTTTATGTGTCAGTGTGTGTTTTAAAAACTGTGTTGTCTGTTTTGCTGAAGGCCAGGGCAGATCACATTAGAAGTGCGTATCGTATCAGGTTGTTACATCACATCATCACAGCCATACTCCAGCTCACTGAGATGTGTAATTGGTGTGCATACTGTATTTGCTACTTTGCATGAGGAGTGAGGTCAAAGAGTCTAAAGCTACTGAGTCAAAAACTTTGATGCAACTTGAGACTTACAGAGATGGAGCTGTTGATCATGGTGCCCATTCAGCATTGAGAAAATAGACACCAAAGTCAGCAAAATGACCCTATTAGATTACTGTCTGCTTGGGTAATATTACAAATTATGAGACAGTAAGAAGACTGAGTTATAGTTTTGTTGATCAAAATAAAACCTGTTAATTTACGGTTGTTTTAAGTACATAGCACTATTTTTAAAATGCCTTTAATTGCCACAACATTTTGTAACTATATCACTTTTAAAATAAATATACTCTTAAGTATTTATTCTGTTGTTTCCCCTTATGGGCACAGTGGCTGCTGTTTTCTGAGCCCTGTTAGGACTGCTTTTTAAAATACAGCAGTTGCTAGTTTGCTGATGAAGACTGTTATTTGGTCAAAAGCTCCAGAACAAGGGAGTAAATGGACCATTAGTGGAGATTTTTATGTCATCTGCTGTTTTCAACATCAAGAGTGATCATTCAACCTGAACTTTGTAGTCTTACTTTAAATTAAAATGTGTCCACTTAAGGCAGCTACTAATTCTAAATTGTTGCTAGCACCTGGGCAAACAATCTAGAAAGTAGCTTTGGTGTCTGCATTCTTATCACTTAATGGGATCCAGTTCAGTCACCACAAGAAAATGTTGGCATTGTTTAGTTCTGCAAACCATGGATATGTTACATTTGTATGTTTTATACACATTGTTTCAATGTTTGTGAAGTGACTTTGTCATCTGG
Organism: Cephalopholis sonnerati; assembly: GCA_019142605.1. Taxonomy (NCBI): domain Eukaryota; kingdom Metazoa; phylum Chordata; class Actinopteri; order Perciformes; family Serranidae; genus Cephalopholis; species Cephalopholis sonnerati. The sequence goes on along the minus strand of JAGQAX010000023.1, from coordinate 3,094,156 downwards.
AGGTGTTGTTTTTTAGCAAGTCTTCTCTGTGTCTCCAGCTGTTATTTAACCCTTAAACATGGTTGTTTTTTAGTAACCTCTGGCTGTGACTTGAGGAGGGATAGCGCAACGAGCTATTGCTGCTTTTTCTGCCAGTATAGTGGCATTATCAAGCCATTGCTGCACTGTCTGCCGGGATTTCAGCACAAAAAGTGTTTTTTTTTTTTTTATCAAACCATTGCTGTTTTTTCAGTTGGGATAGCGCCGTGAAAAGTGGTTGTTTTGTTTTTTATCAAGGGTTTGCTACGTTTTCTGCTGGGATAATGCCACAAATGGCAGTTTCTGTTAATCAAGCCATAGCTGTTTTCTGATAGGAAACTGCCACAAAAAGAAATTGTTTTTAGTGAGACATTGCTGCATTTGCAGTTGTTTTTTACTCATTATAAGTGTGTGTTTTTCAGCCACTTGACGCTGTGTTTATAGCGGGGATAGTGCCATGAAAAGAGATTGTTTTTTAACCTAGATCGCCGCATTTCCAGCCAGGATTTGATCATCAAAAGCTGGTATTTTAAGCCAAAACATGATCTCTACCTATATAACCAAGTGTTTTTGTGTACCTGAACCTAACCACACATTACCCATAGCATTGCTGATACGTATTCATTACATAATCACGAACAAATGTAATCTATCGATCGTTTGCAGAAAGGTAAAATGCCAACATTTAAACTGGTGATGGGGTATTGGGATGAATAAGAGGTGCCTTTAGTTTGTTGAAATCTCTCCTTTTTCACCTCAGCTTCCTGGTCAGCTTCATGGTGGACGCCAGGGGCGGAGCCATGCGTGGTTGCCGGCATAACGGCCTACGCATCATCATCCCGCCTAGGAAGTGCAGCGCGCCCACACGGGTGACATGCCGGCTGGTAAAGAGGCACCGTTTGGCCACCATGCCCCCGATGGTTGAGGGTGAGGGCCTGGCAAGTAGGCTTATTGAGGTGGGGCCGTCTGGAGCCCAGTTCCTTGGGTAAGGCTCCCGGATGTATGGCGGAGTGAACAAATGCTTTAGTAGTTAGTAGATGTATAGGATGAAGAGAGAAGGAAAATGGAGAGGTAGCAGAAAAGTGAAAAATATCATCAGTGCAGACATCAGCAGATAAATAAATTTATACTACATGAAGATGTCATATCAATTTTTTGCTACTTAGTGGCACTTTTGAAAAATGAGTGTGCTTGTACATGTTCTTTTTCATTTTTTACACATTTTAGGCAGATTTGAATATTCTATGCCAGTAACCTTTGAAAGAAATGAGAAAAATTGAATTGCAAAGTGTCCAATGTCTCTCAAACATGCATCTCTAGTATAAGAAGGAAGAGCAAAATCATGAGTAAAACAGGAAGAGGAGGTCAGACCTGGAGTACATTATCTCTGCATTCAAGCTCTGGACACTGATTTATGTCTCTTATAATGGGAATCTCACAACCTGCTGCCCTTTTTCTTTCAGATTAATTTAACCTCTGCCTATGCATTACTAAACTGTTTCTGTATCTGCTCTTGCTTTCTCCCAGCACCAGGGATCTGTTAATCTTTGCTCTTCAGCATGCCCTGTTTACTTTTTTTAACAGCTGCAGTCTAACTCTTTTTAACCTTATCCCTAACCCTTAATAAAAAAAAAAGCTTTATTAACTCCACCTCCAGTATATTGCACCATGATTGGTTTGATATGTGGCCTCAGATTCTGCCCTCTGCTGCTAATGTTTAAGATAGATTTAGTAAAAGCCATTATAATACGATCATGACTCTCCCAGTGTATAATAATAATAATTTACAATATGATATAAAACTCAATATGAAAGTTCAGTGAACAATTAGCCATTATCCAGTTATCTATTATATATCCACTGCTGACATGATGGAGGTTCTCCCACAACAAAATCTAGGTTGTTCTACCTACCTTGTGCCTACCTGGTTCCTATTACTATGTTTATATAAAATGCGAGTCTATGTGAGTCTTTAGCGTGGAAGTGGTGACATTTGAAACATTTCTGACAGCATATTCCAAACTGCACGTACTGGCCCATAAAAACTTAGACATATACGTAGGCCCAAAGATTTCAAAATTATCTAAATACACTTATTAATTAAATAAATATGAAATAATGTGTTTTTAATAATTGGTATTTACAGAAAATATGTGACAATGAAATTGTAAAATAATCTGACAAAATTTTACATTTTGGTCAATTAAATTCTGGTGTAGAGACAGAGCGCAACGCGTTACACTTGGAAAACCATGCTCATCGGAAAACTATTGGCGCCACAATAAGCAACCAAGGGCTGAAATGCTAACAAAATGCCTGTAGCTTGCTAATAACATTAGATATCAGCATGTCCAAGGATTATATTTGCACATCACTACCAGAGATGGAAAGTTACATTTACAAACTCAATATTGTTGGTCTATCTTAGTGTTCTTTTCTCTTTACCTTGCTTATTTTTGAGAAATGATCCCACTGAATGGCAAATAGCGACATACTTTGATATTTACAACTGTTTGAAGCAATCACCAGACAACATGATCATTTAAGTTAACAAAGATCAAAACAAGGTCTTACATGGCTTAGTTAGCTTCAATGTCTACAGTTTGTATGGTCAAATTAGCAAAATGCTTGCTGCACATAGACATACTGGGTGTCAGGATCTCACAGTTTTCCCATATCTTCCGGTTGATGCCTCACATTTTATTGCTTGAAGTCTGAGATTTTCAGTTAGGCAGCTTGTAAAAACTTAGTTATCATCATCAAACCATTGTTTATTCAGGGAAAACTGAGCATTAAGTTCTTAAACAGCTATGCCTTGAATTCACATCCATATGGGCGGGAAGGATATGTAATATAGGAAAGCAACCACAATAAAATAATGAAAAAGTCCATAAAAACAAACAACTAGCTGCAATGTCTGTTGAGGATGCAGATAAAGAGCAATAGAAACAGAAAAAAGATGAAAAATAGCCAGAGCAGGAACACTGCACAACAACTAAATCATCTAGCATGCACTTGAAATGATCTACTGACACATACTTCTTGTAACTTGTTCTTTCTATTAGGTGTGAAAAAACTAAAAGCTAATTTACCAATCTCAGTACTTATCTGGGGAATATTAGAGGTTAAAAATTCCTTTGAGCATGTGTGATGAGAAATGGATTTTTAAAAGAGAATTGGCATAGATGTATAACTTTCCTAGCAATGCCTTATGAACAAAAAGGGGGCAATGTTATCCCCATCCATCAGTGAGAGAAAACCACCCCACATACTGATATAGCTCACAGCGGTGAGTTCTACAACCATCTCCAGCAATAAAACATATGGAACGTTGATAGACTGTATCTAGTGAGTTCAATGGATCACCATTGTCTAAGACTGATGTAATAGTTGATTGGTAATTGAGCTTTTGTTAAGACCCTCCCCTTTGTGATGGCCCAATAAGCTGTCATAGTAAGCATGGAGCCTACACTGTAAACAATTGCACTCCCTGATGAAATATTATCATATTTTTGGAAAAATGAAATAGTGATTCCAGAGAATAGCAGACAGAGGGGTCTAAAAATGCACCTGAAGGATATATCCAGGATGTCAAACTCACTTAGCAGCAAAAACAGGTTAAAAGACAAGAGATAGTTAGCAGCTAAGGCTGAACTATAGACCTCAGATCACAGTGTAAATGTGAACCACCACATCACTGGTGGTCATGACAGAGAACAATGAATATAAAGGGAAACTTTGCCAATATTGAACCAGCTGTGTGGCGTTGCAGTGTGTGCAGATGAATGATGCTCTGCCCCCCATGCTGCTGCTCGCACCTGGACCTCCACTGCCAGATGGGCAGAGATTTCCAGGGAAAGTCAAACAACGTTCAGCAGCACAAAGTGCGATGACACATGGCTGGTTGAATATCAGCAAAGTTTTCCTGCTTCCCCTCACTGGTTCCTGTACAGCAGAGTAGTTCCCTCCTTTATAATCACAAAAAAGCACAATGCGTATATATTCAGTAGGTTATATCTTCAGTAGCTAGCTGGCTAACCCTACACTTTTCTGGGTTTGATTTTGGGAAGAAAGGTATGTCTTTTTCCAACCTCTTAAGGTAATGAGTATCATTATTGTGCATGTACCCCAGGCACAAAGTTTTGCTCGAAAACAGCAAAACCAGCCAGAAAATGAAGGAAATGACTGAATTAGAGTCAATGGAGCACAGCCATGTTGTTGTTGGACCCTGGTCTGAGCCGGCCCAATGCTAAGTCATGATTCACCAGTCTGTGTCCGGGCACAGGACTTAGTAAAAGGTCAATTGACATTCTCTTTTCTCAAGAGAACCATGACTGAAATACAACCAGTTTAATTCTCTCCCTCTTTGTGAGCTCAAGCACGTGTTTCAAATGAAAACTTGTCATTTACCCAGATGCCAAGATATTTGCAATCTGTGATTAATTCAATTTTGGCCCCATTCAGGGAGCGGATGTAGTAGGTGTCATGATAACACTTCCATCACATTGTTAACAGCATGAATTTAGTTTTAGACTTATTTAAATGGTTTTTCAAGGATTTCTGCACACAGTTAAATGTACATTGAAGGTTTGATACAGCTTTCTCCACAGATGGTGCACAAGCATAAAGAATTGTATCATCTGCATAAAAATGTGCTTTGCAGTTTTGTATTGAGGCACAGATATAATTTGGGCCTTAAATTTAACCTTGTAGCACACCATTTTTAATCTTAAAAATGGGGAATTCACACCCGCAGCATTTCTACACTTCTAGGAGGTAATCCTGACACCATGTAAAGGATGCTTCATCATGAATTCCTTACCATGTTGGTAGTGCGCCACAACACAAAGCAGCTTGTAGGTATTTTTGTGTTGTTTGCTAGCAGACGGCACTGGAGGCGGGACATAAATGTGCTCTGCCTCTATAACAGACATTGACGGTTTATATCAGGTCATTCTTTATTCCAGCAGACTAACTAATCACATTTTATGGACTGCCCTGTTAGTCTTGATTGCCAGATAAAGACTTGTAATGAAAAGTCCCATTGTTAAAACTGTCACTGGAACAAAATAGCATTGTAAAACAAAACTGATTTTGAAAAAAATGTTATTTTAAAATAAGAACTGCTGGAACTATAAGAAACTGAATAATAATAAAAAAGAAGCAGTATGTAAAAAAACATCTCATAACAATAAGTTCAAACAAAAGTACAGAAATATTTCACAATTTCAATTTTATATTAAATTGTAGGTTACACTTTCTATGAAGACCACATCTTTAATGAGTTATGGAGGCATTTACAGTGAATTATAAAGTGAATGATTATGTTTTTATAATGCTCTGTGACTGCACTCATAAACACACATTATGCTTCCTGCTTCCACTATATCAACAGTCATAAAAATTATCGGTGTGGCTTATAATGAATGATAAGTGTCTTATGGATGCTCTTGACTCGTTGGTAAATGGTAAATGAACCTGCATTTGTATAGCAGCTTTCTAGTGATCCGACCACACAAAGCGCTTTGTACACTACGAGTCACATTCACCCATTCACACACACATTCAGACACTGGTGGCAGAGGCTACCATACAAGGTGCCACCTGCTACTCTGCCACCTGTTTTTAACACACTCACACACCGATGGAGGCATCATTGGGATGAAATTTGAGGTTCAGTATCTTGCTCAAGGATACACTGACATGCAGGCTGGAGGAGCAGGAGTAGTCTAGTCTGTAGTTTTACATGTCCTCACATTTCTGCCATAATAGAATAGAGAAGGAAAAATGCAAGATCCCCAGTCTTTGCAAAATACTATTCTGTTACTAAAAACTCTCTGACCCATGACACTTTGTCTGTAGATGTGAGAGGGTATCAGACTTTAGTCTTTTAAAAGTATTTTCAGTCTTCTTGTGTATGGTATGATTCCTCAAAGATTCGAATAAATACATGAAAATGCATCACACTTTACTTACCACCAACAAGACATTATGATGTAGCATGCATTATTAGATGCATCAATATGTACTTCACTTTACTTAACACATACAATGATAACTTATGATACTGCATGAACTATTACACTATGAGTGTACAGCTGATTGTTGTATAGGTGAGTTTGGGTATTTATAATGCATCATAAGCCCCATCAGTCAACCTCTAGTTTATAACTAGTCAAGAGCATCCATAAGACACATAAGTCATATCTATATTGTTTTATGACTGTTGATATAGTGCACCAGGAAGCATTATGTGTGTTTATGAGTGCAGTCACAGAGCATTATAAATACATTATAATTCAAATGCCCTCATAATTCATTATAGATGTGGTCTTCATAGAAAGTGTTACCAAATTATGTGTATGTACTTATACCATAATTAGTTTCAGAGTTTCTATTTATTTATTTAATTTTGAAAACTTTTGGTCTCCATAGGCATACAGCAAAAAATTACCACCATGTTAATAATCCCATTTAACTGCTGCAAATCAGTCCCCAAGGTATTTATTTTGCACCCAACCAAAACACTGTGTGTGCTCTTTCTTCCTCACTGCTGCGTATGGACGCTTGGTCGATCACACAGTAAACTCCACCTACCCAGTGCCCCTCCACCTCTTAATGAGGGAGAGAGTTTGGTTAGCAGAATCCTCCAGCTCGGCCCGCCAGGGACAAAATTCCTCGGGTAGGGTGGAAAGAAACAGTATTGCATATGAAACAATCCATGGATGCTGGTCTCAGTGTTTTATTTTACAAACCCTTCCACTTGATGTTATTTTGTCCATAGGTTGTTGTGTTGTGCTTGCACTGCTGTTTCATACCCTGCCTCATCTGGTACTTATGACCCTCTAGACATCATATTGCTGTGATGTTAATTTGCTGCTTATTTTCTTTTCTTCAGTCCCTCTCTTCTGCTTAGCCATTTCCATCTTTGTGTTTGTGTTTTCTTGCCTCCTGTTTACTTAATAAATGTGTGTTAGGAGATTTTATTTTTATTTTTTGTGTGAGATTTGAATGGTTCTATGGCCTGTGAGTAGTTGGGAAAACAGATGACATTCAACAAGATGATGCAGGCCTGTTGTTAACTGTTTTTTTCTTCTTGATATGTAAATTTTAGGTTGTCTAACAGGCTATTTTTCCCAAATTGTGAAATGTCCCAGTCACAGCACAGCACAGCACAGTCATGTGTGCTGATAATTTTTGGCTATTTTCCTTACTATTATTTAGCAAGAAAATAACAATTTAAGGACAATTACAAAGTCTAAACATGTTGAATGCTACTTTTTCAACATTTAGGAAAGAAGGACACAATCACATCTTATAATGTTTAGATACTGGAGATTCTTCTGCCAACAACTGGGGCGATAACGTAGAAAGCTGGCAAGTGCAAGCTTTAAAATAACAAAATTATGAAAATTATGTGTTTAATGCCAAAAATGGTAGCAATAGAAATACAGATGATCATCTACTGTCAGGCCAAAGAACCTTCAAAATGTCAAATGAAAATATTAGCAGTTATGCTTTATAGTTGTGTTTGTCCAATGTTGGATTGTACTTGTAGCATGCCTATTGTAGATATGTGTTGTATCTAGCTTGTTGTCATTTTGCATAACAGGTAAGTATTGAATTGATAGTTCAGTTCTTAAATATTATATACAGTCAGTTTACCAGAACATTTTTCTTAAGAGGGGTAACTCACCCTCTGTAGGTATTAACATTTTCTGACAATAGGAGTTAGAATAATTAACATAGTTTTCAAAGCACAACTTCAACCACCTTCTCAAACTACAGCATCAGCATATTGAAGTTCTCTGCTATTTGGGAATATTCTTGAAACACTTACTCAAATATGGCCAAATGCACTTCTTCCATTTGTACCTTGCTATGTTACCTGTTAAAATTGTTGCTCACGTATTTTACATTGTGGTGAGCAACTAAGGTATGCAGCTCACTGTTGCCTTGATGCTAATTAGATAAACAGCAGAATTGGCACAATGTAAATCCACCTGGATTGTGCGCTCATGCATGGCTGATGCAACCAGAACACTAAAGCAACGTATTCTCATACAAAGGTTTGTGTGATATCCTACGAATTAGCACCCCACGTATGACAATATGTTTTTAACTTAAAGTTATATAATTAATGTAAAGTTATGGAGGATAGGTTTGGGCAAGAAAAAGTTACTGTGGTTAGGTTTAGGAAAAGAAACAAGGTAAGGAAATGACTCAAAGTTAACTTTGAGTTCACACAGTTCCAAACATTGGTCTCCTAGGGAAAGTCTCAGGAGAAAGTCTGGTGTTTTGTGTCCCATGTGCAACCAAAACCTGCCTGCTTACTGGACCACTTGGGGCCGCTTCCTTAACTCCCGTCAGTCCTGTGATCGCAGCCGTCCAAAATTTGTGGGTTATACACATATTACTGGCTAATGATTACTTGGGATGTATGAATTCAGGTGCATTTCTGTTAGTAGAAGAACGTATGAACTGTGCATGAGAACAGCCTGGCTACAGCAACGCTGAAGTCAGTGCACCATCTCATTTGCATTCCTCTTGTACTTACTCAAAAATTATTTCCAAAACATTAACTGAGTTATGTAAGGTGTATTAAAGAAATAAACACTACCTGCATGTAAGGCTGGGTATCTTTTTAAAAAATTCCAATACCAGTACCCTTACTGTGATACCAATACTAATGAAGTACTAAATTTGATACCTTTCTGTCCCCACTTCATTTGATACCCTTCATGTAAATGGAAGAATTCAGTTGCATAAAATGGCACCAGACACTACAGGCATGCAGCATATCTTGGCAAGCTGAACTGCCAACTCTGTCAAAGACACCCCGCTTGATTTTACCACATCACAGACAATATGGGTTATAGCTGCTGCTTACATTAAATCAACGAATGCTTAGGGTGATCTGCTGCAAACAAAACCATACAAGGTCATTTTTCTAGATTTGGGTACAAAAAGGATCAAATGCAGGCATCAATTGGAGAAGTTTTAATACTAATTGGTACTGGGTTTGATTCCTTAAAAGTATCAAATATGGATGCCCAGCCCAACATATGGAGCCTCTGGAGAACAGACTCCAAAAATGTTGTGAAGAGAAAAACATACCTTTCTGAATTTTGGAAAGACAGGAAAATCTAGATTTGACAAATAATGGTCTTGACCAAGAATAGTCTAAGTAAATCAGACCAAGGATGGCAAATACAAATATAAACACACACATGCCAAGAGGCACATAGTTATCATCTATGAAATTCTATACTAAGTGAGACTTACTGGCCTCTACCCCTTCAGTCCTGTGATTGTGGAGATCCCCCACTTTGCTGCCCTGCGGGGGAAAGAGAGGGAGCTTGTGATTCTGAGGAGTGAGACCGGAGAGAGTTGGAAGGAGCATCACTGTGAACACACCCAGGAGGAACTCAACCAGATACTCAACGGCATGGATGAGGGTCAGTCTCTAATGTTGTGCCAGACTGCACAATGAGTTTTGGGTATTGGAGCATAAAAGTGTGTATGCATTTCTATATTCCTACATTATTGTCCCTGACATGTGTCCCTTTCTGCCCCCCCATCACCAGAGCTGGACACACCAGAGGAGCTGGAAAGGAAGCGCATCTGCCGTATCATCACTAGAGATTTCCCACAATACTTTGCAGTGGTGTCGCGTATCAAGCAAGACAGTAATCTGATTGGTCCTGAAGGAGGCATCCTGAGCAGCACTGTTGTGCCCCAAGTCCAGGCAGTTTTTCCTGAGGGAGCCCTCACCAAGAGAATCAGGGTCGGACTGCAGGTAATTGACAAAAGCATAACTATAGTCCCTGGATCTTCAACAGTGCTGCCGCAACCCCCTTGGGGACCCTTAGAGTTACTGCAGGGGGGCTGCGAAATTGTTATTTGACCATTTAACTTAAGTTTTAATTTAAGTTTTTCTTGTTCATTTGTTTTGTTGTTGTTGTTTTTTTTAAAGATGTGTCTAAAAAATAATACACATTAACATGAATCCAGCATTTTGTTGGTGAAGATAAATTGGTCTATTCATAAATAAAAAATAAAAATCCTTTCAATTTACAGTATACCACATTAATAACAGGCTAACAGTTACCCATGAATCCCTGTGCAATCATGTTAGCCAGCTTACACTAAATCAGTGTGCAGCACCGTAATGCTGAGGTGAACTAGTTAGCTAATATTTAGCGAAACATAATGGCCAATAAGCCATATTATTATTCCAAGTGTACAGACATTCTTGGAGCCGCAATGGATCATTTTGTAACTTTTCGAGCAAGAGTCTCTGACACATTGTCCATCTCAGAAACCATGGGCAAAAGTGTAGAGGGTGAGGCTAATGCACCAACGGCTACTGACTTAGTGATAGGCAAACAAGAGAAGACCCAAAAGTATACAGACAACTATCTCAAGTGCAACTCACTTTTATACATTATATGGAGAAGGGCGTCCCTACTCAGCCCCTCTTTGAGCCAAGGGGTCCTTGGCCTGAAAAATATTGAAGACCCCTGCTATAGTTTTTGGTACTTTTAGTATGTGGGGCCCATGTGGGTCGTAAATGGGATGAAAAATGGGCCCTATATGGGACTGTCCACAGGTTCCATATTGGCCCACAAAGAACTTTGCCTACATGGGTAGGTTTACCCAATTGGGCCCCAGATAAGATGCCCATTTTGGACCCATACCCAGTTTGTACCCAGGTAGCTCTAGCATGACCCATGTGGAGTCCACTTGGGCAAATCCACCCATGTGGGCAACTGGCATGAGGCCAATATCAAACACATGGATAATTTAAAATGGGGCCCATTTTTCAGCTCATTTACTACCCACATGGGCCCCACATACAAATGTTGGCTGGGCTGCTACATATGTTTTTAAAAAGTTATACTCAAGACCTGGTGTTCAGATATCAAACCATCCAAGCACCACAAAGTAGGTTTTAAATGTGGAGTACAGGGCAAAGGTTGAACCAATGGATGATGCATGATGAAAGTCAGGGGATCACTGTTATCTCAACATAATATGAATGGCTGTGCCAAATTGTGTGGCAGCTTAGCCAGTAGTTGTTAAGGGATTTCATGCCAAACCAGACACCCAGGAACTTGCTGGTGGTTTTAGATGAAAAGCCAAGTGATCAAAAAGTTTTTAGACTTGGCTTTCTGGAATAATGAATGTCTCTACTGAATTCATCAACCTATCAATGCTTATCCATCTGGTTGATACTCCAGTCAATAAGTGGACCTGCTACTGGCATTAGATGGAGAGTCAAAAGATCAGCAATATTGTTAGGATTCATGGTCTTGGGATGATAAGTATCTGGACAAAATTTTTGTCTAAATGTAGCAAAGGAAGCCTCACACACAGAAGAAAAATGATTCAGACCGAAGTCTGGACTTCAAAAATCTCTATTTTACATGTTGCAGGGCTGCACAAACAGTGAAAAATGTGCAAATGTGCGGAGAGTTCAAAAAGTGCAAACTTTCAGTGCAGAATGAAGCATGCATACTGGTTCACCATATGGACTCTTACAGGTGGACCTGGTCAGTCATTAGCAGCTTGATTGAGCACACATGAAGACAATTACCAATAGGCCACACTGTCCAATAGCAAGCACTACAAAGCATAGCCTCAAGCAAGTGCTGGTACACATACATATATACATACATACATACATTGAACACTGGAACACAATGTAACACTGAAAAGTGGGGCTATTTGGTACAGAGAGAGAGAATAAAATTAGTCACAGAAAATGAGTGTTTGAAGCTAAAATATATATCTGCACTCACACTGGAATAGAATTTGGTCTTAGGTACCATCATGTCACTGCCACAGATAGGCAAATCTTATATAGAATGTTTACTATCTGGAAAGTGTCTGGCAACAACTAATTTAGGAATGGCATGGCGAATGGCAATTTTATTATTTGTTGATTCTGAATCTAAGTTGTCCTCTTGTTTTACCAACATATTGAAAGCCACATTTGGTGCGTGCAAGACAGTAAACAACATTGCTGGAGCTACATGTTATTATTATTTTTTTTATACTCTCTTTTGGCAACAAAACTTGTAAAAGTATTAACCTTTTTGCAATTAGTGCATGTAGCACAAGTAAGACGAGGAAAAAAATCCTGTGGCATTGTTCAGACATCCCTGGTGGGTGGAGAGGTTGTGTGTGTCTGCCTGTACTAATATATCTTGCACATTCCTAGCTCTAGAAAAAGAGAGAAGAATCTGAAGTCCAGACCTGAGTTTGAATCTTTTTTGTTCTTTTGTGTTCTTCCTTTGCTGAATTGTGACATTTCTTTGACTTCCGCACCAGAAAAGAATACTGATATAGGGCTGTTTATTAAAACACAGCTCATCCCATGCCTACTGCAAAATTTTAGTCGAGACAGAATTGGTGGATCAACCAACTGACAACCAACGGACACTACTATTCCTGTAGCCACACAGTTAGCATTTGAGCTCCACTGAAAGATTTGTGTTTGTCAAGGTAGAAATGGTCCATACTATTTCCTGCTAAAAGATGTGTACATTCCTGTAATTCCACAACACGCTGGAATACTAGTACATTACAAAGTATACTCTATATACTCTCCCAGGCCCAGCCAGTGTGTGTGGATGTAGTGAGGAAGATACTGGGGAGCAAGGCCACCTTCAGCCCCATCGTCACCCTAGAGCCACGCAGGAGGAAGTTCCATAAACCCATCACCATGACCATCCCTGTCCCCAAGAGCAACTCTGACCCGGTCCTAAATGGCTTTGGAGGGGATACCCCCACCTTACGACTGCTCTGTAGTATAACCGGTTAGAGAGTATACACAAATACACACAAAAAGCTGTGAAAAGACCAACACAACACATGCTCACACTCTAATATATCAACCTTGCATTTGTGTCCATGTGCAGGTGGAACAACACCTGCTCAATGGGAGGACATAACAGGAACCACTCCATTAACATTCATCAATGACTGTGTCTCCTTCACCACCAATGTGTCTGCAAGGTAACATAAAAGGCATTTGTTGTAGCACAACTATTTGTATTACTGCATTCAAATGATTCAGATTCTGTTGCCAAAAGAGACTTAAATTCAATGGTTCTTTCTGATCCCCGTCCCTTCTGCTTTCTAGATTCTGGCTGATAGACTGTCGACAGGTCCAGGAATCTGTCAATTTCTCCACTCAGGTGTACCGAGAGATCATCTGTGTCCCATATATGGCCAAGTTTGTCATCTTCGCCAAGACCCACGATCCCATTGAGGCCAGACTGCGCTGCTTCTGTATGACAGACGACAAGATTGACAAAACCCTGGAGCAGCAAGAGAATTTTACTGAGGTGGCCCGCAGCCGAGATGTTGAGGTGAGGAAGGAGAGAGGGGGAGGAATGTCTCACCAACTGCAGCTGATGGCAGATGTAGCTCACTTTACTTTAAATGCCTACCAGCTGCATTTTGTCCCAGGCTTCACCTGGAATACAATGAACTGCAATAATCTAGAGATGGTGATATGAAAGCATGAATAACCCTCTCAAGACCACCATGAGAAGCAAATGACCTGATTTTGGATGTTCCTTAGTTTGAGGAAAGATGATCGGACAAGTCTTCTGACTTGTTTGTCAGTCAAGAGATCACTGTCACAGATTACACCAAAGTTTCTACAGGTTTGGTATTTGCAGACAGGGAGCCAAGACTTCATTAAAGTGGGGAGTGTAAAGTGGACTTAGGGAAGGACCATAATACAGTTCTCTGATTTCTTTTCATTTAGCTTGAGAAAGTGTGAGACATCAAGCAATTGATTTCTGATAAAGAGGACATAAGATGGTTCAAGTTGCCAGTTCTCACTGGCTTTAACTAGGACTTAGATATGTGTATCATCTGCATAACAATGGTAGCTGTGTTTGTTCATATTCATCTTAGTCAAGGTGTATACACTGGGAACAAAAGGGGGCCCAGGGTGAAGCCTTGGGGAACATCACAGATCAAGCGGACACCAAATCGAGGCATTTTAAACCATTACTGAGGCAGTATCTCACACATTTTTTGACAAAATTGCATGATCAGCAGTATTACGTATTAGTCTGAGATTGACCAGAATGGTACCATGAAGTGAAAAGAAACGTTATGAAATTTTTCATAATATTATGGTAATTGATAAAACTTCAAGAAAACCTTTTTTTTTTTTTTTTTTCAAAAATTACTTCTAACATTGCAAGCTGGGGATGGGTTGGATTTTTTCAAAAGCTATGTTCAAATGTCAAGGCTAGGTTTCTTGAGAAATGGGTGGAGAAAAACTGAAACATCGTTGTTAAGATAAAAAGGAACTGACAGTTGAGTGTTTTCATTGGTTGAATTTTGTTTTCAGTCCTTATACTCATCTGCCTGTTGTTACATTTCTCAGGTCCTAGAGGGTAAACCTATCTATGCAGACTGCTTTGGAAACCTTGTTCCTCTCACCAAAAGTGGCCAGCACCATCTCTTCAGCTTCTTTGCCTTTAAGGAGAACAGACTAGCACTCTTTATCAAAGTGAGCACTATTTTCTTATTTATTTCACAAAGAAACAACCACAGAGTATTATGGAGTGTGGACTGGTGGCTGGAGAGGTGTAAGTTCACGTCCAGGGCACTGCAGAGGTGCCCTTGAGCAAGACACCGAACGCCCCCAACCACTCAGGGTGCCTGTCCATTTGATGCATGTATAGGCCCTATTTGTGCATGTGTGTGGTTATTTTCAGGCCTGTGTGTATATGTAAAACAGAGTGAAAAATTGGAATTTCCCCTCGCGGGATTAATAAGGGTATATACATTAAAAAAAAAAATCCTGACTTTTCCTGATGAACAGTTGACTGACAAACGTTGAACTGTTGCAGATCAGAGACAACACTCAGGAGCCATGTGGCCGTCTGTCCTTTATGAAAGAACCCAGGAACTACAGGTCACTAACCCAAAATGCCATATGCAACCTCAACATCACCCTTCCATTGTACTGCAAGGTAAGGGCACTACACTGTTTTTTGACTCAACAGAGGATGCTTTATGCTGTGTATTTCATTAGTTCATAAAAAGCACTTCAATGAAATACTCCAGTTGTTTGCAATCTAGACCATACTGCAGTCTTGAGCCTATTTTCTCTGTACCACTGTAGTACACGCTTATCTCCCAATTATCAATTACTGCACCATTCCAAAACATAATCCCAGTTTTTTTCTTATTCAGTATTCCTTAGTGGATGTTCCTATTTAGTGAACAAATGTTTGATATTCCAAGTATTAAACTGTGCTAATTCTATGAGCAGCCAACATTACTGCTTTGTAGTGTTGGGAAAAACTGCCTCTCTTACCCAGTGAGCCATAGTAGCACAAAGTGCACACAGCCCCCAAGTTGAAGAACAAGCTGCCACGCAGCGACAGACTCTTGTCAACAGCTAACTCAAGCCAACCCAGCTCTGCAAAACGCACACTACCCCCGAGCCAAAGAATAAGAGAGTACCCACGAAGTAACAGACACTCATTAGAGACTGAGAGGTTCGTTAGTGACAGCTATTTAGCTTGTGTTTATATGACTGTGGCATTTAAAAGAGATGCTTATTCATGTATTTGTTAGACTGAAAGAGCTCAGAGAGCTCATGGGATATAGACAACTCGCCACTCACACACAGTGGGCAAAACAAACACTGATAGTATGCGCTCTAAAGTTACTAGTAACATAGTATTTATATAGTAGGTGAGAGGATATGTTAAGGATGGCTCCAGTGTGTCATGGGGCATGCTTTCGGCCTGCCCAAAAATTCCTGGCCACAGAAATGGTGAAAACAGTCTAACTCCACACCTCAGTACTATCTAGTTACCAGTCTTTTTACATGTTTTCAACAAGTATTTTCTAACATGTTTAATGTATCTACAAATAAATCACTGATTTACCTCTACCCAGACTTTAAAATCTCAGAAGTAATGCAGTGTGATGGCTTGTCTGGCTAGCATTGCTAGTCTGCAATGACACAGACAAAAAAGATCAACGTATGATTGCAGCTTACAAGATGAATCTGCATAATGCTGCTTTAAAGGCCTCGTCAGCTTTACCTGAAATCATACTGACTGGTTGTCTTCGTTTCTGTGGTAACCACGCATTGCCCACTGTCTTTTTTTCTCCCCTTGCTGTTGTTTCTATCTGTTCATCTCTTTGCTTCTCGCTGCTTCTTGCTCCCAAAAGGAGTCCGATTCAGACCAAGAGCAAGAGGAAGAGGTAAAAGCAGCCACCGCTTCCCCCTCCCTCTTCCACTAACTAGCTCTGCTGATCTATCCTGTCAACTGTCTTGTCATCAGGACTAAATAAAGGACACGTTCACAAATAGTCAAATATTATACTTTGGATATATTTTATGTTTTGTAGTAAATTAGATTGTGATTTGTCAGTGGCATAGCTCATTTTTGCTGTTGTTATGTGTGTCCTTTGTGTTCTTTTCCTAAAGTAGCTGTAATGGTAGTAGTAGTTTTGAAATATTTGGCACATACAGTGGATGAAATGAGACTAATTCTGATCTATTTTCCTTTTTTTCCCAGACCAGTGGAACACTAGAGAAATGTAAGACATTTTTCCATTCAGTTTTCCTCTATAACTAGTACTAAAAGATTTGCTGATAATACTGCATGTCTTTATTAATCAAGCTAATATGACAATAACACTGATATTGTATGGGTGGTTAGTCTAATGTAGTTAAACAGAGTTTGCAGAATAATAACCAGGCTGATACACTGACACCCCCAGCATTGCCTTAATTGAATTAGTTTGTAGACCATCTACATCTTATCACAGCCCTTTAAGCTTCCTGTACTTTTGTCTTGTCACACAAACTCCCCATGTCAATGTTATATTTCTCCTGAGGCTTAACTTCACCTTTTACTTTGCTTTTTTGGGATTTCACACCCATCCAAATGTCTTCAATTTAACTCTTTAGCCTTTCAAATTTTGATATGGGACATTTGGACAAAGGCTTAAACACTGCCATCTACATACATGCATTAAATGAAAGGCATTCATATTGTGGTGATGTTTATGTGACAACGGCCTCTGAGTCCTTGCTAGCTGCTAATTTTGTTGTGTTGATTTCTTTGTGCTTGTCCCTGTTAGATCATTTAGTGGCTCCAAACAAACCCACTTGTGTTGAGGTGGGTGGAGTGACGCAGCTGGGGTTGTATTTATGTAGCTCATTTACATACTTGTTTTGGCAAATAAAGCCACAAGAGCCTGAACAAGGACCAAAATAGTTTTGTCGTTTAGTGGACAATTACACCTCTTTGAAATCACCAAACAACCCTTTCACGTATTTTGCTATTTCACTTTGATATCATTTTTTTAATATTATTTTTCAATGTGCAGATTTAAATGCACATCAAAAAACAACTTTTAATGACAGACTCTGTAATTCTTAAATCAGTGAGACTCTTGCCAATAATGTCCCTCACAATTGCTAGTGGGATGCATGTTTTTCAATAACTTGCAGTTAGTTAAGTTACTATAAGGCAGCTCAGCCCATTCTCACTCCCAACTTGTAATACACCATAGCTTTGTCAGTGATGTCAGCATCAGACACCGACGCACAGTGGCACCTTTCACGACACGCCAGTTTTAGAGACAGCGGGCACCAACCCAAGTTGTCAAATACAGCTGCTTTGTCAGTGGAAGTTGGCATCAGACACCGACACACAGAGGCACCTTTTGCGGCAGTATGATACACACCAGGCATGTCAGTTTTAGGGACAGTGGGCAACATCCCAAGTCGTCAAATATGGCAAAATATGGTTGGCATCAGACATGAATACACAGAGATGCCTTTTGCTGCGGTATGATATGCACTGAGCGGGAGCAAAACATGTCCTGTGAAAATGGAAGTGTATTTTGACAAGACTGAGCGCATGTAACAAGGTGAAATTTGTCAATTTCCGTAAACATCCAAAACAGATGCAGGACGCTACCTTGCACGTCATATTTTGAAGTCCACTGACAAAGTATTTGAAAAGGTGGAATGAGAACAGGTTGGGCAGCCAGGAGGGAATGAGAGCAGCTTTTAAAGGAGATGAGACAAGGCGATGTGACTTGTGTTCACTAAAGCAAATCTGGACTCCACTTGCTGATACTGCCTTCCTCTTCCTAATAATGTGTTCATCCTGCTGCGGCCTCTCTAGCACACCTATGCTGTGCCAGCGTTGTGCTAGCACCTATGGTCATCCAAATTCCAAAGTCAGTTGTTAACACCCACGTGTGCCTGCGCTCCACATTCCTGAAACTGGGTAATAGTGGTTGTGCAAGCACTCAGTTACAGGATATTAGAGGCCAGAATATTAGTATTCCTCCAGCTGTAGTCTTGTAGTCTAATGGTAAAGCAAAATGTAATCAACCTCCTTAGCCACTCTGAATCCTTTCCCTTCTTCCATCCTAGCCCTGTCCATGTGGAAATGAGAAAATGACTGAAATAGAAACAGGCAAATGCAATATTCTTGAGCATATAAATTAATCTCATAATAAAACATACATGGAAACACGTCAGTGATTAAAATGGCATGAATATGTTTCCAGGAGAGAGTAATATAGGTGATGTGTAATATAGATGATACTGATTCTGTATTTCATAACAATAGTCATGTAAATGAACCATGAACTCACCACAGTACTGAATGAAGACATATTAACAAGCAGCTCTTGAGCATGAGCACCTCTTATCCTCTAATTGCAGATTTAATTAATTTAATTTAAATTTAAATCTCACTCCATTCTCTTCTCACTGAGACCTGTCCATCAGCATTTCCCTTTGCTTTGCATGGAAATAACTTGCCTTACATAAATGTGTATGTGTGTGCTTGTATGTCTGTATGATCATATGTATGGTCTTGTTAATGGGAGTTATTTTGTTGGCATCCTAATTTTGAAATTTTCCCTCACAACCATTTGCTTATGGATTTGTGCACAGTTTTTTTGTTACTTCAGTTTTTATTTCAGTTATATTTCAAATGTTTAAACATAAGCCTGAAAGGAGGGTAAATGGAATTAAAAATTTTCCCTCCTTCAAGATGTCTATTACTAGTAATCCAGAGATCTTCCTTAGATTCTGTGAAAGTAAATTGTTTGCTTTTGTATAGAATGAAAAGCATGCAAATCATCAGTTTTTTTTCCAAGTTATCACTGGCTTTCTTTGATAGACATAACTAGCAGCCTGGGTTGTTTTCAAGTCATTTTTGCCTGTTATCACATTGACATTTGTCATACATACGAGCAATCTTGAGATGTCTTGATGTTGTTTCTTTGTTTCCTTTGGTGACCCTTTTCCATTGTACATGTTGGTGTCTTTGTTACCTGTTTTCACTCATAATATTGTTTTTTTTAAAAAATGTATTCTAGTTTTTTTTTCTAGTTTTGTCTTGTGAGTGTGGATGCGCTGAGTGTATAAGCAAGTTATTTCCTGCTTATATCCTTTTCCATCAGTATTATTTAGCCTTTGCTTTACCACTGTTCCCCAGAGACATATGAAAGTATAAGCCCAATTCCTCTGATACCCTGATGTAGAACCCTTTGTGAATTTGTTGTCCTATGACCCTGCAGTGTGCTCCGATCTTGTCCTGACCACATTCTCCAATGTCTGTCTCCTTTAATTTGAATTTTGATTTTCTTTACTCCTTACTTGTTCTTCTTCCATACGGAAGATGAAGAGACGGCAGCGTCACACCTGAAATCAGACCTGATTCGAGAACCAGACCTCCTATCCGACGTGTCAGAGATGAAACAAGATTTGATCAAAATGACTGCCATCTTGACTGCAGACTCCACAGAGAAATCCCCTTCCTTAGGAGGGTGCGGTCTAGAGAAAGGGACTGAGGATGTTTCTGGGGAGCCATTAGAAATAATGGAGAAGGACTTAGAGAAAGTCAAAGAGGACCTAGAGAAAGTCAGTGAGATACTAAGGAGTGGAACATATGAGGGTGAGGCAGCAGAGGAGGCAGCAAAATCAGCTAGAATGGCCGAGGAATGGGTTCTCCTCTCAGATGCTGAGATAGAGGAGGCCAAAAAGATGGCAGCATTAGAAACTCAAGAGCCTGTCTTACGTGAAAGTAGAGCCAACAGAGGGGCTCCCAGACCTAAAGCCATAAAGGACAGTGGTGACCTTAAAGAATACCTCCTGGATGCACCAGTAAGCTCCAAAATAAAAGCTAAAAAAGAGCCAGCCATTCAAGAAAAATTCACTGATGTTGTACTACGCAAAAGTGTGAAACCAACGACCCCAACCAAAGTGCATGACAAAGCAGCTGCTTGTGATGTTAAAAAGCCAGTCAGAAGGAAGGGGAAAGAACAGGGGCAGGCAGAGCAATCGACAGAGGCAGGTGCTCATCTAAGTGTGCCTACAGCCCCTGCCCCAGTGTCACCTGTATCCCCAGTGGTTGAAGAAACTCCCATTGGGTCAATAAAGGACAAAGTGAAAGCCTTACAACAGAAAGTAGAGGCAGAGCAGAGGAGCAAAAAGGTCACTGGAAGCAAGCCTTCACAATTGCCTGTTATGAGTAAACCCTCTCCAAAAGCCAAAGACAGCCCTAAGTCAAAACAGGGCCCACCTAAATCCCCCAAAGCTGAATCTGAAAAACTTGAGGAGACCATGTCAGTTAAAGAGCTGATGCAAGCATTCCAAACAGGGCAGGACCCCTCAAAGAGAAAATCTGGGCTATTCGAACTTAAAACATCCACTACATCAAGATCAGAGAAAACCACAAAATCAGAAACCATCCAGTCAAAATCCATGACCAAAGCAATAACATCACGTGTCTCTCAAGAACAAGAAGTATCTTTGGATTCCAAACCTTGCAAGAAAGATACCACTCAGCAAGACAGAGAGATAGAAACCAAGTCAGTTGCTGCCACCCATTCAGAGCTAACTGAAACTGTAGACTTTGGAAACAGTGGCCTTGATGATAGCTCTGACAGCTTAAAACATGAGGGTGTGGCAGACTCACTAAGTGCCAGTTCTGGAGATGGTACCCCTCATCTGAGCTCTGAGGACAGTTACAAACACGAGGGTCTTGCCACTCCAGGCACAAGCCCAGAGAGTCTGTGTCTTTCTCCCAAAACTGGACAGCAGACTTCTTCAACATCTGCAGCAGCTGCCACAACAATCAAAAAAGAAAGTGAGGACACACAGAAGTCTGGAGACTCTGGTGTAGGGACCACTGGTGACCAACTGTCTACAGAATTGACTCTCCCTGTTTCTTCCAGTGAGGCTGCAGATGATCACACAACAAGTGAGTCCATATCTGTTAGGAGAAGCGAGGCTAAGCCATCCAAACCTCAAAAGCTTACAAAGAGAATTTCAGAGACTGTAGAATCTTTTCTTAGCGATGACGAAAGCCCTGATCATCAGCTAGCATTATCTTTAGTTGGTTCTCCAGCATCTAGATCCTCTTCTCAGCATCATGAAAGCTTAGAGCTGCATTTAAGACAAGACTCAGATGCTCTCAGTCCATTAGCTGATGACTCTCTGACAATAAGCCACAGAGACTCTCTAGAGGGTAGTCCTCTCATGGAAGAAAACTCCTCCCATAACTCCCCAGATTCTATTGAACCCAGCCCAACCAAGGAATCACCCCCACATGACTCCTTAGAGAACAGTCCTGTAGAGCAAAAAAGCCACCCTTCCTTCTCATCACCTCTAGGTCCTCCCAGTAAATCCTCTAGCCATCCAGAGCCCTCCAAAGCTACAGAATTCCCCCAAGATGCTTTACGTGGTAGGCTGCTTCGAGACCATGAGGCTAGTGCTGATGATGACAGTTGTGAGCAGACATCTCAGATGACAAGTTCCGGTAAGAGTCCCCTCTCCCCTGACACTCCTAGTTCTGAAGAGGTAAGTTATGAGGTAAACCCCAAACCCCCTGACCATTTATTCCTCTCTGTTCCATCAAAACCGGCTGTCATCCTTGAAGACCCAGAAGAAGAGGATACATCAGACAGCTTTGAAGCTAAGAGAAAAATCACTCCAGAGGAGGAGATGTTTAAGATGGCAGCCAAAATAAAAACATTTGATGAAATGGAACAAGACGCAAGGAGCAAAAAGAACTCTAGAAAAGATGTGTTTCCCTCAGCAGGTCCCAAAATAGGGGATGACAGCTATGAGACAATAGAGCCCACAAGTGAGAAGCTTTCACAAAGTGAATGTGGGCTCGATAGACCCACTGAAGATTCAAAGTTAGCTATTTTTGTTGATCCCCATATTAAAGTACAACCTCCCTCTCCTTTTTCAGCAGGTTTGCATGAAGGATCCCACAGCAAAGAGGTCAAGAGCACAACAAGAACAACAGCCACTGTCATTTCAGAGGGACCTCACTCTGTCTCAGACCAACATCATTCAAAATCCAAACTGGAAACTGCACAGGAACAAAGAGTCCCACAGTCTGCAAAAGCTGAAAAAGACAGCACTGCCAAAAAGGCTGCTGTAACATCAAACACTGAAAACAGGACTGATGAGCAAAAGGAAGAGAGCTTAAGGAAGTCGAGAGACAAAGGAGATGATAAAGATGGTCAAGGGTTAGGTGTTAGCAGGCTACAGACTGGTACACTAAAACAAGGTAGCAATGTAACAGATGAAGTGAAAGGAGATCAAAAGGAGCATTTAAGAGCACCAGAGGCTGGACCCGGTGCAGCTGTTGCTACAGGTCAAACAAAGGAAGTGTTCAAACCGGAGGTCTGCATCTATGATGACACAGAAGAGGATGATGAGGCACTGGAACCTCCCAGAACAGAATCAAAAGGTGTCACTGCAAGGGTAGACACTGACTCCTGGTCTGCTATGCGGGAGGATGATGCTGCTTTTGCAGCTCGTGTCAAAGAGGAGGAACAGAAGATACTGAATCTAGTGGTAGACCGTCAGTCTTTGCAAGCAACTCCAGATACAACACCTGGTAGAACACCAACAGAAGACAGCACTCCAACCAGTGAGCCCAACCCTTTTCTGTTCCAAGAAGGGAAGCTCTTTGAGATGACTCGAAGTGGAGCTATTGACATGACTAAGAGAAGTTATGAGGAGGAGGGGGGTGGCTTTGCCTTTTTCCAAATAGGTGAACAGCCTTTAGAGGAGCCTCTCTTAGAAGAGGCCAGGCAAGAAGATAGGAGATCAGCAGCAGAACCCGAAGTTGGCCTCAATTTAACACTAGAGGTTAAGACCGAGGAGACTGAGAAATCAAAAGATATGACTGATTGTCAGTTTCAGTCCCCACCTGAGGGTGATCAGACAGCCTCTAAAGCTGATGCCTCCAAATCTAAAATCCCTAAAATGGGTATTTCCGCTTCATCAAAACCTACAAAGAAAGATCAAACATCCCCTGAAGGTCTAGAAACTAAATCAGACAAAAATGTGAATGAAGTATGCTTAGATCTAGACAAAAATTCCCCTGACCAAATAATAACAACTGTACAAACAGCAGAAACTACAGTCACTAGATCAGTTTACTCTGAGCAGGGCCAAGAGTCCTCAGATTCGTCTCCAGAAGAACCACAGTCAGTAATAGAAACCCCCAAACCAACAGGCAAATCTAAACAAAGTGCTTCCAGTAGTGTTAAAAAGACTCCAGTTAAAACACAAGCTAAGTCTGCTACACAAAGTCGGGGTAAAACCACAATTCCCTCTCCATATCATGCTACCTCCTCTTCAACCACACTTAAAAAAGAGTCCTCCTTTATTTCAGAATCTAAATCTAGAATTCCCATCAAGGCTAGCACTCCCAAGCTCGATTCTACTGTCAAACGTGCTGAATCAACCCCAGACAAAAAGCTTAAGGTCCCTGTTAAAAAGGATTCAAGGAGAAAATCTGAGACAGACGCAGGTCCCTCTGTGGATTTCAAAACCAAGACACCATCTTCCAAAGCCAAGAGCTTCTGTGAGGGGGAATCTACCAGGCCATCTACGAAAAAAGAACAAGGTCGTCCCTTGAGTGCTGAGTCAGCCAAGTCTAAAGGCTTCCAGTCCAGATTGCCAGTACGAGGCAAAGGTGGCCAATCATCTCATTCATCAACACCTACTAAAGAGAAAAGTGAGCCATGTAAACAGTCTATTGAATTCTTTGAAGAGATAAGCGATGAAGCAGCAAAACTTGTGGCAAGGTTGGCACAGGCAAAGACAGAGAAAGAACAAGAGGCTGCAGCTGCCAACTCAGATGATGAGAGCATTCTCATTGATCCTTCAGTCATAGAAAGAGAAACTTTCCCTGAGATGCAGTTCCCTCCCTCAGGAGACGTCTTTCCCATTAGACCACTGTGGGACGACCCTGTTGAGACACAGATGCAGCGAATCCCAGATGATAAAGTCCAAAGTCAAGGTATCCCCCCAGTTTAAGGGGCTATTCTCTATCTCTTGTGCCTCATTAGTACACTGTAGCTGTAAAGGTGCTGCCTCTCTGTCTCTTGTAGTTAAGTCCCATTGTAGTTGAAGATTCCATGTTGCTGTGTTGTATGAGCTGTGTTTGTATTCATAATAACGTCTCTCTTTCCCTCTTTGTGTGTTGAAAATCTCAAGACTGACATAAAGGCTTTACGGAACTTGTGAAAACAGCTTAGTCACTAAAGGGATTAAAACATTAAAGAGTAAATAATTATTTAAACTATTACATGTAATATCATTTATCTTCTAATGATTAAAATGTATGTTAATCATAGATCTATCACAACCATTGTATCCAGGCATATGATGTACTTGTTCAAAGTTGCGATTTGATATCATGAATTAACTGTCAAACTACAAGAACAAGAAAGCCAGTGAAGATTTTTTTTTCCAATACCATTTGTAAATGTGACTTGATTTGGTATACCTTGCGGCTCTGACTGCTCATGGCTGTCTGGTGGTATTTGCAGTAGATCCACAGGATGAAGCAGAGAGAAAAGAGCAACGGTTGGCCATTATAGCCGACCACCTGGGCTTCAGCTGGACAGGTGAGTCACACCCTAGTAACAGTGATGAAGCTATCAAACATACATTAAATACACATTATTTGTTAATGTTTGGCAGGCTCACAAAAAAAACAAAACAATTTTAGAACGATCTCCCGGTCATCATACAGATGCAGCCACTTCAAACTTAACCTCAGCGAAAATGTTGATTTTCAAAGACTACATGTCAACAAATATGGATGGAAACAGAATCTTTCGTTCGATAAAAACAGCTTGTGAATATTGGAAATGATTTAACAGATCTTTTATTTTTTAATTATTATTTTAACATTGCGACTGTACAGCGCTCTGCACACAGCACACAGCACGGCTTCACCTCATCGATGCGCCGCTGTCTGTCTAAACAGATTCATGGCGTTTATGTAGAGCGTCGCCCATTCAGCTGTTCTACATAGTGTGAAAATGACTCCTCGGCTCAAACACATAATTAGCATTACAATGAACCTTTTCGTTCCCTCTGAATGGGCAGTGTGCCATCTGAAGAGGATTCTCAGCCCCCACTTTTGTTGCAAACATTCAAAAACACATCGTCACTGTTGATGTCCGAACTACCTCACAATAGTGACATTTTACAGTTCTTCATATATATTGATATGTATATTGATACAGGTTGTGCAATTCTGAGTGTTTTTTATTTGTAGCCTTTTGTAAACAACGTGAACGGAGATACTCACGTTAAAGACCCTACCAACATAAATATTCAGATTGAAACCCATTCAAATCACTATTTTAGATCCTGCTCGAATACAAAGTGCACAACATGCATCCTCTCATTTCTCCGCTTCATTTGAAGCCCGTGGCTTGTAAGGGTGTGCCCGAGGGATTTCCTTCCCGATGATGTCATGTTTACCATATTTGTTAATTCTTAAGATCAATAATGAATTTGTCACAGGCAGCTTTCACAAAGTTGATAAAGTTTCCCGCAACTTACTAACTCAAGGGGAGCGCACGTGAAATAAAGTAGTCTTGTGGAAGTAGCCTCCACATATCATTAGCATTACCATCAACCTTTTCGTTCTTACTGAATATGTGAATGTGCAATCTGAACAGCTTTCCAGCCCCCCACTGTCACACACATCATCACACTGAGTGAGTCTCTTACTGAGCAACCTTTTCAAAATCATTTAAGTAATTATTTTCAGGCACCAAGTTATTTTCAGAACATTTCTCATTATTCTGAGTGACTACCTAAGTATTTTCAGATAGGGGAGACCAGGGCCAATTGTACCAAAATTTTAGTTTTCCTTAATAACTAATGTGTTTAAAACAGCGTTGTTGCAGCAGAAAAAGGTGGTCATTTTAATAACTTAAATACTGCTGGGTGGCTTATTGTAACCTATATATAATATAACCTAGAAACAAGTTTATATTATTGTACAAAAGCACTGTAACTTATAGGCCAAACTAAATCTTTAACATAAAAATAGTGCAATAAAAGTGTAATATTTGCTTCTGAGAGAGTGGAGTAGATTAGTAATGTAGCATAGAAAGGAAATACTACCAGGGAAAGTACTAGCACCTCTTAATCTTTAGTTTTTGTGTTTCTGTGAGGGAAGCGCCATCTAATGGTGACACCTTGTAATTGAATAAATGGGCGTGTTACAGTGGAATCCAGTCACACCCCCAGAAAGGTGGGGGGGGGGGGGGCTGGTGGTATTTGGCTGGAAACTGGCTGGCTTCCAGCTGGCTTTCGTCGGATGGCCTGGGAAATTTGAAGTGGCTGCATCTGTAATTACTACGATACCTTCTTTTCTCCACAGAGTTGGCACGAGAACTGGACTTCAGTGAGGAGAAGATCAACCTGATAAGGATTGAAAACCCCAACTCACTACAAGATCAAAGTCACGCCCTTTTGGAACTCTGGGCAGAAAGGGAGGGAAAGCATACCTCAGGTTAGTGATAAAGCAGAGGTGTGGACTAGAGTCACATGACTTGGACTTGAGTCAGACTTGAGCCACACATTTGATAACGCTATGCTCAACTTGGCAAATTCAAAAAAGACTTGCAACTTGACTGAGACTTCAACATCAGTGACTTGTGACTTGTGACTTGACATGGACTTGACATGGACTTGGACTTGGAGCTGATTCCTTCCCCCAAGCCCAAAGAGGAAAATATATGTTATTTAAAAAGTGTGAAACAAATCAATTAATTTTCCTTTATTTCCTGAATCAACTAACATTAATGCTATTAATTCCCAGCAAGTCAACGCTTAATTTCCCAGATGATCCACTTTGTCTGAAGAAATCGAACAGCATCCAATCAAGTTGCAGGAGAGAACCATGAAGAACTGATGTTACACTTCTGAGCACCAGTTGGAAAAAAAGATAAAAAAAAATAAGATAATTTTGTTCACATGCAAAGAGTATGTGGTGGTAATAAAAAACTTCCAACAACTTGTTGTAACTAATAAATACAAATTCAAAAAAGTATTTCTGATTTTTGTAAACTTTATTGGGCATAGCATTAATTCTGGCAGGCCATAGTGTCAAGCTCAGCTCACATCCCACCTACATCAGTTGATCTCAAGCAGCCCAATCAACTGATTGATAGAGGGGAGTCAGCTGATTATTGATGATTATTCCTTTCTATGCAACCAATGGGCAAATCTTATTATCTTTCTCCCTATTTAAACTGCTTTAGCCTGCCCACTGTTGCTGCTTCTGCAAGCCTCTTTGCAACCCACCTCCACCCCAGCTTCTCCTCTTTTTTATGTTGTGTCTGACTCTATCAGTGTCATTTCTGATCGTCATTGATGCTTGCTCTGTTCTTTGCCCAACGGATCTGTGCTGCTGCCCTCCCTGCCTAAGGCTGTCCATGTAGGCACATGGAAGAACAGGGAGGTTTGCTGTCTTTGCATCAGGCCTTCCTCATATGCACATAGAAAGAGAGAGGTGTGCTTTCTCCATCTTCAGCATTCCATGTGGGCTCAAGGAAGGGCAGAGAGTTCTCAGAACAGTCACACTGCCAAATATCAAACTGCAAATAGAAAAAAAAAATTCTTTGACTAAAGTGGCCATTACTGAAAAATAATAATACTCTGTTGTTAAAATTGGATTACTTTTGGTGAAAAGCACATTATGACTTGTTTAGGACTCAAAACTCAAAGTTTAGGACTCAGGACTTGACTTGGGACTTGTTGATCTTGACTTGGGACCTCACTCTGAACTTGTCTGTCCTAACCAGGAAATTGACTTGGGACTTGACTGCCAAGACTTTGGACTTACTTGTGACTTACAAAACAATGACTTGGTCCTTCCTCTGGTTATAAGTAGGTCACATACAGTGGTGGAAAGAAGTTTTCGAACACCCAAAAGTTTTACACAATCTCAAATATTATCATGAAATATTTGTGGAAAAATCTTTTTTGTGTTTCAAAAGGTGTGGCTGCATTAGACAGACACAAACAAATACAAATGATATTTTTTTGTTTATTGTTTACAAGAAAAACTAACAAAACTAAATTCTTGACAGTTTCAATATGTCAGTTCTCAACATTGTCAGTGTCAAAGTCAACAAATAACAGAGAATGTGTTGAAAACTGAACAAAAAATAAATAAACCATCACATCATCAAATTAATATTTAGTAGTCCTGCCATTAGCACACAGTAGAGCTCTGATCCTGGCTGGCATGTTCCCCAAGAGCTTTTCACGCTGTTGAGGGGTAATCTTGTCCCATTCTTCTTGAATTACTGCTTTTAATTCTTCTAAATTCTTTGGTTTACGCTTTGAAACAGACCTTTTGATAATCCACCACAGATTTTTAATGGGGCTCATGTCTGGGGATTGAGCTGGCCACTCTAAGACCTGGATACTGTGCTCCTGCAGCCAAGTTCTACTGGCCCTGGATGTTTGGCAAGGGGCATTATCTTGTTGAAACATCCAGTTTTGATCGTGACGGAACAGTGCACGTGCAGAAGGGAGCATGTGGGTTTGGAGAATGGCACAATACTTGGCAGAGTTCAGTGTGCCATCACAGACAGTGAGATGACCAACACCAGCAGCACTCATGCATCCCTAAACCATGATACTGCCTCCACCATTTTTGACAGTGGGTACTGTACATGCTGGAGATAATGCTTCGTCTGGCCTTCTGCATACCCTCACATTAGCAGCAGGAAGATAAAGCTGGAAACTGGACTAATCTGACCACAGAATCTTCTTCCTATTCCTGGCTGTCCATTTCTTGTGTGCTTGGGCCCATTGACGCAGGGCTAACCTCTGTCTTTCATTGATCAGGGGCTTCTTGACATTCTTGTAGGACCTTAAGCCATGATCTAAAAGTCGGCCACGTGCAGTGCGGGTGGAACGCTGGACACCAGTTTGGTTTGACCGCTGCTGCCGAAGCTCCTGTGATGTCATTCGGCGGTTTTCCCTGCACATGCGGATCAGGATGCGGTCATTTCTTGCTGAAGAAACCCTTGGACACCCAGATCTTAGTTTGTCTTCCAAGCTGTTGGTTCATCTGTGTTTCTGCAGAGTGTATCCAACTGCTGAAGGACTGTATCTGCACTTCCTGGCTATCTGGCGGCAGCTGTACCCTTCCTGGCTGAGAATCTGTATCTTCAGGCATGTTTCTTGCATTAGGTTCCTTGTTTTAGCCATTTTTGTCTCTGAAGAACTTTCAAATGTGCTGGCTTTATATAGACACGAAGGACGGCAACAAAAATTGTGTCTTTTAATTAGTAAATGAAGTACGACCTTCATTAGTGGATCATTGGTACCAAAATGACCCAATACTCAAAATTTCTTATGTATTTTTATGGAACCAATCAATTTTAAGTTTTTAATGGCTTTTTTAGGATGTGTTTTGTAATTTGGCTGTGACTGTACTAAAAGAAATTGCACTTGAAGACATAAGAGTGATTCTTAATGCAATATTTCACAAATGCATGGGGTTTTCGAAAACTTTTTTCCACCACTGTATTTTGTGGAATCATTGCTTTTTAAACAAGAACAAATTAGAAGCTTTAATTTGGATTTAAAATGGAACTTTTAAGTCTGTTTTGTGTGTCAACAGAAGCAACACTGATCAAAAGACTGACTAAGATCAACCGAATGGACATTGTTCACCTCATTGAAACCAAGATAATTAAGTCCACTCAGGAGGAGACATCATCACATACCTATGCAGAAATAGAGCGGACCATAGCACTGGATCATAGTGAAGGTACACATGCCAATGTTAACTTGAAGCAGACTGATAATTAGGTTGTTATTACGTCTATGTACAAGTAAGTTCTAACTGATTTCTTTCCTATAAAATGTAATTCTTTCTTCATGCTGGCATTGTATCCTTTGTCAGGTTTCTCTGCCCTTCATGAAGACATTGACAGCCCCAGATCAGGCAGGCGTACAGAGGCCACATGTAGGAGTCCAGGCTCGGGACAAGAGGTACCCATGGTGTCAGCGGAGGACCTGTCCTCTAGTTTGTCATCACTTCACGAGACAATAGGACGACCTGAGACAGATTCCACAGCAACAGGCCTTCTTAGAAATGCCCAGAAAGAGAAACTAGAAAAAGAGATGGAGACAACAAAGTAAGTTACCTAGAAAGTTGAATTAATGTCCCTGTTACCTTTCTGACTTTTTATCTACAAGCATGGACACATGTTGCAATGCACCTCAGATTTCTCATTTTTCTTCGAAGCCCTTTTTTCTTTCTTTTAATAATACATTTGTAGAAAAAGATTTCCACATACTTGCATCTATGCAGTGTATCAATTTATTGTTGAACTTTCGGTGTATTAGCACTACGTTTACACATAGCCGGCTATTTTCATAAACGGACATTTCACCCTCTCCATTTTCAAAAATAATTTCGTGCACACGTGTCCGTTTACAGAAAACTTTGCGTTTACACCAACCCGTGTATGTATGCCGCCTTACGCAGTCTACCCTCGTCGGACAGGTAATACAGGGTGCAGGCAACTTTTTTTATGACACTGACAGGAGACCGCATGGCGGTCATCTCACCCTCGATGTAGGGACACAGCAATTCCGAGAGTGACGGCTGTGATGACCGCGACATCCTAAAATTTTCACGCCACTCCTCCGGGACAACCACTTCATTTTCGAAGTTCTCCCACCAGACAGCAGTTCTCCCAGGACGGACCCAAAACCGGCAACGCTGGCGGTGACGTGGACTGGCTCTTGGAGGGAGGAGAAGTTGTTGCTGCAAAATTGCTGACCTCTGAGCACTCATCTGTCTCTGCTCCTCGATATAATAGAGCAGTTGTATTTGCAAATGCAAACATATGAAGAGGGCTTGCACCAACATAAATGCGGCTGCATCCATGATCACCATAGCAACATGTAAACATAGGTCGAGCTTTTGATGCGGGTGCAAGTTCTGTCGCATAATGTGACGTCTGCTGCCTGAGTTTTCTCCGTCTTGCTCAGTTTACATGCAAACGTGCAACCGGAGTTTACCAAGATCTCCACTCTGGCCGGAGTTTTTAGAATGAATCGTTTTCAGAGGCAAATTCTCCATTTGCGTGTAAACCAAGGGCACAAACGAAGGGATATGTCTCTGTTTCTAAAAATAACTGTGTACGTGTAAACAGGGCATAGACCTTCATCAGGGCATACATGAGGCAACAATGAACAGGCTGGTTAAAGTTACAAATCTCAGTCTAATCACTGGCTGTATGCAATACACCTGTGTGCAACCCTGGTGGTAGGAGCTCCACCTTCTGGGAGTTGTTGTTTTTTTTAACACTGGATGGCAAACTGAAAGGCATACAAATGAAAGCCAAGTATAGATTTGGGTATCTCTGATTAATGATGGCTCTAGCCTGATTCCTTTCAGAGCCCCACTTACTAAATAGCTGCTCTGTGATTGTTTATCTGTTTTCACTGTCTGTCACCCTTGCCAAAACCAGGCCGGGTGAAGCAATAGCTATTCTGCATCAATATTAACAAATTTGAAATTTACTTGACCTTAGATTTCTAACCTCAAAAAAGGATTATTTTTTAGATTTAAGTTGGACTTACTGCTTTAGTTTACATGGCTGAAATTGGTGTTTTGTGGGATATATTTGGTTGATACATTATGATGATATGAATACTTTTGTATATAGATACGAAACACTTATTAGCCTCTATCTTTTTATGCCTCTGCACCAGTTTGTTTTTCAGGTTGTCCATCTGTCCCATTCTCATCTCAAAAACACCTTAAGGGAATTTCTTCAAATGTGGCACAAACATCTTCTTTGAGTCAAGGAGGAATGGATTAGAATTTTGTGGTCAAATATCAATCAGGTCAAGGTCACCATGAACTCATCCATCGCTTTCTCATAAATACAGTATCTCAAGACCACCTTGAGGGAATATCTGTGCAGCACAAACATCCATCTTGACTCAGCAATGAACTGACAAGAATTTGTCAGTCAAAGGTCACTGTAACTTTGAGTATGTCTCATTCTCATAAATGCAATTGCTCAAGAACACCATGAGGGAATTTCCTCAAATTTGGTACAAAGTCCACTTGGACTCAAGAATGAACTGATTAGAATTTGGTGGTCAAAGTTCGAAGGCAGTATTGATTTGGTGACACTAATCATAGGTGCCCACCTTGAAAATGTGCTGATTGTGTAGATCTTCTGTGCTGCCAGGGGGAGGATGAGTGTGAAGCATCCATGTTTCCATGCAATCTGTAACTTGACTGATTAGCACAGACACACAACCACAAGGCAGGAATTCTGGTTTTTCAATAGAATTAAATTAATCAGCCATCCAGTAACTAAATATTGATTGTTTTTTTTTTCACAGCTCATCACAAAGAGTATATGAGGAATTGACAGACACGGTACACACAGGCACTCATAAACAAGTAAGTCCTTTCTTCACATTGTACTGCACCTCTCCCTACAACCTTCGATCCCATGTGATAGACTCTGTGTACAAAGGGAGACCCATGTTAGGTGCCCAGATTACCCCACCTCCTTACCCAACTGTTGAACCATGTGATGACGAGGGTGCTGCTGGATATGAGAGGGCAGAGGGGGCAGCGGAGTGGAGCTTGGAGTGTCTACAAACCACCCACTTTGAATGCAGTGCTCATTATTTGTCACCGTTACCTTGGCGAGAGTCATCCAATAGTTCTCGAACAGGTGTATGTGAGAGTCGACCTTTGTCTATGACTGATTTTGGAGATAGCTTGTTTGAGTGTGATCAAGCTGAGCAAGACTTCAGAAAACTGTCTATGGAGCTCACAGAAGCTGAAGAGATCTCTGAAAAGATTTGCTTTACACAACAACCAACATGTGAGCAAAGGCCTCTGCCTGCTCAGGCTACGTCAGTGTCTCCTTCTGGTTCCACTGTTGCAATGACAGAATCCATGCAGTCGAAACAAATGGCAAAAAGACATGTGGATGAAGTTTCCCGTCGACTATACAAAGTCCTGTATGGATATGATGTTGAGTTAATAGATACAGATAGTGAGGATGTGTCCATGGTGGCATCCACCAAAGACACAATTCAAACTGGAGTCAGGAAAGATGATTGTGAGGGAGCTGCTAAATACACTAACATTGATGAAGATGTTTCAAACTCTGAGCATGAGATTGATGTTCAGCAAGTCCTAATGTCTGGGGACCCGGATGTCAAATCCCCTCATGGCATGAATAGAACCGAGACTGCCACTCAGGCATTAACAGAACCTTTTGATGTCAGTTGTACCATTTCAGGTTTATTGTCTGAAAAAACAAAACTCATACGTTCAACTGGCTACATTGAGATGTCACATGACTCAACTTCTGAGCTAATAGGTGCTTATTCAGTAGATGACACTATATCAGTTTTATCAGGAGCTGAGTGCAACTTTGAGAAAACTCTGTCATTCAGACAGAATAAATATGAGGTCTCTGTAGAGTTTACACCTGAACTTCATGGCCTAGTTCATGATAGATCATTTTCACCTGAATGCTTGACTGATATAGCAATATTACAGACAAAGAGTGCAGCCTCAACACCTGAATCAGCATTTTCAGTAAACAAACTTAATTTTCATGTTCCAGATTCTCTAGTACCTCAGTTTAGGCCCTTGTCTCCCCTACCACCTCCTGTTTTTCTATGGGAAACTGGTTATGCTGAGGCTTCTGCCCAGGGGCAACCATTATTGAGTGCAGCAGAAGACAATTCTATGCTGTCAACATCTGAAGCAGAGGAAAGACCATTAACACCAATGGTTTCAAACAAAAGACCATTTGGAAGGCCATCACTAAGCAGTGATTATAGTGGTGAAAGATCCATTTCACCTCAATCATTAACTTTCGACATAGAAGACAGAGCAGCTTCACCTGAGTCTGCCATTTTAGAAACAACGCAGGGTATTTTTACATCATTTTTACATTTGTCTCCTGATTTCCACAAAATGCAACCATCATGTCCTGAATCCTGTGCACATTGTCGGCTTTCACCAGATTCCCCTATCCCTGAATTTGAACAAGTCTCCGAGTCTTTTACAACTGGTCAATTTAGATCATCATCACCTGAATCAGTGTCATCAGATCTGGAATCTGAAACAATGCTTCTGTCATCAAAGGCTCTTGAAAACAGGCCATCATCCCCAGAATCTGTAACATCTATAAATGAATATAAAACACTGTCCCCTGATTCACCTATACCTGAATTCAGTCTCAACTGGCCTGACTCAGCTATTGTAATGATAGGGGAGATATCAACTTCACCTGAATCAGTATGCTCAGGTGTAGATTATGACTTTGTGTCTTCAGCATTGCTTAGCCTTGAAGATAGAGCTTCATCAACTAGTGCAGCTGCATCTGAAGATGAATCTGATTCTGTTTTACCTGTCACTGGACATAGATCACCCACCCCTGAATCAGCTGAATCTGCAGAGATAGTGTGTGATTCCAAACATGCTGATCCTAGAAGAAAATCACCTAAACCACTAGACTTTGATACAGAAAACAGACCACAAACACCAGTAGAATCTGTATCTGAGGATGATGATTGGGTTATCGTATCTGTGTCTGATATTGAGGAAAGACCACTTTTACACTCAATGCTTGACTACAGACCAATGTCTCCACGGTCAGCAATGCTTGACAATAGAGCATCTTCTCTTGAATCAGAGAGATTCAGTGAGTGTCTGCCCCCAGATTCTCCTATACCACAATATACACTTCCTGTGCATCATGCTGTTACTATCAATGATCATTCATCATCATCAGAATTTAAGCTGTCAGATACAGAGTGTGAGGCCATGTCATCATGTCGTTCTGTAAGTGCCCGAAGGTTGCCTAAATTGGAGGAAGAAAATCCAATGAATCACAATGAAGCTCCCAAGATAGAATCACTTGTACTTGGTGGTAGTCAATGTGACCACAACACTGTCACACTACCAGCTGGAGCTGAAGTCTCGTCAACTATAGTTAAAGAAGAATTGTGTCACGAGTTCTTTGATGAAGGAAACTCAAAGGAGAAAATGTACAACCCTGTAACTGAGGACACAAAATCTGCTAGAAAGAAAAAGAAGCGGAATAAATCAGTCAAAACTAATGATGAACCTGTGCAGAGTGTTATAGAATGTCAAAAACAGTCATCTGAGTTTATATGTACATATGAAGAGACACAAGAATCTGTTAAAGCTCTGTCACCTCTTATGTGTCCAGAAACTGCATCAAATGATCTACCGTCCTCATTTGCATTTAGTACAAATGTCCCTGAAGATCAGCAGTTACCACGAAAGTCTTCAGTTTCTGTACCTCAGCATCACATACCTTTACACCTAACAGAATATTCAGTGCCAGTCCACGGTTTAGCATATGATGTAGAACTTTGGAAGCTTATCTCTCAAATTCATGACCCACAGTATGTAGGTGAAACTTTCATGAGTAAAATAGGAGTGCTTCAGTTGCCTGGATCAAGGACAGAGTCTTTTCAGACAGATGTAGCAATTGAAGATGAAGCTGTTGCTTTGCAATGCGAAAATGACCAAAGATCACTGTCACCTGAATCTCAAGCAGAATATAGATCCATGTCACCACAATCGCTAAGACCAGATTCCCCTATCCCACAGTACTTTGCCTCTTTCTCTGGACCCTTTCAAGTTTATCACAGATCACTGTCAACAGATTCAGTATTGCCCAATCTGGATCTGGAGACTGATTTTAACATTTCATTTCTTTTTCATGACAGACCAGCATCTTCTGATTCGGTAACATCTTTAAACACATACAGGGCACTATCGCCTGACTCACCTATTCCTGACTTTACACCGTCTTTAGTAGAATCAGTTGTAATTGCTAAACTGGATCGATATTCATCACTTGAATCAATAATCTCTGATTTAGAATGTGTGTCTGTCTCTTCATCAGAATTATTGAATAGACCACCATCTGTATATTCTGTCGATGAAAACAGGCCACTTTCACCTGAGTCACCCATTCCAGTGTTTGGACCAGAATCTGCTGCTCTGGCAAGATCCTCGTCACCTGTTTCAGTTTGTTCAGATTTAGAATATGGGGCTATGTCTCTGTCACAGCTGTCCTCTGAAATTAGACCATCCTCACCTGATTCAGTAATTTCTGGAGATGACTACAGAGGTGATTCACCAATACCAGAATTCAAAACAGGACTGACTGAGTCAATTTCAGTTATTGTTGATAGATCATCTTCTCCAGAGTCAGTGGTTTCTGATGTCGAATTTACACAAGCAAGTGTAGACATAAGTATTTGTGAGCAGCGACCTGACTCACCAGAATCACAAGTACTGGAGACCACAGAGAGACCACTGGGTGATAGTAGTCAAACCATACCTCTAAAAGAAATAAGGGTACCAGCATATAGGCTTGTTTATGATGCTGAACTTTGGAAACTCATTTCTCAAATACGTGATCCACACTATGTTGGGGAGACATTTTGCAGTAAAACTGGTGTTTTCGAGTATGCTGGAACAAGAATTGAGTATGTTCTGGAGAATTCAGATGTGAAAGAGGGAGAGTTAGAGGTGGACATTGCAGATTCATGTGATGTAAACACTCTTCAAGCAATGCAAACAAAGACTGAGGGCAAAGAGAACCCAGTGTCAGAATACAGATCTTTATTACCTGGAGTACTGATGACTGAATCTGTTGTTTCCGTGCTTGAAGAATCGGCTGCTGATGGAACATTTAGAACAAACCAGCTGATATGTCAACTGCATGACCCCCATTATGTAGGAGAAACCTTTGCAAACAGAACTGAAATGTTTGAATATGAGGAGAGAAGTGAAGAATGTGTTCTTCTTGATTCAAATGCAGAAGACAGAGGTAGAACAATGTCATTTGACTCTGAGGCAGAACATAGATCTCTTTCACCTGAGGCCCTGAAGTTACTAAGTTTTCTAAATTCCGATTTGCAGGAGACAGGAAACTCTGTGGATGAGTACAGACCTTTGTTTCCAGATTCACCAATTCCTCATCTTTCAGTCTCACTTTCCGAATCTTCAGTGGAACATAAAAGTCCACTATCTTTCGAATCTGTGTCAGATGCAGAACTTGAGCAATTTGATGTTGCTGATTTATCTACAAAGTTATCATCTCCTGAATCAGAAGGATCACTGAGCAAACACGGGCCTCTCTCACCTGACTCACCAGTGCCTGACTTTAGGCCGGAGTTACAGAGTTCTCTTGTCTTATTTGGTGGATCTAGATCTTCCTCACCTGAATCAGGTTCCTCAGAACTCGAGGATTCACCAGAATTCTCTCCTTCTGAATTTTGCAGTCAGGACAGATCAGATACTCCCAATTCAGTGACATCAGAAATGAACATGAGGCCACTTTCACCAGAATCAGTGACAGAATATAGGCTTGTGTCACCTGAGTTACTGATGATAACAACTGAATTAAGATCATCTCCTGATTCAACAACATTGGTTGATGAAGGTAGGACTTTATCATCAGATTCTCCTCTACCACAATTTAGACAACATATAGAATCAGCCATGTTAGTTTCAGAAAGCAGGTCATCATCCCCTGTATGTGTTATGTCAGACACTGAAACTGATGTTCTAGATATGCCTTTTATTGAGGTCCAAGGAAGATCCTTCTCACCAAATTCTGAAAATGAGTTCTGGGCACTTTTGCCTGATTCTCCTATACCTGACTTCAGACAGCCTTTACTTCACCCAACAATTTCAGCTGCTGAATACAGATCTCCATCCCCTGAGTTGGTTTGTTATTCAGTTATCAAGTATGAATATGGGTCATTTTTATCAGTATCTGATGACTGTCGGCCTCCATCACCTGATTCAGTGGTATCTGGTTTTGAGCACCAGGCCTTGTCATCAGATTCACCTGTGCCACAATTTACGTCAAGAGTAGTTGAATGTTTTCCAGTGTTTGTTGGGTTAAGGTCAGCATCACCTGAATCAGATGCAACAGATGTTGAGTGTGCATCTTTGATTAATTACCCACCTGATACTCAAGATTCTGCAAATTCATTAGAAATAGAGGTTAAAGACAGACCTCAGTCACCTGATTCTGAATCAGAGTATAGATCTCTTTCACCAGACTCACCCATTCCTGAATTTACACAGGCACTACAACAGTCCTCTGTATCACATATGGACTTGAGGTCATCTTCACCTGAATCACAGTTGTCTGATTTTGACCAGGAAATTGACTTATCATTCCCAATGATAATAGAGGACCGATCTTCTCCTGAGTCCTTAGCATCTTTGAATAAGTACAGAAGACTTTCTCCTGATTCCCCTGTGCCTGACTTCAGACAGGCTTTGCTAAAGACATATCCTGAGTTCAGTGCTTACAGGTCATCATCACCTGAATCAGAGGCTTCAGAAATAGAATATGCACCTTTGATTTCATTAATGTTTGATTTTGATGACAGAGCACAGTCTCGTCAATCAGGGATGTCAGACTCTGATCTTAGATGCTTGTCACCCGACTCTCCCCTACCCCAGTACACCATGAGTACACCCACTATGTTTGGAGTTGGATACAGATCCACATCACCTGGGTCAGTATATTCAGATGCAGATTTGGAGACTGATTTGTGTATCCCCTGGCTTTTTGAGGAAAGAGCAGCATCTCCTGGTTCAACAGCATCCAAAGAAAAATTTAGACCTCTTTCACCAGACTCACCCATTCCTGAATTTACACAGGCACTACAACAGTCCTCTGTATCACATATGGACTTGAGGTCATCTTCACCTGAATCACAGTTGTCTGATTTTGACCAGGAAATTGACTTATCATTCCCAATGATAATAGAGGACCGATCTTCTCCTGAGTCCTTAGCATCTTTGAATAAGTACAGAAGGCTTTCTCCTGATTCCCCTGTGCCTGACTTCAGACAGGCTTTGCTAAAGACATATCCTGAGTTCAGTGCTTACAGGTCATCATCACCTGAATCAGAGGCTTCAGAAATAGAATATGCATCTTTGATTTCACAAATGTTTGATTTTGATGACAGAGCACAGTCCCGTCAATCAGGGATGTCAGACTCTGATCTTCGATGCTTGTCACCCGACTCTCCCCTACCCCAGTACACCATGAGTACACCCACTATGTTTGGAGTTGGATACAGATCCACATCACCTGGGTCAGTATATTCAGATGCAGATTTGGAGACTGATTTGTGTATCCCCTGGCTTTTTGAGGAAAGAGCAGCATCTCCTGGTTCAACAGCATCCAAAGAAAAATTTAGACCTCTTTCACCAGACTCACCCATTCCTGAATTTACACAGGCATTACAACAGTCCTCTGTATCACATATGGACTTGAGGTCATCTGATTTTGACCAGGAAATTGACTTATCTTTCCCAGTGATAATAGAGGACCGATCTTCTCCTGAGTCCTTAGCATCTTTGAATAAGTACAGAAGACTTTCTCCTGATTCCCCTGTGCCTGACTTCAGACAGGCTTTGCTAAAGACATATCCTGAGTTCAGTGCTTACAGGTCATCATCACCTGAATCAGAGGCTTCAGAAATAGAATATGCACCTTTGATTCCACATATGTTTGATTTTGATGACAGAGCACAGTCCCGTCAATCAGGGGATTCAGACTCTGATCTTCGATGCTTGTCACCCGACTCTCCCCTACCCCAGTACACCATGAGTACACCCACTATGTTAAGCGTTGGATACAGATCCACATCACCTGGGTCAGTATATTCAGATGTAGATTTGGAGACTGATTTGTGTATCCCCTGGCTTTTTGAGGAAAGAGCAGCATCTCCTGGTTCAACAGCATCCGAAGAAAAATTTAGACCTCTTTCACCAGACTCACCCATTCCTGAATTTACACAGGCATTACAACAGTCCTCTGTATCACATATGGACTTGAGGTCATCTTCACCTGAATCACAGTTGTCTGATTTTGACCAGGAAATTGACTTATCTTTCCCAGTGATAATAGAGGACCGATCTTCTCCTGAGTCCTTAGCATCTTTGAATAAGTATGGAAGACTTTCTCCTGATTCCCCTGTGCCTGACTTCAGACAGGCTTTGCTAAAGACATATCCTGAGTTCAGTGCTTACAGGTCATCATCACCTGAATCAGAGGCTTCAGAAATAGAATATGCACCTTTGATTCCACATATGTTTGATTTTGATGACAGAGCACAGTCCCGTCAATCAGGGGATTCAGACTCTGATCTTAGATGCTTGTCACCCGACTCTCCCCTACCCCAGTACACCATGAGTACACCCACTATGTTAAGCGTTGGATACAGATCCACATCACCTGGGTCAGTATATTCAGATGCAGATTTGGAGACTGATTTGTGTATCCCCTGGTTTTTTGAGGAAAGAGCAGCATCTCCTGGTTCAACAGCATCCAAAGAAAAATTTAGACCTCTTTCCCCGGACTCACCCATTCCTGAATTTACACAGGCATTACAACAGTCCTCTGTATCACATATGGACTTGAGGTCATCTTCACCTGAATCACAGTTGTCTGATTTTGACCAGGAAATTGACTTATCTTTTTCACTGTTCATAGAGGACCGATCTTCTCCTGAGTCCTTAGCATCTTTGAATAAGTACAGAAGACTTTCTCCTGATTCCCCTGTGCCTGACTTCAGACAGGCTTTGCTGAAGACATATCCTGAGTTCAGTGCTTACAGGTCATCATCACCTGAATCAGAGGCTTCAGAAATAGAATATGCACCTTTGATTTCATTAATGTTTGATTTTGATGACAGAGCACAGTCCCGTCAATCAGGGATGTCAGACTCTGATCTTCGATGCTTGTCACCCGACTCTCCCCTACCCCAGTACACCATGAGTACACCCACTATGTTTGGAGTTGGATACAGATCCACATCACCTGGGTCAGTATATTCAGATGCAGATTTGGAGACTGATTTGTGTATCCCCTGGCTTTTTGAGGAAAGAGCAGCATCTCCTGGTTCAACAGCATCCAAAGAAAAATTTAGACCTCTTTCACCAGACTCACCCATTCCTGAATTTACACAGGCATTACAACAGTCCTCTGTATCACATATGGACTTGAGGTCATCTTCACCTGAATCACAGTTGTCTGATTTTGACCAGGAAATTGACTTATCTTTCCCAATGATCATAGAGGACCGATCTTCTCCTGAGTCCTTAGCATCTTTGAATAAGTACAGAAGACTTTCTCCTGATTCCCCTGTGCCTGACTTCAGACAGGCTTTGCTAGAGACATATCCTGAGTTTAATGCCTACAGGTCATCATCAACTGACCCAGAGGCTTCAGAAATAGAATATGCACCTTTGATTCCACATATGTTTGATTTTGAGGACAGAGCACAGTCCCGTCAATCAGGGGTGTCAGACTCTGATCTTAGATGTTTGTCAACTGACTTTCCCCTACCCCAGTATAGGGTCACTACAGCAGCAGAAACACGCTATGGGTGTTTGTCCCCAGAATCCTTATTGTCAGATACAGAATATGGTTTGACTTTATATGAAGTCACTGATATGAGACCACTGTCACCTCAGCCAGAGAGATCAGATGATGAATGTAAACCCTCGCCATCTGAATCTCCAGTACCTGATTTTACAAAGACACTTGTGGAAAATGTCATGACAGTGAGAGACATATCACCCACTGAATTTTCAGATTCAGATTATTTGTCAAAAACTTCTGACCTGTTTTGTTTAGAAGAGAGGTCGGCATCACCAGAGCCTTTTGAATCAGATAAAGAAGATTTACTTTTGCCACCCAATCAATCATCAGTACTTCATTTAGATATCCCAATTGCCAAAGAAGTACCCATTAGTAGAACCGATTTATCAACACCAACGGCACCTTCCTCACCAGAGAAATCAGCTGTCATAGTAGCTGAGTATTATCTTAATTATGGTGCAGACCTGCGGAAGCTGATTTCTCAGGTACATGATCCTCAATATATGGGAGAAACGTTCAGCACTAAAACAGGATTGATGCAATTTGTTAAAAGCACAAAAGAAACGAGCATTCCAGATGATAAACAAGATAACAGAGTAAATGAAAAAAATGATGCCATTGCCACAGTAACACCTTCAGAAGGTACACATCCATATACTTCAACAGATACAGAGAGAACTGATGGTGGCTTTGTTTGCACCTCAAGTGCTGTTTTGGAGTCACCTCAACCAGTGATTGAACCCATTTTAACTTTAGGAGCAGCTCCATACAGACAGGCTAAGAACATATTTGAAATACCTGCCTGTGAGGTGCAAACAGAGTCTGATGATGGTTTGGCTGTTGTATCAGTATCAGAGGATCTGTGCTATTCACCAGAATTCCTATTAGACTACATGCCCATACCCACTAATTCAGCCATGGTGACAGAAGAAAGAGCATCATCACCAGAATCTGTAACATCAGTCGATGAATTTAGACCACTCTCTCCAGATTCCCCATTACCTGAATTTACAGTGGCAATGGCAGAATGTGTAACATTCCTGAAATCAGCATCATCTTCACCTGAAACTTTAGCATCAGATATAGATTATGCACAATTTGGGAATTTGGAATCTCAGTTTGCAGAATGCAGGCCATCATCTCCGGAATCTGCATTGTCAAAGAATTACAATGAGAGAGAAAGGTTGTTGTCATCTCAGTCACTGCCCAATTACAGATCCATGTTGCTTGAATCAGCCATGCAAATGGCTGACAAAAGAGCGTCATCTCCAGAATCAATGCCTGAGTTAAATGAGAACAGGTCAC
Source organism: Cephalopholis sonnerati (assembly GCA_019142605.1). NCBI lineage: Eukaryota > Metazoa > Chordata > Actinopteri > Perciformes > Serranidae > Cephalopholis > Cephalopholis sonnerati. The sequence goes on along the minus strand of JAGQAX010000023.1, from coordinate 3,050,983 downwards.
TGTCTCCAGACTCTCCCATACCTCAGTTTACAGTGTCAATGGAGTACGGTGCTACACATGGCTCATCACCACCTGAATCAATGGGTTCAGATTCAGAGTGCGAGCTTATGGTCACATCATCAAGAGATGCTGAGACTGACAGACCATCCTCACGTGAATCCATATCATCTGTCAATGAGACTGAGTTGAGACTATTGCCAGACTCACCAGTTCCTGATTTTATGAGAATATTGTCTTCTTATTTTATGTATCCTACCTATATTGATAGATCATCTTCACCAGTGTCTTTCTCATCAGACTCTGAGTTTATTTCTTTACCCACTGATTGTTGGATTGATGATAGCCCGAGGCCACTGAGCCCTCGAACTGTTGAGTCAGAGGAGGAATTATTTTGTTGTGAGGATACAGATAGGTTAGTCACTAAACCAGAACATCTGAGTCATGTGACATCTCCTTTATTACCCGGTCAGTCCTTATCATTACCTAACAAAGGCCCATTGGCTGTTTCACCATCACTAATTCAAACTAGTGAGACAAAGCCTAAGAAAGGACATGTCAGCCCTGACTGTCAAAAAATGACAGGACCACAATCAGAAGTTCTGTCATACAAATGGATGCAGCGTGGATCAGAAGCTGAAAATATCATAACTTTACATGCCACGGTTTGTGAGGAGGACTTCCAAAAAGACTCTCTTGTGAAACCAACATCAGTTCAAGATGTAAAGACAAGGGGAAAGAAGATCCTACAAGTCAGTTCTGGAGAATTACAGAACAAGACAGCCTCACAAAGGGTAAGACTGAGAGCATGGCAATCAAGCAAAGACTCACTTTGGTTTTGGACAAATTCATTAATGTCACTCGGATGGAGGTAATAACTGCCTTGATGAATCAATAACAAAATGGAGTGCAGTTAATGCATCAACTGCGTCCGGAATTTGTCCGGAATGTGTCATTGTTAAAATACTTACTGCTCTTCTTTCAGTTCTTATTTAGTTGTCTGATGCTAAGCTCCTTTATAAGAAATACTTCACTGGCAAAATTACCTTTTGTATATCAGTTACTCACCGTGTGTGTTACCTTGAATTTGTGAATTTCTGTAATGCTTCCACAGTGAATTAAGAATCCAAAAAAGGCAAACATTCTTAATGAATTGAAGTATTCAGGGCGCACATTTAACAAAAGTCACATTGTATCAAAACAAAGTGTCACACAACCATGCAGTATAAGTCTTTTTAATCCAGTCGTATTTTCCATTTTCCATGAGAAAATGTTTAATATCATAATGTTTTAGTGAAAAAGCATGTGTTCGAGAAGTACTGAGCATATGACTAGATAAATAAGACCTGGATTATACTGCAAGTTAATGGTGACCGGCCATGTATCATGGTGTGATAGGACTGCATTTTTCGTCGGCGTGTGATGGTGAAAGTCCAAGTAGAGGACTAAAAAGTTACGATTTAAAACACTTATATACAAAGAGTCTCATGCAGGGAGGAGTTGTGTGTCCTGAAGTGCCATCAGGAAATATTTTATATCATAATATTTTAGTGAAAAAGCACATGTTGGGGAAGTACTTAGAATACGACTGAATAAATGAGACTTGGATTAAACTACACCAGCTCAACACATTCTCACTCTGACCTTGTCACATATCGACATTTGGTCATGGACTTTCCACATCATGATGCAAGGTACCCTGGGTGCGATGGTTGTTGACGTTTTGGGACGCTGTGTCAACTTCAGCCTGTTACATGCATTGTCTGTTTTCAAAATACACTTCCATTTTCACAGAAAATGTACAGTTTGCATATAGTTTCTTTTAAAACAAATGCACAGTACAATGGTATGCAAATTGACTTTTTTTACTTTAACAGCAAACACGTGGTTACGTTTAGCCAACACATGCATGTGGTTGGGTTTAGGCAACAAAAGCACAAGGTTAAGTTAACCTGGGTGAAATCAGGTGGTTGTTGGAACCATCGGCCACCCCTCCTGCCCTCCCAACTTGGATTTTGGCCCCTTTAATTTACATTGTTGTCCAGCCCCTGATGCCACCAGCCATGTACCGTCATGAAAGGTCGATTTTGTCGATGTCTGATGCCGAAAGTCACTGACCAAACACAATTATTCAGCGACTTCAGAGTGAGATTTGGTTGATCAGTTGTCTGTTGGCCCCCTTTTACTTAAATACATGAAGAATGTTCACCTTTTTTGGATTCTCCAATCACAGTGGTAGCATGCAGAAAAAACAAGGTTTTCTTCACATTCCAAGGTAACACAGTGAGTAATTGATACACAAACGGTCATTTTGTGGGTGAAGTATTTCTTTAAACCTGCATGTCATGGCTTAACATATAATGCTCTAAACCTAAACAAATCATCTCACAGTGATGCTAACCTAGTGAAATGTTGTGGTAATGTATGGGTGCATACAAACCTGTGTGTATATATATATATATATGTATATATATATATATATATATATATACATACATATATATATATATATTTTTTTTTTTTTGTAAACTTACTTAGATCATGTTGATATTCACTTACAGGCTCATCCACAGACACCAGAGGAAACTCAGTTTCAAACAGAGTCATTGCCTGCTTCAGCAGTGACACAAGACACCAGTAAAATAGGTGCAGTGTTGACTCATGACATGACAATGAAATCCATTCCCCTAAAACTGCCTGACCAGAATTCATACACAACCCACAGAACTGTTACTCCAGTTCTACCTGCACCCGAAAAGACATTGTGTTTAAGATTGGACAGTTCACAAGGACAGTCGGAGTGGGAGTTGTCCCCTGAGAAGGCACAGTCCAGTGAGCTTTTCTCACCCATGTCAACACGGTTTTTGGTACCACCAGATTATGAAGCAGTATTTTCAGGACATCAAACCCTGCGAGTTTCTGAATTTAGCCAAGCCTCCTTGGATGATTCAAGTCCAGTGTCTCCAGTATTCAGTGACTCAATTTCATCTCAGGCTGTCAAGGGAGAGTCTAAAAATGCTGAAGATTTCCAGTTCTCCTCAGACTTTAACAGAGTCCTCTCAGAATTTCAGAAAACAGTCTCTGAATTTGAATCAGAAGATCCAAAGGTTCTACCAAAGGAACTCCGTGAGGGATCTGAAACTCCACAGCACTCTGACTCAGATGTGGAATTCTTCGACTGCAGACAAGCCTTCGCTGACTTCTCTGAACCAGAAGAAGTGGAACTGAAACATGAGATTTATCATATCTCTGAACCACCGTCTCCACTGCCTGGGAGTAGCCCCAGTGTTGGCCTCCTGAAAGGGAGCCCTCAGTACACTGCTCACACTTTCCTCCGACTGGAAGATTACAAGCAGTTCTCTTCTGGCAGTGAATTTGCTTATAATTCAGAAGGGCAAACAGAGGGTGACCTCCCTGTGTGTGAGGAGCTCCTTTCCAGAGATCAGGCAGGGTATTACGATGATGATGACTTCCTGGGAAGGGTAAGGTGTTGAGCATGAGCACAGTGCCACATTGGCTTTTTTGTTGCCTGGCCAGACTGGTTGCTGTGGTGCTGCATTCAAGACCCAGAAGATAAAATACACAAGTTTGCACTTAACCTAAATGGGGCTGATGAGTGCTTTTGTGTGCATGAGTGACTAAACTCTCAAGAAAATAACAAAAATGTAACAACTATGATGCTGTATTAAATATTGCCTCATCAGTGGCTGACAAAGCCATTGACATTGGTGGTGTGATGTTTTTTGCAGTTCCACATTTTGAAGTCTGCATTTGTGACATTGACACGCTTCTGTAAATGACTTAACATATAACTCGTTGTTCACACCTGCACCTGTTGCATCCTTTGATTTTTGCTTGTTATTCTTATCAATGTGCAAAATACTATTTGAAAATCAGAAGGTCCTGTGCTGTGTGTGGTACTTTGAAAAATAGGCGAACCTCAGCCACACATTAATTGAAAATTGTGGTATATTTCAACCTGTCGTATTTTCCATAAATGTACTCATTGTGACTCTATGGGCGGTACTAAACTTTGTGCTTGTTTACTTCCTTTTAGAGATTTGGGAAAATTAGGCCTCAAACAAAGCAGAGTATGTGTGAGCCTTGTACAGCTTTCAAAATTATATTTACATAAATCACTTAAAGTAGCACACTAGAATGAGCCACAGTTGAGTACTGTACAGCGAGGTACAGTTGTCTCACTTTCAGAGTTGTGCAAATTCACCAGGCATCCGCAGCAAAATACAGTCAAAAGCCTGTATTCAAATTGAACTGATTAGATTTTGGTAGTCATAGGTCAAGGTCACTGTGACCTCGCCTGTCTCATTTTTGTGAGCACAATATCTCAAGAATGCCTTAGGGATTTTTAAAAATTTTTATTAATTTTATTAATTTGGCACAAATGTTTATATGGACTTAACAATGACCTGCTTAGATTTTGGTGGTCAAAGGTCCAGGTCACTGTGATCTCGTCTGTCTCATTCTTGTGAATGCAATGTCACCATGAGGGGATTTATTTTTTTTTTTTCAAATTTGGCAGTCAAGCTAACTTGGACTCAAGAATGGCCTGTTTAGAATTTATTTTTGTGCTGCTTTTAAACATTTCAAAATGCAAACAAACCTCACAGCATAGATCAAGGTGAAATAATTATCTTAATTTTTAAGACCCTCCAAAGATTTGATTTGGACATTTTCTGGGGGATTTCAGGTGTCGGTCAGGTGGTCTGAGTTTCCTTGTATTTCGCACACTGGTTCCCATCCTGGCACATTTATTTCAGTTGAAAGTTTTTGTATTACTGTGCTTTCTCTTCATTTCACATCACTATTGTGTACTGCCATATATTTCTTTTCATTTTATTCCCTCATTCCTGTATATGAACCTTTTTGGCAAGGAAATATAAAAGTGAGGTTCAGTGAAAAGAATGAACAGCTGCTGTATAGACCTGATGCACTGACCCATGCTGGTTGTCTCCCAGGAGATAGCAGAGGAGCTAGGGTGTCTGTCTTCTGATAGCTCAGAGGAGGAGGTGCTGACCACTAGGGTGGTCCGACGCAGAGTTATCATTCAGGTAAACAAGCATGATACAGCTGTGCAGCCCTGGTGCAGGTTGTGGGTAGTGCAGGGTTTGTGGGTAGCAGTGCTTTAGTGCTACTTGGTGTTGTGTTTTGTTTTCTCTGGACTTGACTTACAAGGTTAATAATTTTACGCAGAACTCCCCTTATTTGCTTGACACAAAAGTTACATTCTGCAATGCAGAATGTAACTTTTTGAAGTTGTAAAAGAACCTTTAAATAACGTCTATTTTTGTTATTGTGTTGTTTTTGTTTATTTAATTCTGCACACTCGCCCACTTTTAATTTTGTCATATCCATATTATTTTCTTTGTTCTGTTTAAGATATCAAAGCCACAAGGTGTAGAATTTTCCCCCAAAAAAACCTTACGCTATCAGGAGGAGATGATTTTAAAAATTATATAATTGCATCAAAATTATACTTACAGGGGCTTTAAAATAGACTGTAGATGTGGTGGTGTTGAGTGACTTACATCATATATTGCCTGAAATACTGTCAAATACAAATAACATGTTGGCTGTTCCCCTCTGTGCAATAACATGTGAACTGATGGTCTTTTGTCTTTTTACAGGCGGATAACCTGCCAAATATCCCACCACAGACTGTCACAGAGGAGAAGTACATAGATGAGCATGGTAACATGGTAGTTAAGAAGGTAAGGTTGCATTCAAAGATGCCACCAACATTAAATAACATTAAGTTACACTTAAATTAACAATACCAGTCCCTGGCCTACATGATCTAAAATCAGATTTTACAACACAGTTAATGGCTTGCTATTGTGCCCTTCAGATCACACGGAAGGTGATTCGTAAATACGTGTCAGCAGATGGCATGGAGATGCAGGAAGTGACCCTTGAGGGTTCTCACCAGGAGACGGTGCAGATCGAGGAGGGAGACTCTGTCTCTAGAGTGGTGAAGAGAACTGTGCTTCACAGCGAGGGAGATCAAAAAGAGGTCAGTGCTTTCTACCAGCTACTTTCATATGGTTTCATAGCAGCACCACTTTAATCTTTAGCAACATTACTTGGTTTCCATTATGTGATTTATAATGTGATGTGTGATTTATACTAATAATCAGTTATTGCTATTAAGGGGAGACACTCCAGGTGAATAGGGTAAAAAATTAAACTAATAGATATCACTATGAAACTTCTCCAGTTGATTACTTATAGTAAGGCAATTATTTTTTGTCTGGTAAGTTTGCTGAAATGGTATTTTATGTATTTTATGGTATTTTAAAATATGTAAATAAGGCATTATCTAATTAAATATGCATACATTTTCAGAACAGAAATCTAAACTAAAATAAACATCTAAATGTGCAATTTGGGCCTTTTCTTTCCACTAGTCTGAAATAAGACATGTTTTAAAAGCAAAATTTTTGTCCTTGGTCCTCCTACCGCAAGGCAACTATTTGTTGGCATGTATAGCATCTTTCAAATTCCTCTGATGGTATAATAGTGCAGTTAATGTGTTTCATCTCAGTCAGTACATCTACATGCACAGTTAAGTCAAGCTGCACTTATAGCTTGACGTCATTTAATTGGACCTCTGTCCTTGTCCCACTATACAAGCACAAGCACTCAAGGGGAATCGATTTATTGACCAAAGTATGTCTGACTCCGGTATGATAGGTGGTGATATGCCCCCTTTCAGCTTGTTAATATTGGACCTTTTTCCGGCTATTATGTCACAGACCCAACAACCCTCAAACAAGTTAGCTGTGGTTAGCTAGTGGCAAACTGGTACCATGGTGGACAACTTCACAGCTCTATCATCTCATTTTGTCCATCTAAAAATGCACAGCTCTGGATGTAGATTTCGCCAAGCCTCTTCTCCTGTTATGCATTTAATGCTATTCAACTTCCGGGTCAAAGCCAGGGGTGAATCAGTTTGGGTCTGATTGACTGTATACATGCAGGAGTAATTTGACTCCCCACTGCATTATCTAGGTGTGTTAGGCTAACTTTGAGAAGTTTGATTCAGTACGATTTCATTTGGGTTAACGTGTATACATGTATTTTAATATTCTGGTTTTAGTCAGACTAACAAAATATAACCATGTACCAAATGTCCTTCAGTTGAGTAGCTTGCTACCACAGTGTCATTCCATATACTGCCATTTGAGGCACTGCATAGGGAAATTTCAAATTGTCCACTCAGTGGTTTTAAAGAAGCTCCCATTTTCAGTATATTGTCTTTATATTAACTAAACTAACTGTAAAATTCCATTAGATGCTGTAGATATAGGCAAAATTTATATGACAATGATTTGAGAACATTTTTTTGGTATGTGTGCAGGTCTGACTGACAAAGATACTAACAGAAAATGTCTCACTTTAAATGAAAGGCAGTATTCAACTAAGAATAAATAACGTTCAGGTGCTTAAGTCTCTTTCTAGTCTAATTTAATCAGAGTAGCATACTCCAATAGCTCGGGCAGCAGTAGCTTAGTCCATAGGGACTTGGCTTGTGAACCAGAGAGTCACCAGTTCAGGTCCCTGTTCGGACCAAGTATGAAGCGTGCCTCTTGGGCAGTGCTGAAGGGCCCTTGAGCAGGGGCTGAACCCCCAACTGCTCAGGGCACCTGTCCAAGGCACCCCCCTTGCTCTCTCCATTTAATGCATGTATAGATCCTGTTTTTTATTTTGGGCCTGTGTGTATATGACAAGAGAGTGAGAAAATGAATGTCCTCTCAGGGATTAATAAAGTATATCTTCTTCTTCAAACCTTGCCAACAGCTACAATCTGTGTGGTTGAATTTAGGCACAGTGGTGCTTTGAGCTAAATGCTAACCATCAGCATGTTAACATCCTCTCAGTGATACTGATGTATTTTATGTTGTGGAATAGAAATTGAAATCTCTTAGGCTTGTGTTAACCACAGACCTTATTTCAGACATCTAACCAAAATCCATTGAAAAAACCCACTGACTTAAAGACGTAGAAACTGGCAGTACTAAAATGCTTACTTTGTGGGTTTTAGAACCCATTCCTGCACCACTCTATACAAAGCACACCTGAGGCTGATAGAAATGTTACAAGTTTTGCTGGTGTCTGGCCATAAAAGCATTGGATAGATTTAAGTGTTGCCCCAATGACAACATCAGACAAAAAATATAAATACATCTTACAAAGTACATAACAGTGGGTGTCTGGACATTTTGTGGTCTTCTCTCCAGCTGACCTTCTCAGAGCCCCTGGCCCTAGGCGCCGCCACAGCATCAGAGTTTGAGGCGGAGCCAGTGCAAGGCCGAAAGGTCAGCAAGGTTGTCAAAACAACGGTGGTGAGAGGCGAAAGGATGGAGAAGCAGACGGGAGACCCCTCACTGGCTGCCGATCTCCCCTCAGCCAGACAGGACTTTGAGAAGGTCAGTGTGTCCAAAAAAACACTAAAAATGATTCGACCAAAAGCAGAAGTTTTGGGAGATCATGAGAGGACATGAAAAAATGTGGAGGTGCTGCTGATCATGATACCAAAATCAAAGCTTATTTTTACAAGTGCTTCCAATACATGCTAATATATATTTTTGATAACATTTATGATCTTCATGTCAGATTTCCAGTGTTTGTCTTTCTGATCCGTCTCTCCTCCCTCGTTCTTCTCCCTCCAGGCATTGAGTTATGCTGGAGGCTTTGGGAAAATGCTCCTGCCTCATGTAGTAGAGAAAGAGATTGTGCGGGACGATGGTTCTGTGATTAAAAGGTTGGACAGCAGCATGGGAATGTGTAGCAATGATCACAAAGAAAATGGTGTTTACTAAGAGGGCAGTTAGTGGAGGTTAACATGGAAGCATGGTGTGATTGCAACCCTATCTTCTCACCTTTAATCTTACTGTCCATACTTTGATTTTGAATTGTACTTTGCAGGGTGAATGACATTAGAAGAAAATTTATTTTTTTAAACACCCTGGTATCATTGTAGTTTCGGGTATTACTCTTGTTTTAATTTTACTTACTAGCCTTCTGGCTGAGATCTGGGAATGCAGCAGACATTCAGATTAGTCAGGCACAACCTTACAAAAAACTTAAGAAGTCAGACACTTTCAAAGCTACTGTTTGTAGGAGTTTGTTGCATCTTTTAAATTCCTCTGATGGCATAGTAGTACAGTTATTGTGTTGCTTTCAGTCCATTAATCTCAGTATCCCTTAGATGCATTTTATATACAGCCACTCTTGGGCACCAAAGTTAGGATATTTCAAATTACAGTGGCATGCAAAAATTTGGGCACCCCGATCAAAATTTCTTGTACTGTGAATTGTTCAGTGAGTAGGAGATTAACTGATCTCCAAAAGCCATGAAGTTAAAGATTAAAAAATGCTTTTCAACATTTTAAGCAATATTAGTAAATTAATTTTTGTTTTGGAAAATTTTAGAGTGAAAAAAGGAGAGGAGTACCATACAAAAGTTTGGGCCCTCCAAGACATTTGAGCTCTCAGACAACTTTTACCAGGGTCTCAGACCTTAATTAGCTTGTTGGGACTATGGCTTGTTCACAGTCATCGTTAGGAAAGGTCAGGTGATGCAAATTTCAAAGCTTTATAAATACTCTGACTCCTGAAACCTTGTCCCAACAATCAGCAGCCATGGGCTCCTCTAAACAGCTGCCTGGCACTCTGAAAACGAAAAAATAACCCACAAAGCAGGAGAAGGCTATAAGAAGATAGCAAAGTGTTTTCAGGGAGCTGTTTCCTCAATCTGTAATGTTATTAAGAAATGGCAGTTAACAGGAACTGTGGAGGACAAGTTGAGCTCTGGAAGACCAAGACAACTTTCTAAGAGAGCTGCTCGTAGGATTGTTAGAAAGGCAACCCCTATGTGACTGCCAAAGACCTGCAGGAAGATTTATCAGACTCTGGAGTGGTGGTGCACTGTTCTACTGTGCAGTGACACCTGCAAAAATATGATCTTCATGGAAGAGTCATCAGAGAAAAACCTTTCCTGCATCCTCACCACGAAATTCAGCATCAGATGTTTGCAAAGGAACATCTAAACAAGTCTGATGTTTTTTTGGAAACAAGTCCTTTGGACTGATAAAGTTAGAATAGAACCTTTTTGATGCAGTGAGCAAAGGTATGTTTAGATTTTTTTTAAAAAGGGTGCAGAATTTCATGAAAAAAAACATCTGTCCAACTCTTAAACACAGTGGTGGATCAATCATGCTTTGGGCTTGTGTTGCAGCCAGTGGCACAGGAAACATTTCACAGGTAGAGGTAGAATGGATTCAGTTGAATTCCAGCAAATTCTGGAAGCAAACATCACATCATCTGTAAAAAAAGTTGACGATAAAGAGAGGATGGCCTCTACAACTGGACAATGATCCTAAATACACCTCAGGATTCACAATGGACAAGAGACACAAGCTGAAGGTTTTGCGATGGCCTTCACAGTCCCCTGTTCTAAACATCATTCAAAATCTGAGGACAGACTTCAAAAGAGCAGTGCATGTAAGACAGCCCAAGAATCTCACAGAACTAGAAGCTTTTTGCAGGAAGAATGGCTGAAAATCCTCCAAACAAGAATTGAAAGACTCTTAGCTGGTTACATAAAATATTTAGAAGCTGTAATACTTGCCAAAGGGGACACTTCTAAGCACTGACCATTCATGGTGCCCACACTTTTGTTTCAGGCCCTTTTCGTTTTTTGTTTTGAAACTGTAAAAAATTGAAATTAAAAAGTAATCTTGCTCAAAATATTGACAAAATGTTTTATCTTTAACTTCATGCTTTTTGGAGATTGTGTCATCTTTAGCTTGATTAGCTAGTCACAGTAAACAGGGTGCCCAAACTTTTGCATGCCTCTGTAAACAAGTCCCCAGTTTCAGTATATTAAACTAAACTCAGATGTTGCAGATCTACACTGACTTTGATTCCAGCTGTATTTGTGTGTGAACATGCAGTTTTGAAGCACAGTGTTCAGTTATACCTTTACCTTTCTTAACATTTTTTTAGATATGACAAAGTGATCTTATATTATTGTGTATATTCTGCCTGATTGGACACATGGTTTTGTCACTGACTCCATTATGCAGACATAATTAGTGGTGTTGCTGCTTCATCATGTCTTAAGTAACTGTAGTAAGGAAACATACCAGTGGACATACCAAGAGAAGAGGGCAGATATGGGAGACCACAGCTGCCAATATTAAAATGAAATTATTATATCAAACTGAAATCTCATTTTAATTTTAATGGGCATAATGTGTGAAAAAAATAAAAATTAAAAGTGAAAAAAAAAAAAAAAATCCCAATTATTTTTTTCTGCATTTGAATGTCTGAAATTAGTTGATTTTAATAGGAAACAGGGTTCCCACAGCCATGGAAAACCTGGAATAATTTCACAATCTTGTATTCCAGGCCATGAAAAGTCATCAAATTAGTAAAATCCTTTAAAGTATTGTGTATTTTTTAAGGCAATATATTGGCTGTGCCTGTAGTTTGCAGTACTTGAAGTGAATATAAACATTATCAACTACCAGATATTGGAAGAGGTTGCTGTTTAATTTTTATACAATAATTAACGTTTGGAATAAAGTATACTATACTGTTGTGTTATGTTATTGTTACTTGTTGTAAATGGCCATAGAAATTTTATTTGTTCTTAAAAAGTATTTTAAAAGTTTTGATGTTTATTCCATGAAAATGTGTGAAAACCCTCAAGAACTGTGGTGGAGAGGGGCAAATTGAACAAACTGAAAGCTATAATGGACAATAGCAGACACCCTCTCCACAGCCTCCTGGAGCGACAGAGGAGCAGCTGCAGCAGTAGGCTCATCTCACTGCATTGCCAAACAAAGCGTTTCAGGAGATCCTTCGTCCCCACTTCAATAAGACTGTTTAACTCCTCCTGAATCCACATACACACTTACACACATCACATTAGCCACAATTGGCTGTTTTTTGACTGTGAAGTGGACAATTTTATCTTAATTTAATCTCTATTTGAGCACTCATTTTAACATATTATTTTGTTTTTTGTGTTTTATGAGTTGCTGGACAGCTGAATTTCCCCTTGGGGATAAATAAAGTGTTTTCTATTGTACTGTATTGTATTGTATTGTATTCTAAGAAGTTAGCTAAAATTACAATCATTCCAGTCAGTTTTTATTTTGTAATGCCATTTTTAGTAATAAGAGTTTTATTTCATTATCTTCTTTTCATTATAGTTTTTCTAAATAAATAAAAAATAATTTGTAAATATTTACAGTAACTTTTTTACAAAGCAATTTTTCCCAATGACTGTTTTATTTCATGATACTACTTTTTTAGTTTATCATCATATGCTAAGTATGCAAAGTGTTTTTCAGAATTTCATGCATATGTGTTTTTGCTTTGTCAGTTTGTAAAAGAAGTTTTCATTGAACGTCATTCAGCACTAATTCTGAAATGTTATGTAACTATTTAACTATGAAATTTCAATAATGAAAATAAGAATGGGATTAATTGTATTTTAATGTTGTATTATACATGAAGAGAAATGAAATGTGTGTAATTTTAATATTGGCAGCCCCGGATTTCCACAGTCAATGATAGTGACTGGTAAAATTTGGCCCATTTACCACCCAAGAGAGTGACCCTGAGGATGACCAGTATGTGGTCAGTCGGTGCCTGTAAATATGACGATGGAATGGAATGATGGTCCATCAGAGTCAGTGCGGATGTGGTGTAACTCTTTGTTTTGTTCTTGCAGAAGCCAGATGCGTAAGTTGCGAACCCAGAAGAGGACTGTGGTGAGGGATGCCCAGGGGAAGCACGTGCACCTGGAACGTCTGGAGGACAACCCAGACGCCTTGCTGCCTGATGCACTGCAGCAGCACCTGCACAGACTGCTCCAACACTACTGTGAGGACGACCAGAAAGAGGAGGATGAGGAGGATGAGGATGAGGAGGAGGAGGAGAGCTTTGACTGAGCAGCTGCTTCCACTAATCTTTTCCCTACATCTTCCACTGAAGCCTTTGGTGACGTATGCTTCCTCAGATCAAGATGTTTCACATCCCCCTCCTGTTGTCCTCACTGATCACCGGATTCAAGTTTTTCTTTTGTCTTTTTTTGTCAATAATGGAACAGTATTTTCGTGCTGTATCACGCTTCCTTCCTTCCTTTCTTCCTTCCTTAAAATTTGTGTTTCATTGTGACCAAAGATGGCACCCTTTGTTTTTGTCGGATGATGACTTTTGTGTTGACCTTTCGGCTGCTGTGTTGTTATTACGTAAGACACACCAAAGGTGGATCAAAGTCAAAGGGGGCATCTTGGACGCTTTCCCTCACGCACAGGCCTCTTCTTGAAGAACTCTTCTAAAAATTTGTACATAGAGGTGATTAAAAAAGTCATGCTTGAACTGAGGGGGGGAAAAGTAAAAACAAATTGAAAGCATTTAATACATTTGCCCACCTAAACCTGCTGTACATGCACCGATTCAGCTGGAGAATGGCCACCGTACAGATGAGATTAATTTTACATAGAGAATACATTGGGAGGGGTGAATGTGTGTATCACCGTGGACTCTTTATACAGCCAAACATCACCCTGCTGATCTGTTTACAAAGGCTGTGTGATCACACCTTTTGTCTTCCCATGATGCATCTGCCCTTTTTTTGTTTTTAAGTGTCTGTCCGTCTAATGTGTGTTGTGCATTCACATTTGATCTGTCACAGAGCTGCCACTTCTGTGTGTGTATATATACAGTGTGTCTATTGAGAAAGAAAGTAGTAATGAAGAATGTTTTGATGCAGATGGAGCACCTACTGTTATCTGTTCACCCTCCACCTTCACGTGCTGCTTCTCCTCGCCTCATACTGCAGCCACACTCATAGAATTGTCCTCCATAGAGCCTTTAAAGGATGAAGCTGGCCATATTTTCTTCTTGTCAACAAATCTCATGTGCAGAGCCAAATCACCAATGAATGGACCTACTGACAGGTACCTGCCTCTGCGCCATAGAAACCGGGTCTCACTCTGAAGTCATCTAATATGGGCACCTGGTCAGTGACTTCCAGCATCTGACCCTGACGTATGTCGGCATGATACGCAGCTGGTTGCTGTTATTGGTTAATGGCACCCAGTGGCGTCAGGGGGAAACGTGGTGGGACAACAATAGCCTCTTTTACACAGGAATTGCGCAAATTTGCAGGAAAGCCCAATCCCTCTTCTTTCTGCATTGGCAGTATAAAAACAAAATCGGGGAGGGCGGCAAATTGCCGCCTGCCTTCTTGTGTTTATACAGAATGCGCCTTTTTCGAGGCAATGGGGGGCGTGAGCTAGGAACAGAACGTGCAGCTCAGCGTGTGACGTAAACGGTGACGTACCGAGGAAAGCCGTGGCTGGTCAGTCCTTCGGTGATTCTCTTGTACATCGGCCCGTCCTTCACGTTCCCGTCATCCGATGGTTAATAGCCTCCTCATTAGCGAGGGCAAGGAGGGCGTGCAATTCTTTATCTCCCCAGTTGCTCATCTTCTGCTTTGCGTCTCCTTAGTGCTGCTAGATACTCATTCCTGCAATCAGCTGTTTCCGGGTTTGAAGTCCACACCAGTGGGTCTAATGTGCGACGTCATCAACAGCCCCTCCCGAGGCGGAAGGCCGCCTCGCTCTGTTTATACTAAAACCGTTCTGCCGATATGACTACCTTATGAGGTGGAAAATTGGGCGCCTCAGATCAACTCGCCAATCTGGCTGTGTAAAAGGGGCTAATGAAAGTTCAAGAGGCGGAAGTCCAAGTAGGGCAGGTGGGAGGGATGAGGGTGGGACCAATAACCACTGACTTTCACCTGTGGGGCCGGTGTTTGCTATCCGTAAGATTGTAAAGCCAAACCCTGTTCTTTTTTCCTAAACCCAACCACGTGTGTGTTGGCAAAATGTTAACGTGCATTTGTTGTTGAAGGGAAAAAAAGTATCAGTTTGCAGTGTTGTTCCAACGTGAGTTTATTTTGAAAAAGACTGTATGTAAACTGTACATTTCCTGTGAAAATGGAAGTGTATACATGTAATAGGCTGAAGTTGACATGGCATCCCAGAACGTCATGGCTCAGTGAATGTGACAAGTAGGGAGTCCACACAAAAGATTTAGTAAAAACATGCATAATTTATTAAACTAAGATCAACTCAAATAACCAATGGAGTGTGTAGGTCAGCAAAGTCATTAATGAAAGCCACGCATGGATGTGTGTCAAGTGTGCTGTGGAGGTGTTGAAGGTGCAAACCAAAAGCAATGTTGCTGGGTGGATGTTTGCTGCAGGAAGGGAGAGATCAAGTGAAAACACAAGGCAGCTTTTATAGCCTGGAAGGCCCATGTGAGCTCAATCAAGGCAACAGCCCTCCTGACAAGGTTGGTCAGAACATCCTCCAAGACAGTGGGAGGGGTGTCTTGGAAATAACCCAGCCAGGGTACCTTTATATCTCAACGTGACCAAACGTTGATACCTGATGAGGTCGGAGTGAGAATGTGTTGTGGTATGAAGCCCACTGAATATGCGCAGTAGTGTTTCTCTTGCTGGCCTCACCCACAAGTTCCTGCTCGGCTCACAGACTTAACATTGAAGTCATAGATTTTTAAATCAATTTTCTGGGCTCCAAGTAAGTTTAACAAATATAAAACCACCACTGATCAAAAATCCATAACAGAAAGAGTCTTAATTGACCTTGTTTGCAGTAGGAGGTGTCCAATCAGCAGTTTTACAGATGTGTCTTTTATAATGGTGATCTATGTGGAAAATGCTTTTGGGGCAGCAGGGGATTTTTACGTTGCAATACCGTGAGTGATCACTGGGAAAAAATTGCTCACAAAACCTAATTTCTTTGGTTTCCCACATTGTCAGTAACTAAACCTTAAGTGCATAAGTTAGAGTTACAGTCTCTTCAAGCTTTTTTATTATATTTGTTTTATTAAGTTTTTTATTATAAGTTTTGCTTTTTTCAAAATGTATTCATATTTTTTATCCACCTTATTCCCAGCCCCCATGATACCTTTCAAATTGATACCTTGCAACTATGGGTGCGACTTCTGATGCTGAACCAGAGCTGGCATTTTCCAGTGGTAACGATACCACAACCAGTATGCTAATCCTCTTTTGTAGAGTGATAGGGAAATAATACATGTGGAACACACCATCTGTTACACCTCAGATGGGATAAGGTGATATTACCTGTATCATCTCTGACAGTCATCTCAGAGCATTGGTTGTTTTTTTATTTTAACAAAACATGTTAGCAATTAGCTTGCCTTGCTATGTTAACATGTTCACTTTAATGAAGCCTAAGCTAGCTTTTGGTACATCTACGCCTTCTAAAAGATGATTTCTGATTTCTTACGGGTCATAAACAGACATTAAAACATTTGGCAAACATCTAACATAATTCTGTATTCATTTTATCGCCATGTGAAGTAAATAAATGTGAAGTTTGCCAGCTAATGCTCTACTTGTCTGCCAAGTTTAGCCATTGGGACTAACCATAATTAATGCGACTAACTAGCTTACTATTACTTCCACTTTCTCATCAGAAGTTGCACCCATAATCATTTTAACAGTAGCACCCTCAGGAATAAGGAGGATAATTCATTAAAACCCAAGGCCCTGCTTTTGTGCAGTGCATCAGTGAATTGCCTTGCACAGTCTTTAGCAGTAATTTTTGTTGGTAAATGTGAGATGTCTACATTGCACATCAGTATCTTCACAACAAGAAACAAGAAAATGGGTTTAATGACTCATGGGACATTATGATGACTGGGAGCTGACATGACCAATGTCATTTATCATATGTCAATCCACATACACTGCCCTGCTGTCTTACCAAAGCAACAAACATGGTCATCAATACACTGCTGAAAATAGTCCTATTTCCTCCTGTTTTTGTAACAAGTGACCAGAGGCCTGTACTACGAAGGCAGTTCAAGTTACCCAGGATATCTTCTTGCTATTTGGTTTGACTAACCCTAACACTGACTGTCTGGATAACCAGTACTACAAAGCTGGTTATCAACTAGTTGATTCAACTCTGCGTTTTCCTATCCAGCCACGAGCGCATTCATGTAAAAAGGGCGGGGCTGTTAATTGCGAGTGACATCATGAGAACCATGAATGAAGTAGGTTGCTTTATATGATATTTGATGAAACGGTGGTGAAAATGTCTGCGATTACAAGATCGTAACATGTAAGTGGTGATGTATGTAAACGACAATCTGTAATCTTAAAAATGAAAATCTAGTAACATTGAAAACGCTATCCAAAAATTCGCTGTCATTTGAGACTTAAAGTACGTGCAGGTATCAGTGAGCTATGGACCTATGTGCTGTTTAGTTGGGTGATGATAATACCACTCTGAATATGACACATAAAACACTTTAAAGTAATAACAGACTGTTTCTGCTACCAAAGTAAAGGGTGGAAAAGTAGTTAATGACTGATGAGGTCTATCTGACCAAAATGTTACATGTATACAGTATCTAATTAACACAGTGTGGATTATTTTACTAATACAATATAATCTTTTTTTCTTAGTTCTCATCACAGGTGTAATGTTATTTTGACCTGCAGTGATGGAATAAAAGTGTAAAAATAGCAGCATGTCATTGATCACTGCAGACTAAAGTAAACTTAATAATTTCAAATAGTGCTAAAATCATGTGTTTAGTGTTGTAAATGATCTCTGTCTGTTACAAACTCTGTTTTAAAACCAGTGGAAATAGAGCCCTGGAACAATGAATTTATCCTACTGACCCATAACAGCATATAGGCTTTTTTACCTGTCACTCCGAATTTTCATTCATGGATACTTTTTCCTTCAGTGATCTGATTGGTCAGAGGTCGGGGTGTTGACAGGCTACCCTGAAGTTAACCTGCTCTGGAGTAGGTTAAGATGTTTAGCATAAGTTGCCTTGGTGATTTAAAAAAAACAGCTTCATAGTCCTGAAAACGCAGAGTTGACCCTGAAGTCACCTCACTAACTTAAAATCCTGCTTTGTAGTACAGGACTCAGCTGTTGTAGGAAATGACTTTTTAAATAATAAAAACAAAATTGTGTGGTGTTTTTAAAGATTTAAGTACCAATGAGCTCGGAGCCGAGAGACACAATCGGGGTAGGAAGTCAGAAAGTGTTGAGAGACAGACTGTTAGTATGGATCTTTTCATGGGGTTTGTTGACAACAATAAAATAATACTAGACATATCCTTTAAGTTCTTGGATACCACACATAACATAGAGATGCTTTGCTTCAATTGCTGTTGTTGATTTGACTTTTTCTTGTTATCGCTGTTATCAAAGGATTATCACATCAACTTCAAATCCAAGCAAAACCCAACTTTCACAGACTTCAGCCATCACATTTATGTTCTTCCCTATTTATTTATTGATGTCCATTTGTGATTCTTGCATACTCCAGAATTTGAAGCTGAGAGTGGTGTGTGTGTGTGTGTGTGTGTGTGTGTGTGTGTGTGTGTGTGTGTGTGTGTGTGTGTGTGTGTTTGGATGTGCTCTGAAGCTAAAAGTAAAGACAAATAAAGATTTTTTTTTTTCTGCCATGGTAGACAAACAGGATTTGATGTGAGAGCTGGTTGGATTGTGTACAGGCTGATAAAGTGTGTTTGTTGTTCATCTACAGTTGAGGCTTTATCAATGTAAATGTAATATGATCCTTAAGTTGCCGTTTACTTTGTGTGTGATCCAATGGAAGAATAAAAGAAATATCAAAAAGAGACCATTGATTTGATATATGAGCATCTTGTTTCCATGGATAACAATATATACATATTAACAGTGCAAATATCTATGCGGGCATGTATAACTTTATCAAATTATTACTAAAAAAATAAACCTGAAACGCTAACAAGGCATAGCAGCTGCAGTGTGTACATGGCAGAACAATAAAACTGTACATGTGTCCAATGTGAAGTGATGTCATTCTTTCTAACAGCTGCTGGAAGGAGTTAAGCTAACTGGTGCTGACAGAGGGTGACTCCAGAGTGAGTTGTGAGGTTTTAGACAGTGTAGCAGGACTAAATTTTTTTCATTTTTCACCATAAAACTTCCACTGAGCATATTTCAAGAGAGTTTGGTGTGTGCATGAATACACACAGGAAACAAAATGAAAGAAAAAAAAAAAAATCAAGTCTCATTTGGCATAAATCAGGCAATTTTATTTGATTTTACTAAAACATACATCAGGCTTGTTTCATCATGGTAACATTACATACCAGAGTCCCATCAGGAATTTCAATGCATCTTAGAAAGTGTAGTATGTGTGGGACAAATGTGATTTAACAAAAGAGTGTAAACAAATTTCTAAGCAAAAACAAACAAACAAAAAAACCCAACAAAACAAAATCTCAAAATCCTTAACACAAACGGGATCATCAATGGACACCCTGTGATTTTATCTCCAAACCTTTCATTTGCTTTCATTCTGGAATTTATTTTTCCCCATTCAGTTTGCCCCACTGTCATTTCTAATTTGAGAGGTCTTAAAATCCAAACCTTAAGATATGAATCTGTTGCAAGTTCTGCCAACAACCCCCTTTCCCTTTAATTCATTGTTGACGCTAAAACAACATAATAGAGTAACATAACAACTACAATGGTGATTTACTGTTTTGTAATTTGGTCTAAAATCAAACTCCCTCATGGCAAAATGAAGGGGTAAATAAGTTGCAGAGGCAAAGGTGTCAGCTGAATCTGGCTTTCCTGTCGGTGTCAACATCACGACTGTACTTCGTCCAGTGTAAAACATGGTGCTGTAAATCACTGGTGTACACCAGTCGGACAGAATAAAGGTGCGACTCAATCAAGGTTTAAAGGGCTTAAAGGAAAGCATTGATAATGACAAGTGAAGGTACAGGCATCCGCATCACAATATAAAAAATAAACACAATAAAATAGCGATTAAAATTCAAATAATTAGTTCCTTACTGTATGAAAATATGATCTGACTGCAAAGAGTCACAGAATGGCCTTTAAGAATTATATGTATGTCTATAGTTTACATTCTATCGTAAGAGACTCTTTTCATATGCTGCCCTGTGATGATGGAGGTTCAAACAGACTACACAGAACACCTTTCAATTGAGTTTCCCTTTTAAACATGTAGTTCAAATTCCTAGTAAACATACTGGGTGCCGATGGCAAACCAGAAAACAGATTAATAAAATTAGCCAACTCAGTTCATATAAATACTGCTAAAGATTAAGCAAAGAGAGATAAGCCATTTACATCAATTACCAAAACTTATACATGAACAAAACAAAGCAAGCTTGTGCCTGAGCGTTAATAGATGGCAGCTCTGAAAAGATAAATGAGTAAAAAGCAGATATGTGATATATTGGTCATCATGCCAAAAGGCGAAAACATCACAACAGCTCCTCAACATATGCAATATTCAAAATGAAAATCTGTCACCTCATGATGACTGGAAGTTTCACATATTTCATCACCCCATTTTAAATGAATCACCTGGAACATCTGGCTCCTCTGAAAACCATTTATTTTTAAAACATACTGATCTAAAAAAAAAAAAAAAAAAAAAACCTCCCGGAATTAACAGCACACACTCTCACTACAAAATGATATTGTCAAGACTTGAAGTTTTCCCCTTTTGTTTTATTCTTAACATGTACAATAATCTTCGGTCCAGCAGCGACAATATGTAAACAACACACTGAGAGGGTGGAGCTCTAGCTATGGAGGGCAAGGATTGGCTGATGGATCTGATGGACACTTGGTAGGCAGGAGGCTGGAGGCTTGTAGGCTGGAGGATAATTGTAATCAAAGATGGTCCTCTCAACTGAAACACAAATCAAATGTGGATTCACTACTTAATAAAAAGCCTTTCCAGACAATGACCACTACATTCAAATTCACACGTCACTTCATTTTGTCCTGTAGCTCTGAGCTTTTTACTTTGTCAAATATTCAGGGATTCAAGCAGTGACACTCACCGCTGGAGCTCTATTGTGTTTTAGGGGTTCAAGCCTGAAGAGCTGAAATCACATTGTTTATGTGCTGATTTATCATTATTATTCAGAAATGTTTTTGCAAATTCCCATGAGACGGTACACTGTAGACACATGAAACTTTCACCAGTTATTGAAGTTGCGTGCAAATGCTGCTCAAGATGTATGTCAATCAGCCAGATGGGGGCACTATAATTAAGGCCAGTTTTGGAAAGGCCACATCCCTTGCACCGTAAGTCTGATTGACTTGAAATTTGACACACAAGTGCAGCTCAAGGTGTTCTACAAACAGCCACCAGAACCATTAAGGTCCCACAGAGAAGATTTTTCGGCATTTTGACTTACAAATTTAAATCTCCAAAATCATACATCCGATTTTTACCAAATTTTCTGTAAATCATATCTGATGGAGCTCATCAACAATTATCAAAAGTCTGTTGATATCTCAATTTGTTTTAAAGATACTGCCCAATGAACTATAGAGGGGGAGTAGCTCAGCACATATATAGACCTAACTCCTTAACCGTTTAGCCAATCATCACAAAACTTGCAGAAAATTTCTAAAGAGGTACTGGCAGCATACCCTGAAAGTTTCATTCAAAATAACCACTAGATGGGGGGCCACAAATGCAAAAATGGGCAGGGCATAACACAAATTAGACTACATATTAGAAATTGATTGTCCAAAACTTTCAGGATATTTTGAATTATAATGTTTATCCAGGTGTGTAAAATTATTTTCAAGTCTCTCAATAGATGGTGCCACCAGTTCCAAACAAGTGCACTGGTCTTTTGTTAAATTTGGCCATAAACCGATATTTTATACAATTATATTTCATACAAACATCAGCAAATTTGGTGAATATTTTTAACCAAGCCATTACATGTCCCCAAAACCTTTCTGCAATTGACCAATGAAGAGTGTGATCAAGCACAGATTATGATGTAAATGAATAAGCATCTGTCCAATTGTTATAATTGTGGCATAATATATAGAAAAAAAACCCAATATTA
Source organism: Cephalopholis sonnerati (assembly GCA_019142605.1). Lineage (NCBI taxonomy): Eukaryota > Metazoa > Chordata > Actinopteri > Perciformes > Serranidae > Cephalopholis > Cephalopholis sonnerati. The sequence goes on along the minus strand of JAGQAX010000023.1, from coordinate 3,028,959 downwards.
AACTAAGATAACACGATAGTTAATGTAATTTTTTCAAAACATTTGTGGCTTTCTTCTGTTGCTTGTGCAGTCATCTTGCCCATGATATCACATAACACTCAGTTTGGAGTGTGCCTCTGAAAAACCTCTGTTTGGAGGGCCAAGTAGCTCTAACACCCTACCCCTCAATCCCAACAGGAATCAGAACACCCAACCCCTGGACGTGAACGCGTACAACAGAGGAGTGGGGGCTAAGGGGCAAGAGGGGCATTGGGATTGAGCCATACTGTATGTTGGTACCTTCTAATGCATTCATTCTACAGTATCAATGGTAAATTAACCAAGCAGATCTGGAGCTTCTTATGAAAATAGGATAGATAATGCTTATAAAAATGGGAATATTTGAGTTTTTTCTAGAAAAATCTGTATGTAGGTAATCTGTATGTAGGTTCCTTCCCAAAGAGCAAAGAACCACATCTCTGTGATGGACATAGAGACAGGCAGGGTAGGAGGTGGTGGTCTTACTTGGTGGGCACGGTGGGCGAGCCAGAGCGGTGGAAGTGGATATTCTGCCACTTGCTGTCGCGGCGGTGCCAGATGCGGGTCTCCTCTGACTGCATGGTGCGAGGCATGCCGTTGCTGTCGATGTACTGGGTGAGGCGGATGTAGGCAATGCAAGCAGCCTCGTCCCCGATAAGGTGGACATGGGGGTTGAGCAGGATAGTGTGGATGGGCTGCTTCCCCTTGGACAGAGCTGCAGAAGAGATGAACATGAAATATACAGAGGGTGTAGAAGAGGAGGACTTAAAATTTAAAACTCTATAAGACTTAGTGTGACAGCTCCTTAGAGCATTGTCTTTGAGGTGAAACTGTACATTTAGTCAATGAACTTGGAATCAAACCAGAGTTACAACAATGATTTAGGTGCACATCTGGGAATTCTGAAGGTGCTTTTGAATTCCAGCAAAATCAGAGAGTGCACTGCCCCATCTGAAACACAAATTTCTTACCATTCTCAAAGTAAAAGCGGTGGAAGTCAGTGCCCTCCACCAAGTTTCCCAGGGCCTCAGGCTCAAAGGACGTGAGTCCAGGATCACATATCTTCCTAGAAAAGTACACCAGACAGCCATGTTAGAGTCATGGAATGGTGGGAGGGTTTCTTTTTACCGGTAGGTATTTGAGGTATAAGTAAATTGAACCAGTTGAACTGACGTGTAGGCTTCAAAGTCGCCATTGTTGATGGCCTCGATCAGCTGCTCTGTGACTTTAATGATCTCCTGCTTACGAGCTGAGGGACAAAGAGAAACATAGGAATGTTAGATTAGATGGAATACACAACCCCTGAAAAATAAGAAGCACAAATGAAGGTTGAAGATGGACCAGTGTGGAACATGAAGACAACATCGACCAAAAATCACAACATTAATGGACTGGAGGTTCACATCTTCGTGAAAAACACAGAAATAAACTGTCACATAGAGATGAATGAAGGAAAGACTTGGTCAGCATGGTTCAACAAATAACATCAATATTACCTTTCATGCTAAGTAGGTAAGCTAGGAAACAATGCATGGAAAGAATAAGTGCTGTTGTTGTGGCTTGCTAAAAGACATTAACACTATGGAGATGATGAGAGTTGACACAACAATCTATTTTTACCCTCTACAGCTTGAAGTCCACTGTTGTTCCCAGCTAACTGAACACTCACAGTCTGCTGGTTGAGCTGAGCACTGATTCCCTCCAGTGAAAAGAAAACCAAAAAGGTAACTGCAGCAAGGTGAAACATGCTTGCTCGTAAGCTTTGTCTTTTAGTTCGAGACTAAAACTAGCAGCTGCAGTCTCAGATAGACTGATCCAGCAGCAGGAAGACTTGGTCACAACCACATTATCCTCCTCTGATTGGCTGTTAGGATAAAAAGCCTGACACAGCTGAAATAAAGTAGTGGACTTTACTTTGCAAATAGGAACTTAGTCCTGACTGGGTTTACAGAGACGGTGTCAGTTTGCTGATGGGGCCCTGTGGGGCTAAAATGGGCCTTCAGCAAGTTCTTACAAAACCACCAAACCAACAATTAATAGACTTTTTCTCTGCGACCTTTACACCTGCTTGTACGGAGTATAAGAAGCCTTTGGCCTGTTTGCTTGGTGTACACAACCAAAAGTGATAGTGAACTCGTGAACTACAGTAACTTCATTTATTGCAGTAATTTCATTCAATGTAAGCACCTTTGAAAAACCATACTTTTGTTGATTTTTTTCCACTTTGTGAGACTGTATGTCTGCTCTTGTCCTAATGCTGAGTGTCAGCTGAACATTTCAGATACAATTACAGAGTTTCTTTCCCCATACCAAAATGATCTTCTGATGATCCTATGTAAACAGGAAATCCTTAAAGGGACAGTTTACCCCCCAATTCAAAAATATATATTTTTCCTCTTACCTGCAGTGCTATTTATCAGTCTAGATAGTTGTGGCATGAGTTGCTGGGTATTGGACATGTCGGCTGTAGAGATGTCTGCCTTCTCTCCAACAGCAATGTCACCTTGTTGTGAGCAGTTTCATGTAGGAACTATTCTTAATCTACAGAACTTCACCCAGCAACCATATTACCATTATTCGAAATAATGTGAACAAAGCCAAGGAAGAGGTGGCAAATCCATTTTGTCAAAGTGCTTTAATTCTCCTTTCACTCTGAAAACACTTGATAATACGTGAGAAGAAAAGAAACACAATCTTAACTGATAGTTACTCTATGGTCCAGCCTGGATCGATGCCATTTATAAGTCAGGCAAAACTGGTTTTTAATTATGTTTAACAGTGTCACTCAATATGAAATATGAGTAGCACTATGAAAAGCTCAGTCTTTGTCTGTAGAATTCTGTCATCCTCCACAGTATCTGTGGAGTGGAACTAATGTCCTTTGAGCTTTTGTCAGCTGTATCATAAATAATCTTTTCCTCTGGGATCTCTTATTAAAGCACGGACAGAAAGACAGGAGGTTGGCACGCATTGACAAATAGAGACATACACACACATAGCAGATGGTGATAAATGCAAAGAAACTAAACAGAAAAAGGGATCATTGGCAGCAGCAAGACTGTTCAGCCATACGCAACAAAGAACGTAAACATTGACTGTAACTGCAGGAAGAGATGATGAATCACATGCATAAGCACACCTCGATGCCTTATGTTAAAGGCAGCATGAGTAGGACTTTCCTAAAAAAAAAAACACCAATGTAAAGACTCATACAAAACCATTTCCTCCCAATCATCACTACTGACACACTCTGAGTGTGGTGGTGTCTGTATTTGCAGAGAGTTTGTCCTCTGCCTAGAGTTTCTCATTTTGCTGTATTCAGGACGCGTCAATCTTTTTCCAAACCCACTATAGATGACACCATGCCCATTTCAGAATGATGAAAGCTTGCTGCTAGATGTCAAGACCTGATGATTGGCTGCCAGCCTGCCGCTGTGGCATGCAGGAAGTCCAGCTCCCATCACTGGCTTTGAACACCAGCTATGCCAAAAAACACTGAGGAAGTCTACCCCTTCTCATCACTCTCCTTAGAGGCAGGACATTGGGTTTAGTTGCCCCTTTACCTCCTTTATGTATCTATGTGTCTTGCTTACACATGTACGCAACCCCATGTTTATCTAGTTTAATTTTTATCAGTTGTTGGCTTGAATTGAATTTGCTACAGCCAATGAAGGGAAATTATTCCAATTTTCAACCAGCTATGTGTCTACGCAGTGTGCGCAATTGAACGGCATGTGGTCCTGTTTTTTTTGGTTCTGGTGTCAGACATCGACAAAAAAAGCTGTCCTTTCATGTCAGCATGATATGCAGCTGGTTGCCATTATTGTGTAATGCTGCCTGGTGGTATCAGGGGAAAGGCGGATGGAAAACAATGCAACTTAAGGGGGCGAAAAAGTCAGAGTAGGGTGCGTGGGAGCGGTGGTAGATGGATCCAACAACAACCGACTTCCACCCAGGAGGCTGGTGCTCGCTTCCTGTATGATTGTAAAACCAAACCCTGTTCCTTCTTGCTAAACCAAACCATGTGCATGCGTTGGCTAAACGTAACCATGTGCCTTTGTTGTTGAAGGAATAAAAAGCATCAAATCGTGGTGTTGTACCAATTTAGTTTTGAAAGAGACTGTATGCAAACTGTACATTTCCTGTGAAAACAGAAGTGGATTTTGAAAGCAGACAATTCATGTAACAGAACAAAGTTGAAACGGCATCCCAGAACCACAACCAACTCATCCAGGGTACCGTGCAAGTCATATTACAATGTGCAAAGTCCATGACAATATGTCAATATAAGACAAGGTCGAAATTAAAATGCGTTAGCTAGCTAAGTAGTCAGCTGCAGTCTCTTTCAATGGTGCTGCCTAGCGGGGGGCTGACAGCCAATCACCAGGCCTGATGTCTGGCAGCTTGCCTATGTCATGCAAAAGTGGGTGTGGTTTCTTCTGAAGAGGGTTAATAAAACAATAGACACTTTAAGTCATTTTTGGGCATCAACCTTAGGGCAGTGGCGTGTAGCTCTCAGCCAGTAAGGCGCATAGGATGTGAGGATCTGACTCTATAAAAATGTAGCCACCAGGTGCCAGATTGTAAGCACAGGGAGGAGGGGCCAGCTTTAAATGTTATTATTACAACCCGACAAGTCCTATTCATTCTACCTTTAACAAGTAAAAACATGATTTTACTACAAAAAGTTTTTTTATTCCACAAAAGCAGCCATCATTCTCAAATGTTTGATGTTGTCTAAACAAAGGCAGCCATACTCTAACTTTGTCTTAATCAAGTCTAAAATTATCATTTTTTTTAAATTTAATTTAGGAACTTAAGCTTTATTATTAATTTTGTGTTGCAGACACATTTTGGTTATCAAGAAGTGCTTATGTTTGATACCTAGCCCTGGTGCAGTTCTTCTTTTCCTTTTTCCATTCACTTAGTGTTTAAGTTCATTCACTTTATGACTGGGGTCTCGAGACAGATGACTTTCCATTTTAAATACAGAACACTCTTTGAACTACTCACCCAGGAGGACAGTGTTTGAGAAGCTGTCCAAAGGCAGACAGAGATACTACTCTGTCATAGGTGTGACTAGCCAAATGGGCCAGCGGATTAAATCAAAAAGTTCAAAATCAAAATGTTATAATAGATAGCCTGCCCAGGACCTATATTCACATTTTGTTGTCACTTAGAGATTTTGATTATTTATTATTGCATTTGACATCATCAACCATTCCACCCTTCAGTCCTGCCTTGAAACAGCTTTCAACATCACTGTCACTGCGATCTCCTGGCTCAAATCCTACCTCTCCGACAGATATTAGTTCACTGGCATAAACAACAGCAAAACCCCCACTGCTCCTGTCTCCCAAGGTGTTCCCCAAGGTTCAGTTCTTGACCATCCTCCTCTTCATCCTGTACTGTCTCCCCTTTGGTTAAATAATCTGCCGCCATGGACTTCAGTTTCACTGCTTTCCTGATGACGTTCAGTTCCACATCTCCACCAAAGCCATCACTGCTGCTACCCACTCTGCCCTCACCAACTGCATCACTGAAATAAAATCCTGACTTCAGACTAACTTCCTCAAACTTAACTGTGACAGATCAGAGGTCAAACAGCCTTTTCCATCTCAGAAAAATCGCCGGCCTCAGTCCATCCCACTCCTTTTCAGCTACAAAGACTCTCTACGCATTCATCACTTCAAGACTGGACTACTGCAACAGTCTCCTCTACAGTTCAACATCCATTCCACTCAAGAAACTACAATATATTCAGAATTATGCTGCTTGTCCTCTTACACACTTCCACACCCCTGACCAGATCACCCTCATCCTTCATAACCTCCAATGGCTCCACAACCCCCAGCATATCCACTTCAAACTCCACATCATCGCCTGTGAAACCCTCCACAGCCAGGTTCCCCCCCTACCTGTCTAAGTTCCCCCCACCGGCACACTCCCTCCTGCACTATCAGCCCCTCCCCAACAAGGACTAACCACCGCACCTGGGGGGACAGGGCTTCCTTACTGCTGATTCCCACCCTCTGGAGCTCACTCCCTAAAGACGTCAGAGACTTCCCCTCACTCTCAATCTTTCCATGGATGATTTCATCTTTCTATTATATTTTTTTCTACATCAGCTTTCAAAAAGTGTAACTCAACAGGCTAAGGCCATGTTAACCTTTACTATTAGGAGTCTACATAATATTTCAGAAACATTTTAACAATTCACATGAAATAAAGGCTATAACCTGTGGGGGGGATGGGGGGGGGCAGACAATGCCTGATTTTAAGGGGCCACAAACCAAAAAGGTTGGGATACCTCACCTTAAATACCATTAAGAAAAGTTAAGATGTCTTGACAGCTTGTGACCTGCAAGGGGTGCTCTGAGACAGCAGCAACTCTGCACTGAGACAGTGGATGAGGTGTGGTTTGCTTTGGACTCATTAGTCCCACAGAGGTCTTTTTGTTGCAATATGTTTTTTTTAATCTAACTTAAATTACATTTTTTCAGAGCATAAACATTTTGAAAATGGCATATGTTGAGCTGAACCTCTTAAAGTTAGGATCTAAGTTATGCTTATGAGCACTGAGTCTTGAGCTAAATTCAAGTTGTAAAAGCTTATCATGTTCTTTTAATTCTGTAATAACTCTAAAACAATATATCATAACTATGATGTAATACTAATAAACCCTACAGTTAATAATAATTATAAAAAGTTATAATAATACGAAGAGGCTGTGGCATATACATTTTGTTTTGTAAAGGATCTAATCAAACTAAAAACTGCCTAACTCTTGCTCTCTACCTGTAACAGACAACGTATTGTGTCTATACATGTTGTACTGTATATCTGTCTGATAGCTGACACCACCACTGTGTTTAATGGGTTATCAGTTAACAGTACAACAGAACAGTGTGGAGGAATTTTCAATTGACTGCGTTTACCATCAACACTGACTGCATATCCACTTAAAATGTAGCAAATATGTTCTTTAAATGATGTTTTGACCCATCATAAGGCCCTGCAGCAGGCATCAGACTGTCACAAATCTCTGAAGCCCTATGACAGGTGAAACCATTCTTTAACTTTGATCTGACGTATCCTTAGGCCCCGAACACACAGAGAGCATTTTGCAGGTTTTTTTTTTTTTTTTTTGTTAAACTGAATGCCACTAGTGAAAAAAAAGCTTGCTGTGCTTTTTATTGTTGCCAGGCAACCACCCCATCACCTCCTTACCTTAACCTTTCTGTGTAATCAATCTTCCGTTTTTTGTTTTTATTCATTTGACAGTAATTAGTATCTAGTTCCTAAAATGGACAGGCAGAGGGTACTTGCTGTAGCTCTGGTTGAGGGTGAGAGGCTGTCAGCAAAACAGTTTGTTGGGCACAGGGAAACAAAGCTCTGTGTGGGTACATGAGCCCCTAAAAAAGGGGGTGGATCAACCTGCTGTCTATCGTCAGGCCTAGCATAAAAAAAATGAATACAAACAACAGCGAGTCCATTGGTCCTGCCAAGCAATTGAGCACCAACAGTTGTTTACCAACTGTAAACAAGTTGTTCATGACCACCACAGACGGCTCACCTCTCCAATCATCAAATTGGACAATGGGTAAAAAGCGGAGATGATGTGGGACGCTTTTGTGCTCTGAGTTTAAGTTTTTTCAACTCGAGGAGTTCAGAGTGCTCCAGCAAAAACGCTAGGCACCAGCCAAAACATAAAAACCACTGATAAGTAAAGTCAATAAAATTGATAAAATTATTAAGATGCAATGTTCTGATGGGAAACCTTTAGCCCTTACATTCATACAGATGCCACTTGATACACTCCACCCACCCAAACACTTTTGCAGAAGTACACCCCCTCACGGCAATGGCACTCCCTAATGGTAGTGGCCCACCAAACAGGACAATGCGCCATGTCCATTCACAAACTGCTCAGGAATGGCCTGAGGAATGTGACAAAAAGCTCAAGGTGTCAACTCGGCCTCCAAGTTCCCCAGATGCGCATCTGATTGAGCATTAGTGGATGTGCCGGTACCCCAGAGGTACCCCGGATCCACAGTTGGGCCTCCTTGGATCTTGGTAGTCTGGGGATGTCCTGTGGTGTCTGACCAAAGTGTTGGTGGCAGATCCTATAAGTACTGTAGTTTGTAAGGTAGAGTACCAGCATGTCCCAAGGATGCTCCAGTGGATTGGGATCTGTGGAATTTGGAGACCAGCTTGACGCCTGGAGCTCTTTGTCACATTCCTCTTGCCATTTCGGTAGGTTGAGAACATCAAGTGGCATCAACACCAATACCAGGACCATCCCATCTGAACACTGCAATGTGACAAGATGATCAGTGGTTTTAATGTTACCCCAATACCCCAACATTGCAATACTGCCCTATTGACAAGCCAGCCACAAGGGATAGCAGGGAATTGCAATAACCGCCACCTTCACTTCTTTATTTTGTCATTGCAGTGCTGTGTATTTACACTATGCTACAAATGCTAGCAGTGTTCAGATGGGATAGAGCATCTATTCTGTGCTGAGCAATGCACGTTTGCCATTTTTTTCTGGTCGTAAAATCTGAAAAATGTTCAGCTTTAGGTAAAATACTGCAGCTGTTCACCTTATCACTTTTTACTCAACCATTCAATCACAATGAAGGAGGGGTGGGACAAATATCACAAAAACCAACTGTAACATCGCTGAACAACAAGCGGAAGTCAGTGGATCAATTCTTTCTTTCTTCAGCCTTCCCTTCATCCAGAGCGAGCGGGTACTCTACCTTGTACCAACATTTTTACTTCTGCAGATATTCTGTATCATGGCAACCAGACACAAAAGCTGAAAAAATGCTGCACCCCTGATTGTCCCTTATTGCCCATCTGTGTTTAACAATGAATACATATTTAATTTGGTTTAATTTAGTGTCATTTTTGTTATTTAAAAAGCAACAATAATAGCTTTGCAATAAATTATTCACGAAGCACTATAATCGGGATAAATGAAGTACTTTGCAAAAACAAGAAAAAAATGGCAGTAATACCGCATAGTTGTGATGTGTCTTTTGGTTATCATTGTTAGTTTCTTATGATGATATGGCTGAAACACTAAAAATTCATTTTGAAACTAGAATTACCACCACCCAGTTGTATGCCTCTGTGCACCCTTCAAGTTTCTCTTGAAGTTTAAATCCATGTCTGTTGAAACATGGATGCGTCACACACAGAAGATCTATACAATCATCACAGTTTCAAGGTGGACACCTAAGATGAGCATCACCAATCAAATATCTGACCAAATATTTTCCCTTCTGTTCCTGAGATATGACGCTGTGTAATGGCCAGAAAAGTGTTTTATGCAGAATATTATGATGTCACAGCGAAGTTGACCTTTTGGATATAAAATGTCATCACTTTATTATTTTATTCTATTAGACATCTGTGTGATTTTTTTGTGATAATTAGCACATGAATTCTTGAGTTATGGCCAAAAACCCATTTTGTGAGATCACACTGACCTTGACCTTTGACTTTCGGCCACAAAATTCTTATCCGTTTGTTCTTCGGTCCAAGTGGACGTTTGTGTCAAATGTAAAGAAATTTCCTTGAGGTGTTTTTGAGATATCACATTCCAATGACTAAGACAGACAAAGTCAAAGTGACCTTGACCTCTGACCTTGAGTCCGAGTGAACCTTCGTGTCAAATTTGAAGAAATTCCCTCAAGCTGTTCTTGTAAGAGTCCTTGTAAGTATGACCAATTTAAATATTTTAAAACGTTCATATGTTGCTGCCAAAATTACCTATCTGAAGCAATCCAGAAAATTTCACGTAAAAATAAAAGTTTACAGACATTTTTCAGTTCACTGAAAGGATTCCTTCAGATATTTTTTTAGTATATTTCTAATTTTAGGGAAATGTACGATTCTACTTCTTGCTATAATTAATACTTTTAGTGATGTCAAAAGGAGGGGGTGCTTGCACTTTCTTCCCAAGCACTCGGAAATAAACTTACACTGGGAGTCGGTGGGGCCCGGGCTGGGCACGGGCACCCCATGCTGGGGGTCAGGCCCCTGCATTGGGGTGTGATGGGGGCCACAGTGGCATGTGGTGGGATGGTCAGAGAAAAAGACCAGAAAGGAGGAAGTGATGAAGAGGAGCAGGTAGGCAGCTGCCAGTGCCCACAGGATGTACTGGCAGCACTCCTCCCCACTGGGCCAAGCACTAGGAGAGCACCAGCAGGAGGAGGAGGAAGATGAGGAGGAGGAGGGGCGGGGGGCGGAGGGGGAGGTAGGCCTGTGAGAAGTGGAGTGGTCTAAGTGCTTAAGATGATAGATTTGGGGAGTGGAGGAGGGAGAGTGTGCTGAGATAAACAGAAGGCACAGAGGAAGACAGAAGAGTGGACAGATGGAAGGAAATGTCAAACAGAGTAGGCAAAGCAGGAATGATAGAAAAAGATGAAACAGAGAAAAACAAAATATGAAATGGAGAGTAAATGAAAAGCATGCAGGAAATGACAGTTTGTTCCAGCAGTTGTAAACAAATTAGTTTGGACAGAGCAGGAGGATCACAGATAATAACTGAACAAATAGTCAACAGTTTGGATCAGATTAAAGGTCAATATCAATTTCATCTCTCTATACCTGTGTGTACACAAGTAGGTAAAAACTATATGTACAGGATGCATTCAAAGACTCAAAACTTGAAAGGTAACACAAGTGGCAATGTTTGGCTACATTCACTACCACCTCTATTAAATTGGTAATAAATTATTTTTTGGCAGTGTTTTGGCAAAATGTTATAATGGCATAGTGAAGTTGACCTTTAGGGTATAAAATGTCACTTTTGTTATGGCCAAAAACATGAGGTCACAATGACCTTTGACCACCAAATTCTAATCACTTTATCCTTGAATCCAAGTGAACGTTTGAGCAAAATTTGAAGGAATTCACTCAAGGTGTTCTTATGATATCCCATCCATGAAAAATGGGATGGACCAGGTCACAGTAAATTTGACTTTTTAGCTTTGACCACCAAAACCTAATTAGTGTCTTGATGAGTCCAAGTGGATGTTTGTGCCAAATTTGAGGAAATCCCCTTGAGGCTTTTTCTGAGCTATCACATTAATGAGAATGAGTCTGACTTAAGGTCACAGTAACCTTGACCACCAAAATCAAATTAAGTCATTGTTGAATTCAAGTGGACATTTGTGCCTGACCTGAAGGAATTCACTCAAGGCATTCTTGAGATATCGCATCACAAGAATGGTACTGACAGACAAAATGAAAACAATGCCTCAGGCCACGGCTTTTGCAGTTTGGAGGCATAAATACACAAAATAACTCCAGTTGAATGCTAATGCTCTGTGGATGTTTAAATAGACAACTACTTCTAACATGTTATCTACAACAACTCCAACAACAGGACTGATGTTGTCTTAGCGTGCTGTTCATCTGCCCCCAAGTTGCCAATTAAAAAAAAAAAAAAAAAAAAAATCAATGAACGAAGCTTTAACTCAGCCTTTCTCAATGGAAATACCTCCTATGTACATTATTGCCTCCACTTTTCAACCATGTCGCTAAACAGAAAAAATACTGGCCACTTGACTACATCCATTTAGTGCAGAGGAAATCTGACACCCTAAAAGGAGGCCATCACCCATCCATCACTCAAATCAGCGTTAGTGAGTAGCATTCAAGAAAAAGGTACTAGTTGCACTTAGACTTCCGGGGCGCGGCACGGCTGTGACTCGCGTCGAGGCGCTTGTTTCTCTTTGTTTTATGTTGATTTTTCACGTTTTATTTGGTTTCGTTAAAAGTCATCACAGGGGAAATGTTTATGCACACGTTTGTTTTTGTGTTATGTGGACTGTGGTTCCAAGGGCAACAAACACGCTGGGATATGGATCCACGTGTGGACATGAACTGTGTGGCTGCAGAGACCGGTGTTACACCTGCTGGCTCTGCGCTCGTATACAGCAGTGAAACCCTGCCGCAACTAAGATGCTGTCAGGGGACTGCACGGGATCGGGGCCTGTGCCTCACATGCACATAGCTGGTTTCAGGCAAAAAAGCACGTAGTTGAGTTAAGGCATTATTACACAGTAATGCTGACCAGTGGCGTATAATGCCGATGTGTTCGTCATTGTCTGATGCCACAAGTCACTGCCCAAGTGCTGGTATTAGACGACTTTGTAGTGAGACCGGGTTGCAGCAAACCATTATCTGCATGTTAGTCCATGTAAGTCCCTTTGTATGTAATTGCTGCCGCTTGCACTTGGTTCATACAGCGTGTATAGCTGATAACGGTGATGGTGTGAATGCAAAGCGCCGACCCTCCACTTCCCTCACCCATGATTAACACCATTAGCTTTGTCAGCACTGTTGCCGTTGTTAAAACTGTTCGCACTGTTAGCTGCTAGCCACTGGCTTGCCCACCTCTATGTTAAGAACTGTGTGCAGACAACCCTGGCTCAGTCTCTGAATCATACATATGCTCTGAATGTCATATACAGCAATATTTGCCTGATCATTTGGGCCTACATTTAAGGTGTTTTTGAACCAGAGAAACTTTTTCACAGCTCTAAGAACCCCCCTTTTGTTGTGTCCACTCCATAAGAACTAGGAATGAGCGTAGTTCTTCAATGCCATTTTGAGGGACTTTTTAGCTTCTATTTCAAGCACTCTCCCAGCGCAGGAACCATGATTAACATAAGTGTACGGTGATTGGTCCAGACACTTTAAGTCAAACACAGCCAATGCAGCAATGGCAACTGCCATGTTATAAAAAACCCATTAGACAAAACACAAACTGCTCAAAATGGATAATAAAAGGAAGAAAACAAATGGACGAATGGAAGGACAGTTAAAGCCTTGTTCACATTACACGACTGGCCGGCCAGTTTTGAGTGTTCATACTTGGCGACGTGTGTTTCTGACATTGGGAGTCTCGCCAACTGCGTTACGACCTGTGTGTGCACACCACAAGATTTCTCCACCGAGCCCTCGCTGACAGAGCCCCAGATAACGCGGTGACGTCACCAAACTACATTTTGTCACGCGTGACCAAAACAGGATATGGAGTTCCCCGGTGCTAAACTTTAACATGGATGTCCGACAGCTTGGAGCTCTGCAGGTTGTTTGCACCCTGCTCTGCGCTGAGAAGAAACAGGAAAGGAAGAGAAGGATTTGGGTGACGGAATGTGTTGCTGCAAGTGGACTGCGCGGTTTGTCAATTCTGCAGAGAGAGTTGGAGGTGAGTTCTACGAATGAAACTTCGTTGCCGCTGCGCCGCTAGCCTATTAGCTTGCATTGTACTGTCTATATAGACTATGCATATATTCTGACCCAGATTATTGTACCTTTCATAGCTGAATGATTGAACAGGTTTTCAGGAAATGCTACAGATGACAGCGGAGGACTTTGATTTCTTGCTGGGGCTGGCAGAGCCATACATCGCATCGCCGCATCCCGCCTCTTACTGGCTGATGCTCTTAGTCAGTTGTGTCAGACCTCTCCAGTTTTCTAGCATGCCAGATATCCAGTCCCAGTCACAGATGAGGGCGTGACTTGCTTGTAGGCTTGTTCACACATGAGGACTTGTCATGGCAGACTATCTGCCGACTCACCTCCAACTCAAGGACTTCTTAATGGCTCTCAAGATCCTCTGTGACCTCAAAATCGGGGTGAAAGTCGTGTAATGTGAACTAGGCTTAAGTCTAGCAAAAGTGACTTTGTGACAACGGTCGTTTGGCTTACAGTACGTCACTTAATTGTTCCTATTGGCCTTGCAGTTGTATGCCCGTGAACCAGTCGAGTTGCAGTTGGAGTTTACATCCATGTCTGTCCAGACTAATATGTAGCCATGACAGTTGACAATGCTTCAAATGCTGCTGTAAAGAAGTTATATATTCCAAAACATGGATGCTTCACATACATCCTAAACCCAGCACCACAGATTTATATAATTAGTAAAGTTTCAAGGTAGACATCCAAGATTAGTGTCACCAATTCAGTATCTGACCAAATGTCTCCCCTTCTGTTCCTGAGATATGATGTTGAACAAGGGTCAGAAAAGTGTTTTTGCAGAACATTATGTTGCCACAGTAAAGCTGACCTTTAACCTTTTGGATATAAAATCATTTAATCATGTTATTCTATTAGACTCTTGTGTGAAAGTTTGTCATAATTATTGGATAAATTCTTGAGTTATGGCAAAAACATGTTTTTTGAGGTGACAATGACCATGGCCTTCAACCACCAAATCGTATTACTTCATCCTTGCATCTAAATGGACATTTGCACCAACATTTTCCGAGGCGTTTTTGAGATATTACATTCATGAGAATGAGACAGACATGAGGTCACAGTGACCTTGACCTTTGAGTTCATTGTTGACTCCAAGTGGATGTTTTGGCCAAATTTAAGGAAGTTCCCGCAAGGCGTTCTTGAGATATTGTGTTCACAAGAATGGGACAGACAGATAACCTGAAATCGTAATGCTCCGGCCACAGCGCGGAGGCATAAAAAGCCCCTGAAGGTATGTAGCTCTTGGGGGAGTTCCCCAGTGGGCGGTTTCTCTTATGGAGTCTCCAGAACTGTTTGGTCCGAAAACGCCTGAAGAAACATATTGGCCCTCATTTATCAATGTAACGTACAAACCAGCTCACATCCTAGCGCAGAAATCATCTAATGATAGTGTCCATGTGTGATTCATGAAACGTTCTTATCCCGGCGAAAACAGCGTAGGAATGATCGGACATTGATAAATGTAGCAGTTGAAAACAACGTCATTTAAATATCCTGCTGCAATATATTCTGGGTTTAGAGGCCTCGCCCATTGAGTTTTAATATGGCTAAGAAGAGAAACTTCTCTGATTTAATTAACTGGTTCTATCTGGCAGCCTGAAAAGAGGCATCAAAGGAAGTCTGAAAAACACAGTATGGAAGGAAATTATCTTTGAATATTTAATTTATGCATCCAGGCTAAGTAGCCTACCAACCTATAGCATACACATATTAACAATATTAGTCAGTATATTTTGTAAAATTAATATTGTTATCATATTCATAGAAAACTTGTAATTGACCTAGATCAAAGTGCGCACTTCCGGAACTCTAATTGTTGGTTTTACATTCAAAAGTGAGTTTAAGTTAATGCTAAATTACCTTCTAAGCAAAGTGGGTGAATGCTTCAGACCCTCTGGGGCCCCAAAGGCACCATATTTATTATTTGTCAGTTGGTCTGTGGTAATTTGAACAGATTTTCAAGTAGGGTCCACCACCACCGGAGTAACAAGGTCAGAGCTAACCACACATTGTCCACTCATTGTCCATTTCATGGGAGTTGATTGACTGAAATAAATTTGTGTTTGAACAATGTGACAGCTAATTTTCACCCTGGGGGCCCTTAGTAGTTTAATCCTTCCATAGTTCAGGTACATGGGACTGGGCCAGACATGACATGCAAAATAAAGACATATGGACCATGAGAAATGAAACATGTTGAAACTGAAAGACAATTAATAATACAACATGCAACACCTTCATGCAACAGACACAACTAGTAACAGGGTGCTGTTCAAAATGTCCCTGTGAAAAACAATGTGATCCAGTGCATCCACAGAGGGAGAGGAGAGGTGATCTTAAACTGTGAGGTAAAAACTTCAAATAGCAGCACTTGTCAAAACATTTAGAGGAAAGGGTTTTAAAGAGGTGCCTCTGAGTTTTCCTGCTAACTGAAGGCTAGTTTGTGTTGGTTAGTCTGAACCTCCCTACCTCTCACGTCCTCGTCCTCGATGGTAGTGTTGGCACTCTCACTGGACTCCTGTCAAACAACAGATAAGAAACACATGAGTAAAGGCAGCCTGATATAAAAGCACAACCAAGCTGAGGACAGACTGAGTTTCACTAAGATCCGTATGCTCAGTGTTCATTCACAACAGGTAATTTTACCATTATCTACTTCACCATCTAAATTTGGGATTAGGCTTTTGACACAGTCTCACTGTTACCCAATAGATGGTAAGTGGCAGCAGTGATGATATTATGCTGTGAGAATATAATAAGTGGCTTTGGGTGGGTGATATGGCCAAAATCTTCTATCACTATACATGTCATTTTTTTATCACTGTAATGGTATATATCATGATACAGTAGTTGTTTTGTAAATTCAATCAAGGAATGGTTTAAGGTTACCAAGTACTATCACTTCAAATGTTACAAGTTTCTGTATTTAGAACACTCTCCTGCATGTTTGCTCAAATCACGATATCTTGCCAGCAGCTGGATTTGTGAGATTTACTTTTACTGAAAGATCTGTACCTCTTCCACCTATGCATTAGCTTACAATCATGTGGACATCCACTAATTAAACTTGATTTCTCGCCTAAAGACCCAATCTCCAGAGCTATGACTCACCAGGCAGTATCTTTTGGGCCATTGTCTTTATAATGTTGGGATTGTGGGTCGTTTGGCTTGGGATATCTCTCAACCTTAACAATGAGTCTCTCGTCATCCAGTCTTTGTCATGCACGCGACAGAGCAACAGCTACAGAGTTCTCTTTATGCATCCATGGTTAGAAGAGGAGTCAAGGTGCCATAGGAGCAGAGAAAAAGAGCTACTACAGGAGCTGGTATGCACAAACAAAGAAGTGGAGGTAAAAGGCATTCAATTCAGGGGCAGGGAGGCTAGAAATAGAGCAGTGGCGTAATTGGTGTGGGGCAGTGCATCCAGGAGTGCCAACACGCATCTAGCTGCCGCCAGTGTGGGGTTGTACGTTGAGAATAATAGGGGCATATTTTATTAAGCATGGCATTTACTGCTTGTGTGCAAGGCGGCAGGCAGGGGCAGGGACCCGGGCATGCTGAACCCTGGTGTCACAGACTGTCACAGACATTGTGTGAATATTTTGTGAAATTACCATGGTCAACCCTACAATATTGTCACAATATGGTTACTGAGGTATTTTGTCAGAAATATTGTGATATTTGATTTTTTTCCATATCATCCAACCCAAAACCAAAGAAGTGCATTGTCACTTCACTTATCAGCTATTGGATGATAAACATAACAATTTCGATATTTATAAAAATGTTGAATATCATGGTCAATAACCATTCATCCTTATACAGTATCATTGGTGCATATATATATATATATATATATATATATATATATATATATATATATATGTACACATATATGCCAGTACCAGCATATCTCCAATAAACTTATGTCAATGACAATATTATTGATACAGCCAATATATTCATATTGGTCAATATAGTTATTCTAATAGATTAATGTTGAAACAGGAAGTCTATCTGTAAACTAGAGAACAGATAGTTTGGATAATAGTTGTCCTTTTGCATT
This sequence comes from Cephalopholis sonnerati, assembly GCA_019142605.1. Lineage (NCBI taxonomy): Eukaryota > Metazoa > Chordata > Actinopteri > Perciformes > Serranidae > Cephalopholis > Cephalopholis sonnerati. Next base: position 3,011,585 of record JAGQAX010000023.1, on the reverse strand, counting down.
AATTTTCCTTTCAAATACGTTTCCTTCCATCAGCCAAGATAATGGTTTTTATTTACACACCGTCCGGTTGCTTGACTGCTCACGTGTTTCCAAACATCATGACTTTTTAGAGATGTGTATATTTTCCCAGATCTCAGCAATTAACAAGTTCTTACTGTTACCAGTGGGAATGATGGGTAAAACTAAATTAAAGTATCCTTTATATGAAAACTACACATATCCCATAAAACATTAACATTCTTCCTCTCCAACCCTTTGTTACATAAGGAGTGATCCCATGTTGGATGACACATTGTACAATGACACTATCATTGCTTGTGGATGAACACAAACACAAAAAAGCAGAATATTACATTTGTACAAATGATGACTTAAGCAAACAGCTGCGCTCTTTCGTCATGTATGATACTACACAACACTACTATGCACAAGAACACATACTGTATGCTACACTATGAGCCACATCACCATCATGTCACTGCACAAAGCAAACTATACAAACATGCATGTATTCCCACACAGATCCATACATCTACATAGACATGGCAGATGGACTCCAAGCTATTCTGTTAAGGCTTGAAACAACTTTGTTATGGCATTGCATTGTGTTTATTTTGTTTCAAAAGCATGCATAATCCCAGTGTCTTGGACACCTCTATAAAAGGGACAACATTTTACAATGACAATGGCAGTACATGTTTTCCAAAGGTTCAAACACTGGCATGTAAGATGACACAAACTCATTGTTATGTCAAGATCTTACATCATAACAATCACATAAATATCCAGCATAGGAAGTTAGACACAAAACCCAAAAGTCAAAGAATCACATGCAACAGTTAATAACAACATGCACTGTTTCACAGTATATGCCACAGTCCCTTGTTTTATCATGACATCTCAAGTGTCAGTAACATCCAATGGCACACAAACATCATCAGAAGCAACGTTAAGGCTCTACTCTAAATGGCACACACATCAGCAGCAAACTAGAGCTCCAGACCAGCATCTGATCAGCCGTATACCTTGTTTCCATCAGCTGGGTTGTGGATAACAGTGGTTTGAGGCTCCTAATTTGAGAGGGCCAACATTCGGAAAAGAGGTTGGTGCAGATCGGAGAGTTAGGAAGAATGCTTGACAGAAAAGTATTTTGCAAGACAGGGAAAAAAAATAAAAGTGGTGAAGGAAGAAGGGGAAAAGATATAAATTCTATGTAGGGGGAAGCAAGTCAGTACTAAAAACAGATTCACTACAGGCATACTGCAGCACTATTAGAGACATGTGGGAGGTTATGGCAATGGAAGCTGTGACAATACGCAGAACATCAAGTAAAGGAAATCAAGTCTTTAACCACAGGTGATCAAGTTTCACCCAATACTGACAATAAGTAACATTAAACACAGACACCATGGTAACAACCTGTTAACAGATGTGCTTTGAAACAGCTGCAGAGTACAAACTTTTTCTTTTTACAGCTTAAACATCCAGAAAAAGTTGACATGAATATGTAAGAGGCAGGCATTTGACCAATTACACACATCTTCAGATACATTAAACATATACCTGTGTTACTGTAAAGACATAGTAAACACCAGATAGGACAGAGACGTAACAAGTTTATTGTCAGGATGGATCTCCTACTCCTTCACACATATGGTGCATGCTATTGCAAAACTGTTTGCTGTACACTGGTGCTCTGTCCCTGTGTCCAGCTGACATGTGTAACATGATTCACTTTTACTAATATCCCTTGAAAGGAACAGTAGATGTCAGTCAGCACGCTCCCAGTTTGGAGAAGCAGGCTGGATTCCAATATGGAAGCTAAGCAATGGAGGGGTTAGTGACAAAATGTACTTTAGCCACCTAAAAGAAATCCCATTAAAAATAATCTATATCACCTTAAGAATACCACATATTAAGAGAATTTTACATTCCCATAGACGGCTTCAAAAACAGTCATTTTAGCTTGCTGATCACAGGAGCTGCTGGTCTATCACTGCTTCTATCAGTTAGTTTGCGTTTTTGTGTGACTTTGGCAAATCTGAACTAACCCTTTTAAATGCCAAAGTCACACAATAACACAAACAAAATAACTCTTTGAGGCAGTGGTAGACCAGCAGCTCCTGTGTTCAGCAATGTTAAATCACAAGAGCAAGACTGATATAACAGCTTCGTTTTCCCATTGGAAATATTTCTAAATGTAGCATACGCTTAAATAAATATTGCCTTTATTAGGTGGGACTTTTTTTTAAGTGGCTAAAATACATTTTGTTGCTGACCCCTCCACAGCAATTGCATAGCTTCCATGTCAGACTCCAGCCTGCATCTCCAAACTGGGGACATGCCGACTAACATCTGCTGTATGTAATATACTGTCTATGAATAAGTACTGCACTTTAAAAAACAGTGTATTACTACAGCTTTCATTTCTGTTGATGTGCGGAGCAGCCATCTAATCTTGGATTTTGAGGCTGGGGTTTGTGAGGTTCCTCCTTCTTTCCGAGTCCAAAATCCAACTTAAGGGTAAGTTAATTTATTCATTATCTGTAACTGCTTATCCTGGCACAGGGCACAGGGTCACGGGGGGGCTGGAGCCTATCCCAACTATCACTGGGCGAGAGGCGGGGTACACCATAGACAGGTCACCAGGCTATCACGGAGCTTACACATAGAGACAGACAACCGTTCATGCTCACATTCGCACCTACCTGCAGGTACTTTTACAGTCACTAATTAACCTAGCCTGCATGTCTCTGACTGTGGGAAGAAGCCGGAGAACCCGGAGAAAACTCAGGCTGACATGAGGAGAACATGGAAACCACAGGCAGAAGGGCCCTGGACAGCCGGTGGATTCAAACCTGTAACCTTTTGCTGTGAGGTGACAGTGCTAACCACTACCCAACTGTGCCGGCCCTTTAAGGGAAATTTGTTAAAATTTCCTACTAGCAACTCAACTCAACTTCCCAGTGCAAATGAAACTCACCATAACTCTAAGAAAGATTGACTATCCCTTTAAGGAGACACATTAAATACAACTCACTTGGTGCATTTCACTTAAAATCATGCCATTATCAAGCTTAAAATTCTGTTGCATGTGAGGCTAACAACACACGTACACTTTTTAGAAAACGCATTCTCACTCCAACCTCACCACATATCAGTGTTTGGTAATGGACTTTCCGCATTGAGATATTACATGCATGATACCCTGGGTGGTTTGGTTGACGACTTTCTGGGACACCGTGTCAACTTCAGCCTGTTAGATGTTTTCAAAATACACTGAAACTCCCATTTTCACAGGAAATGTACAGTTTGCATTCAGTCTTTTTCAAAATAAATGCACTATGTTCCTGCAACACAGTGAATTCATGTTTTTTTTCTTCAACAACAAATGCACGTAGTTATGTTGAGCCAACACAAGCATATGTTTGGGTTTAGGCAACAAAAGTACATGGTTGGCTTTAAGAAAGGGAACATTGTTTGACTTTATAATCTTACAGGAAGTGAACATCGGCCTCCCGGTTTGAAAGTTGGTGGTTGTTGGACCGATAAGTAATTCACTTTTGGATACTGGGTCAACTTTGGATGAAGCAAGTATAGTGTGTTGAGTGATGAGTTCTTTTGTTCCCGTTTGCAACAGTGTTTTGACTCAAATCTCTGCCTGGCTCATGGGTAAGGTAGTTTATAGCAAACAGACAAAAACCCTTGACTTCCAAGGAACAAAGCATGATATAAGCCTACAATATCACTGATTTATCCAGGGTACTCAATTGGTGCTTGTCAAAGTCTAGGAATTATCCTAAAATGGCTAAATTTGAACGAGGCTATGTCATGAAATCCCACCAAAGGACCGTTCCAATGACAAGGATCCTACAGAGGACTGAGTCCTTTGTTTAGAGAATTTTCAGGGATCAATGTGTGTATCCTCATCGGGCATGAAGTACCCACAGTTCTTTGCGCACACTTGGCCAGGATTGAAGGCGGGGCCTCTTCAATGACATACACCTGGGCATGTGTTAGCAAGTAAAAGTGGCTCCTCTATCTCTACAAATCTAAAAATCAACCCAGTGTTGTCTCCAGTTTGGTTGACAACAGCTTGAAACCTGTGGCAACAGCACATTAGCGACAGTTGACATGCAATGGCCCCAGTGTTGCCATTACAGCCATCATCAACAACAACGGAAAATGTAGCCCATTTACAACAATGCGGCAATGAAATAAAGCAATCCAGAAGTGCATGTGGAGAGCTCATGTTACACAACCACTAAAGACATCTGTGGTTCTTAGCTTTATGGAAAAAAGGACAAAAATAAACAATCACCATCGGCAATTGAGTGGACAAGAAGTGGAGTTCAACAGAGCTGTGTAATCAGGATAGACAGACAGAGAGACAGTTAGACAGACAGTCATGCAAACATGCAGGCAACAAGGCAGGGACACAGTGTACCAGAGAAGGAGTGGGGACAGGCTCTTTTGGGCTGGTGACCACATTGGCCTTGTTGTTGATCTGGAGGGACAGAGTGAACAGACAGGTAGACAGACAGGACAGGGCAGAAGTGAAAAGACTTAGTGTCCAAACAATTGCTCTTCTCTGCTGTGGAGGGAAAAATAGGTGCATTGTGTTCAAGAGTTGCTGTCAAGAACGGCTAGAGTCAATGAGTCAGTCCATCACTGTGGACATGTGTGACCCATCCAGCTCAGAACAATCCAGCTTCAGTCCTTAGTTAGAAAAGACTAATTAAAACCACAATAGTATAAAAACATCACCACCTTTTACAAAGAGAAGTGTTAAAGACCAAGTTGGAGTATGCTTATTAGAGGCTTGTCTGCTCAAGTCTGCTAGATATAGAGAGACAGATAGTGTGGAATGAAACTAATGACCCAATAACTCCGTAGAAGATTGACAAATTAGGTAAAATTCTGAACTGACTTTTCTACCTTCTGCATTAGGTGCTGCCTTTTACATGTACCACAGTAAAACCACATTATGATATTGTGTTTTCTGGTTGCCATATCCTGGCTGCCATAAGTCTGATGAGCTGTTCTCTTGCGATATCTGACATACCGATACATAATAACTTATTGGGCTAACTGATACTAATATCTACATATCCATTTTTTTCCCCACCTAATTTTAGTGGTCATCAAGTCTTTTCAGTAGTGGAATTAACATCATATTTTGCATGCATACTCTTCTCCCGATGGCCCACCAGCAGATGGAGCCATGAAATAGAACTCTTTTCAGCTTATGTAGTATTAATTCATTGTGCAAAATAAAAAAAAATTGTTGATTCTGGTACTTAATTTTAAAACCAATATTGACTGATACCAATGACATGCCGATATTATCGTGCATCCCTAGTACCACCATCTGTGTCACTGCTTATAGTTGGTGGTCAATATAACAATTCCTTAGTTTATGTTCCTCTTTATCATAATAAAACTTAATTATAAATACCAGTAGGCTTTAGGTTATCATACTTACTGCCAGTGTTTTATTTTATAAACTTGTTTCATATTTTTTAAATGTTTTACCCTCAGTTGTATGTGACAGTTCATTTGGAAGATGCCAGATGGGGTAAATTTGTCTACGTTGTTTTCTAAATGTCCACTGTATAGGATTTAGTGGCACCTAGCAGTATGGTTGCAGAACTGAAACTTTTCTGACACAAAAACATGTGTGGCTCTATCTAGAGCCAGTGTTTGATTTGTCTATTTTGTGATACTGTAGAAACCACATGGCGGACTCTGTGGACAAGGACCTGCGCCGTATGTAGATATAAAGGGCTCTTTCTAAGGTAACCAAAACACAACAGATATTAGTTTCAGGTGATTATACAGTAATGAAAACATAGGTATGAATAATATATTTTAGGGATGTCTCATCAGGACCAATTAAAGCATTTTTAACTGATCAGGATCAGCAATGTGGAGCTGTACAGCCTGATCCGATCCTTTGTTTTATGTCAGCTGTCAATAGGGGTTTTTTTTTTTTTTACTTGCATAGTTTCAATGCCTAGCAATGCGGAGCACAGCTGTTGTCAACTCTCCTCCTTTCTGCTGAGCTCTGTGTGTGTAGAGGAGGGGCTAAAACACCACATGCCAAAAATGACAATATAATACAGTATGAGACTGTTTATTTATGTTATTTACCCATGTTATGTGCATTTGTTTCATTTCAGCTCAGTGTGAGACTCTTATGCGTTTTGCTGTTATCTATGATACATGTTGTTTCATCACCCTGCTCAAAGGAGAGACAGATAGAAGTGCAGAACTTAGGACAACCACACTCATCATGCCACTGCAAGTAGAACACAAGCCATGTGAGCAAAAGCCATTTAGAGTAAGTTATCAATGTAGCTTAATTGAAGCAAAAGATGTACAGAGGGAAAAAAAAAACACTAAACAGTATAAGGTTCATTCTAATTTCGGCAAGGCTGCACCGAAGCAACAAACACTGTTGAGTAGTCTCTTATTAGAAAGAGACTACTCTATTAATAATTATCTCGAGGCAGCAACAAGGCCAATGTATTTACACTTTACATCCATGTCTGTGAAAACACGGATGCTTTACACACATCTCCCCCTGACAGCACAGATCTATACAATCAGCATAGTTTTAAGGTGGACATCCAAGATGACAGTCACCAATTCAGTTTCTGATCAAATGTCTCCCCTTCTGGTCCTGAGTTATAATAACTAATGGCCAGAAAAGTGTTTTCTTCATTTTGTGAATTCTTAATTTATGGCCAAAAATATGTGAGGTCACACTGACCTGACAAATTTGAAAAAAATCCCTCAAGGTGTTCGTGAGATATCAGGTTCACCTGAATTAAACGGTCACCAGTCATCAGTTCATTGTTGAGTCCAAGTAGATGCTTTTGCCAATTTGAAGAAATTCTGTGTTCGTTTTCGGCATTTGTCAGATATTGCCTTCACAAGAATGGGACAGCTGCAAGGTCACACTGACCTTGACCTTTGACCACCAAAATCTAATCAGTTCATTGTTGAGTCTCAAGTGGACAATTATGTCAAAGCCAAAGAAATTCCCTTAAGGTGTTCTTGAGATATGGCATTCACAAGAATGGGTTTGATGGAAAACCCAAAGACTTGATGCCTCCAGCTGCAGCTATCTCAGGCGTGGAAGCATTAAAAAAAAAAAAAAAACATTAAGGAACAACTTGGATGCAGAGAATTTATGCATTGCAGGGCTATTTAATCATTAAACATAGGCTACATATTGGACTGATCTTAATAACTGTGATGTAATTCTACAGCTTTATAATCTAGAAAAATAGAAGTATTGGACCAAGACTTGCTACTGGCAGTAGGGATGCGCGCGATTAGTCGTCTAAACGATTAAACGTCCACCCCCTTACTAGTCGGCACCAGAAATATTAGTCGTTTAAACCAATTTGTGTTTTATTCATGTACAAGGCCGCTTAACTGTCATACAGCCGCCCGCCACTAGTCGGGGCTACAGAGCCGTCAGACAGCAGTCCCCCTCTCTGCAGCAATGCTCGAGTAGACTGGAGCTTTAAAACGGCACGGTGGGAAGATGGCCTCTCGCAAAACCAGCGCAGTTTGGCAGTACTTTAATCTAGAAAATGAAAACAAGGTAGTATGTAGACTGTGTCAGAAACAACTGGCATACAATCACTCGACTGGAGCAATGCGCAACCACATTCGACTCAAGCATTTGGATGTTAATCTGCACGAAATGACGGCTGCTGCTGCTAGCGGTGCTAGCCACACTCAGGCCGATTTGACATTGTTTACCCGGAGACGGTGTTCTCCCGTCCGGTTAACGTTTGACTGAGTTGCCGTCATGTTCACATTCATTCATACTGCACGGTGCAAAGTGTCTTGTACTTCAGCGGCATTTAAAATCCGACATGGCTGTTGAACATTGTGATTAAAGGCTTAAAGAGCTCTTATTACACACAATATTTTTTGGGACAATGTTTCAAATTCTGTTTTGATGTTGCAATAAATTGTGCTAAATTTTCACTGTTTTCTGAGTGTTTTCCTTTTTTTTAGACTAGTCGACTAGTCTTAATTAAAATTTTCATTTAGTCGACAGGGAAATTAGTCGCCAGGAACATCCCTAACTGGCAGATGATCAATATTAAACGACTTTTATTGATATTAGGAGAAAAATCTTGATCATGACATTCCTATTATATTTAATTTATTACTAAAGATGCCCCAAATTCCTTCACACTGTACCTTTCAGAAGGTTTATCAACTTCAATGGGTGTTAAAAAGTGGCGTCTTGTAATTTGAATCATTTACTATACAGACCAGGACAGCACATAGTAACATGATACTTTAACCCATTTTCCATGCAAACTAAACTTTGTACAATATCAAAAGCCCTTTTTACATAGGAATTGTGCAAATTTACAGGAAAGCCCAATCAGTGTTCTTTCCGCTTTGGCAGTATAAAAACAAAATTGGGGAGTGCGGCAAAATGCTGCCTACCTACTTTTGTTTATACAGAATGTGCCTTTACCGGGGCAATGGGGGCGTGAACTAGTAACAAAACATGTAGCTCAGCGTGTAACGTAAACGGTGACGTACCGAGGAAAGCCGCGGCTGGTCTGTCCTTCGGCGATTCTCTCATACATTGGCCCGTCCTTCACAGTTCCCGTCATCTGACGGTTAATGGCCTTCTCGTTAGCGAGGGCAAGGAGGGCGTGCAATTCTTTATCTCCCCAGTTGCTCATCTTCTGGTTTGCGTTTCCCTAGTGCTGCTAGATACTCATTCCTGCTATCAGCTGTTTCCTGGTTTGAAGTCCATGCCAGCGGGTCGAACGTGTGGCGTCATCAACAGCCCCTCCCACAAGTCATCAACAGACCCTCCCGAGGCGGAAAGCCGCCTCGCTCTGTTTAGACTAAACCGTTTTGCCAATATGACTACCCTATGAGGCAGAAAATTGGGCACCTCGGATCAACTCGCCAATCCGGCTCTGTGTGTCTAAACGCTCGCAGCTTGCCGGCAAAATGGCCCAACATTCGCGGAAAATCTAGTAGTGTAAAAGGGGCTAAAGGTGAAGTCCGGTTCAAAACAGCCCCAGTCCCAGCCCTTTGTGTCCTTTAGAAAAGATCAAACTTTTGAAGATGACTGATACCTTAACTACTTATAACTTCTACTCTGGATGGTTTCCAGTTGAGTTTCTGTTAAATTATAAAGAAATAGATGCAGTTGAAATGTATTTACTCCACCAACTCAAGACACACTGATATTGGTTTCATTGAGTGGGTTGTAGTTTTATAGGATATTTGGAGTAGGCCCTTGCAGTGGTGTAAGCTAGTTTCTAGGACACTGTGTAGCCACTGAGTATGCTATGTAAACCCCATACTGGTTACAGAAAATCACAGGACCATGTACACAGAAGGATGAACTATCAGGTTACTCTTTGTTCCATGTACACAACACATGATGAACTAACATCACAGGATAACACTCATACTGGTTAGCATGTTAATATATTAACTGACAAATTCCAGTAAGAGTCTCAACAAAACAGGAAAAAGGAAATGAATCAGTGTCTTCAAAACAACATGTTGCATTGTTTCCAGTCAGCTGTGATCAGAAGCTGTGGGTCTGATTCTAAAGCTACAGCACTGTTTTACCTGTATAACTATGAAAAGATGACAGCTACAGCTATTTTACCTCTAACTCTAAGGTACAAGGAATAGGGTCAGATTTTGATACCATCCATTTGACACTATGAAAATAGTCCTACAAAAATCAACCCAATCGCCACAATAAATGTTGGAACTGAACATTTCTACAAACATGGATATGTTACACATTATTATGTCACAGATATGTTAACTTGGACCATGCTCTACATTCTGACCCACAGCTGCTCCATATGTAATTAGGTTGTTAGCCAGGATGCTAACCAAAACAACTTTAAAGCTGTCTGCCAGTTTCTTTTAGAGCTTTTTTGTCCTCTTATGAACAAATAGCTATGACTGCAGCTTTAAATAAGATGTTCCCTTGTGTTACTTACCATGTCTGTAGTTTGCTCCCTTTCTTGCCCTCAATGCTACTTTGCATTGTGTGATACCAAAGAGGCTGCTATTTACACATTGTATCCAATCACAGTCACATTTATCCAATAACATTAAGTAAAGTCTGTTGTCATCAGATTCTCTTGGATCAAACCAATATTTGCAAGTGGGACCCATGTGGGCAGTAAATGGGCTGAAAAATAGGTCCTATGTTGGACTGTCCATGCGTTCCATGTTGGCCTCATGCCGATGGCTAGGTTTGTCCAAGTGGGCCCCACATGCGTCATGCTAGGGCTGCCTTGGTAAAAAGGAGGTATGGGTCCAAAACTGGCATCTTGTCTGGGTAATCCCACCCACGTGGGCAAATGTCATGGGGCCAACATGGAACCTGTGGAGAGTCCCATATAGGGCCCATTTTTCAGCCCATTTACTACCCACAAGGATCCCACATACAAATGTTGGATTTGGAAATATGATTTGGCAAGATTTTCTACAGCAAAAATATCCTAAGCTATTAAAACTATCCACATTTAGGACAGTAGATAATTTGGAAACAACACGTAAATGGAAACACAAGTTGCAGTTGAGTTATTAGAGATTTAGGCAGACTGAACCTCTAGTATCGCTCGAAGCAATTAGGGTTAAAGGGATGGTTCAGATTTTTTGAAGTGGCGTGGTATGGGGTACTTATCCATAGACAGTATATTACATTCAACAGATGTCAGTCGGCACGCCCCCAGTTCGGAGAGGCATGCTGAAGTCTGACATGGAAGCTATGTTAAGTTTAGTTAACTCAAAACAAACACAAAACACACATTAAACATGGCTTAATAGAGACACTTTCAAACAAAAGTACACAAATTGGCTTCATCACAACAAAGCAACTGTCTTATGCTAAACACATTTTCCAAACAAATACAACATGCTAATATTATTAGCACAAGCCTATGGCATTTTACATTATGTAAATTAGCCTAGTGGCTAGCAGAAATTTCCTCTACTCATGTGAAGCAGAGGCGATTTCTCTAGGACTGCAAGGGAAGCTCAGCTTCCCCTAAAATGTCAAAAATTGAATGGTCAAATATGTGCGGTTGTGTTAACATTTCATTGACTACAAATGCTTTAGAACACGTTCATCTCGAAGACGAGTTTGTTCAGAATCAGCTACTTATCACAAATCGACAGACTCGATGTTGTTAACTTCTCATACATTCCCATAGCGCCGTTTTCTTATACGGTGTATGGTCAATGCATTTGCCCGTAGAAGCCGAGCGTCGATGCACTTCAATGGGACTGCATGGAACTGTTTTTTTCATTGCCTCGAAACTCGACGAACATTGAATAAATGCCACGATTTTGTCCCGCCCCCGGATGCTCAGCGTCTCTGGGGGTGAATGGAGCTGTGGGCGGGCCTCGGCTGGGCTGGACACTGAGCTTCCGCATGATGATTGGAGGATCAGTCGAAAGGCTGAATCCTGTTTTGATTGACAGCTATTTTGAGATATTTTGCAAGTGGAGTCTTCTGACAGAGTGCCGTTCAGGTGTTTACACCCATCTGAAAATCTTTGAGGTGTGTTTTGCTGTGGTTCTATGACATGAGTGTGGTTGAAAAACAGCTTCAATTAAATGTTCCTTTTATAAGTTACTGCCTCGCTAAAATATGACAAATTTTATGATGTAAATTTAAAGTGAGCATCCCCTGTTTGAAAGACCAGCAGCCGCCACTGATATGAAGCCAGGGACAACAGCAACATTTAACAAAAGTACCTTTACAAAATTGAGCTCTATTACAACCTACAAGGTTCACCAAAAAAAACCCTTCTTGACACATTTTCCAAACAAATACAACATGCTAACGTTATTATTACAAGCCTTTGTCATTTCACATTGTAGAAGTTAGCCTAGCGACTGCCAGAGATTTCCTCTACTCATATGAAGCCAGGATAAATCACTAACAAGATTTAAAATGCTATTTTGTGGGGGTTTTATTATTTCACAATTTATTGTTTCTTATCTGTGAAATGAACATAAATAAAAGCTTCTTTCCACAAAGGGAAATGGTTTCAGTGTAAAAAAGACAGGAGGTCTGCACCACCGTGACATGTAGTTACATTTCTAGGAAGGTGCCCGTCAGGGTACCCCGTAGGTTACGATGTCAATTTGATGCAGAGGTATAAATTCCACTTAAGCAATGTACTGCTGTGGAGGGGTCAGCAACAAAATGTGTTTTAGCTACATAAAAAGTCCTACCAAAAACCCAAAAAAAACCAAAAAAAAAAAAAAAAACCCAAACAAAAAAAAAAAAAAATCAGTTTAAGTGTATGCTATATTTACAATATTTTCACTGCTTTTCCTTTATGTCAGACAGTGATGTCCATGCCAGACTCCATTGAGAAAAACAGTGATTTAACTTTGTTGAACACAGGTGCTGGTCCACCACTGCCTCTAACAGTTAGTTTGTTTGTGTAATTTTGTGACTTTGGGGTGTAAAAGGGTTACTTCAACACAAACAAACTAACTGAATGCTCCAGTGGTAGACCAGCAGTTCAGAGAGCTAAAATGACTGTTTTTGCCAATGGAGTCTGGTGGCTTTGACAAGAACATAGAGGGGTAAGACAGCAAAATCTCCCCTGTTGGAACACGCTGTCTGATGGAAAGGTAAAGCAGTGAAAATACTCTCAATATTTTTTTTAGGTGGGACTTTTTTTAGGTGGCTAAAATGTGTTGTTGGCCCCCATCCACAGCAGCAAATTTCTTAGCTTCCATGTCAAACTCCAAGCCTGTTTCTCCAAACTGGAAGCGTGCCTATTGACATCTACTGTATGTAATACACTGACTATGGAAGAGTTCCCCATATAACCCCAACTAAAAAATCCAAACTATCCCTTTAAGGTGATTAAAAAAAGACACAAGAGATGATAGTGTTGAGGGAAGAGCAACAGAGAGGGAGTTTGGCTCATCCTCATCTAAACAAGGGTGAAATTAAATGACAGATTGAGAGTCAGACGGTGGAAATACAGTCATGGAAAAAATTATTAGACCACCCTTGTTTTCTTCAATTTCTTGTTCATTTTAATGCCTGGTACAACTAAAGGTACATTTGTTTAAACAAATATAATGATAACAATAAAAATAGCTCATAAGAGTTTAATTTAAGAGCTGATATCTAGCCATTTTCCATGCTTTTCTTGATAATAACCAAAATCACTTAAGTTCTTACATCAATAGCTATGGCATTGTACTGCCAAAAACAGTGCTTTTAGGCATTTCATGTTTTCTTTTCTCTCTGTTAGTCACATGATACACACAGGAGTTAGTACTTGATTGCATAACCATTGTTTTTGATGACTGCAGTCATGCGTCTTGGCATGCTCTCCACCAGCTTCTGACATTGTTCTGCGGTCACAGCAGCCCATTCCTGTTGCAAAAATTCAAACAAATTTGCTTGGGCTTGTGGTTCTCCATTTTGAGTTTGATGATGTTCCACAGGTTTTCAATTGGATTTAGATCTGGTGATTGAGCAGGCCAAGGCATGGTTCGAATGTTCTGGTTCTCCATCAAGTCATTTGAGGCAGGAAAGAGTTTATCAGCTGATGGAAGAAGACTATTTCAAGAGTAGCCCTGTACGTCATTCGCCCTTCACACAATTGCATTTGCCCTGTTCCACCCATACTGAAACAACCCCAGATCATCACCGATCCACCCCCATGTTTTACTGTAGGGACAAGACAGTCTGGTTTGTAGACTTCTCTAGGCTTCCTCCTAACCAGTAAGTTGGCTGGAGTGGGCATCAACTCAAAATAGGATTGATCACTGAAGAGAACCTTAGCCCAATCATCAACAGTCCAATCCTTGTGATCCCTAGCAAAGCGTAAGCGGGCCTTCCGTTGATGAAGGGCTTCTTCCGTGCCCTGTGTGACTTCAGACCAGCTTCAAGAAGTCGGTTTCGAACTTGCTGAACAAGTCACATTTCTCGACAGTGCCCACTCATTTTTGAGGTCCCTGGAGGTCTGACGACGATACTTGACACAGGAACGGATGAGTGCACGGTCCTCTCGTGGGGTAGAAAGATGTTTCCTGCCTCGACCAGCTAGCAATTTGGTAGTACCATGTTCGGCTTGCTTTTTCTTGGTGTAATGAACGGCTGTCTTGGAGATCTTCAGTTTTTTGGCTACCTGTCTCTCACTCATGCCAATTTCCAGCAGTGCCAAGATGGCTGCCTTTGTGGCTTCACATAATTCTTTTGTTTTAGGCATTATGTGAGAGCTGACAACTTCTGAGTTGTGCTACGGCTTGAATGTAAGCAGGAAACCACTCTAGGCCTTTGCATGTAAACTGAAGGCATGAAATGGCCTCTTATATAGCCTGGGAATACAATTAAGCTTAAGCATGTCAAATAGGACATAACGTATTATGGAATCAGCTGCATTTTTTGTCGTGTTCATTGTATTCTTCAGGTAATATACCTTTAGTGGTACCAGGCATTAAAATGAACAAGAAACTGAAGAAAACAAGGGTGGTCTAATAATTTTTTCCATGACTGTAGGAGAAGCGCACAAACACACACTTTCCTTGGTGGTATCAATTAGAAGATTTGCCTCATCTGACAGCTGAGTGAAGAATGGCAGAGAGATGAAGCCTCTCTCCCACCCTCCAATCATAATTTCATTATCAGTTATTAGTTTCAACAGTTTCCTCAACTCAGACAACAGATGTCCCTCCTTCTCTCAAACAGATTGACAATACAGAGATGGATAATCACTGAGAAATATACATTACAACCACTTGGGCCAAATTAATTCACTCAGGCAACTTGAGCTCCTATTTTTATCAGAGCTGTAGTGCTGCTTGATTTCATTGACTACAAAGCCACAGTATTCGGAGAATAACACTTAAACATGAGCTGAGACCTGCTGAGATGTGGTGTGATACGCAGTACTGCAGTATGTAAAACATTGGTAAGATTTCTGTACAAGACATTACAAAAACACTGAAATGAGCTGAACTTACTTTGACACCATCCGGTTTTTTGTTCAGCAGGCTCTTGGCTGCTGTTGAGAGGAAAAGATAACAATGCAATGAAATCAGTGGCCAGTTGGAATTAACGTGTGCGCGCACACGCACACACACACACACACACACACACACACACACGCACACACACAGCTGCCCAATTACTAGCAACCTCAAAGTGAGTTCTGTTACAACTGGAAGCAGAAGAGAAAAATGCAAATGAAGTAGTCAGAAGATGAAAATTTAGTGAATCATTAGTCTGGACCAGACAATTAGATCCATCTGACAAGGCTATAGGAAACACTATAAGCAGCACCAAGCAGTCAGAGCAGCAGGGTGCTGGGGTCTCTCTGTTTAGCTTCTCCTTCCCTTTCTCTGCACACTTTTACTCAAACTATTGCATGTTTTATCTCAAACACGCTACAAAAACAACTTTTATCTGTAAAGAGTGAGCGAAAATCAGTATGTTTCTTTGACTTTTGTCGGCCAGTGAAGTCCATCAGCTTTTCATTTACCATGCAAAGACAGTCTGGGACACAAACAGAAGATTGGTAATGGCAGGGGGAGCAGTACAGGGGTTTCATGCATCTTCTGAGACAGTAAGAGGTTTTATCGGCAGGAATGATTTGTTACAATATGCATGTTTAGTAACTGATAGAGGCTTTACATTGACATAACACATCTCTTAGCAGCCATATTGGAGGAATATTTTTGAACAAAAAAGCAACTTGAATTACCACCCCGTGATTGTATGCCTCCATGCACCACTCAAATTTGTCTTGCATTTTACATCCATGTCTGTGAAAACATGAATGCTTCACACACAGAAGATATATGCAATCAGTGGAGTTTAATAGCAGCCAAAAAAGTCTTTCTGCAGAACATTATGATCTTTTGGATATAAAATGTCATTATTTCATCATTTTATCCTATTGGATATTTGTGTGAAGTTTCACCATAATTAGTCCATGAATTCTTGGGTTTGGTCGGATGACCTCAATGACCTTGACTTTTGACAACCACATTTTAATTACTTCATCCTTGAGTCCAAGTGGACACTTGTGCTGAATTTGAGGAAACTCCCTTTTGGCCTTCTTCAGAAATTGTGTTTATGACAATGAGATAGATGCAAGGTCATGATGACCTTGACCTCTGACTACCAAAATCTAATCAGTTCATTATTGAGTCAAGGTGGACGTCTGTGCCAAATTTGACGGAACTCCCCCATGGTCTTCTTGAGATATTGTGTTTATGACAATGAGATAGATGCAAGGTCACAATGACCTCTACCTTTGACCACCAAAATATAATCAGTTTATCATTGAGTCCAGGTGGACGTCCATGCCAAATTTGAGGAAACTTCCTCTTGGCCTTCTTGAGATATTGTGTTTACGGCAATGAGATGGATGCAAGGTCAAAGTAACCTTGATCTTTGTTCACCAAAATCTCATCATATCATTGCTAAGTCCAAAAGGACATTTGTGTAAAATTTTAAGAAATTACCTCAAGGTATTTTGGAGAGATCGTTTTCACAAGAATGAGACGGATGCAAGGTCACAGTGACCTTTGAGCCACAACGACCAAAATCTTGATTTATGGCTGAAAACATGTTTTGTGAGTTCACAGGGACCTTTACCTTTGACCACCAAGTTTTAATTACTTGATCCTTGAGTCCAAATGGACGACTGTGCTAAATTTGAAGAACTTCCCGAAACGCCTTCATGAGATATTGTTTTTACAAGAATAAGACACATGCAGGGTCACAGTAACTTAACCTTTGACCACCAAAATCTAATCAGTTCATCATTGAGTCCAAGTGGACATCTGTGCCAAATTTGAGGAAACTCCCTCATGGCCTTCTTGAGATATTGTGTTTACGACAATGAGACGGATGCAAGGTCACAGTAACCTTGACCTTTGACCACCAAAATCTAATCAGCTCATTCCAAGTGGATGTTGACGCCAAATTTGAAGAAAGTCTCTCAAGGCATTCTTGAGATATTGCATTAACCAGAATGGGATGGACAGACATATGGACATACATATGTATGTACATATGAACAAAAACAAACAGAAAGCATAATGCCTCAGGCTATGACTAACAGTGGTGCAGAGGCATAAAAAAGGGGCAGTACACCATCAAATCCAATCAGCAAAGCTCAAACTCAGTAATCTCATCAGATGGAGTTGTTTTGTGTTTAGCCATGGCCATGCCTCAAAACAGGCGTTTTTTGCGTGTCTTTTTTGATTGTATTACAACTAGTCACCAAACACAAAACCTAAACACAGTGGGTGAAACAAGGGAGAAGGTCATTATCATGCTACATATGAAAACTATTAGTGACATCCACTGCCCCTGACTGTACCAGAAGTGAGACAATGTCAGAAGGTTTCATGGTTCTGTACATGTAGATGAGGTCAACCATTTTTGTTTTCTGTTGATTTTTCTAACTGTCAATAACTAAAAGCCTGTGACTCCGTGGACAAAGTAAAGCAATACTAATAATTACCACAATATTAGAATTTAAAGGGCCAGTGTGTGGGATTTAGTTATATGTAGGGGTGAGATTGCAGAACTGAAACTTCTCCATGTCCCAAGCATGTAGGACAACTATGGTGGCCAAAGCAAAACGCAAATGTCCCTGTCTAGAGCCAGTGTTTGATTTGTCTTTTTCTTGGTTGTGGAGGATTAAGTGACTTGATCGTTTGCGTACAGTACTTTACATGTAGCTCCTGACATGTGGTGGCGCATTTTGCATTACTACAACATTTCGGCCGGGACAGGAACAGACATAGTGACTGAAATAATATCAATAATAATAATATATATGTTGTCTTCATACACACATATTTAGGAACTTGTTGCACTTTGTATAGCCTATAGCCTGACAGCAAGCAGGCAATGTGCAAGCTAAACATTAATGATCTAAAAGTAATAAGAATACCGTCTGGTCCGCTAAAAGTTCCATCCATTTTCGGAGATGGTAGTGACCTAAACAGCATGACATTAAAATGACGAAAAAATGCTTCAAACAGGCCTAGTACCAGCGTTTTTTGGACAAACATACCTGGCATAGTCCTTTTCAAAATCTCTCTCTCTCTCTCTCACTTTTAGTCTCTCCACATGAGTGCTGTGTCTCTGCCTCTCTCCCACAGTGTCTTCTTCATATGGACTACTGCAGCAGAGCCCTGGTTGCAGCCTTTAGTTTTTTTTGTTAGCCTACAGTACATTGATAACAAATAGGCTACTTTCGCTTAGCCAATGACAATAGTTTACTGGATTCACTGGTTTTTATAAACTATTGACATTAAACAAGAGCATTTGAATACCTTTTTTGATTTTATACAAAAATTCCATGATGTCACATTCCAACATGTTATTGCAAATGAATGACGTAAGAGGAAATGATTTGTAATTAAGCACAGGATTTTATTTATTTATTTATTTTTTTACTTTTAGACAGTACTTAACTTTAGAAGGAAATTAATCGCAATTAATCTAGATGAATGGATTTTAAAATGTGAGATTAATTAGTTAGTTTTTTTAATCTACTGACAGCCCTAAATAGAACGAACAACAACAATCTAAGCATGCAACAAACTCTTCAGTTGCAAACAGTTATGGTTCTGTTTCTTTCTTCAGTCACTCAAAACATATAAATCTGATTAATGTGGCAATAATCTATAATTATTAATTATTGAACATATCACAAATTATTCTAATATATATGTACCTGTGATGATTTGTGTATTTGTACCATACCATCTGAGAGTTACAGTCTGGTGTATACAAAGTATGTAGACTAAAGCACGATCAGTCATATTTATGTACGCTAATCAACCACCTAAACTTGACCAACTTTGGTAGAACTTAGCACCTTTGGTGAAGTTGTTAATAACTCTGAATAACAATTTCAGGGCCGCATCATTAGATGCAAAGCAAACGCTTCACTACAGTTGCCATCCACAGATAACCCTTCCATACAACATACTGAGAATGCTTTCATAGTATCACCACCTACTGAACATGCTCCATAAGCAATTTGGACATTTTGGAATTTTAAAATATAAAATGTTATCTTTTCCTCCAATATGGCCACCAATGGATACACTGTCTTAGAGCCCTATACTGGTACTGTGGTAGACATGCCTCAGTGTAAAACCCTGCAGTGTAGTGTGACACTGTAAAGATGAGCAGACTGCACCAAGAATTCTTACCTTACGCATGAGTTACCACACAAGAGGTGGGAGGGAGAAAAACAAAAGTAAACACTAAAGTCACTGTCATAACACTGCACACTAAAATGATTGTCAATAAAACAAATGTATTCTTGACTGTCAATTGACATAAAGAGAACATCAATAATGTTAGACGCAGTCTATACAGTTTGCCCTTTGCAGGGACCTGAAGATGGGACTGCATCGATCTGTACCCGTACCGACTTTAAAGTCTCCCAAATTGATTATCTTGTCGATAGCACTGCAGGCTCGCTGCGAACAACTCTCGACTCTGTAGCACCCCTTAAAAAGAAGTTCGCAAAGCAAAGAAAGTTTGCTCCCTGGTATAACTCCCAAACCAGAAAATTAAAGCAAATGTTGCGAAAATTTGAAAGGAATTGGCGATTAACCAAACTGGAAGATTCTCGTTTAATCTGGTTAGATAGTCTAAAAACATATAGGAGAGCCCTCCGCAAAGCCAGAGCAAACTATTACTCATCATTAATAGAAGAAAATAAGAACAACCCCAGGTTTCTTTTCAGTACTGTAGCCAGGCTGATAGAGAGTCAGAGCTCTATTGAGCCTTGTATTCCTTTAGCCCTTAGCAGTAATGATTTTATGAGCTTTTTTAATGACAAAATCGTAACTATTAGAGACAAAATTCATGACCTCCTGCCCAGTACTAATCTGCCTTCAAACCCAGCTATAAGTGCTGATACATATTTAGATTGCTTCTCCCTGATTTCTATTCAACAATTGACCTCAATGATTTCTTCGTCCAAGTCATCAACGTGTCTCTTGGACCCCATCCCAACTAGGCTACTTAAGGAAGTCTTACCTTTAGTTAACGCTTACATACTAGACATGATCAATATATCTTTATTAACAGGCTATGTACCACAGTCTTTTAAGGTAGCTGTAATTAAACCTCTGTTAAAAAAGCCCACATTGGATCCAGAGGTGTTAGCCAATTACAGACCTATATCCAACCTTCCCTTTCTCTCAAAGATCCTTGAGAAAGTAGTCGCAGACCAGCTGTGTGACTTTCTCCATGATAATAATTTATTTGAGGAATTTCAGTCAGGATTTAGGGCCCATCATAGTACCGAGACAGCTCTAGTTAAAATTACAAATGATCTCCTGATTGCTTCAGACCAAGGACTCGTCTCTGTACTTGTCTTACTAGATCTTAGTGCCGCATTTGACACAATTGACCATCAAATTCTGCTACAGAGACTGGAACATTCAATTGGCCTTCAAGGTTCTGCACTAAGCTGGTTTAAATTATTATTATTTATCTGATAGTTTTCAGTTTGTTCACGTTCATAATGAATCATCTTCATGTACTAAAGTTTGTTTTGGAGTACCTCAAGGTTCAGTGCTCAGACCAATTCTATTCACGCTATATATGCTTCCCTTAGGTAACATCATTAGAAATCACTCTATAAATTTCCATTGCTATGCGGATGATACACAGTTGTATTTATCGATAAAACCAGAAGAAATGGATCAATTAACTAAACTTCAGAAATGCCTTAAAGATATAAAAACCTGGATGAGCACCAATTTCCTGATATTAAATTCAGACAAAACTGAAGTTATTGTTCTTGGCCCCAAACAGCTCAGAAACTCTTTATCTGATGATATAGTTTCTCTGGATGGCATTGCTCTGGGCTCTAGCACCACCGTAAGAAACCTTGGCGTAATATTTGATCAAGATTTGTCTTTTCACTCCCATTTAAAGCAAACGTCTCGGACTGCATTTTTTCATCTGCGTAATATTGCGAAAATTAGGCCTATCCTGTCACAAAAAGATGCAGCAAAATTGGTCCACGCGTTTGTTACCTCTAGGCTGGATTACTGTAATTCTCTATTATCAGGTAGCTTTAATAAGTGCCTGAAAACTCTCCAGCTAATCCAGAACGCGGCGGCATGTGTACTGACAGGAACTAAGAAACGAGATTAGATTTCTCCTGTTTTAGCTTCTCTGCACTAGCTCCCTGTTAAATCCAGAACTGAATTTAAAATCCTTCTCCTAACCTACAAAGCTCTAAATAATCAGGCTCCATCATATCTCAGAGAGCTCATAGTGCCCTATTATCCCACCAGAACACTGCGCTCTGAGAATGCAGGGTTACTCGTGGTCCCTAAAGTCTCCAAAAGTAGAACAGGAGCCAGAGCCTGCAGCTATCAGGCTCCTCTTTTGTGGAATCACCTTCCTGTTTTGGTCCGGGAGGCAGACACCATCTCCACTTTTAAGACTAGACTTAAGACTTTCCTTTTTGATAAAGCTTATAGTTAGGGCTGGCTCAGGCTTGTCTTGGACCAGCCCCTAGTTAGGCTGACATAGGCCTAGTCTGCCGGGGGACCTCCTATAATACACAGAGCCCCTTCTCTCCTTCTCACTCTCTCTCTCCCTTGCTAGTATTCATGTCCTGTTAATGCATCTCTCTAACCCGGGTCTACTGCATGTTACTAACTCGGCTTGTTCTCCGGAGCCTTTGTGCTCCACTGTCTCGCAGGTTAACTCGTACCGCAGCTGTGCCTGGATAGTGTGTCGTGGTTGTGCTGCTGCCATGGTCCTGCCTGATGTCTCCCACTGCTGCTGTTACTATTAGTCATACCTGGACTATTATACACATATCATTATTGTCACATACATATATAATCATATTATTAATATAATATCTGTTTCTCCTTATGTCTCATTGTGTCATATGGATTACTGTTAATTCATTATATTGATCTGTTCTATACAACATCTATTGCTTGTCTGTCCATCCTGGTAGAGGGATCCCTCCTTCAGTTGCTCTTCCTGAGGTTTCTACCATTTTTTTCCCCGTTAAAGAGGTTTTTTTGGGGAGTTTTTCCTTATCCGCTGTGAGGGTCCAAAGGACAGAGGGATGTTGTATGCTGTAAAGCCCTCTGAGGCAAATTGTGATTTGTGATATTGGGCTTTATAAATAAAAATTGATTGATTTAATTGAATTGAATTGATTGATGATCCGTGTGATCAGTTTTTGTTGATAGACACTAAAAGGGGAGGACTGGTGGAGCTTATTGGGCTCAAAGGCCAGGGAAATTGAAAAAAGCTACACTCAAAAAAGCAGCATCCTAAACAATATCACAATATATCACAGAAACTGAGTAAAGGAGGTATCAAGGAAAAAAATTGACAGCATGTAACACTGTTTTAATGTAAGGGAGCGATATTTCAGGCAGAACAAGAAGGTTGTCAATCTTCATAACTGGTTCAGTCCTACCTGAGAAGTTGCGAGTAGCCAGCATCGTAGTCAGGATAGCACCCTAAGGAAAGAAACATGGACACTGAGAGGGGCTACCTCCTGTGTTTATTTTGACTGAAAGGTTAGGGATTAATAATTAAGACTATAATTCTGCCACTGAAGGATTTGGCTGATTTCTGTAGCAGTTATCAGCTAAAGGGCTAGAAGTAGAACAGTGTATTCAGGAAAAAGACAAAACATCAGAGTTGAATGTAGCAACTGAACAGGTCTCCAACCCGTTCTCATTTCCAGGTCATCAAATAACAACACTTTTGGCCCTTTTCCACTGTCACTTTTGGCTGTGCTGAGTCAAGCCATGCTGCGCTGATTTGGGTTTTCATTATCAGTAAAGACGTGCCAGGCCAAGCTGAGCCAGAGATGTACCTTCTCTGGAGTAGGTCCAAAGGCCTGGCTGTCGCCCTCAACCGAGTAGCGGTGACATCTCGCAGACCATAGCCAACCCCTGACGACCCCACTTCTACCCCTCAAACAAGCCGTGTGTGTTGCAGGACTCTATTCACCTCTGTCTGCAGGAGACCAGAGAGAAATGTGTTTTTCTCTCCTGCGTCCTTTTTTCACTTTAGATATCTGCTTTATTTTACTATTTCATGGTCACTATTCTTACATAACAAATTAACGGGGGACTTTAATTGTGAAGAATCTATACAAAATAAAATGTGTTTATCACTGAATTAGTGGAACTTTGTTAGTGGCTTTTCTTCAATAAAGGCAAGTCTAATAATACCGCAGGGAGAAAGAGTAAAGCAGAAACAGCCATAGTGAGATGTTAGATGAAGAGCTGCTAACAACAGGCTCTTACTGCACCTCTGCAAACACCTCACCTCCAGCAGGTAAACGTCTTTTAGCTAATCTGCTGTGTGATTTGAAAAACACATGCAGCAAAAATGACAGGGGCCTTTGTGCTGCGCTGCTTTTAAATGTCATCACTCAAGACGAGCCATCATCGGTTAAAGACACAACTTCAAGCAGGTAGCCTGTAGTAATGGAGACCCAAATCCCTGCTGAGCTAGGCTGACAGCCCAAACCAAATCAAACCAAGCCCGCTAATGACTGTCAAAAAGGGGTATACCTGATACATCTGATAGGGATGCACAGGGCACCCTTTAACTTATCTATGTGGTGCAATAAGGGATAATCCAGATTTTCTGAAGTGGGGTTGTATGAGGTAGTTATCCATAGACAGTGTGTTACCTACAGTAGATGTCATTTGGCATGCCACCAATTTGGAGAAGCAGGGTGACATGAAAGCTAAGCAATGTACTGCTGTGAATGGGTCAGCGACAGAACATATTTTAGCCACCTAAAAAAAAATCAATATCAGTTTAAGTGTTCACTATATTGAGAGTATTTTCACTGCTTTACCTTACTGTCAGACAGTGATTTTCAACAGGAAAATGAGGCCGTTATATCGCTCTCTTCAGGGCCAGACTCCACTGAAAAAAACAGTAATTTAACATTGCTGAACACAGGAGCTGCTGGTCTACCGCTGCCCCATTCAGTTATTTTGTTTGTGTTACTGTGTGACTTTGGCATTTAAAAGGGTTAGGTGAGATTCATCAAAGTCACACAGTAACACAAACTAACTAACTGTTTAAAGCAGCGGCAGACCAACAGCTCTGTGTTTTAGCGAGCTAAAATGAGTTGTTTTTGTCAGTGGAGTCTGGTGGTTTTGACAAGAGCATAGAAGGGAAAAGCCGTTAACTGTGGAGAAACAGGCTGCTTCTCCTATAGAAACAGGCTGCTTCTCCAAACTGGGAGCGAGTCGACTAACATCTATTGTAGGTAATATAGTGACTATGGATGAGGACCTCATACAAATCTCTAATCTCTCCAATGTTGTGAAAGGGTAAGATTTTAGGCAACAAAACTACTTGGTTTGGTTTGGAAAAAAGATCATGTTTTAGGTTTAAAAAAATAAATTTGTTATGCTACATGTTGTCAGTTCATAATGACTGTACATAAATTACATATGGTTACGTTAAAACAAAGATGAATTTTGGTTTCACATGAGACACAAAACTGTGGCCTCCTGGGTTAAAGTCTGGTTTGTTTAATCCATCAACTTCTCCTCCCTGTCATCCTATGTAGACACTGTTGCTCTTCTTACAGCATCAGATACTCGAAGCATCAAGTATTGCCACAGATGGGTTTACACTGGTGTTAGTTGAAAGCTGTGCCGATGCCTCTTATGAAGAAACTAAAGGGTGCCTTTGGCATCAGATGGCGAGGGGCATGACAAAGCGTCGATATTTAATGAACTTGGAATGAGGATGAGCTGGTCTGTGATCTGTGGGATTAAAGCCATCTTGTAGAGTAGCTCCTGTTGTCACTCACCTTGAGTTTCCTCCTAGCGTTGAATTTCTTCAGGCACTCCACGGTCTCCTGTCTGTGCATCATGGATGCCACAGTGGAGCGTTGCTGTAATCACAGAGTTTGTGGTATTAAAGTTTGTTCACAGGCAATTATATTTTGAAGAAGACCTGCCTTCACTGAATTTATTGATAATGTAAAAGTGTGTGTGTGTGTGTGTGTGTGTGTGTTGCCTACACAGATCCAAGGGTGTTTGAGTGCATCAGTGGCGGTCACTCTCTTGGCTGGATTAATGGTCAGCATCTTGTTGATCAGGTCTTTGGCCTCTGGAGTCACTGTGTCCCACTCAGGAGAAGGGAACTGTTACAGGAATTACATCACAGAAACCATTATAAATGTCCTGACAACCAATTAGAGTGTTAATATACCTGTGTTATGTCTACTTATTTTTTTTCCATTTCCGGGTTGCTGTAGTGCTGTGTTTTGAATCTTTAGTGTCTCCCGTTCTCTGCTATTGGCTTATTTTTTGTGGACAAGACAACCGTTTTTGGATTACGGACATCGGACAACATGCATTGAGACATCTGGCATTGACCACTGCTTGGACAGCAAAACAGAGCAAGGAAAACAGACTGAAAGACTGATGTTGGTAAGCTGGCTGCTGGCATGGTTAACTAGGGTAGCAGGACTGTTTACA
Organism: Cephalopholis sonnerati; assembly: GCA_019142605.1. Lineage (NCBI taxonomy): Eukaryota > Metazoa > Chordata > Actinopteri > Perciformes > Serranidae > Cephalopholis > Cephalopholis sonnerati. Next base: position 2,986,016 of record JAGQAX010000023.1, on the reverse strand, counting down.
TTTCTGTGGCCGCAGTTATTGTACCAACTTGTTATGCTTGGCTTGTTGCCAGCACCCTACACAAGCAAGCGGAATGCCATGGCATCAAGGTGGTGGAATCTCTGAAGAGGAGGTGGAGGACATAAGAAATCACTGGACTTTCTGTCCGGAGAAACTGCAACTGTGTCCAAACAGCAGAAGCTGATAATGCAGCTAATGGGGGAAATCAAGGAGCTCCAAAGACAACACGTCAAGAAGGACAAGGGAATGGCCCTCTTCGAGAGTCGTGTGGCAGACCTGGAGCAGTACTCCTGTAATAACGACATGATCATGAGCGGGTTGGGGACCAGGCCCCCCTCCTACCTCAGGGCTGTAACACCGGTGGAGAACAGCGGGGGACCCACCGAGTCCGACTTGGAGTCTCTAGAGCATCAGGTGACAGCCTTCTTTAAAAACAAAGGCATCTCCATCAACAACTCAGACTTCGAGGCTTGCCATCCTCTTCCTCTGACAAACCGGCCATAATTATACAATTTACCAACAGAAAAGACAAAAATGCGTTGCTTAGACAAGGACGGAAGCTGAAAGGATCCGATGTCTATGTGAATGAACATCACATAAAGAAAAATGCAGACATTACCAGAAGGGCATGATTCCTGAGGAAACAGAAGACAATTCAATCGACATGGACTACAAACTGTAAGGCATTCATTAAACTGAATGGATCACCAGAGGAGGCCAAAGTGCTAGTCATCAGAGACATTGGAGACCTAGAAAAATATTAGTGACAGATGCACTACACACCAAGGTAACCATAACTAACAGAACACTTACTTAAATAACATGCATGAACTAGAGCAAGACATTGATCCTGACAATAATTTCTTTGACAACCTAAATAATACATGTTGCTACTACAGCAATGAACAATATAACAGCAATGTTACGTCACAGCATGGTTTTTCCAGTTATTCACTTTAATAGAAGAAGTTTATATGCTAATTACCAAAACATAAACGCATATTTAAAACAATTCAAAAAGCCACTCACCATCACAGCTATATCTGAAACCTGGCTTAATTCTGAGAAGGGTGCAGACTTCGAGTTAAAAGGATACAAACTCTATTACAAGAACAGGAAAAATAAAAAAAAGGAGGGGGAGTAGCTTTATATATAGAAAATAATCTGAACCACAAGGTGGTAGAAAACATGTCAACCGCAACTGAGGATGTAATGGAATGTATTTCTGTATAAATCTGCATAGAAAAGCAAAAAACTGTAACTGTCAGTTGTGTACAGGGCACCAGGATCCAGCATTGAAACTTTCAGAAACAGTATGGAGGGATTATTTGCTAAAAATAACCAAATAAAAATAACTGTGGTAATTTTAACATAGACCTGTTAAATCTTGACAAACACAAAATGACCGTTGAATTTATGGACACAATGTAAAGTATGAGTTTGTATCCACTGATCACCAAACCGAGCAGAATAACAACATGCTGTGCCACTCTAATTGATAATATATTTACTAATTATATGGAAAACAGCTTAATGGGTGGATTGTTGATCATTTGCCTGTTTTTGTGATTTATGACTTTGATTATAGAAAAAAGAAAGAAGAATATAAAATTAAATACAGGAGACTGAGAACAGAAGATTCTATAAATGCATTTAAAATGGATTTGGAAGCGCATAACTGGGAAAGCCTTTATAAAGAAGAAGATATTGACATAGCTTATGAATCTTTTATAAAAGTATTTAAATCACTATATGACCAAAAACTGTCCAATAAAACAATATAATATGAAGCAAAGTCATACAAACAGACCATGGATCACAAAGGGACTGCAAAATGCCTGTAGAAAGAAAAATACTCTATATAGACAATTTATAAAATATAGAACCAAAGAGGCTGAACAAAAATATAAGAAATACAAAATAAACTAACTATGATTATAAGGTCATATAAGAAGGATACTAAAATATTAGAAGATAACAAAAACAATATTAAAGGAATATGGAATATATTAAACAATATTATTATGAACAGTTCGACCAACAAAAGTTACCCTGAACGTTTTATTAATGAAAACAAGTTATGAAATAATATGAATGATGTGGTCGATTTAATGAATTTATCGTCAATGTTGGACCAAAGTTAGCTGAAAAAAATCAGGAACAAGCATACAGAAGAGGGGGAGGTTATCGAAAACTACATCGAAAGAAATCCAAGTTCATTCTATCTCCTCTCCATACTGTGGTAACCAAAGAAATCATAGATATAGTAAACAAATGTAAGAATAAAACATCTACTGATTGGAATGGGATTGATATGACATTAATCAAGAAAGTCATTGACAGAATTGCAAACCCACTAACTTACATCTGTAATCTATCATTCACAACTAGTACACCTCCACAAAAAATGATAACTGCTAAAGTTAAAGTTAATGATTTATAAATCCGGGGACAAACAACATTTCACCAACTTCAGGCCTATATCATTACCCTGCCAGTTCTCTAAAATATTACAAAAACTGTTTATTACGAGGTTGGATCCTTTAATTGAAAAGTATCATTTACTCTCAGACAGTCAATATGGGTTCCGAACAAACAGATCAACATCTATAGCATTAACGGATTTAACAGAGGAAATTACTGGTTATATTGATAGCAAGAATGATGTAGCAGGTGTTTTTATAGATTTAAAAAAAGCATTTGACACCATAAACCATGACATACTACTCAAAGAACTGGAAAGATATGGTATAAGAGGGGCTGTGCTGGATTGGGTTAAAAGCTACGAGGAACACAGGCAGCAGTTTGTGCAAATAGGTGACTACATATCATCATGCTTAGACATAACTGTTGGGGTCTCGCAAGGGTCAGTGTTAGGTCCAAAACTGTTTATTTTGTATATAAATGATATATGTATGGTGTCCAGAAAATTAAAATTTGTTTTATTTGCAGACAACACCAATGTTCTTTGTTCTGGGGAAAATCTGCAGCAGTTTTTGGAGGAGATCACAACAGAAATGAGTACATTAAAACTATGGTTTAGCATAAATAAATGGACTTTAAATTTGAGCAAAACTAAATTTATGTTGTTTGGAAACCGCAGTACAAACACAGAAGTACAGATCACGATTGATAATGTTAATGCTGACAGAGTCTATGAAACAAAACTTTTGGGTGAGATTTTAGACCTCAGATAGATTATGTAAGAACTAAGCTGGCAAAGAGCATTGCAGTTCTGGGGAAAACAAAACACGTACTGGACCATAAATCGCGGCACATTCTGTATTCATCACTTGTACTACCTTATTTGACTTACTGTGTGGAAGTTTGGGGCAACAATTATAAAAGCAACTTACAGCCATTATACATCCCTCAGACGAGAGCAATCAGGACAGTAAACAATGTGGGGTACAGGGAACACATGAACACAGTTATTTAAGTCACATGCATTGAAATTTTTTGATCTGGTCAAATTCAATATTGCAATAATGACGTTTAAAGCGAGAAATAATCTACTTCCGGTCAACATTCAAAAAATGTTTTGTGACAGGGAAGGGGGTTATAATTTAAGAGGAGAATTTAATTTTAAAAAACAATGTGTTTGTAAATAAATCTGGGAATCTGTTGAAATAACGTATGACTTAACAGACAAAATGTAAGAAAGGGGTAGGGATATATAAGTTTTACTTCTACCTACACCCTTTCGGACATTGTTACCTTCGTCTTGTTTATCTTTTTTTATGATGTTTTTATTTTGGTTCGAAATAAAGTCATTTTTCATTCATACAAACAATTAAGCAAGATTACTGCACATTTGAGCTTACAAAATGCTTTTTGCTGACTAAACTGCCACACCACCAGCACACCACACACGCACCAGTCCTTTTCATTCACTTACATAGAACCTCATAAGTTCAGGTGTTCTTTGTCCCTTATAAGGGTCAGTGCAAATATATAATGGAATATCCAACAATCCATTTTGGGGGGGATACATGGGACTAGGGCAGGGTATTGAACCACAATAATTTTGAGGTTTTTGCAGTGCCCACTACTTAAAGTTGGCGCCTAATGCCTGGACAGATTTTGTTTAAACTAGAATTACTGCCTTGCAGTTTCATACCTCTATGAACCCAGCATCAAGTGTCAAAAATATGGATGCCAGCACAGAGGATCTATATAATCAGTTTCAAGGTGGACACCCAAGAATAAAGTCACCAATTCAGTATCTGGCCAAAAGTCTCCCCAACTGCTCCTGAGATATGACGCTGAATAATGCCCAGAAAAGTGTTTTATGCAGAATATTATGATGTCACAGTGAAGTTGACCTTTGATCTTTTGGATAAACAATGTCATCACTTCATCATTTTATCCTATTAAAATTTGTGTTAAATATTCTCATATTTAGCAAAGTAACTCCCAAATTATGGCCAAAAACATGTTTTGTGAGGTCACAGTGACCTTGACCTTTGACCACCAAATTCTAAACAGTTTATTGTTGAGTCAAAGTGGATGTGTGTGCCAAATTTGAAGAAATTCTCTCAAGTTGTTCTTGAGATACTACATTCACAAGAATGAGTAAATGCAAGGTCACAGTGACCTTGACCTTTGACCACCAAAATCTGTTCAATTCATCCTGAGTCAAAGTGGACATCTGTGTCAAATTTGAAAAAGTTCCCTTATGGCATTCTTGAGATTTCATGTTAACAAAACAAATTACTTTGACCTTGATCTTTCACCACCAAATTCTGATCAGTTTATCCTCAAAGTGGATGTTTGGGCCAACTATGAAACATATCCTTCAAAGTCCTCTTGAGATATTGTGTTCATGAGAATGAAATCGAGGCAAGGTCGCAGTCACCTTGACCTTTGACCATCAAAGACTAATCAGTTTGTTGTTGAGTCCAAGTGGACATTTGTGCCAAATTTGAAAAAATACAATGTTGAGAGTGGGACCTTTGTACGTACAGAGAGACGGACAACCTGAAAACATAATGCCTCTGGCCACAGCTATCACTGCAGCTATGAAAACATGCATAGTTTACATCCATATTTGGTAGCTTGCAGTCTTCTTCTCTGCCTTGTGTTGGTGCACTGCTACTTTTCTTGATATGTTACAGCCAGCAGAGTTGTGGAGCTGCTTCAAAATAATATCAGGAATGTGTGTCGTGTCATCTGTGTGCTTGGGCGTGTGCATGTCTGTCCTCTTATATCCATGAGATACTAAACAAAATGGGGACCCACTCGTCAAAACATTGCCCCATAGCACAAATAGTGGGCACAAATCTTAAGTACCAAAAGCAAGGTGATGTATTGCCACTGATATGGAACATTTTACAACAGTGCCCACAGTGCCCAGTACTGTGGGAGTGTTTGTGATAATGTAGCACATGCCCAGTCTGTCCTGGCTGCAATTACACATGGAATCAAAGTGATTTTGGAGTATGAAACTAGCTGCTGCTAACCAATGTTTTAAATCACTTTCATTAATCAAATCCGCATTAACACAACATTAAAAAAAATGAAATGTACATTCATCATCTATTCATCATGTTCTATCCCCTATCATTTGTTAGAGTGGACAAACAGGTGCGTTAGCAGACCCTCTGATCCTGTGATTTATCTGACCCGTGGATCCCGACCCAGTTCAAGCATCAGGTCCAGTGTACTGGACTTCCAACATATATTGATCTACCTCAACTTGTGAGAGAGACAGGGGGGTGAGGGTTTGGACGGAAGTTTTGATGTGATACAAAACATTTCTTAGACCATGAAGCCCAACTTTGCTGTATCAGAGAGACAGGGAGAGAGAGACAGAGAGAGAGTGTCTGTATTAAACTCACATCATAAGCCCCGGCTTTAATCTGCTGGTAGAGTCTGTGCTGGTCCTCATCCCAGAATGGGGGATATCCCACCAGGAGGATGTAGAGAATCACGCCTACACACACACACACACACACACACACACACACACACACACACACACACACACACACACACACACACAATCACTGTTATCCATAAATATATGTCTAAAACATTTTAATGACTCAATTATGTCATCCAACAGTCTAAAAGGTGCAGTGGCCCTTAGAGCTCAAAACGCTGCAAATTATGAAAACACATGTAGAAGGAGGCTGCAAATAGAGAACGCTCAACCAAACGTCTGTGTTTTTGGTTGTTCTTTATTTATTTATGTTTTCTTCTGTAATTACAGCATGTTTCTGCATTTGCTTGTTTTCTGTATTTAGAGCACAGTACTGCATTCAGTTTTGTTTTCTGTATTTGCAGCGCAATTCTGTATTTGGTTGTTTTCTGTATTCAGAACGCATTTTTGTATTTGGTTGTGTGTTGTTGTAAATTTATAATACTAGGCCTCATCAAGGGGCACCAAAATGTTGGGAATCCACACTTATAGGCTTTGTACGGCGACTCCATAAATGTAGGGAATCTACAATATAAGTATCAAATTATCAGAAATAATTAATAATTATTAGAAATAATTATTAATTATGTTAAATAACGTGATTTAATTAACATTAAATCACCTCATGGGGCACCATTCCCGAAAAGGGAAAAATGATAGCCAGTTAATGTTATCAGTCTCATAAAGTTCACTAAACTATTTATTTGGGATTTTGATTAATAATTAAATTAATAATTATAACCAAATTAATAATAAAGCCTGAAGGATTTCGGAGTTCTTGACATAGCAGAGGTTGGCTATTCATTCACTCTTGTACAACATTAAGCAGACAGCAGGTACAATTCCAAAATTATATTTATTCATAAAAAGCAAAACCAAAACACACAAATCCAAACTAATTATATACAAGCATGTGTGTGTGTGTGTATACGTATGTAGGTGTGTATCTGTGTGTGTGCAAGAGAGAGAGAAAGACAAAGGCGGGTGTGGTAATTGAAGGGCTGTTTGGCCTACAGAACAAAATGGTTGACAACAGAAAACTACAAGATGGCCGAATCAAAGCTGGCTTCAGATCGGGGGAGGTGTTTGTCTGACCGTGTGGTCAGGACAAAGACAAAGGAAAAGAAGCGGGAACTTTGAGCTGCCTGTTTGGTTGTAGCTCTGTTGAAAGCCTATTTGTAAGTGAGTCTATGTGAATGCGATTTGTGTTACAAAGGGTCTGGATTAGTGCAGAAGATGTTTAGTTACATGCAAGACATCTGTGAACAGCATTAGCAAACTAAACATGACTTTGCTTTGGTAAAACCAACTAATCAATGACCTAATTGCAGACAATCACAACAATAACTCAATAAACATCATTAAATCACATACAACAAGTTAAACAGTCTTGCTTAGCCTGTACAGCTGTGATAGAGCTATGCCCAGTTGTTACATTACCAAATCCTGAATGGACTGAGGGAAGAGTTAGTTTGAGGCATGCTGTCCTTATTAGCCGGTGAAGAAGGCTAGAAAGAGCTGTGGCTCTAGAAGCAGTCTTTGTTGTGTCCTTGTCCCAAAGGTGCAGATCCGAGGAAGCCGGTCGCTCGGGGTCCTTGCAGAGTTAGACGTTGGGGTGCTAATTCAACTTGATTCTCTTACTGCTGGGAGGTTAGCTGCAAACCCTTGTGTTTGCCCTTCTAACCTCTCTGGTATCAGTTATGTGCCTGCCTTGAGCGAGGGCATGAGAGTCTTAGGAGAAAAGGAACAAAAGTCTGTAGAGCAATTGTTGCCCCCTTTGATGGTTCAGGACGAAGAGCACATCTGGGCTGGTCCAGGGCCCAGAAGGAAAGAGGTGTGGACGGCTTGCCACCCAAGAGCCGAGAGAGAGACTGTAGTGAATGGAGAAGAACTTCTACAGTGTGTCTGATGACATCACAGAGTCACATGACACTGTAAAACTACTGACCAATCACGTTTTGAGACTTGTCTCTCAAAGAGGTGTGAGGTGGGCATCCTGCTGAGATGGGTGTCAGATAACTGTCTTTGATGAAGAACAAAGAACATGAGGTCTCTCCATCTCAGCAGGAAAAGCCTTCACATGTCCAGTTTAGATTTTAACAAATGACGACTCATCTGTGGTCCAGTGAATCCCAACAGTTTTCTGTATATGCGGTGCATTTCTGCATTTAGAAGAAGAAGAAGAAGCTTTATTGTCACTGTAAAAAATACAGTCAAATTTCGTTCAGCGCTCTCTTGTAGCAGCTACAATGTCCTTGTCATAAAATATACTGGGGGCGGGGGGGTCATGGTTCTTGCAGCAGTCTCTTCACAGCCATGGGGAAGAAGCTGTGTTTCAGTCTGTTGGTACGGGCTCTCATGACTCTGAGTCTGCCAGAGCGAAGGCTGGTGAATAGAGTGTCCTGGGTGGGCGGGGTCATCCCGAATCTTTGTGGCCCGTCGGAGGAGACGGCTGGAATAGATCTCTAGGCGTGGAAGTGGGGAGCCAATGATCCACTCAGCCGTCTTGATGACCCGCTGCAGTTGTTTCTTTTCAGATGCAGTGCAGCTGGCGTACCACACTGTACAGCCATAGGTGAGGACACTCTATTGTGCAGTGGTAGAAGTTTTTCAGCAGAGGTGGAGGGAGTTTGTTCCTCCTCAGTGTTCTCAGAAAGAAGAGACGCTGCTGGGCCTTTTTGATGATGTGGGTGGTGTTCACAGTCCAGCCCAGGTCCTCCGAGATGTGCAGGCCAAGAAACTTAAAGCTGGTGACCCGTTCCACTTCCTCCCCATTGATGCTCAGGCCTGAGTGCAGTGTGGTCCTTGACTTCCGGAAGTCAATAATGACTTCTTTTGTCTTCTTGGTGTTGAGGTTGAAGTGGTTGTTACTGCACCAGGCCGCCAGTGCTTGGACCTCCTCCCTGTATGGTGTCTCATAACCATTGTTGATGAGCCCCACAACAGTTGTATCATCCGCAAATTTGATGAGGGTGTTGGAGCCATGAGTAGCGACACAGTCACAAGTGTACAGTGTGTACAAGACTGGGCTCAGCACACAGCCCTGAGGAACACCAGTATTGAGGACGATGGTGGAGGATGTGGAGGTGCCCATTCTGACATGCTGGGGTCTGTTAGTCAGGAAGTCCTTGATCCACAGACAGAGGGAGGTTCCAAGTTGTAGTGTCTGCAGTTTGTTGATGAGTCTGCTGGGGCTGATGGAGTTAAATGCCGAGCTGAAGTCAACAAACAGCATCCTGATATATGTGTTGGGGCTTTCAATGTGGCTGAGAGCGGTGTGGAGGGTGATGGAGATGGCGTCGTCTGTGGATCTGTTGGACCTGTAGGCGAACTGTTGTTGATCAAAGCCAGATGGGATGTGGGCCTTGACATGCTGTAACACCAGTCTCTCTATACATTTCATGATCACCGGTGTCAGGGCCACAGGCTGGTAATCATTCAACCCTGTGATGGCAGAGGATTTGGGCACAGGGATTATGGTGGCAGTTTTCAGGCATGTGGGGACTGTGGCTTGCTGCAGTGAACAGTTGAAGATGTTAGTGAATACTGCAGCAAGGTGGTGAGCACATGATTTCAGCACCCTCCCTGGTACTCCATTCGGTCCTGGTCCTTTCCTGGTGTCGATGCCACGCAGGACTCGCAGTACCTGATGTTGTTGGATGGTGGGGGGCTGGGTCTATGTTCAGTTCAATGTCTGGGTCTTCAAAGAGCTCCCATATGGTGTCCTCAAAACAGTCCTGCAAAGATAGTGTGGCCTCCTAAGTCCAGCACTGCACTGACTTGTACTGTGGCTTAGACCTGCAGATGAGGGGCTAGTGAGCTGGTGTCAGGAACAGGGAAAGAGGTCCGAGGTGGGGGGAGTGGCGGGCTCTGTAGGCTCCAGAGATGTTGGTGTAGACCTGGTCTAATGTTCTGCCCTTCCTTGTTTGAATGTCAACATTCTTGTAAAATCTGGGGAGCACAGTCTTTAAGTTGGTGTGATTAAAGTCTCCAGCCACGATGAAGAAGCCTTAGCATTAGCAGACGGGTGGATATACACGGCAGTTACAAACACTTGGGTTATTTCCCTGGGCAAATAAAAACGTCTGCACTTCAACATTAGAAACTCCAGGTCTGGACAGCAGTGTTTCTCAATAACGGCATTGTCCGTGCACCAACTGTTGTTAATATAGACGCATACACCTCCTCCTCTCCTCTTACTGGAGTCCGATGTGTGGTCCGCCCGGAAGATTGTACGTCCTGCTAGCTCCACGGCTAGGTCCGGGATGTTTTCATGCAGCCAGGTCTCTGTTATCACCATGATACAGCTGTCTATCCGGTTGTTAACGTCCCGTAGTTTCATCTCGTCCATCTTGTTAACCAGGGAGCGGACGTTGGCGAGAAAGACGCTTGGAACCGCTGGTTTGTGAGGAGTCGCTGTTAGCCTAGCTCTGATGCTGGCTCGTTTGCCTCGTCTTTCGCAGCGCCGCCGTCGCCTCCTTTCTGTCCACTCTCGCCAGCGTATCCTCTCTGGGAACGAGTCGAACCCTTCTGGGGGGGTCCAGCCGGTCCAGTGTTGTTTCAGGCTTAAAAGTTCAGTTCGGGTGTAAGTCCTTCTCAGTGTGTTGCTGCTAACTGAAGAGGAGCACCGGGTCGCTGCGTCTACACGCGCCGCCATCTTTCTTGTAAATTGTTGAAATGTTGTTTAGTTTGATTTTCTGTAATTGCAGCGTGCTTCTATATTCAGTTGTGCTTTCTTTATTTGCAGCAAATTTCTGTCTTTGGTTGTGTTTTCTGTATTTACAATGCGTTTCTGTATTTGATTGTTTTCTGTATTCAGAGCACATTTATGTATACAGTTGTGTTGTCTGTTATTGCAGCGCGCTTCTGTCCTTAGGTGTGTTTCCTGTATTCCAGTACATTTTTGTATTTGGTTGTGTATTCTGTATTTGCGGTGCATTTCTGTCTTTAGTTGTGTTTCCTGTATTTGCAGTACATTTTTGTATTTATTTGTGTTTTCTGTATTTGCAGCATATTTCTGTATTTGGTTGTTTACTTTCTTCAGAATGCATTTCTCTATCAAGTTATGCTTCCTGTATTTGCAGTGCATTTCTGCACTTGGTTTGGTTTTGTGTAATTGCAGCATGCTTCTGTATATAATCGTGATTTCTGTTTTTGCAGCACATTTTTGCCATTTGGTTGTTTTTTGTATTTGCAATTACTTGGATCTAAGCCTCAACACATGCCTGACCTCTCCAATTAAAGAATCAATATGGCTTTTGGGAATAATAAATAATTATTAATAATAATTATTTACTATATTAAATAATGTGACTTAACTTACATTAAATCATCTTGTGAGGTCACATTCCCGAAAAGAGAAAAATGAGAGCCAGTTAATGATATCAGTCTCATAAAGCTCACTAAACTATCAATTTGAAATTTTGATTAATAGTTAAATTAATAACTATAACCAAAATTACCACATTACATAGCAGAGGTTGACTTTTCATTCATTCTTGTGCAATATTAAACAGACAGCAGGTATCAAATATATTTACTCATAAAGAAAGCAAAGTCACAAAACACACTCTCTTGCACCGGCTCTTGCCCCCTTCAATGGTTCAGGGGCAAGAGCCGGTGCAAGAAAGAGATGGAGAGCAGAAACTTTTCAATAAGTTTTCTTGGTGACATCACAGAGTCACATGTCACTGTGAAAGTATTGTCCAATCAAGTTTGAAGACTGGTCTCTCACTTAGGTGTGACAATGATCTTGTGGAGATGAAAGTCCCAAATGACTGTCCTTTGTTTGAAGAACAAAGAACATGTGGTCTCTTACCATTTCAGATGGCAAGGCCCAGGGGAAAAAGCCTTCACATGTCCAGTTTGGATTTTAACACATGACGAATAATCTGTGGTCCAGTGAATCTCAACACAGTGCACAGTTTGTATTTGGTTGTGATTTCTGTAATTGCAACACACATCTGTATTTAGTTGTGTTGTATGCATTTGCAGGGCATTTCTGTAATTGGTTGTGTTTTTTCTGTTTGCGACACTTTTTCTAAATGTTAGGCATGTATTGACAAATGGGTAAAGATGTTTTCTTAACTTGAAGTGTGTTGCGCTGTCAGTGTTCCTCAATAAGATCAGTATCAAAGAGCATACATATATGATGTCTAAATGAAGAACAGTGTGGTAACAGACGCAGTGCTTGTGTTTGCTGGTGTTACCACAAAAGGTTGTTTCTGATTGGCTAGGTGGTTGCCAGGAAAAGATGAAAGGGTCTTTATCTACTGACAAGACAGGCTGACCACAAACACAACATGGGCCATTGTTTCTGTGGACTCAGTGAGTCAGCACAGGTGTGTTGAAAGAAGCATGTGTGCCTGTGTGTTTTAGACAGTGTGTGTGTGTGTGTGTGTGTGTGTGTGTGTGTGTGTGTGTGTGTGTGTGTGTGTGTGTGTATGTGTGTGCTTTAGCTCTTAGGTCCAGGTGGCCTGGCCTATCAGAAGTGTGAGTAATGAGCCTCTGCGATAATTAATGCAAAAGGTTAAAGCCGTCTGGACTCCTCTGTGGTACAAAAACTACCTACTACTGATTACCACACATGTACACACCATCTACAGCAGAAAAAACTGAATGAAACAACATTCAACTTAGGACTGAATTTAATAAGCATGTTAAACTGAGTACCATTTGATGAATCTGCATTTTATGAGTAATGTAATGTAATGTGGCTTTAGGGGAATTACTAATGTATTTTAAATATTAGAATAAAAAAATAGACTATGTGATTGCAGCAGTATTAATGGCTTTACCTCTGGTGCATTCTACTGAAGAGGTGGCAGTCCTTTTGACAATCCCCAGGGAAGGCATCTGATTGGCTGTGTCAAGCCACAATGCTTGTTTGCATATAATAATAAGCAGCTACTCCACAAGGCTTCCCCCAATTAAACAAATCCTCATTAAGTTAATGCACACTCTTACCACAAGCCCACATGTCCACTGGCTTCCCGTATGGATCTTTCCTCAGCACCTCTGGGGACAGGTAGCCTGGTGTACCGGCAAAACCTGCAACACACACACATACATACATAGATAAACACACCATACAGAACAACCCCTCTATTTTAATAAAAGCTTTGGCAATGCCACAAGTTTCTAATTTCATTAGCCTGACATGGTATTCTCCACCTGCTGTGTATGTGGAAGTCTTTTAAAAGCTTTTTATTAATTCATTCAAACCTTTATTTATTCTCGAAAGGACATTGAGGTTTCCCTCATTTCCAATGCCGTCGAGATTACAGACACATTAGAACCACAGCACAATAAAACAAGTTCAGAATAATCACTGTGAACAACAATCTCATTAGTGACAAGGTAGACAATTAAAATCAGGTAAAACAGTTGCAATATGAAATACAATGGTTAGAAATCAAAGTCCTAAACTCTGAAAGAGAAGGAAGAACATGAATTTTTAGAGAGTGTTGGAGGATGTTCCATGAGCTTGGAGCATCAAAAGAAAAAGCTGTCTTACCAAGTTCAGTACGTGCTCGAGGAACCTTAAGAAATAACAGATCAGTAGAGCGAGTTGTATAGCTACCAGCATTCCACTCTAACAAGGTTGAGATGTAAGGTGGTAATTTTCCAACGAGTGCCTTAAAGATATATAAAAGCCAATGTTTGTTGCGCCTCTCTTCCAGAGAGGGCCAACCAACCTTCTCATACAGAACACAATGATGAGTTCTGTACCCGTCACCAGTAATAAATCTCAGAGCAGAGTGATATACACTGTCCAAAGGCTTAAGGACTGAAGCTGCAGCATGTCTGTAAATCACATCACCATAATCAATGACAGATAACAACACAGCTTCAACAACTCTTTTCCTACAGAATAAAGGAAAGCTGGATTTGTTCCTGTACAAAAAACCGACCTTTTGTCGCATTTTAGTGACAAGGTTATTTACGTGATGTTTGAATGTTAAATCCTCGTCTATCCACACGCCAAGATATTTATATTCAGTGACTCTTTCAATTGTAGAGCCTTCTATAGTAACCAAATTCAAAGTTTCATGGTTAATATTACTGGCTCTGGAGAACAGCATGTACTTTGTTTTTGATACGTTTAAAAGAAGTTTGTGATTTAAAAGAGATTTTTGAAGCTCATTAAAAGCAAGTAGCAAGTTGTTGATAGCGAGCTGTACAGAGTCTGCAATACAATAAACAATGGTGTCATCCGCGTACAGATGGGCATGGCAACCACTTAAAGAGGACACAATATCATTTATATAAATAGAGAAGAGTACAGGGCCCAAAATGGAGCCTTGTGGTACACCCCTATTGATAAACAAGAAGTCTGATTTGGTGTCACCTGATTTAATACACTGACGCCTCTCAGACAAATAGGCATGAAACCAGGCACATGCACTTTCACTCAGTCCTATGTTGAACAGTTTACTTAACAGTATGTCGTGATCAACTGTATCAAAGGCCTTGGACAGATCTACAAAAACTGCTGCACAGTGTTGCTTCTTGTCCAGTGCTTTGTGACTAATGTGATGGCTGAAATTGTGCTATGATTTGTTCTGAAACCAGACTGGTGTGAGCTAAGTACAGAGTAGGTTGAGAGGAAAGACTTTAGTTGGTTGTTTACCAGGGATTCCATCACTTTTGCTAAGCAGGGCAGTTTGGAGATCGGGCGATAATTGTTCATGTCATCTCTTGAGCCTCCTTTATGCAGGGGAATTACATGTGCAGTTTTCCATAAGGTAGGAAAATTTCCTATTGTCATGGACAAATTAAATATATGCCTTAACGGCTCAGCAATAATTGGAGCAGCAGATTTTAGAAGGAAGGAATCCAAGTTGTCTTCTCCAGTGGAACTCCTGGGGTCTAAAGCTTGCAGTGCATTCAGAACCTCAGCATGATGGAAGGGGCGGAAGGAAAAACAGGAAGTGTGGTCCCCTGCATTCAAACGACCAACATCAACTGACGGGAGGTCAGGATATTCTTTTTCAAATAAATATGCAACATCTGCAAAGTGCTTGTTAAAGGCATGGAAAATGTCTGACCTGTTAGAAATCACACAGTCATCAGTTCTTATACTATTGGGCAGTGTATTTGAGGTCTTCCTTTTTTCTAGGTTCACTGCTTTCCAGAACATAGTTGGGTTTGAGTAGGAGCTAGTGATTAGAGATAAGAAATATTCAGATTTGGCTTTTCTTACAGCCGAGGTGCATTTATTCCTAAGTTGTCTGAAGGAGAGCCAGTGTTGAGGGTCTCCTGAACGTCTAGCACGAGTCCAGGCCTTGTTTCTGTCATTGAGCAAGGTTGACAGCTCATTTGAGAACCAGGGAACAGTTCTGTCTTTAATTCAGAGCCTTTTAAAAGGGGCATGTTTATCAACACATGAGATAAAAATATCTGTAAGGGATTGCAGGGCCACCTGAACATCAGAGATCTCTGCTGTAAAATTAATAAAATCATTTGCTACATTGTCCAGAAAATGTTGCTCATTAAAGAGCCGAAAATTTCTCTTTAAAACTGTTTGTGAATTTGTTTTTTCCAATCTGGCATTTCTCACACAAGCTGTAGGGCAGTGATCACTCATTCCCAGCTCAAAAACTCCACTGCTCACTATTTTGTCAACTTTGTTAGAGAACACAAGGTCGATCAAGGTAGATTTTGAACTGTCTTTTAGATTGGGTCTAGTGGGCTCAGTTATGATCTGAGTTAAGTTCAGGTTAAAACAACATTCCTTCAATTTATCTGATGTGTTGTTTAGCCAGTTCAAATTAAAATCACCCATAACAAGCATTTCAGAATCCTCATACATTGAAATTAAATTTGCTAGTGAGTCAATGGACTCTGAATCGGCAGATGGGGGTCTATAAACACCTATTACCACCAGATGGAGATTATCACCCTCTCCTTCAACAAAGCATTTCACAGAAGCTAAGAATCAGTGGGACCATGAGTGGAGTTTATGAGCCGAGGTTAAAAAACCTGTGACCAGCAACATGCAGCCTTCATTTAACACAGCCTCAAAGTAGCAGCAGACATTCTGAGACGTAGTATAACTGGTACCAAAGTCAGAACACACAGTGAACTGGTTCCAGATGGTGGCTGGAGCTGGGGGAATAAACCAATTATTTCTCTGTTCCACAGAGAATAGGGAGAAGAAATAGGCCTGAAATATATCCAATTCAAAGTTTATATAAGAGCTGAGAGCAGTGACACACCTAGTCCCTTTAGATAGGTAGATAGAAAGGGCAATGTTGGTAAAATAGCATACTTAGAGATGTTCTTTTGATTTGCCCATTTAAGGAAATACAAAATGAGGGCAAAGATTTTCTTTGTTCCGTTTTCTTCAGTTCAGTTCAGTGAGACCTTTCCTGAGAAAAACTTCACAGGTGTTACATTGTCATCTAAGAGAAAATCAAACATCTGAAACTAGATCTGTGCAGCAGCAAAATCCTGCAGAGGATACAGGGTTTTTATTAGAGGAACTTCGATATGCGAGGACGCATCTCTCTTCAGTATACAGTACATACATACTTATGAATAAATATGTTTGCAGGCAAGATGATATCAATTTGTGTACGAAAATTGTACAACTGTATGACTACAAAGCACACTGATGATAGTGTCCACACACACCAACACAAACAGCCTGTGTAGAGTTCATTAACCCCTTCAAGCCTATGACCGAAAACCAGCTGAGAATCTTAGTGTCTTGGTAATAATAATTTTGCCTGAAGAGAAGGAAAACAAGTAGGATTCATGACAATTAATTCATTGGTTTTTACTTATGAATACATTTTTTGACAGAACTAAGGCCCAGACTGACTATATTTACATGCCCAAAATATTCTAGGATTTGCCATGGGACTAAAACATTTTGAATTTTCATCACCTTAAATTTTTGAATGTTCATTGACTAAAACGTTTTGAATTTTCACCAACAAAATAATTTAGAATTTTTTATCGACTAAAAGGCTTCAATTTTCATGGCCTTAAACATTTAGAGACTTGTCGATTAAAATATCATGAATTTTCATCCACTAAAACATTTTGAATTTCTGTCAACTAAAATGTCATGAATTTTTGTTGACTACAATATTTTGAATTTTTGTTGACTAAAATGTTTTTAATTTTTGTCGACTACAATGTCATGCATTTTCATTGCCTACAATATTTTGAATTTTCGTTGACTAAAATGTTTTGAATTTTCGTTTACTAAAATATTACAATTTTTGTCGACTAAAACATTTTGAATTTTTGTCAGCTAAAATGTTGTGAATTTTAATCCACTAAAACATTTTAAATATTTGTTGACTGTGAAAAAAAGCCACTGCTCATCCATGGGCAAGATTCTTCTTAGAGGTGCTGGAGCTGAACTAAGACACTTGAAAAAACAAAAAACAGCAACCGCACACTCACAACGCTGTGCAATCATCAATTTATTTTTATTTTATTTACTTAAACTTGCAGAAAGAAATTGATTTTATTTTCAAGTTTGCCACTTTGTGCGAAAAGCCTTTCTACATTTCCCGCACTTCCCCAAGTCTGATGTGGACAACATCCTTAAGGTCAATATCAAAAGTAGAGGTTATTTCTCTTGCCTGTATGGTTTGATTCAATCCATCACATTCACTCCAACTTTGCCCTTCAAACAATACTGGAAAGATAACCTTGACCATACATTTTCTGATGCAGAATGGAATGACGTTGCTTCTTAAGTTTTTACTTCTATTTGCGCTCGCCATAGCCTTATCCAGTTAAATCCAGTTATTCACAGAGTATACTGGACTAAGATGAGGCTTGCAAAAATAAAACCTGACATATGCCATTTCTGCGACAGATTACATCAAGCAAACACCACTCTTATTCATATGTTTTGGTCTGTCCCTCTCTGACACAGTTCTGGCAACCTATCTTCTAAACCATCTCCTCTGTTGCAAATGAAAACATTGACCCTTGCCGTGTTGTTGCACTTTTTGGTATTGTACTCAGAGGCTCATCTATACCCCTAAAACTAAGTAATGCTCTTGCTTTTTTGACAACTCTGGCCAGGCATCTCATTCTTCAGAATTGGAAATTACAGAATCCCCCATTGTTTATTCAATGGATGCGAGACCTTATGAGCTCCTTGCACCAAGAGAAAATTGAAAATTAGATACACAAGGAAGAATGATTGAGAAATGTCTGTCAAAATTTGGGAACCTTTCTGGTCTCATTTCATTTCTTTGAGACCCAGTGAATTCTCTTCTCTTCCCTAAGAATGTATTGTATATGTGGTTTCTTAAAGACATGTGAGCCTTTTATTTGCAAGTGCTCTTCAATCTCGTGTCACTGCTTGATACTTAAAATTGATCTCTGTGGATCCCCCCCCCCCACCCTTTTTTCTCCAGTTTAGGAGCCAGAGGTTGAGGAAGGGGCTTGGGGGTGGTCGGGAGGGTGCTGCTATTCGGCACTATGATTGTATTATTTCCCCTGTTATGGTAAATTCAATAGAGATCTGTCAAAAAAACAAACACGTTTAAATTTTCATCGACAAAAATGTTTTGAATTTCCACTAAAACTATTAAGGATAAAAATGACTAAATTGTGATCAAAACTAAGTTCAGCTCAATTTGAGACTAAATCTAAAATAGCTGTCAAAATTAACATTGACTAAGACATTAAGATAATAACATAAATAACATTCATGAGCTGCTGCTGTGATTAGTATTAGGAAAAATTGCTGGCCACTTCTGCCTCACCTGCCATACAATTTTTTACAGATCATGGTGCACCTAGAAATATACAAACCTGAGCTTTTAGAGATGTTTAACACAACAAGCCAACAACTACATCTTATTAATAAACATACTACATTCAAATACAGGCATTTTCATTAAAAATACTGAAACACACACCCAAAATAACCACAGAATCCCTAAAGAAAAGCTCAAAGTGGAGTGTACTCACCGAACCATGCCTGCTGGTCTCCCTGCACTTCAATAGCCAGGCCAAAATCTGCCAGTTTAACCGCTGCCCCCTTCAACTTGCTGGCTAAGAGCAAATTTTCTGGCTTGGATTGAACAGACACAGACAAAACTGTCAGTACCAGTTATTGTGCCAATCATGTGAGATCATTTTAAAATGAAAATAAGCATGACTAAGGTCTGTTCACAGGCTTTAAAGCAGAGGGAAGGGCTATCATAGTTCACAAAGTAATAACATAAGGGACTGGTGTCATACAGTGAGTTTGAATGTTAAGCAGTTAGGACTAATAGCTGAGCTAGAGGCCAACTGTAGCAGCTGTCCAGTGGGAAGGAAAATATCTACTGGAGGAAGGCACGTCAGAGTCAAGCCTCTACACACAAAGTCACAACCCAATCTGAACGTACTCAGGCTCAACATGAGTCAGTCAAGAGCCCGGCTCAGCAGCAGCACAGATGGATGTCATTTAACAAGATGCTGGAGGGCCACAGTCATAGTGGGCATGCGAGCCCTGCTAGTGGAGACGGACTGGGTGAAAGAGGCGGACAGTGACTCATGCCAAACCCCAGCAGAAGGAGATTCAGGAAAGGTTAAGAGAAAAGGAATAACGTATCTGCTGACATTTTCAAAGCAGTTTCCTCGATGGAGCCAAATAGGAAACAATCCAAAATGACTGAGCTGTAATGTAATAACAATAGGAGGGGAGGATGCTATTCATCCCAATGGGAAGCTACTTTTATTTTGTTGCAATTATACAGTTATCTAATCTTACACATCTTACATATAGACATTCATATACACAGTTATCTAATCTTACACATCTTATATATAGACATTCATGAACACATGTATATACACACACACACACACACACACACACACACACACACACACACATATATGCATACACATATATATATATATATATATATATATATATATATATATACAGTACAGGCCAAAAGTTTGGACACACCTTCTCATTCAATGCGTTTTCTTTATTTTCATGCCTATTTACATTGTAGATTCTCACTGAAGGCATCAAAACTATGAATGAACACATGTGGAGTTATGTACTTAACAAAAAAAGGTGAAATAACTGAAAACATGTTTTACATTCTAGTTTCTTCAAAATAGCCACCCTTTGCTCTGATTACTGCTTTGCACACTCTTGGCATTCTCTCCATGAGCTTCAAGAGGTAGTCACCTAAAATGGTTTTCCAACAGTCTTGAAGGAATTCCCAGAGGTGTTTAGCACTTGCTGGCCCCTTTGCCTTCACTCTGCGGTCCAGCTCACCCCAGACCATCTCGACTGGGTTCAGGTCCGGTGACTGTGGAGGCCAGGTCATCTGCCGCAGCACTCCATCACTCTCCTTCTTGGTCAAATAGCCCTTACACAGCCTGGAGGTGTGTTTGGGGTCTATGTCCTGTTGAAAAATAAATGATCGTCCAACTAAATGCAAACCGGATGGGATGGCATGTCGCTGCAGGATGCTGTGGTAGCCATGCTGGTTCAGTGTGCCTTCAATTTTGAATAAATCCCCAACAGTGTCACCAGCAAAACACCCCCACACCATCACACCTCCTCCTCCATGCTTCACAGTGGGAACCAGGCATGTGGAACCCATCCGTTCACCTTTTCTGCGTCTCACAAAGACACGGCAGTTGGAACCAAAGATCTCAAATTTGGACTCATCAGACCAAAGCACAGATTTCCACTGGTCTAATGTCCATTCCTTGTGTTTCTTGGCCCAAACAAATCTCTTCTGCTTGTTGCCTCTCCTTAGCAGTGGTTTCCTAGCAGCTATTTGACCATGAAGGCCTGATTCGCGCAGTCTCCTCTTAACAGTTGTTCTAGAGATGGGTCTGCTGCTAGAACCCTGTGTGGCATTCATCTGGTCTCTGATCTGAGCTGCTGTTAACTTGCAATTTCTGAGGCTGGTGACTCGGATGAACTTATCCTCAGAAGCAGAGGTGACTCTTGGTCTTCCTTTCCTGGGTCGGTCCTCATGTGTGCCAGTTTCGTTGTAGTGCTTGATGGTTTTTGCGACTCCACTTGGGGACACATTTAAAGTTTTTGCAATTTTCCGGACTGACTGACCTTCATTTCTTAAAGTAATGATGGCCACTCGTTTTTCTTTAGTTAGCTGATTGGTTCTTGCCATAATATGAATTTTAACAGTTGTCCAATAGGGCTGTTGGCTGTGTATTAACCTGACTTCTGCACAACACAACTGATGGTCCCAACCCCATTGATAAAGCAAGAAATTCCACTAATTGATCCTGTTAAGGCACACCTGTGAAGTGAAAACCATTTCAGGTGACTACCTCTTGAAGCTCATCGAGGGAATGCCAAGAGTGTGCAAAGCAGTAATCAGAGCAAAGGGTGGCTATTTTGAAGAAACTAGAATATAAAACATGTTTTCAGTTATTTCACCTTTTTTTGTTAAGTACATAACTCCACATGTGTTCATTCATAGTTTTGATGCCTTCAGTGAGAATCTACATAGTCATGAAAATAAAGAAAACGCATTGAATGAGAAGGTGTGTCCAAACTTTTGGCCTGTACTGTATATATATATATATACATATATATATATATACATATATATATATATATATATATATATATATGTATGAATATTTCATCTTTATGTCATCTATTTGCAATAACATGTTGGAATGTGACATCATGGAATTATTATATAAAGACAAATGGTATTCAAATGCTCTTGTTTAATGTCAATAGTTTATAAAAGTCAATGAATCCAGTAAACTATTGTCATTGGCTACGTGAAAGTATCCTATTTGTTATCAATGTAGGCTAACAAAAAAACTAAAGGCTGCAACCAGGGCTTCACTGCATATATACGACTACATATGAAGAAGACACAGTGACACTAAAATGACCTGCCTCTTAAGGCATCCATGTGTGGCTATTTTCAAAAGGTAAACCACTTTTTGACATGGTTGGACAATATTTGATACACACAGAAAGTATAAAACAACTTAAACAGGGCACAACATTGTCTGACCTTATCAATAGCAATAAAAGAAAAATCTATCACTAAATGTCTGGCCTCCAAAAAATGCCTGGTTAGTGAGATCCCCTCAGTTCTATGACATACAGTACTTTATTTACACCAACCTTTCTCCTAAAAATGAGGCTTGCACACTAGTAATTTGCAACATCAAAATCCTTTTATGGAGAAATGTAGTTCTGCCTCAACTTCTGTGAAGATGTTTTCAGAGCTCTTGACATTGATGCATGGGGAAAACGCAATAGCTTTTTTCATTCCCAGATATAGATTAAATAGTCTCCCAGAACAGCCTTGGGTTGTTTAGGTTTTGTGATGCTTCTCTGGGAAAATGCTCAGCTTTAGCTTCTTTAAATGCAACTGTGCAAGCACTGTGCTTTTGCCTGAAAAGCAGCTAATCTGAATCAAAGACTAGAACCCTTTGCTTTGTTTCGAGCCACAATGCACTCACATATTAACATGGATAAACTCATATGCCAATCTGTGCTGCATTCAGGACTAATGCTGTTGTCAATGGTGCGCCTGAACCAGTGGGGAGTAATTACAACAATGGTGGGTGCTATAATCAAGAAGGACGCTATGTAGGCTGCTCTAAATCAATATGTCCTCTCAATATCACCTGACATTGTAGTTTATAGTTACTTTGCTCCATCCACTTTTAAACCAAAGCAAAACCAGTATGTTGGCATGGCTACGCATCAGTGTGTAATTAAAATGATGTGAGATTCATGTGGATATGCTGATCTCTGGTGAACTGTTAGGCAAAACTGAAAACCGCTCCCCCACAGAAATCAGTTAAAGAGCATGCAATGTCAGACTGAAAATGGAGAAGGGGTGAAATAACGAGCTGACAGTTCTGTCTGATATCAAGCAACTGTAAGTCATCATGCAGACAGGCTACAGGACAGCTAAAAACGGCCAGAGTTCTGCTTCCAGCTAGAATACAAAGTGCTGCTAGCAGGTATGTTAAATGATACACTTGAGGCCTACACTGTTGTGTTACGTCACGCCTCTTTTGATTCTGCGATGTCAGCATGCGATCTATAATCAGACAATGAAATAGCATGATGCTGCCAGCGTTAAGTTTTGTGTAAAAATGCAAAGACGGCATAAAGCAGGGACTTCGTGGCACCCCTATAGTGCCATCTCTGTGTAAAACGGGCTTAAGGGAATAAAAATTAACTGAAACTGTTAAATTTCAAAATGGACATTCTCATGTACTCCACTGCAAGCTAGGACTGGAACACTCAGTTTTTCTAGTTGAATATTTTATGTATGACAGTAACTGATGATGATGAAAGAGTGTCAGTTTTTATAGTGATTTAATAAATTTGGGCAATTGCATTAGAAACAGTTTTTAATATTGTTGTCTATGAAACCCTATTTAATGTTTTAACATGCTATACATTTAGGTAAAAGGTACATTTACATTTAAGAGAGCAAGATAGCCAGGCCTTCATCATTTGTGCGTATGCACTGTCTGAGGCTATTCTATGTCAACTGTTAACTGTTAATTGGTTAACTGCCAAAAATACATTTGACTAGTTACAAGTTGACCTATAGATTATTTTTGCTATTCTTCAGTTCACTGCATCACCCAGGTTTAGGTCAGGTGCAGTGTCAGCGCAACTTGTGGTGCTAACATAGTTAACAATGCTAAAGGGGTTTTGCAGCTCAAAATCAAGCCACTTACTCACCTGTATGACCTGGGGGCAGAACAGAGGTTGGATAGCAAATGCGTTCTGCCACTGAGATGGTGTTATCAGCTGTAACTGCCGAAAGAGCAGCACCACTAGCTACCTAATGTTAGCTCCCACCTGACCTGAGTGCTGTGCAGAGCAGAGAAGCCAAGGAAAAGGTGGGCATGTTTTCACATAAAGTTTATCTGGATGGCATTGCGCTGGCCTCTAGCACTACTGTAAAAAACCTTGGAGTAATATTTGATCAAGATTTGTCTTTTAACTCCCATTTAAAACAAACTTCACGGACTGTGTTTTTTCATCTGCGTAATAATGCAAAAGTTAGGCCTATCCTGTCACAAAAAGATGCAGAAAAATTGGCCACGCTTTTGTTACCTCTAGGCTGGATTACTGTAATTCTCTATTATCAGGTAGCTCTAATAAGTGCCTAAAAACTCTCCAGCCAATCCAGAACATGGCTGCACATGTACTGACAGGAACCAAGGAAAGAGATCACATTTCTCCTGTTTTAGCTTCTCTGTACTGGCTTCCTGTGAAATCCAGAATTGAATTTAAAATCCTCCTAACTTACAAAGCTCTAAATGATCAGGCTCCATCATATCTTAAAGAGCTCATAGAGCCCTATTATCCCACCAGAACACTGGTCCCTAAAGTCTCCAAAAGTAGGACAGGAGCCAGAGCCTTCAGCTATCAGGCACCTCTTTTGTGGCATCACCTTCCTGTTTTGGTCCGGGAGGCAGACACCGTCTTCGACCAGCCCCTAGTTAGGCTGACATAAGCCTAGCATGTCGGGGGACCTCCTATGAAACACAGAGCCCCTTGTCTCCTTCTTTGTCTCTCCTCAGTGTCCGAACAGTTGGTTTGTCTTCACTTGCTAACATTTGTGTCGTATTTCTGCATATCGCTAACTCGGCTCTACTGCATGTCACTAACTCGGCTTTTTCTCCGGAGCCTTTGTGCTCCACTGTCTCGCAGGTTAACTCGTATCGCAGCTACACCTGGATGGTGTGTCGTGGTCGTGCTGCTGCCATGGTCCTGCCTGATGCCTCCTACAACTGCTGTTATTATTAGTCATACTTCTATTGTTACTATACACACGATTACTGTCACATACATATACTATCATATGTTAATATATACTTACAACATATTGTACCACAATTACTGTTATTATTATTATTATTATTATTATTATTATATACTATTAATAGTGCCCGTGCCACTAATTCATCACATGTAGGCCTACCTGCAAACCACCATCGCGGTGATATTTCAATCTTCTTTATATAACATCAGACAGATTATTTACGATTAATTTATAGCTCTACAGCAGAGGCAATGTAATCAGAATCAGAATCAGAAATACTTTATTGATCCCCAAGGGGAAACAAGCAGGAGCGACCGCAACAGGCTGCACGCACTTCTTAGAGGGTAAGATAAGAGGGTTGTGTAACAGAAATAAACATCCATGTGAAACACAGTGGGCTGTATAGTTGTACTGGATTTAACAAAGCCATGAAGCAAATTATTTGCCTCAAGGATTTTTTAGTTACTTGAGGAATCGTTTCAGCCCTAGTTGGAATACTCTAAAACTGAGACTACTGTCACACATACTGATCCCACAGTCAAAAACAAACGACCATGCTACAGAAAGATGAGCTCCACCCGTGGAGGTGGGGGAGTCCTCTCCAAACAGCTCGATGATGATAGTGCTGTAAGGTGATGTCTTGGGGGAGGTCCTCCCTCGGTCGGCAGGTTTTTAAGAACGGACAAGTCTTTGTTGGCTCTTGACAAAAGATCTTTCCACTTTTTCCTGACCTCTTCCACTGTCCGCTGTCCTCCATCACAATCATTATTTATGGACGCAGTGATTGATTTCCACGCCAACAGTTTGTGCCTGTTTGTGTTGGTGTTATTTAGTCTTGCCGTGAGGATGTCCTTATGCTCTCAATATAATTCTATTAGCTTCCTAATTTCTCCATCTGTAAAATTGACCTTCCTTTTTTTTTTGATTAGTGTTCTCCATATTTCTCCTTCTTCCAGCTTATTTGTTGGGACAAGTTTGAGAGCGCTTTGAGTAGAAGTGTGTTGCTTGGCAACAATCATCGATTCGCGTGTATTCACATGGACGCACATTGTAAGACCAGGCGCAGCTACGACCGTTGTCGACCAGGCCTGGTGCACTCGACGTAAATTCCAGTCATAACGTCGGACGTAGTAAGTAAGTCCGGCGTAAGAGTTAAGACCTTCTTTTTTACACCCAGCTGGTGCACTCGGCTCCAGGGCCTTTCTAGTGGCGTTTGAGGAAAAGCAGAAACTGTAGCAGTTTAAAAGCAGGCCTGCATGTGCCATTACTGCTCCACAAAAACTTATGACACTTAACAACACCATGCTATAAATCCATGAGTCTAGACACAGAAACTACAAAGCGGCTATGTCCTTCTCTCCTGGGCAGACGTGTGTGTGTACACTCTGTGTATTTTAGACTCCTCAAAATCATAATCTTGAGCACTGAAATCACATGAACACATACATAACGTGGCAAACAGTGTTTTCCATGTTTTCGCCTATGCTCTGCAGCTTGCTTATTTGTTTTGCTTGTATTTGTTTTGTCTTTGTGTTTCTGCAGTGAGCCGTGGCAACTGCCTGGCAACAGCCAATCAGAGCATGCAGAGAGGGAAGTCAGCAAATGCAAAATCTGAGCTTATTATTGCTGTGTAAAAAAATAAACCTCAGACACACCTGCTTCATTTGATTAGCAAATCAGAGCTCTGGGAGCAAACCACAGTGAGAAAGAGCAGCATGAGAAGACGTTTACTTGTGTTCACTTGTTTACATGCATCCAAATAAGATTTCACCATAATGAGATATTTAATCTCACTTAAATGCACTCAAATAGTCAGTCTCCTTTAATACTAGATGGGGGGCATTCTTCATAAAGGTACAGAATTCTCCAAGCGAAGCCCAGAACCACTCTGAGAAACAGATACAACTGTAATTAAAGTCACTGCTACATCTTCTTTTTGGCAGAAAAATAAATCCAGCAGCAACCTGTATCAATACATGTAAGAACTTCATAAAACATTTAGTTTCAAAATAAATGATAAATAATACAATAATACTGCATTAAATTACAGGTAATTTTGTTCGGCCGCTATAACTTAAAAACCACTATGAAACAGGTGAATGTCTTACATACTGGTTCAAATTCAAACAGTCATGAGGTCCTGACACAGTAAGTCAAATTTACAGGCCCAGGATTAGACAGAGACATGACTGGCTACACATTGGACCCAGACCAGCTGTAGGCTTGCCATCTCTTATGACTTGTGTGACATATGTTACAGATCATAAAGGTGGTGCCAGGGACTCCCTCATTCCTTACGACAGCACCATTTGCCACCTTTTGCTAGGAGTGTAACGATCCATCACTCTGGATTGATAAATTGATTCAATGATCAGTATCAATGGTGCAAAGTAAAAACATTGATCCATATGGTCATCTTTAGGAAACACTTTTTAAAAAAAGTTTATGTCACAGTCAAACAGCAACATGCAGATGGTAGGCAGCCAAGAGAAATACAACGAGGATAATTTACTGTGGAATAAATCAGCAGTGTGGAAATATTTTCTATTTCAGAAAAAAATGGGGTCAACAGACAGAGCACATGCTGTACGTAAACAATGCCGTCATGAGATAAAACATGACGTAGTTTACCTGCCTAGACAGCCATCTCACTCCACTAAGTGCTCACTACAGCAATATTAGCTGCTTTGTTTTAACAATGTTCGGCTGAAAAAACGTGCATGCAGACTAAAGTTCAACTGTACTGTTCTGTCAGAAGATGCAGCTACTTAAACTAACGGTGAGTAAGGAAGAGCATAAATAATATATGTAATTAGTTAAGTTATGAATGGAGGAAATTCTGCTAGCCACTACGCTAACGCTTAAGCTAATAATGAGTAACTAGCAGAAAACAATTGTTTTGTCTTTGAACATTGACAGTTTTTATTTAGCTGAATTTAATACTTTTGTAAATAACGTTGTTGTTAATCCATGTGTTATAGCTGCTGGAAGAAGTTTGCCTTCAGGGGGCATATTCATTCTTTTCTTCTATTCTATTTCTCTTCTATTCCTCTATTCTAAGAAAGACTAGGTCCTTGTAAAAATAAAAGTTATTCACAGAGCATCTTAAACCTTAAAAGAGCTCCTAAGGTGAAAACTGTTGGGAGAAGGGAGGAGGACTTTTAAGATGCTTAAGAGTTTCATAAGCAGAGGAGAAAATGGGGGAAACACTAAGAGGTTGGAGAAATATTCTCCAAACACTGGATGACAGAGAGTTAATGAAATGCTACAGATTAGATTGTGCAAGGATAATATTTGTGGTCGATCTAATTAGGGGTATGCACACATTTTCCACCTAACACTATAATGCCAGCGATGAAAAATTCACAATGCTAAGATATTTGAAAAACTGGAAAATACAGCAGTGCATCAGTGATGGCTTGAGTCTGTTTCAACCTTCCATCAGCAGAGTGATCCCACTAACAGTGACAACACCTTGTAGGCTCACAAAAGGCTGTGTCTGTGACAACCAATCACATATGTTAAAAGAATGCACCACACCTAGCAATGGGGTCAACCACACACCCCAACTAAGGTAAAGGTTTCTGTCCCTTCCTTGCCCTGAGAGCTTTCCTAAATCAATCCTAAGTTAGGACTCCTTAGTAAACGTATTTAGGCTAAGTTAGGAGCTCTCTGAGAGGGTTCTTAGAATGTTTGTGAATATGGGCCCAGATCTTCAAGCCAGGTAGACCTGGGACCGTATTCACAAAGTTTCCTAGTGCTAAGAGTTGCTCCTAGTGACGAAATTCTAAGAAAATTCTTAGAATTGTGACGTTTTGTTAGTATTTCCCCTTAAAGTTAAGACTAGGTCTTTGTAAGTGATGTAATAAAATGATCACAATACTAAGATATTTGAAAAACTGGAAAAATGCCACAGTGCAGCAGTGATGACTTTTGTCTGTCTCAACCTTCCATCAGCAGTGATCATACTAACAATAACAACACTTTCACAGTCAGCAGTTCATTTCATTTCCACTGGGTGTCCACACCTTGCAGGCTCACAAAAGGGCGTGTCTGTGACAACCAATCACATCTGTTAAAAGAAAGCATCAACGTGCAACGTGGTCAACCATACCTCCTCTCTAAGATAAAAGTTTCTGTCCCGTCCTTGCTCAGAGGTGCTCTTAGAACTTTCCTAAATCACTCCTAAGCTAAGACTCCTTACTAAAAGTTTTTAGGCTAAGTTAGGAGCTCTCTCAGAATGTTTGCGAATACGGCCCCTGAAGTTTTAGGAAAAAGATGATGGTTTGGGTTAAAATGAAAAGGTTTTATACAGAAAGGTCTCTCTGTCAGAAAGCCCTAAAGTTTAACTTATCCCATGTGCTTTTTTATGTGTCAGTAGTCAGTATAAAGTAAACTGTACTGCACTTATGTAATTACAGTTATTTACATAATTTATGTGTTTTTATCTTTTATGGCCAAAAGCAAAAAAGAAAGTGCTGGCTGCTCTTTCTGTAACTGATTGTGTTAAATGATCATATAATATCGTCTCATACCGATCACAGGCCCCTCAGGTTCTCAAGAATGAGAGAGATAAGGTGACAGTGACCTTGACCTATGACCACCAAAATCTTATCAGTTCATCACTGAATCCAAGTTGTGCCAAATTTTAAGAAATTCTCTTAACCTGTTCTTGAGACATTGCACTCACAAAAATGAGATGGATGCAAGGTCACAGTGACCTTGACCTTTGACCCTTAACCACCAAAATGTAATAAGGTCATCCTTGAGTCCAAGTAAATATCTGTGCCAAGTTTGGAGAAATTTCTTTAAGGTGTTCTTGAGATATCACATTTACAAGAATGAGACAGACAAGATCAGAGTAACCTTGGCCTTTGACTATGATTACTAAGAACTAATGGGTTCATCTTTGAGTCCAAGTGAACATTTTTGCCAAATTTGAAGAAATTTCCTCAAGGCGTTCTTGAGATATAGCGCACACATGAATGGGATGTATGTCCATAGGGACAACGTGTAAACATAATGCCGTGACCACGGCTACTGCCCGCGGAGGCATAAAACTCTGAAAACAATCTGTCAAATCTATTTGTAATAATTCTAAATAACTATAAGAAGATGTATGGTTATTATGTTTTTCTTTTAATTTTTTTTGTTTATTAATACATTTTCAATAGAACATCAAAACACAGCTGTACAACAGATATTGTGCAAATAATCTGAAAATTGTATAGAAAAATACTGAAGACAGATAAGACATGTTGGAGTGTGTGGCCAAAGGACAAAAAGGAAGAGAAGAATGTGTGTTTCTTTGGACTTCATGGTGAGTCTACTTACCTTGAGGTCGCGGTGGACCACACCCATCTGGTGGCAGTGGAGCACAGCCTCTAGGATCTGCTGAATGCAATGACTGCATGCAAACACCAGGGGGCCATGGATTAGTGACAAGCTATCACTCACTTTCTGTGGCTGGGAGCTCGCTTTGACACTCGGGGAGCCGCTGGCCATGTCAGTGAGGAGACTGCAGCAATGTGGCAACTGACCCACCACGCAAACATACTGGAGGGGGATTTGGCAAAATGGACCATTTCCTCAATGTTTAAAATGGGTTTTTTTGTGTGTTGCCATGGCCACCAACAGATGTTGGCTGGGATAGGCCCAAAAAAGAAAAAACTGTTAGCTGTACTTTTGTCATCGTCTACTACTATGACAACCTGGCCAAGTCTCTTCCCGAGTCTCAAAACAGAAGTGGTGTTAGCCCCTGGCCAACTGGTGGCTGGACCCTGACAGACTGAGGAGAGGAGGGAGATGTAGGAGCGTAAGGAAGCTTTGCTTTGACTTTGTTACTGATTCAGTGACAAAGAGTTTGTTCCTCCTTTATTCTATCAAAACAACAAACTGGAAATTACTGAATCTGAAATTTTGTAATTATTTTGATGCTGATAATGTCAGCTCCAGAGAGTTTAGTGACTGTGCTGCACAGTTAAACAAGAAGACAATTTGGAGTACACTGCGGCTCAGTGATTCATCGTTTTTGAATCAAACCTTGTTTGACAGACTGCAACTTTTTTATCCCTTTTATTACATTTGCAAAAATCTCTTAACAAGTCACATACAAAATTTTACCAAAAGTATAGACATAACTGACAGCTTAGCAGGACAGTATCATGGGCGGCAAAAGTTTGATGTTTTGACAACGTGTTAAGCCCAGTTCAGACCAAAGATGTGCTACAAGATAAAACCATTTTAGAAAGTTGCAGAGAAAAGTTGCAGCAGTGTAAACTGGCTGGTCTGGGCTTAACTCAAGCCGGCTGATGGTGTCACCTACAACTCTGCTGGTCAAATCACCAGCGGCTGGTTTGAGAATGTAAAGCATGTCACCTGTATTAACAGCCAATCGGCCTGTAGCGAAGTCCGCTGGTCAAGTCAAAATGACCGCAGACAACCTGTTTGCCTGCTGCAGCAGGTGCTCCATCCCTGCCGACCCCTCTGTTTCCATCCTCATGGTGTGCCGGTGTTGGACAGTGGGATGCTGTATGTGCTTATGCCCTCCCCACACACCAATTGTCACTGATTAATTGGCGCTGGTTATCTATATTATTGTGGCATATTTATTATGAATACAGTCCATCTGATGACTGCTTTGTTTCTGTTTTTCACAGTTTCATCACTACTACAAATGCAACTGTAGCCAGTATCTCACTATCACTATCCTCATTCATATTTTACAAAGCCACAATTTATATTCACCCACAAAATAAGCCTGAAAACCTGGAAATCTGAATGGAGGAACAGAGAGTTGTTGCATAGAGATTATGCACCGTTTCATCTAGTTTAATTGGTGTGAACTGGCAGGTTTTTACAATATTGCAGAACGGGGCATTAAAAAGAGTTACCTGTTTCAAAACGTCTTGTCGTGAATCTTTGGTCTGAACTGGGCATTATGCATGCAACCCACCATGGGAGATTTACAAAGTAGCTGAAAGTAGTTAGCAGTTAACTCAGAGATAAATATTCAATAAGGCCAACAAAGTCTTTAGTCTTTTCCTAAATAAACTATCTAATAGAGTGCATTGGAGGTCAATCGATTTATAAGATTGGCCAATTAATCTGTGCCAATGGAATGTTTTATTAATAGTTGTTACACCACCAGTCACACAGGAACATACAGTACGTCACCAGCTGGAGCAGAAGAGGGGAGGTTTGTGTTACATGATCAGTCGGTACCTCTCCAGAAAAAGCAGTTCCCTTCTGTGTGTGACTGTGTCTTAGTGTATTGTTCTTCATTTTAACATGTATTTACATTAAATTTTTGGCTAAAGCACAAGGGCGGGTCCAGCGCGATAAACATAAAAGTCCAACATCCCAAGTCATCACATATTGCTGTTTTGTCAGTGGCCTTTCATGTCTACATATTACACAGTAGGTATCCTCCTGTGTCTACTGTTGATGATCCAGGATGCACTCACAACACCGGGATGTCAACAAAAGCACATGGTTAAGTTTAGGCAACAAGAGCACCTTCGACCACACAATTCTAATCAGTTTATTCTTAAGTCCAAGTGGATGTTTGTGTCAAATTTAAAGAAATTCCATTAAGGCATTCTTGAGGTATCGCATTTACAAGAATGAGACAGTGAGTCACAGTGACCTTAACCCCTTGACTACCAAAATCTTATCAGTTCATTGTTGAGTCCAAGTAAATGTTTATGCCAAATTTTAAGTAAATTTGAAGAAATTCCCTCAAGCTGATTTTGAGACATTGTGTTCACGAGAATGAGATGGACACAAGGTCACAGCGACCTTGATCTTTGAATCTTGACAACCAAAATCTACTTAGTGTATCCTGGCGTCCCACTGAGCATTTGCTCCAAATTTTGTAGAAATTCCCTCACAGCGTTCTTCAGATATTGCATTCATGAGAATGAGTAAAGTAATCAGTTTATCGTTGAGTCCAAGTGGACATTTGTGCCAAATTTGAGGAAATTCCCTTTACGCGATCTTGAGATATTGTGTTCACAAGCATGGACAGATGAACATACCTATGTATGGCAGACAGACGACCCAAAATCATAATGCCTCTGGCCATTGCTATCGCTGGTGCTGAGGCATAATTAAATGTCAACAATATATTCAAAGTTGTGTTTTGCTTATTTGAACACAAAAATGTATATAAATGAATAATTTGTTCACAATTTTATGTATCAAGAACGTGATTAATGAATTTATGCACACTTTTTTTTTTTTCAATCTCCATAACTCCTACTGGGGTCTGTAGGTTTGTGATTATTCTTGATATAAACAAATTATTTTAAACTATCAATATCAAAAATAAAAGAACATAATTCAAATCATAACTGTAAGATTGGTTGAAGACGTTGATATAAAATATTTCCTTCAAATAACCCTTGTGTGAACCACATCCTCTTTTGAGTATTTAAATAATTGATGTACATTGACGTTATGATGCTTAGTGACAGTGGAGCAGCTTTGGGTTAAAACACAGAACAGATCAGTGTTTTTAGAATAAAACACTAAACTGTGGTACTAGCACAATTCCAGTATCATAATTTGGAATACAAATTGCCCTACATTTCTGCAGGAATCAAAATCTTCCACCCCTCTTTCTCCATCTCCTCCTCCTTGTCTCTCAGATGACAGCCTCTCAGTGGCTGTGTCAGAGCATGTTTCTGGACAGATGCTACATGCACTTTGTGCCCTGGTATACAGGAGGGGCAGGCCATGATGAGATCTACCAGCCCCCCCCAATACTTCCCCACCTACCACCTCCTCCCCAGCCAACCTGCCCACAATGCCCTGCAGCAGGTGGATTTAAAAACACTCTGTCAGGTGGTGCAGTGTGAGGGTGACTGGTGGAGGAGGGGTGTGGTTTTGGAGGAGGCAGCACTCAGTGAAAGGTTAATTGGTCGATTGATCAGGCAGTGGAGGAGCGAGGCAAGGTGCCACAGGCAGGCAGGCCTTTGTCTTTTAGGCGTTACTGTCGTCACTTACTAACCTTAAGGTCCCTGTGCACTATGCCATTAAGGTGGCAATGATTTACACTTTCTAGAATCTGTTGTATGCAGTGACTGTGGAGGAGAGAGAGACCAGGCCAGAAGCAAAAAGGAGAGGAAGAGGGAGAACAGGCAAACATCAGGAAACAAAGAAACAAGAACAGACTGACAGAACACACCAAACATATGAAATAACAACACCTGAACGACAGACGAAAAGTTTGAAGGGAACAGGGAATCTCAACATTCTGAGAAATATGATTGTTCGCTTTCTTTTTAAGAGCAAGCTGAGAGGATCAGCATTGTGTCTGTGTTACATTCAGAGTTGGAGTTAGGATGCAGTTAGCCTAGCTTAGCATAAAGACAAGAAGCAGGGGGAAACAGCTAGCCTAGTGATTGGGTGATAACTATTTCTTAACAAACAGGTTGTCCATCTGCCTAACACTATGCAGCATCTCTGGGCTGCACTATTTAGTTGCATTTTGTGACCATGGAGCACCCGTGAGACTTGTGAATATTATCAATATATAAACTGAAGAGCTGTTAGTTTTTTTCCTACTCACAGTGAATCCTCACATTTAACAGCACTGCAGAAACAGATAGGTACTGTTTTTTAATTTTACTGTAACTGTAGTTCATCTTATAATTTTGCATTTTAGTAGTGTATGGTAGTTTAGAGGAGATTTCAAAATATCAAGATATGTATCATGCATTGCGAAATAGCCTAAAAATATCACTTTATTTTTAAACAATATCGTCCAGCCTGGTCTCTGTGCAGGCATAATCGTACCAAACCTAGTAACCTCACAGTGACAAGATTTGGAGATTCTGCACACACAGTGAATGCACCTGACTGTTAATAGAAGAAATGCTGCACAGATTGTATCCCCTTTTTAATTTACAATTACAGAAATGTAAACATGACAATGTGTTAATTACTGAGCTTAAGGGGTAAACTTTGGACAGAGCCGGGCTAGCTGTTTGCCCCTTCTTCCAGTCTTTACACTACGCTAGGCTAAACATAGCAGCAACTAACATGAACACGAGACTGATATTGATCTTGACATCACTCTTGGAAAGAGTACATTGTTGATCTGTTTCTTCAGGCAATTAAAGAGGCAAACAGAGGGAAATGCAAGGGCACAACTATGTTCTTACAGATAACTTCTATAAAATCTTTAAATTTTTTATAAATCAATAAAATCCACCACAAAACAGAATCCAGATCCTCTTTGTTTGTGTAAATGAACTTATTTGCCTTTTAAGCTGACACGAAAAAAGCTGCACCTTTTGATAACAAATCCTAGTGCCGCTCCACCATGTGAAAGTTCAGCCCGTTCTCATTGCCAGGGCATCAAATATTGCCACTTTGTCACACCGCTTGGTGTATGATATCGATGCCAAAGGCTTCCTTTAATGTCTTTGTGAGATGCAACAGGCCTTAAACTAACTCCAGTGTAAACCCATCTGATGCAGGACTTAATGCTGAGAGCAACTGACATAGTATTAGCGAGCGAGTGGGAGGGAGAGAGGAAGGTGGATGGGTCAAACTAAAGAAGACTTTCACCAAGAAGGCCGGAGTTAATGTGCTATGTGAAATCAAAAGTCAATGTTGTTTTAACATAACATTATGAAATTTACATAGAGTCGTTGCACATTGACTCTCTCAAGTGACATAATCAAGTCAGTTTGCATTACGTAACAAACTAACCAAAAACATGATGGTTTTTCTAAACCTGACCAAGTAGTTTTGTTGCCTAGACCTAACTGCTACCGTTTAACCACATGTTACCATGTGTTTCAGTTGTGCTTTACATAGACATGCTAAAGGGTGGCCTGTGTGTCGCTATGAGATGCCGAGGGACATAATAAAGCATCAGTAATAAATATAGTTGGGTTGATTTCCTGGCACACATTGTGTTAGTTTACTTTACTAAATTTGTGTGGTTTTTTGGGGTGGCAAGACAACACATTCTCACACTGGCCTTATCACATATCAACGCTTGGTCATGGACCTTACATGATATATGATGTGCAATGTACCTTGGGTGCATTGGCTGTTGACATTCTGAGATGCTGTGTCAACTTCAGCCTGTTACATGCATTGTCCGTTTTCAAAATACGCTTTCATTTTCACAAAAATTGGATTCAGTCTCTTTCAAAATAAACACACTACATCGGTACAACATTACGAATAGACATTTTTTTCCTTCAACAACAAATGCCCCCCGGGTAAAATTCTGTGTTTATTGGACCCATCTACCACCACTCCCACCCGCCCTACTCAGACTTTCGCCCCCCTTTACTTATGTTGTTGTCCTGCCACGTGTACCCTAGGGGTGTGCCAATACATCGATTCTTAGATGCATTGCGATACAACATGTGACGATCAATAACGATTAACAAATGTTAAAAAAACGATTATTTTCCATGACAGCGAAATCACAGAAACACAACCGCAGCACTCGGAAGTTGGCCGGAACGAAAAAAGCAGCCCGGACAGTTTTAAGGGACGGACTCATAACAGACTGTTAGCCAACATGGCGGCAGCTAACTCGCTGGCTACTGTCACTGAGCGTAACGTTAACTCTTCAGGGTTGAAATCCAGTGTGTGGAGGCATTTCGACAAAAGCTACTCCGTGTGTAAACTAAGGATTTTAGTTAAAATAAGTTATTTGTAAAGGGTTTTGTTTGGAAGTCTTTAGTTATTATTACTGAATAAGCAGAATAAGCTATTTGTTTTGTATTAAACTTGCTAGTACCGAAATCTGTGAAAACAGCAGAGAATTTTGGTTAAAAGAAGTCTTATTTCTAAAGGCACTTTATGTATTACACTTTATGTAATAAGAGCAGCTTTTTGTTGTGGGAAATGTGTTGGATCGTTTGGTCTGATATAAATAAAAGATAATGGAGGTAAATTTGTTTGTTTACTTTATTTAATGGATGCAAATATACCTTGTTTAAAAGAAATCCTGTATTGGGAAAAAGATGCAATGATAATGGTGATAATCGTAATAATCATTTTAATCCTAATAATCGTTTAATAATCGAATTGTAGCACCCTGAATCGTAATCGAATCAAATTGTGAGGTGCCTAAGATGGCACACCCCTAGTTTCCCCTGACGCCGCCGGGCCCTGTGTAACAATAACAGCTGTGTATCATGCTGACGTGAAAGGATCTCTCAATATTGGGCTCTGCAATATAAAACGTGTGTTTTCTGTTTAAAAAGTAACTTTACAAACGCAGGAAGATAGCAGGTATGCTTACTCACTCATCTTTTAAGTGGTTACGTCTCTAGTCTGATGTCGAGCAAACAGCTGATAGCTATGTGGTTTGTTTACATGAGGTTACAGCGGTGCATATTTAGTGGACAGGGTTAGGCAGAGAGCTCCGATGTTATGCGATGCTATGGGATAGTCAGATGCCACTTTTCTGTTGAGACACTATGACATTATATTCCACTTGGGAGCAGCTGCTGAATCAAGTGCGAAACCTAGTAAAATTAGCTATAGTTGTCCTGTCTGGTAATTGGCTTAATATTAAACCAGTATGAACATTTTCACACCAGCCCAACCCTAGTATTTGATAGCCTGAGAATGAGAATGGGTTGAAAAGTTACACCTCAATCCAGCTGTATATGTATATTTAAAATCTTGAAAATTTATAAAAACTTAATCTCTATAAACAGATTCTGAAAATGTATGCAGAATCTGTAGGCAACAAGACAAGATTTTGGTATTGGAAGTGACTGGTTTCATTTTGTAATCCGTTGTAGTAGTATTGACCAGTCACGTTTAAGTAGCGGGTAAACAGTGTGTGTGGAGAGTCGTAACAGTCCCACACCAAAATGCAATCTGAGAGCCCATTGGCTATTGTCTGTTGGCAATTGTGCATAGCTTTTTTAGAAATCATATACAGACATGTGTTTATAGAGATCATCTGAAATGACTGGTGTATGGGGGAGGGAGTCACCGGGCTACACTGGATCTCCTGACATACTGGCTGTTGCCACCAGAGGATTTTCGTTGTCCAACTGACAGCCAGTGGGTTCTGACACTGTTTAAAACAAAATCTTACATGGCCCTTTAATGAAAATGCTCAGACAGGATTCTTTTTGAGTGGATTTTTAGTAGGCAAATCAGAGGGTGAAACTGGGAAAAGCAGATTCATAATGAAAGGACAAGGCAGAACAAGAAATGTATAACAAAAGGTTTGGCCTTAAAAGGCATATCAAAGACAGTACAACACAGAACATATATGCACTATATAATGAGGAGGATTGTATGTGAATGTTATAATTCACATACATGCTGAAAGGTAGTCAATTTGCAGTTTCATAGTTTGCATGGAAATCATTTTGTTAGCTGTTCCATAGTGTGTATCTGTTTGATTATGCCTTTGATGCCAAAATAGACTAAACAAGTTTCACATCACATTCATACAGTAAAAGGAGATATATGAATATAGCAGAGATTAGACTGACCTGGCATCAGCTTCACTGTAGTACTCCCTGGCAACAATGTCCTCAAACAGCTCACCCCCGGTAACTCTGGAGAAATAAAATGACAAAGAAAAGAAATGAGCGGTGGAAAGTTGGACAGAAAATCCATGTTTGTCGGGAAAAGAAGTGAAGTGTAAAATCACAGATGTTCATTTCTGCATCTGGAGAGAAAAACAAAGGCTTGGTAATGTTGCACAGTAACAAGTCTCATCCAAAACCATTGGGTCAAAAGATTAATGTGCTTTTGTGCCTATGTGGTGAAATCACTAAAATAATATATTTCATCAGATATGCTCATACGGTGTGTGGACATGTTTATTCAGCTTGAAGATGTTTTCATGTCTTTCCATAAGGTTATGACTAAATGCCAGAGAGCCTTTCCAAGTGAGACTGGAACAGATATAACAGAACAGAGGTGCAGTGATAACAGAGCACTGTTATGCCTTAAAGAACAACAAGTTAATGTACAGTAGATATCAGTCCACAAGTAAAGTAGTTGAGCCCAGGAGGAAACTTACACTGCTCATGGGGGTGCGGGAAAAAACGGTATATTGTATTGCGATATATTTTGCATGCATTGTATCGATTCACGAAGGCCAAGTATCGATCTTTTATTATATACAATATTCACTTTTGAAAATACACATTTTACTACAACTTTTGGTAATAGAATGAGAAAATCAATTGCTTTTTTGGTCCACCAGATGGTGCTGATGTTATTTTTTCTGGAGAGGTCAGCAGAGGTCTCAGTCAGCAGCATTTGGCAGAAGTTCATCAAAACAAAGATAGCGGCACAGGACGACAAATTCAGAAATGTGCCATTAGTGTTAAAATGAAACGTCTGGACTTATTTTAGATTTTTTAACACAGAAGGAAAGGAGGACTTGGATATGACACACTTGATTTGCAAGCAGTGTCATGTGAGAATAAAATATTCTGGGAATAATACGAACATGAGGGCTCACCTCGCATTCCACCATCCAGAGATAGCGTTAGCTGCTGACT
Source organism: Cephalopholis sonnerati (assembly GCA_019142605.1). Taxonomy (NCBI): domain Eukaryota; kingdom Metazoa; phylum Chordata; class Actinopteri; order Perciformes; family Serranidae; genus Cephalopholis; species Cephalopholis sonnerati. The sequence goes on along the minus strand of JAGQAX010000023.1, from coordinate 2,946,783 downwards.
GCCAAGCTAACACTAAACCTGTTCCACCGAAAAATCAACCAACACTGGACACACTTATCTTGACAAAACTACCATCCAACTCTGAGAGAGCACAAAAAAGTAACACAGGCAATCACAACCTTGTCGTTGTACCAGAGGGGTGTTGCCATTCAGTTAGCGGAATACCTGCATGTGAAGTGTTTCGCTCATGCTCTTAATCTGGCCTCACAGAGGGCATTAAATCTGCCAACAGCTCAGTTTGCCAGGTGTATGCAGCATTTCTGACAGGTTTTATGACAGTGTTGGTTAGTCGGTCTGCTTTGCATCACATTTTGCTGCAATAAAAATGATTGAAGTCAAATGAACAGACTGAAAGCGTGATCTTATGAGGTAAAACTGATGTTAAGTTTTCCTTTGGGGAAATAATTTGCAGTTAAAAAAGATGATGAATACATTTTATCACAATACGAAGCATATCACAATAACATAGTGTCATGACTTGCGTATCCTGATAATATAATATCATGGGTCTGCTGGTGATTCCCACCCCTAGTAAAAATACACAAAGGAAGCATTCTGTTGTTTTACTGATAATGCTACATTGTGGAAACACAAATGGGTGTTAAAATCAGCAGGAGGAAAGCTAGTTGATGTTAACTGTAAGCAGTCAGTGGGCAGAACAAACTGCTGATAGAGGTTGCACTGAGTTCATTTTAAGTTCCATGATGGCACTACAGTGACTCTTGATGGTCTAAGCTTCTGTGCACCCTTTAAGAGCTGACTAACGAGATGCGACCCCATTGTCCGGTTGTCCACACTCACCCTCATGCCCTGCTAAAATAGCAGTGGCATACATTTTAAGGGTTGATGCACAGCTACCAACATCCACTGCAGAAAATGCAGAATGATAGCCACCAAGCAGGTCTCTGGATCCTCAATATGTGTATTGTACCACTGTGAAAAAAGCTTCCACCGATTTGCATAGACCTAGTGAATTGACCTAGTTGGAGCGAGTCCTCGCACTTAACACAATGTGGATCACTGACTGGTCACAGGATGCCAGGAGTGGATCCTTCATATCAATGTTGCCAAAATTAGGGGAATCGGAGGAAAGGCATATAACAGGCAGGTCGGGCAAGCGTGAGTGAAGGCATCCTACTCTAACATACTGGTAGTCTCCCCTAGGGAGTACTTGAGGGGACAATGCGTTGCTGTTTCGGAGGCAAAAACATCCACTTCTGTTCTGCCATATTGGTTCCAAATCATTCACACCACATCTGGGTGAAGTCTCCACTCTCCCTCTTGTGGTCCTTGACGTGACAACACATCTGCTGCACTGTTCAGCATGCCTGGTCCCATTGAGAACATGGTGGCCCCTTAGTACTGGGAGAAAATGCTGCAGTGCCAGATATATTGCCCAGAGCTAGAGCACATTTATGTGTTCTAACTTCTGCTGCACACTCCATCTGCCCTTGATAGTCCTGCGCTGCCAGACTGCACCCCAGCCCAATAGAGAGGCATCCGCCTCCACCATCTCTCTGTGGGCAGGAATTACCCCCAGAGAAACTCCCTTGGTCAGGTAACCCACTCTTTTCCAAGCTTTAGAGCCTGGCAACATACGCTGGACACCCTGACGTCACCCACATTTGAAGGGGGCGAAAGAACAGAAGACCCAGAGGAATAACCATGGATGCTGTTGTCAGCAGGCCCAGCAGCCTCAGAAGGAGGCCATACTTCACAAACTTGCCCCTTTGGAAGCAACCTATAAGTTGCAGCCTCCAACCTCTTTTGGAAAAGAAAGGCTCTCATTAGCTGTGAATCAAGTGTCATGTCCAGGTAATCCATCCTATTACTGGGTGAAAGCTTGCTCTTGCAGTTTACTGTTAGGCCCAGCTGACTCACATGGCCAAGCAGCGTACCTCTGCCTCTGACTGCCTGTTCGGCTGTTGGGGAAATGACTAGTCAATCATCCAGGCATGGTAAGATTGTCAACCCTCTGACTTGTATGGGAGATAGGGTGGCTGCCATGCACCTTGTGAATCTGCGAGGGGCCAGTGAAAGACCGAATAGCAACACTTTAAATAGGCGGGCCTGTCCCTGAAATGCAAACCTCAGAAACTGCCTGTGGTGTGGTACAATAGGCACCACAAAATAGGCATCCTTGAGATTTAATGACACAAACTAGGCCCCCTGTGTCCCGGAATGGAGAACATCTGCTATCAGTAACATTTGGAACAGTAGAAACTTTAAATCTTCAAACCCCTCAAGTCTTGGATTGGACGGAATTCGCCATCCTTCACTGAATAAAATCCAGTGAGCCCTGTATGCCATTCTATAGGCTCTGTAACATCTTTTTCTTTGAGTGCTGTTAATTCTTTGCAAGGTCTCTGACCACAGACATTCTTCCGTTCAAAGGTCTTTTTATTGCTTATCAATAATGGACAAAACAGTAACTGTACAGGGAAAGAATTTTTTTCTATGTTTTCCCAAACAACATTCACCCAAATCCTGACACATACACACACACATACATACAAATCTTCTCATACAACACCAAACATACAGACACCCACAGTCGACCATAACTGACATAGGCTATTCTCAGGCATGGAATCAAAAATTATCAATATAGGAGAGATAACTGCATACAGCCATAGTACTAGGGAAGGGAAATGAATAAGTCAAAAACAGATAAATGAAATACATAAACAAATTAAATAAATAACTAACGTTTTTTAGAAAATATAGAAATAATAAAAAGTTAAAAAAAAAGGGTGGGGGGGGGGGGGGGGTGTGGGGCTACTCAGAAATTACTGTAGTGGGTTTTTCAAAAAATTTCAAGAAGGGGTGCCACACTACTACAACCACCTCAACCACCTTAACCTCAACACCAAGAAGACAAAAGAAGTCATTATTGACTTCCGGAAGTCAAGGACCACACTGCACTTCACAGGTCTGAGCATCAATGGGGAGGAAGTGGAACGGGTCACCAGCTTTAAGTTTCTTGGCCTGCACATCTTGGAGGACCTGGGCTGGACTGTGAACACCACCCACATCATCAAAAAGGCCCAGCAGCGTCTCTTCTTTCTGAGAACACTGAGGAGGGACAAACTCCCTCCACCTCTGATGAAAAACTTCTACCACTGCACAATAGAGAGTGTCCTCACCTATGGCTGTACGGTGTGGTACGCCAGCTGCACTGCATTTGAAAAGAAACAACTGCAGCGGGTCATCAAGACGGCTGAGTGGATCATCGGCTCCCCGCTTCCACACCTAGAGGAGATCTATTCCAGCAGTCTCCTCCGACGGGCCACAAAGATTCGGAATGACCCCGCCCACCCAGGACATGATTCCCAAAAGTTAGCCAAAGAGGGGCATGCCCAGTACATGTGAAGGAGCGTGGCAGGTGCACATTTACATTTATCACATGTAGGGTCCACATCAGGGTATATTCGTGCCAATTTCGCTTTAGATATGTGGATACGATGGATCACTTTAAACTGCAAGACAGCATGACGAGCACACATGGAAGAGGAGTGTATGCGATTAACGACTGAGTCCCATGTGTCATCACTAAGTGTAGAGCCTAGGTCTTGCTCCCAAGCAGTTCTTATAGCCACCATCGAGGGGCAGCGTAACTTTGAAATAAGATTGTAAAGATGGGACATAATGCCTTTCGAAATGGTGTTGACGGAGAGAAATATATCAACAGGATTGACTGGAGGTTTGTGAGGAAATTGTGATACTAAACGTACGTAATGCCTGACTTGTAGAAATCTAAAAAAGTGTGTTTTGGAAATATCAAAGGTTTCTGACAATTGAGAAAAGGAAGCAAAGAGATTTTCAATGAAGAGATCACCAAAGCATCTCAAGCCTTTTTTGCACCAAATCTTAAATGCACCATTGGCCAATGAGGAAGCAAATAGATGATTAGTTGCAATTGGGCTTCAGAGTGAGAAGGCCTGCAGTCCAAAATGTCTCCTGAAGTGGGCCCAGATTCGTAAGGAATGCTTAACAACAGGGTTGCAGATAGAAGTACCAGAGGTAAGTGGAAGCACGGCACCTAAAAGGGCAGGTAAAGAAACTGGACTACTGGCACAGACCTCCATTGCTACCCAAGCTGGACGTGAGGGTTCGAGGTGAAAGTGCATCTAAGACATCACACAACGGATATTCGCTGCCCAGTAATAGTATTGAAAATTAGGCAGAGCCACCCCCCCCACCTGCTTAGGTCTCTGAAGGAATGCTTTCCTTAGCCGGGGGTGTTTCCCATTCCAAATATAGGATAGAATTAAGGAGTCGAGGGCCTTAAAAAAGGACTTGGGGATGATAATGGGGAGACAATGAAAAAGATAAAGAAACTTTGGAAGCAGTGTCATTTAAATTGAATTTATTCTTCCAATAAAGGAAGAAGACAGAGGAGACCATTTGGATAAAATCTGTTTTGTCTGATCGAACAGACTAAGAAAATTAGATTTAAACAGGTTTTTAAATTCTCTAGTAAAACATATCCCAAGATAATTAAAGTGATCTTTTTCCTCCTTCAGTGGAAAATTTGAATAATCCAGTGTAAGAGCTTGCTTATTAATTGGAAAAAGTTCACTCTTATTTAAATTAAGTCTATATCCCGAGAACTGACTGAAAACCTCCAATACAGTCAGGGCTTCTGGTAAGGAAGTGGCTGGTTTTGAAACGAACAGGAGTACGTCATCCGCATATAGCGAGACCTTGTGTTCAGCTCCTCCCCTTAATATCCCCTGTATCTGCCTGTTGCTGCGAATGGCAATTGCGAGCGGCTCAACAGCAATAGCAAAAAGGAGCGGGCCCAAGGGGCAGCCCTGCCGGGTCCCACGGTGTAAATCAAAATATTCAGAGTAATGATTATTAGTTAATACAGAGGCAGAAGGACATTTGTACAACAATTTAATCCAGGAAGAAAAACTGGGGCCAAAACCAAATTTTTCTAGTGTCGTAAAAAGATAATTCCATTCTGCTCTATCAAACACTTTATCAGCATCCATAGAGACCAGGCATTCTGACTCAGTATGTTTGGGGGAATACAGGATGTTGAACAATCGCCGAATATTATAAAATGAATGGCGTCCTTTTATAAACCCTGTTTGATCAGGGGATATAACAGCGGGGAGAGCACGTTCCAATCTGTGAGCCAGGACTTTGGCAAGGATCTTTACATCTGTGTTTAGTAGTGATATTGGTCTGTAAGAAGCACAATCTAATGGGTCTTTGTCTTTTTTCGACAACAAGGAGATACAAGTTTGACTGAACAAAGGAGGGAGTGTACCAGAGTCAAAGGAGTCAGTGAACACTGAGCATAAAAACGGAGTCAGCTCAGCAGAGAATTTCTTGAAAAAATCTGCTGGGAGCCCATCTGGGCAGATACAATCTGTCTGTACAATCTGAAGTGTATAAACTTGAGTAAAAGGCTCTGAACTTCTCATTGATCATTTTCTGATCCGACGTTAATAACCCATTATCTGTCCGTATGCCAGCAATAAGTTGCTTTGCTCTCAATCCATGAAGTTGATTGGTCAAGAGTTTACCTGCCTTCTCACCATGCTCACAGAACTCACTCCTACTCTGGAGTAGCTGACTTTCAACTTGGCGAGAGGAGAGAGGATTGAATTCTGTCTGGAGTCTCAAAAGTTCTTTATATAATTCGTCGGAGGGTAAATTTGCTGCATATCGTTTATCTATGTCTAAAATCTGATTGGCTATTTCTCTTTGTTTCTCCTTCGAACACTTATTTTTGTACGTCGCGAATGATATAATTTCACCCCTTAAGTATGCTTTCATGGCCTCCCAAATTGTTTCATCAGACACATCTGGTGTTTTATTAGTGCTCAAAAATGTTTTAATGTGTGTAGAGATGTGTGTAAGAAAACTCTCATCTGTAAGCAGCAAAGGATCAAATCTCCAGTGTTTTCTTGCATATTCAGCCAGTTGTAGAACTAGAGGCGCATGATCTGAAATAATAATACCTTCATAACTACAGGATTTAAGATTTGAAATTAATGAATTATCTATAAAAAAAAATAATCCATTCGGGTATAGGCGTGGTGGACGTGGGAAAAAAAACAAGTATTCTCTACCTGTGGGGTATAAGAACTGCTATGGATCAGAGAGACTTAAGTCGACAAGAAATTATTTAATATACCCAGCAGATTTGCTAAGTGTGGTGGCTTTGGGGGAGGAGCGGTCTAACACAACATCCAAACAACAATTAAAATCCCCTCCAAGAATTAGAGAATGAGAGTTGAGATTTGGGAGTTGGGAAAAAAATCTATTAAAAAATTGTACATCAACATTAGGAGCATACACATTGGCCAGTGTCACAGACTTATTGTAAAGTTTACCTGAAACAATTATAAAGCGTCCATTTTTGACCACAAACATTCTGACCCTGCAGAAAGCGGGTGGCCAGCATCGGAACTGTAGTGTGTATCCCACGGACATAGTGGACACCACCCAAGGGTCTGTGGTCTCCCTCTCCCAGTACCTGAGTTGCTGCTGGGAGAAGCTTCCGACATTGGCCCCTCCAACCTCTGGTTTGACCCCCCTGGCTCTTAGAGCCTTTTGGGGGGCGACCACTGGGGGCTGGTCCTCTTGGTACCTGGAGAGCTGGCTGGTAAATAGCATGCCTGCGCTGATCAGGTGCCGATCAAAGGGACAATAGAAGGCTCAACTGGGTCCATACAGTCTAACCCATAGCTACCTGCCTCCTACATGGCAGCCAAGTTTCTGCAATCACTGGTGTGATGAGAAAACAATTTAGGGTCTGCCCAACACCTATAGAGCTCCTAAATATAAGGTTTAAAAGGAGAAAATGAAAAGGTAGAGGGCTGTAGCATCTGCCTGAAAAAAACACTTGAAGGAGCTGCTGCCACCGGAGCTTCATCCAGCCCCAGGTTTGCTTTAGCCATCCGAATAGCTGGCTTCATTGTGGCACGACCAACTTCAGATCCATGCAATGAACCCACATCAGACCCCTGAGAAAAAGCCCCCAAGATCCTGGAGGCTGTGTCTCTATTCAGATCTTGAGCATCCTCCTCTTTATCTGTAAACAAACTGCAGGATACTGCAGTTGATAGCAAATCATCCTCTCGACAAGGCGAGTCTCTAGTGGTGGAGTCACCACTAGAAGCTGGCCCCCTATTACCAGGCTGAAGATTGAGCAGGAGCTCTTTAATCTGGGCAAATATAGAAGAAAGAGTGCCAACCTAAAGAGCCAAAGTGTCCACCTTTGTTAGTTTTTTAAAAGGACCATGTGAGGACATGCTGCGTCCCTTTGAAGCGACGAGCCAAATCAACCTGCTAAGAGTGTCTTCAGTTGCGAGAGGATAGAAGGAGCAGATTGCGTGATGACATGGGGGTTTTGTACTGGGGCAAATGCCCTACGTCATTTCATGGTCACAGGTGACTTTGTTGGTATAATGACTCCACCTGCACATACCAGAGATGGAGATATCCAGTGCTAAAGCACCGCCGTTTGGAAGTCAGGAAGAATTAAATAGAATTAGTTAGGCTTAGGAAAAGATTACGGTTTGGGTTAAAATAATTACTATGTTATTTAAATGAAGTCACATACATGACGTTACATACCTCAGTTATCGTAACTTAAAATAACTTTGACTGTTTTACACAAGACATAAACAGCAGACTCCTGGCTGAATGTCCTGGGTTTGTTTTACCCATCTGGCCACCCCAGCATTCTCCCTTACACAGTCTTTCTTTCCATCATAATTACTATAGCCACCAGAGGTCTCTGCCTAACAAAAAATGGAAATATACAACAGTTAGTTCGAACCAAGTAATTTGATTGAGCAAGAGTCATTCCATGGGAGCTGATATAGAATACAACATCACTAAGACTTAAATATAGGTCGTTATAAGCTGCTTGTACAAAAAACCTATGGTTCGGCTTTTGGGGGGAGGACAGTCTGTTTGATGTACTCAGCTTGTGAAAACTGCTGTATAATATTTTCTGTGGGTCTGGAAGAGCTTTGTCCGGTTTGAGACAACATCACTCATAATGTCATCAGTTACGTTATCTCCACCTAGAGTTTTTAAGAGAACTGACCAAAAGGGAAAGGTATAATGAAAGCTGTTTTGAGTTTTTATTTTATGAAGTGTAGGATTCAATGTTTTCCAAACTCCAAACATACAAAGCCAAAGATAAAGCCAAGATATCTCTATATTTTTTTTTCTATTATTTTTTTAAGTTCCCTAATGCTAGTTAATTTGCAAAGTGAACTGGTCTTCATGTGTAACATCAATAAAGTTGTCTTGTAAAATGTTTAAAGTGGGCCAGTGGGTCAATTAGCTCAGAACATGGAGAATGACTTGAGGGATATTTTAAGGCACAACCATTTCCATGACCACTGGAAAACATTACTACTCTGAGTCCTCAGGGGTTTCCATATAAAAGTCTCATGCAACTTTTAATGACTTTGGTGTTGGGACAAATTCAGTTGTAAAATAATGTCTGCAGAGTCTCAGTGTTGTAGTTGGCCTTCAGTCAGCAGCCAGGAAGTGACTCATGCATGTTGGGAATTTTTTCTGATCCAACATATTCCCCCAGTCTGTTACAATACTTTTACTTTATAAATATGATGTTATAAATCAGGGTTTTGAGCTCTAAACCCATGGAGATGTAATATGTTAGCTTCCTTCTCCATTCATGGTCACTTTGCATTAGCATACGGCAGTGTTGTAACGCCATATCATTCTTCCAGCAGGTTTTCCTTTAAAAGAAAAAGGAGGAATGCTTTTTATCTATGTTGTCAATTAAAAATGAACACCCCCTGTTCATTTTTATTGCCCTTAGTCAAATTAAACACAACATTTAAAATACATTTGAAGCAGTGTCCTTCCTGGCTGCCAAGTTAGACTGCAAACAACAGCTGACAATACACAGGAGAGAGGAGGAAAGAAGGAGATGGTGAGTTATGGAGGGTGAAGGGGAGGTGCGAGAGATGTGAGGGAAGAAAGGAAGTGACAAAGGGAGCCCAGGATATTAGGGCTACACTGAGGAAATGACAATGATTGCTTTATTAACAAATTGGGAAATATGGATGTAATAGAGGATGACAGCTGACTACAGAAAAATGAGCTTGATAAATTAAATAACTAGAATTACCCTCTCATGGCTGTATGCCTCCGTGAACTAGTCAAGTTGCAGTTTACATCCATGTCTGACCAGGGTCATATGTAGTCATGACAGCTGACTATGCTTTAAATATGAATCTTGCTGCAAAGAAGCTATATATTATTAGATGTGGATGACACACACATCTTTAACCCGGCAGCACACAGGATCTATACAACAGTTTCAAGGTGGGCACCCAAAATTAGTGTCACCAATTCAGAGTCTGACCAAACATCTCCTCTTTTGTACCTGAGCTATGAGGTTGAAAAATGGCCAGAAAAGTATTTTTGCAGAACATGATGTTACAGTAGCTGACCTCTGACCTTTTGGATATAAAATGTTATCCATTAGCTGTCAATTAGACATTTGTGTGAAATTTATTCACAGTTGGCATATAAATTCTCGCATTGTGGCAAAAAACATGCTTTTTGAGATTACAGTGACCTTGACCTTTGACCAGCAAATTCTAATTAGTTCATCCTTGGGTCCAAGCGGATGTTTATGCCAAATTTGAGGAAATTCCCTCAAGTTCTTCTGTAGATATCACATTCATGAGAACAAGACAGACGCAAAGTCACAGTGACCTTAACCTTTTGCCACCAACATGTAATCAGTTCATTGTTCATTGTTGAGGTCAAGTGGATATCTGTGCCAAATCTGAGGAAATTCCCTCAAGGTCTCCTTTAAATATCGCGTTCATGAGAACAAGACAGACGCAAAGTCACAGTGAACTTGACATTTGACCAACAAAATCAAATCAGTTCATTGTTGAGGCCAAGTAGATGTTAGTGCCAAATTTAGGGAAATTCTTTGAAGTTTAGACAGTGCATTCACTAGAATGGGACGAACAAGGTAAAACTGACCTTAACCTTTGACTACCAAAACCCAATCAGTTCATCCTTGAATCCAAGTGGACATTCAGGCCAAATTTGAGAATGGGATGGATGAGCGGATGAACGTATGGACGGACGGACTGACAGACAGATGGAAAACCCAAAAGCATAATACCACCAGCCGTGGCTATTGCCAACACAGAGGTATAAAAAGCATATAAACAGTTGCCTTTTGGGGGTTTCATTGTAGGCACACATAAAACACAGATAAGGACCAAGGGACAAAGGAAACAACCTACCAATAGTTTCTTTTATACTTCAGTCATACCCAGTGCAATGGTTCATGCTAGAGGAAATTAGGCAAATAGCTCACATTTTCCCCTTCATATGAACACAGTGGGGGGAGGAAAGGAAGCGACACGCTCATGTTGACTAACAAGCTGAAACTGAAATGTTGGGCTGGGTGATGTACATTTCACTTAAACTTCCAATAACAAATGCTATGTCTCAAAATTTGATACAATTTAAGTACAGTTTGCAGTTTAAAATTTCAGTTGGACTTAAATGTCTTTTTATGTTATTTAAAGCTCTTCAAATAGTGGACATTTTGAAATATCACAGTAGGAAAAGACCAGGTAAAAATGAGAAACTAGAGTTACTGCTTCACAGTTGTATGCTTCAGCAAACCAGTCAAGTTGCAGTTACAGTTAACATCTGTATCTGCCCAGAGTCATATGTAGCCATGACAGTTGACAGCGCTTCAAATATGGATGTTGCTGCAAAGAGGCTACATGCTCTAAAATGTGAAGGCTTCACACATATCTTCAATCTGACAGCACAGAAGAGCTATACAATCAGCACAGTTTCAAGATTGGGACCCTAGATTAATGCCAACTAAGTAAGTATCCATCTGCCCTTCTGTGCCCAAATAATGGCACTGAGTACTGGCCGTAAAAGCGTTTTTGCAGAACATTATGATGTTCTACAAAAAGTTGTTCTTTGACCTTTTCATATAAAGTGTCATCACTTCAGTATTTTATTCTGTATCGTCATCATCATAATCATCATCATCACAATTAGCATACAAATTCTTAAATCATGGACAAAAGCTTGATTTGTGAGGTCACAGTGACCCTGACCTTTGACCGCCAAATTGTAATCAGGTCATTCTTCATCCTAAGGTTAAAGAGGACACTTGTGCCAAAATTCTTGAGATATTGTGTTGGTGAGAATGGGATGTATGGATGGACGAACCACCCGAAAACATAAAGCTTTTGGTCACAGCTATCGCCAGCGTGGAAGCATATAAAATTTGGACTGTCAATAGATTAAAAAAAATAATAATAATAATCTCACATTTTATAATCCATTAATCTAGATTACTCATGATTAATTTCCTTCTAAAGCTAAGTACTGTCTAAAAGTAAAAAAAAAAAATCCCGTGCTTAATCACAAATAATTTCATCTTTACATCATTCATTTGCAATAACATGTTGGAATGTGACATCAAGGAATTATATAAAATAAATTAAAAAAAAAACTAGAGGCTGCAACCAAGAAGAAAGAAGACACTGTGGGAGAGAGGCAGAGAGACAGCACTCATGTGGAAAAGGGGAAGCAAGGAGAGACTGAAAGTGAGAGAGAGTGAGAGAGAGATTTTGAAAGGGATGCCAGGTATGTTTGTCCAAAAAACGCTAGTGCTAGGCCTGTTTGAAGCATTTTAACGTCACATTCCCATCATGTTATGATGTCAGGGCTGACACCAACATGTGTGTTAGATGTATGTGTGTGTATTTTGATACCCTGGCCATTGTTCTGGCTGAAAAATTGACCTCCATACCATCGCTAAAAGTGCATGGAACACAATGTTGTAGCACCCGCATTAATTGCGTTAATTTTCTTTAACGTGTTAATCGCGTTGACATTTATCACAGCAATTAACGCCTTAACAGATTAACGCGTTAACTTTGACAGCACTAATAAAAATATTTGTGGATAAAGTCACCAACCTGCCGCCTATCTTAGTCATTATGAATGGTGTGTATATGATCCTTCATGATGCAATCAGGGTCTGTGTGTGTGCGTGTGTGAGGCCGCGCATAATGTATTCTGATGCTCGCATATACCATGTGCTCAAGTATTTACGAGGTGTGCAGTGTGTGAACATAGCAAGGGTGTGTGATGACTAAGCAGACAGCGTTGCTGAGACAGATGGAGCAAAGAGAAGGCGAACCAACGCAAAAGGTCAACATACCACGTCTACTCTCCCATGGTTCCTCAGTGACAGGACATCTGACTGGCAACTGTCAGGCTTCTATCGCTTTGAGCACTGTGTGAATGTGTGCTCCTGTGTGTTCGGCACGTGTTTAACCTTGTGTAGTGTCCTCTTACTAAAAATGAAATGTGATAAACAAGACAAAAATCCTGAACTTACAAGTCAAAGACCAGATAATGGAATCCTTCCTCTGATATGCTGTCATGGAGCCGCACTGTGAAAGAGAGAAGAGGGAGGGGAGGAGAGAGAGTTACTCAGTTATGCTGAATACTACTTTACTGCACCATATTGGCAGCAGAAGGTGACTGTGTAAAATATAAACACAGTGAACTGTTGTCATCATAGTGTGAAGTGTGGATAAGAGTTTTAGACAGCACTGATGAATGCACCATTTTTGATGCAAAACAGACTACAGTAAATAATCAAACATGCCACTGAAGTGAAGTTTTGAAACACTAAGGTGTCAAAATCTCACCTTTCCCATCTGCTTTAAAATGTCTGTATTCATGAATGGTGACAGCCTTAAGCAGTCTATCATTGCTGAATAAAAGGGACAAATTTCAAGAATTGCAAAATGTACTGTACATGAGCCTCACATTAAAGTGACAGTTCACTACAAACTGAACAATTTCGCCTCCTGTGGCGCTCAAAGCACCAAAAAATAAATTTGAGAAGCTCAACAGCAATGTCTCTTTACAGAAATCCTGATCCATGTTACTCAAGATAATCCACAGACTAGGGATGCACCGATCCGATATCTGGATCGGATATCGGCCCGATTTGATCAAAAATAGATGGTTCGGGTATCGGAAAATGCAATGCCGATCCTTTCCCTTTAAATCTATTGCGACGCGAGCTACAGTCATATGCAGAAGTGATGGGAATCCAGCACCGTGCTGGATCTCTGGCGTGCGGCGGGATACATGCATGCTTTGCAGACAGTAGACGGGCTGCGTAGACCCTACGCACGTCGCCCACACCATTGTGATTATTTATACTTGTGCTGTGGTGTGTCAGTGTCACTCTGCAGTTACACCTCCAAAACACTAGTGAGCGGCGGAGGTTTCTGTGAAGCGCTGTAAAGTTTAGTTGATTCAAAACACACATTAAACACACATTAAACATGACTTAATAGCGACAGTTTCAAACATAAGTACACAAATCTGCTTCACTATAACTGGCAGCATTCACAGACAAACACTTGTGTTTATCTGGACACATTTTCCCCACAAATACAACATGCTAACGTTATTAGCACAAGCCTATGGCATTTTACATTGTATAAATTAGCCTAGCAACTAGCGATCTTGTCCTCTTCTCATATAAAACCAGGGACAACAGCGACATTAAACAAAGGTAACGGCACACAGTTTTGCTCCATTACAGCTCACAAAGTTCACTGACAAAACAACTGTCTTACACTAAACACTGTTTCCAAACAAATACAACATGCTAACGGTATTAGCACAAGCCTATGGCATTTTACATTGTATCGATTAGCCTAGCAAGTAGCGATCTTGTCCTCTTCTCATATAAAACCAGAGAAAACAGCAACATTTAACAAAGGTGACGGCACATAATTTGGCCCCATTATACCATAAGATTCACTGACAAAACAACTGTCATACTAGACACGTTTTCCAAACATATGCAAAATGCTAACGTTATTAGCAAAAGCCTACGGCATTTTACATTGTATAAATTAGCCCAGCGACGAGCGGAGATTTCCTCTGCTCATATACCCAGATAAATCCCCAAGTTTAAATCCCTGAAGGATAAATCACACACAAGACTTAAAACGCTCTTTAGCAGAGACTTTATTGTCTTCACAGTTTATAGTTTCTTATCTGTGAAATTAAAGTAAATAAAAGCTTTGTTTCCACTGAGGGAAATGGTTTTAGCTTACAGAGACAGACAGGAGCTCTGCCTCACCGCAACGTTTTTTTTAAAAACAAACTTTATTAACCGATGTCAAATATAGACAAAGATAGGGATTACAGGGAATTTAAGAGAAGTATGAAATCAATAATAAGCCGTATAGCACATGTAAACAGGAAATAAATAAAGGAGCCATGGGTACATTACATTATATAATAAACATCAAAAAAACTTGAAGACATTATTTGTTTAACAGCGTTTTTGTTCATCAAGCTAGTGAGCACTCACACATACTGTTCAACCTCATTAAGGAAAACAACAAAACAGGGTTTACTACAACTGAATTTACATTTATGGATAAAAACTTGACTAGAATCAATGGTATCGGGTATCGGCCGATACTCAAAGTCACAGCATCGGGATCGGTATCGGAACTGAAAAAGCTGGATCGGTGCATCCCTACCACAGACCTTGTTGTGAGCAGTTTCACGCAGTAGCTATTTTGTTTCTACCAACATACACCTGCCAACCGTATCACCACACAGAAGAAAGCATGCCCATCATAGCATGAGATGTAAACATTTTTGGTGTCCTCCTTGGCTGAACTGTAACGTTAGCTAGCTATGTAGTGGTGCCGCATGAGCTAGCACTAAATAAGTGCTTCCTCCTGCACAGTGATATGCTGGGTGTAGTATGGTAGATAGAAAATAGTTCCTACACGAACCTGCTCACACCAAGATCTGAGCACAGCAATTCAATTGCCATCTAGTTCCATTACATTGGAGAGCCAACATGTCCATCACTCAGCAACTCACATCAAAACAATCCAGACTGATAGATAGCACTACAGATAAAAGAAAAAACAAGTACTTTAGATTTGGGGTGAACTTTCCATTTAAAAGGTATAAATCAACATTAGGAAAATATGTTTATTTACTCTCTTTCTGCGAGTAAGATGAAAAACTGGAATAACATATTACGGTGTCACAATGAAATTGACTTTTGACCTTTTGGATATAAAATGTCATCACTTCATTTTATCATTTTAACCATTTTGAATTGTTTTTAACTTCAACCGCCAAAGTCTTATCAGTTCATTTTGTGAGTCCAAGAGGACATTTGTACCAAATTTGAGGAAATGTCCTCGAGGTGTTCTTAAGATACCACATGAACAAGGTCACAGTAACCTTGACCTTTGACCACTAAATTCTAATCAGTTAATCCTGGTCTCAAAGCAGATGTTTGTGCCATATTTGAAGAAATTTCCTAAAGTTGTTCCTGCGATATCACATTTACGAGAAAGAGATAGATGCAAGGTCACAGTGACCTTGACCTTTGACCAAATTCTAATCAGTTCATTGCTGAGTCAAAGTGGATTTTGTGCCGAAAGAAGACATTCCCTCTAGGTATTCTTGAGAAATCAGGTTTGAGAATGTGACAAACAAGGTCACAGTGACTTTGGTCTTCTGTCCTTTATTTTCCAAAGCATTCAGTTATTCCTCTAAGTGATTGTTTTTGTATAACATATATTTTTTACAGCATGTAGAGGCTCAAACTGTACATTTTTATGTGCTGAGAGATTTTCTGAAAGGATAAAAGTCATCCACTAAACTTTCTGATCACCTACTTGTACTTATAAATAAATTACAGGTATTTTTAGGTTTTCTGTAGAGCTCTTTCAGGCACTGGCATGATAAGCTCCTAGATGTTGGTAGAGTAGTCCAAATAATGATTAGTAATTGTCTTAAAAATGGCTGAGGGTCAAACTGTACTCTCTGTATCCATGCACATGTTCTCAGTGCCATAGAGATGAATTATTAACAATATTCACTTTAATTCTCTCCAAGAGGCTGCAGATCCAGCTGTGGATATAAATATACTGCTCAGAGGTCCATGAGTGAACAGTCACACACGCCTCTAAAATATTAAGGTGGGCTTAACGGTCATAGGTAAAGCTAAATACAGGTTAAAGCCCATGTTTGAAGCTTCTTCTTTGACTTACATTGAATACAAATATTTGATTCAACTTATCAATCTGAACTAAGTGAAATGAAAAGTTAAAACATGTTAACATTTTAAAATGATTTCTGCTCTACAGTTTTGCACAGGCTAGCCCCAACTCTTACACTAGGCCAGAATAGCCCTGTTACCACCAAACGATCCTATATGGTTGAGTTCAGTTTGGTACAAATTTTTCCATTTCCACTGTGAAAAGTTGTGGATGGTAACAATAGAACCCTTCCTTACCATCCCCATTTTTGGTCACCCTTCTGTTGGGGTACCTAGCACACAAATCTGGTACTAAAAGGTGGAGCTAGAAACAGTGCAGTCCCTTGACTGGTCAATAGCAGACTGTCAATCTTGCTCAGGGCTTAGTTGTGGCTGATTTTGAAGCTTATGTAACCACTGTTCATACTGTGGCAGGTCTTAACGCGGTTTCTGTATCCTGGAGGATACAGTCTCTCTACAGGCTGTGGGGAAAGGGGCATTAGGTGAGTGCACTATATATCATGGGAAATACTAATGGTGGGGATAGGCCAACTACCCAGTTCATGTGGCTTCATGCCATCATTCAAAAATATACTGACAATTTGAATCAAAATCCAAAATGACAGCCTACGTTGTCCAAGACAACGAATTGTTTTTTCATGGTTATTATGGTTTTGGGGGAATGTGTTTTAGAGAAGTGTTTATTAAGGATAATGTTATATGTTCTTATTGAAAAATAATGAGTTGCATTTTTACTAGGGATGCACGATGTTCATCGGACCGATAAAACATCGGCCGATTTGAGGGAAAATTACGTCATTTTTTATCGATCCGATAGGTACATTTTATCCGATAAAAAGATCCGATAAATTAATGAATTTGGGGAAAATGTTTGCATTCCGAGCAGCCCCTAAACAGGCCATGACTCGCCGGTTACGTCATCTATTGCGTCTTGCTAGAAGGACCCAAGCCTGGCCCCCACTGCCTGACTAATAATGAGCATGTCTTCACCAGTATGGTCGTTTTTCTCGGTGGCAGAAGGTAACAGCATTGCTGTTTGCAAAAGTTGTTCAGCAAGGATTTCGAGAGGGGGAAAGAAGACTGCAAGTTTAACACAACGAATCTCATCTCTCACCTGAAAACTCGTCACCGCGGCGAAGAGGTATTAAAAGAATACGAAGCGGCGGCGGCAGCGGCAGCAGCTGGCAGTGCTAAAGCTAAAACAACAACAACACGTGTCGATGTCCCCATTCAGGCGTTTGAAAAGTGTAAAAACTTTTCAAGAGACAGTGAAAAGGCTAAAGCCATTAACGAAAAGGTGATGGAATTCATAGCACTTGATGACCAGCCTTTTTCTGTCGTTGAGAACACGGGTTTTCGTAAGTTAATAGCACATTTGGAGCCGCGCTACACCCTCCCAAGCCGCCGCTTCTTCTTGGATGTGTCCCTCCCTGCCCTGTACGATGTCGTTGCCACACACATCCACAACTTGATAGACAAGAACGGACTACACGTAAGTTTTACCACAGATATATGGACGTCAGACGTTAGTCCGGTCAGCATGCTAAGCTTAACGGCTCAGTGGTTGGATCAAGATTTTAACATGCAAAAAGCAATGCTACATGCACAGGAGTGCCCCGGGTCACATACAGCGGCAATGATATGCCAAGCTTTTGAGACAATGCTCGCACAGTGGAGAATAGCTAAAGACCAAGTGCATGTTGTGCTCAGGGATAATGCACGAAACATGGCCAAGGCTATGGAGGAATGTGGGCTTGCAAGCTTGGGCTGTATGGCACACACTCTACAGCTCGCAGTAAACGAGGCAGTGCTGAGCCAAAGAAGCATCACAGACTGTGTTTCAATCAGCAGGAAGACAGTAGGGCACTTCAAACACTCCCAACTCGCCACCTCCCGTCTTCAAAACTTACAGAAACAACTGGGCATGAAAGAGGCAAGGCTTCAACAAGATGTGCCCACTAGATGGAACAGCACGTTTTATATGATGAGACGTGTGTTGGAGCAGAGACGAGCCCTTGCAGCATATGCAGTAGATTTTGAGTTACCTGCTTATCTGACCCCATACCAGTGGACTTTAATTGAAAACATGCTCACTATTCTTGACCCCTGTGAACAGTTGACAAAAGACATTAGCTCTGCTACAGCCACCGCAGCTGATGTCATTCCCTCCATTGAGGCCTTAAAACGTCTGTTAAACAGGACTGTTGTAACAGATCATGGAATTAAAACCTCAAAGAGCACCCTACTGCAAGCCATAGAGCAGCGATTCAGTCACATCTACACAGAGTCCCTGTTTTTTCTTGCTACAATCTTGGACCCAAGATATAAGGACTGCTATTTTGACCAGGCAACAAAGAGGGAAGCAACAGAGGTGTTGCAGGCCAAGGTGAGATGTACAACATCAGCAGAAAATGTTGAAGAGCCAAAGGAGAAGAAATCCAAGGCAGATGAAAACAACAATGTTTCCCTGCGGACAATGTATGAAGAAATCCTTCAAGAAAACAACACCAAAGAGCTCAACCACAGCCAAACAGACCAGCAGGTAATTAATTTATTGTTTAAGTAAAGCTTTTCTATCTCTGATAAAATAGACCAAAACATAGTAATGTTAAATAATTTTGTTTTTGTCCTTTGTCATTGTTCTACTACTGCAGATTCAAGCCTTTCTCTCAGAGCCCACGATTCCTCGATCCGAGAGCCCCATGGACTACTGGAGAAGCAACAAACTCCGGTTCCCGGACCTTGCCTCACTCGCACGGAAATACCTGTCCTCTCCTTGCACCAGCATAGACAGTGAACGTTTGTTTTCTGCTGCTGCAAATGTTAGCGATGAAAAAAGAAACAGACTTGGATGTGAGAAAGCAGAGATGCTTCTTTTTGTTAAGAAAAATCTTCCACTGATGCCCTCACCTAGCAAATAGAAAAGACAATGTAGACGTTAGAGTGACAAATGAAAAGATATTTTGGGGGGAGGTGAAGAAATGTTGTGTAGAACGTGAAACTAATTTCAAGGTTTTTTTTAATTTTGAACTAGAAGATTTAAGAGAAATCTCTACTATGCCCAAAAGCATAATTCTGTAAACCTTTGGTTGATTCACTTTATTTTTGAGGATGCACTTTGTGTTATTTGATTACATTTTTTGTAACTGAGGTTGACATTTGTCAATGCATTTAATTTTATATTTGAAAAACATTTGACTTAACTCCAGATACCTTTACAGAGTTCTGTTAAACAATTTTCAAGGGATGCACTTTTTTGTTTGAATGTCTTTTGCTGCTGTTACTGTTATTTACAGCAAATGACCACATATATTCTGTGATGACATGGAAAAAAAAATAAACATTTGAAAAGACAAAACTTTTGTTTTCTGTTGTAGATAGGCCAGAGCTACTAACATATTAGTTTTTCATCACTGCAAATGAAGATTATATTAAATACAAAAATATTAATTTATCGGTTATCGCTATCGGTATCGGCCATCAGAAACAGGAAATTATCGGTTATCGGTATCGGTTGAAATTTTTCATATCGTGCATCACTAATTTTTACAACTTGGATAATCAGGTGTTGAATGTCGTTATCCTGGAGGATACACTGCCCTCATTCTATTGCCATCTGATGGTTTAGTTCAGCGGAGGGAACTAGTGAGGAGAACAAGCATTAATAACAGCAACAATAAAATTTGAACTGTAGTTTTTATGAGGAGGCAGAAGAGGGAATTACTATGCAAAACATAAAAGAAAGTAGCTAATTACTTGGTTAGACAATGTTTTAAAAGTTGGCACATGGCATATTACATGAGGGTGGAAGATGTTAAATTTATACCCTAAATGGGCAATGTATCTCCCGAGATACAATTTGTAATTTGGAAGATATGACCTTTCTCTTCCAAATTAAGGGACATACTAGTAAACTCTTACTATAAAATCAAAGGATATATTGCTGCCCCTCACAGCAGTTGTAGACTGAGAAAAAAAAGGAACTTAATTAATTGGGTCGACTGCCAGCAACTTTTAAGGTGGAGTGTTTACTTGTAATGTTACTCAATGCATGAGTTAACAATGTGAATCCATCAGCACACTTTAAATTCCACTATGAAAACTTCAACCATTCCATTAGTTCTTATTGTCTCTCTTGGATGGCATAAAATTTTAGCGATGAGTGGATCTTCATGAGTTTAAAAGTATATATTAATGTCGACCACATTATGTGAACTGCATATATTGTAATCCTCATTAGGAGAAAAAAAAGCATTGCAGAGCGTCGTTCCTGTGGGCTACGGCAAAACAAAACCCCTGTGCTTGCCTTTTAAATATCTCATCAAGCGAGACTCTCAGTCTTGCCTGTTCTGTTTTGTTCTGAAAATGTCAGTATGCAACCTTGTTCTGTGGACGATAAATGAGGTGCGGACCATCTGTGTCACTGAGAAAACACAGCAAGTGCTGGATGGAGCAGTGACAACACCCCCACCCACATTTAAGAGTACTGTCTGTAGTGGAAATCCTAAACAGATCCAGGGTCTAGCTACCATGTCTGAACGGGTACTTATGGTTCCAAAGAAAGTAAGTAAGTAAAATTTATTTATATAGCAATTTTTGGAGATATAGGTCACAAAGGTACTATTTGGTAGAAACGGGGCTTGTGGCTGGGAATAAATCAAGCCTTGGGTGTAAGTTTTTCAATTGAAATTACAGGGCTCGAGACGGCGATCAATTGGTTGCATTTTGCGACCAAAATTGAAGAAGGTGCAAGTAAATTTCACATCTACTCGCGCATGTGCGACTAGCAAATATGCTGTTCCCCATCCCTGTAAAGACTGACAAAACGTGGAAACGATGAATGCAGGCCAGTGTTTCCCCTATATGCAACTAGCAGCAGCGCACCGCCCCTGCTGAAATATGACCGCCGCTGCTGATCTTTTTTTTCCCTCCATCTTACCTCGGATGTCCACTGGATCCGTCGCGTGCGCGATTCAGCCGCGGCGCGGGTGCCGGAGCTAATTGCGGCCATTCAAGTCAATGTAAGTTGCTCCACCAGAAACAGCACGGCACGTCCTAGCCGCGTTCTAGAAGCGGCTCGGCGCTCTGCTCCGCTAAAAATACGCGCCGGGTCTATTTTTTCACGGACGCTGCGTGACGACGCGTCAATTTCCACAGACCAAATGAGTCAAACAGGAAGCCAGGCGCAGAAAAGACGAGAGTATCCGGTCAGTCTTCAAAATAAAAACACTCATGAAAACTCTGGAGCGTATTTCACATCGCTACAACAACATGACGTCAAAGTGGATGTCCCCAGGCCTGAAGTCAAACACAGTAGGGGCTCAATTACTTGCCCATAACGCACACACACACGTGCGCACACACAAGTGAGCACACTTTTTCCTGACCGAACCCGACCCAAGTCCGAGACAATTAGAAGTGAGCCCCCTCACAGGTCCTGTCAATGAGCGTGAATGTCAGGGAACATGGCTGTCTCTTTCACTTTGTTGAACCAGAAGAACTGCCAATGGTAAGGTTTCCCTGAGGCAATTAGCTACACTGCCTAATGGACAAGAAATTACATGATGTGAAACTAAGACTAACATGATTATGATTAGGACCAGAGTACTGCAGCATTAGCTCAGAGGTTACAGAGGCTTCGTTGTAGCTAGATTGTCTGTTAAACTTAAGCTCATTGTGACAGAGGCAGCTTTGATTGGTAGTTAGTGTAGCTGCCCCTGGCCACTCGAACAAAGCAGACGAATTCCGACGGGTGCAAGCGCTCTTTATTAAATCGGCACCATGAAACTAGACAAACAAAAAAAACATTTGATTACAATCTTAAAATTACTCGGTTACATTTTTAACATTCAATATTATACGAATTCATTTAATTTAAATACACATAATTTCAGTAGAAAACCCCGACCATAATTAAATATACACTCTTAAATACAATATAAACATGAGCGACTCGCATTTCATCAATTCCCACAAACAAACAACCCCACACATACCTCACTCTGCCGACCAAGGGTGCTATAAACTCTGCGGCGACATCAACGACATCAGAGCGTATGCATGCCAACACGAAGACAAAATAATAAACAACCAGCCCACTTCAACATGAATGAATGAATGAAGCTCGAAAGACACACAAGAGTGTGTCACGCAAATACTACCTGGCTCAGCACAACTTCTGGTCGGAAGCAAAAGATCCGCAACAAGGAAATAATAATAGTAATTAACTGAAGGGGGTAGCCAGTTACAGTTAGCACACGGCACATTATGTAAATGTATACCCAATTTATTAGTGACTAAAACCTACAAGCAAAATATAGCAGCAAGTGAGCACAACATGGAAAAGAAAACCTTCATTGCATCATTGACCAGTCTAGGGGTTGGGTTTCCATAAGTTGTGGTGGAAATGTACAGTAATAACACGTATGATCAAGTAGTATGGTATTCTATTCTTGTCTCATAATAAGTTGTTAGTGATTCAGCCTCTCGATCATTGCTAAAATATCACACTTTTAAAAGGGTCACTCTGTCTCCTTCCTAGAACAAAGGGTGTCCAAAGTCCTGTTTGCTGAGAAACATCATCTGTGTTGCTGCTCTTGATCAGGGCATATCAAATAGGAGTAGCAGGGAAGATCAGGACATGTATCCTCATATGTCTATTGTTATTGGAATATAGAGTTAGAGCCCCCAATGAAATGTGCTGTAAATCTCTTGAATGCATGTGTAAAAACTGTCACTTTGCAAACTGATTCCGGTCTTTGCAATAAAGATCTTTATTCATCTGCTGGCTTTACCTAATGGGATCGGCTCTATCTGCACTAAACAAAAATGTAGGGCTGCAACTAACAGTTGTTTTCATTATAAGTTTATCTGTCTAATTACATTTTCGATTAGTTTCATCTTCAAATGTCAGAAATTTGTAAAAAATGTAATAAGTTACAAGCTCTCAGAACCCAAAAGGACACTTTCAAAATTGTTTATTTTGTCCTAACAGTCCAAAATCCAAAGATTTTTCATTTACGATATGAACCATAGAGAAGCAGAAAATACTTACATTGAAGAGGTTGGTACCAGGCAACACTTGCCATTTTTGCTTGTGACTGAAGTGACTAAAAGCAATTATCAGAACAGACACATGTTAATTTTCTGTTTATCAACTAATCAATAAATTGAATAAGTTCAGCTCTACGAACATGCGAGTGGAAGGCTTCTTATTTTTAGCCAGTGGGGACCAAGCATCAACCTCTGCGGCTGGAAAATGAAGCTAATGTGGAAGTGCTAGAAACTGCAGTTCCTCTTATGGCCACTTGAGGCTGATTCCAAAAGCTACTCAATCCTTATAGACCCCATGTTAAAATGCTCAACTTTACAGCAGTAAAGTTTAAAAGTTATTAAGGCTTAAAATAATGCATAATTAAGGGTGTGGCTGCTTTGAGCGTCTGATGACAAGTTGCAACCATGGTAACAGAGTTGGTTAGGTAACAGCGTAACCCCAGATTCACAGGGTATAGGCATGGACCTAGTTGTTGCTATTCTTTAGTGTGTTTTCAGTTCATGAAAGATAATTGTAATGTTTTGGTTGCCTATAGTCCTCTCACTCTGACCTCGTCACATATCGACGTTTGGTCATCAACTTTCCATGTCAAGATATGACGTGCAAGGTACCCTGGGTGCGTTGATTGACGACGATCTGGGACACCATGTCAACTTCAGCCTCTTACATTCATTGTCTGTTTTCAAAATACACTTCTGTTTTCACAAAAATTGTACAGTTTGCACACAGTCTCTTCCAAAATAAACGTGCTACGTAGGTACAACACCGCAAATAGACATTTTCCTTTCCTTTCTATTTCCATTTTTCCTTCAACAACAAATGCACATGGTTACATTTACCCAACACACACATGGCTGGGTTTAGGCAACAAATGCACGTGGTTGGGTTTAGGAAAAAAGAACTGGATTTGGCTTTACAATCATACCGTAAGCCAACATGGACCTCCCGGGTGAAAGTCGGTACTTACTCTCTAGTTGATGGTTGTTGAACCCATCTACCACCCCTCCTACCCGCCCTAGATGGACTACCCCTCCGTTAACATACATCGTTG
Organism: Cephalopholis sonnerati; assembly: GCA_019142605.1. NCBI lineage: Eukaryota > Metazoa > Chordata > Actinopteri > Perciformes > Serranidae > Cephalopholis > Cephalopholis sonnerati. The sequence continues at coordinate 2,922,537 of JAGQAX010000023.1, read as the reverse complement.
CCCAGCCGAATTTCCCTCAGATGCAGCCAGGCATCGTTATATAATAACAGCATCCAGCTGTGTATCATACTGATGTAAAAGGATGGGTTTTTTTGTTGGTGTCTGACATCGAAAGTCAATGCCAAAGCACCAGTTTTTGACAACTTTAGAGTGAGACCAGGTGGGTTTGGTTGTACTAACAGACCCTATAAGGAGTCAGATTTTCATTTTTTCTGGTGCGTACATTTTGTTGTTACCAGTGGATATGTCCTTTTTTTTTTTTTTTTTACATTTTGTGATGGTGACCTTGGCTTTAACCACCGAACATGACGAACGTGAAAATTATATTAGCTCTAGCTAGCAAATGTATTCATGGATGTGACATCAGGCTAAAATAAAACTTGTCCACTGTCTAAAAAAAGTGTTGTCTGCCAGCCGGTGTCTGTATCTGAACAAAGGTTTGTTAGGGAAAGAAACAACACTTTATAACTACACTTTATAACTACACTGTACAATCAAATTTTAACTGTATGTATTTGCAGCTCAACCAGACTGAGTGGTGCATCATCTCCACCAGAATCTCCCAGTAACACTTTTCTGCAAATCATATGAATTATTTTTTATCAAATATATGATTCAGAATCAGGATCTCCAGTATTTGGAGTAGGTACCTTGTGAAAAACAAGATGAACAAAAATAAGTAGGCTATACCTGTTATTTCAGTGGGTAAGATTAATTTAATCAACACGTCCAATCTGCTACACATCTCATTTGAAGGTTTCAGCTGCAGGCTGCCAACATTAGTTTGACTAGCACTCATCTCTGAGCTGTAGTGATTTCTACCTGTGGTTACTAAGACATGCTGACTGTAAATCTACATGGATCTGATGAGGGATTTGAAAGGATTTAGATTTGATGCCTGGATTTGATACTGGTTTAATCTTTAATAAAATGCTATTGAAACACAGCCCTAGACAAGTCAGGTTAGTAAACATGATCATTTACCATTCCAAGTCACCACAATGTAGCTTTAACAGGCACAATAGAGAGCTTGGCTGCCATTGATTTTGGCATTTTGTTCCAATAACACGCACAATGCCTGATTTGTGTTTGGCTTCTTATCACGTCATCATGGAATACATCACCCGCATGTTCCTTGAATAAAAAATGAGACAGCTTTTTAGGTGAATGTGTGAGTCTGTGTGAATGTGCAGTAGGGTGCTTCTGGTGAAAAGCTCATCTCAATTTCAGTGCTCAAGAAAGGTTGGAGCCAAACAGACCAGAGCATGACACGATGGATTAAAAGATAAAAAAAAACCTCTCTGACGTCTCTGTTAGCTCGTCTCCTGATTAACATCTAGAAATCTACCATCACAACGACCTTAGAGATATGAGGGCTTTCCTAGCACTGGATACTGTGTGAATGGAATAGTAATGAGACCAGTGCTACCAGCTACCAGGCAATCACTATCTGATGAGAGACAGGTCGGTCTCAAAAAGAGTGGGAGTGGGTGCTCATGTGTGAGCAAGTGAGTAATGAGAACAGTGATGGAGTCAATGCTGGAATCAATCAGTATTCACTCTAAGATCCACTTATAACATACAATGTTAACACACAAATCATAAATAATGTCTTTTGTATTATTGTTCTATTACATTAAGTTTTAAAGGAAATCTATGTTTTTCCTTTTAGCTTAGGCCATTGATTCGATTGGTGCTAAAACCATTGTACTATCCACAGTAATTGCTAAACCCCTCCCCTGACCATGCATGGGGCTGCATGTATGGAGTTTAAATAACAGTGTGTTTTCTTTAGCCTCTAGAAGACCACATTATCACAACAACTGGGTGTCCATCAGCTATGTATTGCAATTATCAGGTACTGGGATTCTACAAGTATTGAAATTCAACATTACAATTTTTTGTCTACTTTTTCAGCACTAGACCAGTGGTTCCCAGCTGGTAGGTCACGGTCCCAAAGTGGGTTGTGGCTCTAGTGCCATTTTCCACTGTAGGGTGAGTGACTAATGGACAGCTACTTAAGAGAGACAGCAGACTAGCTCAACTATATGACCAAACTCAAGTATGACACTGAATATATTAAACAGTGTGGACCATTCAAGGTCCATAATGTCCAAGCAGAAATCTGAACCCATGGTAGTCCAGCCAACAACTAAATGCTTTGCATTGAGGAGATATTTCAGGCTTGAAGTTCTTTGATGTTCCAAAAATTCCTCACAGCAGAAATTGCAGAGAACAGTGCTCCAATCAAGAGTTCCATCTGGGCATTTTTTAAATGTAAACGGGCCAAGCGATGTCGTTTTGTCTGCCTCCATCATGTGACACAGGCACTGTGGCCTTCAATGACACACCAGGTCAAAGTGCACCACGGAAAACAATTAATCAGGGTTCATTTTTTAACATGTTAATATCTACTTTAAGAGCCCTTTTCTGGTAGCTGTTAACTAAACACTTTTTAAAGCTGCTGTCAAAACTGAAATTATCACGTTGTACTGAAATAAAGTTTATAGACATGGCAACCCAGACCTCTGGAAAATAACCGTCTCTTACGTAAACCCTCGTCTATTGCATGTCAGTGAGTCGATATCTGACATTGGGTCAATAGACCAGCAACCCAAATATCCTGCATATCTTCCATTCGTCTGTCGCCCCCTACCCCATCCTCTCATCCCTCATTTTCACAAAAAGAAAACAAAGGGGACCAAACAACAAGTAAGTGCCAGTTTTCACTGTGGCAAAGGCAGTGCTGAGATAGTAATAACAGTTTGTTGGCCTTTCTGGCTCCCAGAGCAAGGAGGGACAGGAGAGGAAAGTGTGTGTGTGTGTGTGTGTGTGTGTGTGTGTGTGTGTGTGTGTGTGTGTGTGTGTGTGTGTGTGTGTGTGTGTGTGTGTGTGTGTTGGGGAGGGGAGGGGAGGAGGGATTCATGTGGATGAACTCATTTTCTAGACAGAGCCACTGCACAAGGCAGAGCATAGAGTGATTTGATTACTGAACAATATGGCTTTTGGCAGAACTTATTTGTTGAATTTACACTAGAGAATCTCTATGCTTTCTAACTTACATAAGAGATATAAAGATATAAAAAATATATATTTAGATATAAATCTGTTCATGTAATGTGGGTATTCACCTCCCATTTGGAAACAAAATTTGAGGTTAGGTACGTATGTGTAAAACATCAGTGGTTAGGGTTAAGGTTGGGGTATGTCTCTTGAGAATGAAATTAGGTCTTGCCTTTTATTTTCCCCTGTTCGAGGGTTTCCTTTTCATTATCTGAACTGAGGATCTAAAGCTGCACAACGCCTTGTCAGCACTGCTTGTTGGATGTTCCAATATCTTCAGGTCCATGAGGCTGGAAGGCTTGCTACTCCCCCACTCCCTCGAAGATCTATATAATCAGCACAGTTTCAAGGTGGACGCCTAAGATTAGTGTCACCAATTAAGTATCTGACCAAATATTTCCCCTTCTGCTCCTGACATATCACATTGAATAATGGCCAGAAAATTATTTTATGTAGAACATTATGTTGTCACAGTTGACCTTTGATCTTTTAGATATAAAACGTTATCACTTTAATATTTTACCCTATTAGACAGTTGTGTGACCTTTTGTCAAAATTAGCACATAAATTCTTGAGTTATGGCCAAAAACAAATTTTGTGAGGTCACACTGACCTTCAACCTTCAACCTTCCACCACAAATTTCTAATCAGTTTATTCTTTAGTCCAAGTGAACACTTGTGTCAATTTCAAAGAAATTCCCTCAAGGTGTTCTTGAGATATCACATTCACAAACATGGGACAGACAAGGTCACAGTGACCTTGACCTTTGACCACCAACTTCTAACTAGTTTAGTCTTTTAGGGGATGTTTGTGCCAAATTTGAAGAAATTCCCTGAAGGTATTCATGAGATATCACGTACACATGAATGAGACGGATGCAATGTCATAGTGACCTTGACCTTTGACCACCAAAACTAATCAGCTCATTGTTGAGTTCAAGTGGACATTTGTACCAAATTTGAAGAAATTCCTTGAGGTTTAACAGAGATAGAATGTTCACAAGGATGGGACAGAAAGCCGTATGTATGGATGGACAACCTGAAAACATAATTCCTCCGCACCAGCAATAAAGATAGAATCTCTTTATCGGTTATTGTGTCTAAGACTACATTCACATTCCAAGCAAATTCCAGGCCAAATCTAAATCTTTGCTCTTTTGTGACACAGATCTGATTTTTTCAGAGCAGTGTGGACACATAAATCAGTTTTTTTTTCCAATCAGATCTGAGCTACTTTCAAATTGTTAAAAAATCTGATATATTTAACTGATCACTGGCCATGTCCCCGCTGTGAGAAAGCTCATGTCAGAATTCATGTGTTTTTTCCCATTATCCATGTTTTTTTTTCATACTAAACAGACACAAATAACTTACCATACAGTGTCAGAGTGGTCCGTTCGAACTACAGGAGACTACCATAGTTCACCTGCCAGACCCTTTCTGACAGGAACAGCTTGCCTACATGCCTTGACAGCGTCTTTGTGAGGTGCAAAGAGATTGGAATGTAGCCCAGGACATCATAAGGTTTGGAAGAACTGTACCTCAGTGAAACCCTCCACCTTGTGGCCCCACCACTCTTGACTCTTCCCGCATACACACCTCTAATTCTACAGAACTACCAGCAAGAGCTGCTAATAGAGCTAGTGGACCAAAAACCCATTTGTACAACTGTCTGTTATCCCGAAAATGACCGCTCATTGCTCCGAATATACACTACACACTCTGCAGAACAGGGAAGCACATGGCTAATTATTACGCAGAATGATGTGATTGGACCTTTCTTCTATGAGATTCATTTGGGACATGAAGCCTGCACCCTATGACATTCATTTTCCGATAATGCCTGTTTTGCAAATGTGACGGTTTTTGATTCTGTCCCAGTGCACACATGTGTGACTTAACTGGATGCATGTGAGGTGTTTCAGGGCAGAGATATGTTCACAATGATATCAGATATGGGTCACTTCAAACATGAATGTGACCAGTCTAAGCAGAAAGATCATCTGGGGAAATAATCGCAATTGAGTTTTAAGCCCTGAAATAAGACGTAAATGTAGCACTTGAAGTGAATCAGCATATTTGATGAAGTTGATGTACTTGCATGATTGTGGTTGAACCTGCATGGTTGAAAGCTGTCCTTCTCCGTTATGTCTATTTCTGTGTACGTACATTGAGAGCAACTTAAAAATCTGGAGTCATCTTCCTTGTATGTGTTCACATACTTGGCCATGAAGGGTGATTCTGACTGGAAGTTGCTTTGGATAAAAGTGTTGGCTAAATAATGTAATGTAATTCTTTTAATGCTTTCCAGTTGCCAATACACTACACAGTAGTTAAAAATACTTTTACATCTCTATAGCTGCACAGGTTCTCATGGAAGCAATTGTTGTATTTTTCATCACAGCAATCTCCAGCTTAACACTTGACATATGGGCGTCACATTAAAAAAGTGATCAACCAGGAATGTGGGCTTGCATGTATTTGATTGGCCAAGATGACGTCACATTCCAGGCTGGCTCTGTGTTCCCAATCCTACAGTATCACCAGGCTGGCCTCATTCAAATTAATGGCGGGGCAACACTTTTTTTTTTTTTTACATTGATCTGAATATGAACTGATTATTAAGCCCTTTGACTGCAAATTTGTGGTATTTGTGATTTTGGAATATATAAGTCAAAGTGAGTTGACATGACATTGCAATGAGTGTGCGTGTGAGTGCGTGAGGGCATATGTAAGCAGAATGTGTTTTTGGTATGACTGATGATCAGTGGGCCATTGTGTAAAAGAAGAAATGGATTGAGGAAAACCCCCTCTGACTTGCTTGCGGTATGTTGTTGAAAGCAGGAGGAATATGTGAATCCAGCAATCCAGCACACAGTGTAAATATTTCATGGTTGTTCTATGCACATGAAACCATCTTCAGGGCTGACCTTTGTATGTGTTAAATCACACAGATAAATATTAAACATAACTCTCCTTGTGACATCATGAGATGGAGGACAGAAAGAGATACAATCAATCTAATGGGAGTAGTTACCGATGTTGGGATGCTTGAGCAGGCGGCAGATCCTGGCCTCTCGCTCCAACTTCTGGTGATCTGTGGACACAAAAAGACCACATGTCTTTCACATGATCCATCTGAAATTCTTCAAAAATCTCTAAAGAGATTCCACATAGCAAACAGCACCCACGGCTGCCTCCACTGTGTCCCTGGGAACAAATGTGCAGTAAAACTAACAGTCATAAATCATTACTGTAGCAAAGAGATAAATTCAAGGCAAACTCCAGCATGTCTCAAGCTTTACCGCTAATACAGCAAGTATTAGCAAGACAAACCTATATGGCAAGGCTGCAATATATGCCAATTCCCTGTTCTTTTAAAGCTTTTATGCTTTCTTATATAGAGTCACATATGTGTCACAGAGCAGCAGGTCATCTTCCATGTTATTTTGATTTGATTTGATTTGAAATATTTATTTCGAATGTGCAGAAGAAAACATTTCCTTTTTAAAGCAACACGAAAGGATCGTAAACATAAATAAACCAACAAAAGAATACATAATCAAATATACACATTCGAAAAGGAGTGAGAAGAAGTAAAAACGTATGAACTCTCACCCCTTATTCACAAGCAATTAATAATTAATATAGCTACCTTTATCAATCTATATACTGTATATCTGTCTAATATTTGTAGACATAGTATAATACATATAAATACATAAACACATATATACATAAATACATAAACACGTACATACATATATACATACATACATATACATATACATATACATATACATATACATACATACATGTGACCCTCGCTGACTGTCAACCACTTGTGTACCTCTTGAAAACCATATCTTTATATCTTGTTTTGAAAATATTTATGTCTGGACATTGCTTCAACTCCACACTAAGACCATTCCATAGTCTTACCCCACAAATTGATAAACAAAAACCTTTCCTAGTTGTGCGAAAACACTGTGCTTTAAAATTACATTTTCCTCTATAATCCCCCTCCGGATCCTCGAACAACTTTTGAATATTTCCTGGTAATAGTTTATTTCTTGCTTTGAACATAATTTGTGCAGTTTGATAATCAACAATGTCTGTAAGTTTTAACAATTTTGACTGTAGGAAGAGTGAGTTAGTGTGTTCATGATACCCGACATTATGAATGATCCGTATGGCTTTTGTTATGGCTACTCTTTCATTAACAAAAAAAATCTTCAGAGTAGCCTCTGGAGGAGGAGGTGCTCGACTCACTATCAAATAAGCACTCGCGGAGATTCCTTGAAGATCAAAAGTTCTGAATTTATTATTTGTACAACATAAATAGTCTCCGTGGTTGACTTACTAAAGAAAAACATACAAAAATAAAGTAACTTTTAAAACAAACTTTTAGCGGTCGAAAAACCGTTTCACTCCTCCCTCCATCCACACAAAGCAGACAAAAGAAAAACCAGCTGTCCTCCCTCTCCTAATCATGAGAGGATGATGACCTGACTCGGAGGAAGTGAATACACAGACAGACCAATCATAATTCATAATTCATCATGAAAATATAAAATTTCAAACCTTTAAATAACTGATAATTATTATTATTATCATTACTTAATGTACCACTTTCACGAATATGATGCGCTTTTGTAATTATTGCCCCAAACCTCAGTACAATATTGCAAGTATGGTAAAACCAGGGAACAGTATAGTGTGTGGAGTGATTTTTGATCCAGGACCTTCTTGGCTTTGTTTATTACTGCAATACTACTTGATATTTTTGACTGTATATGCCTGATATGTGATTTCCAACAGATTTTGTCATCTATGATTACCCCTAAGAATTTGTTTTCATGGACAGTTTCAATTATAACCCCATCAATTTTAATCTGTAGCTGTGTGTTCAAGTTGTGATTTCCAAATAACATTATTTTTGTCTTGCTGAGATTTAATGACAGTTTATTTTTGCCAAACCAGATTTTTAGTTTCTTCATTTCTGTAGTGATATCCTCCTGTAATTGTTTTAAGTTATCCCCACAATAGAAAACATTTGTATCATCAACAAATAACACCAATTTCAATAGTTGCGATACCTTACATATGTCATTATTGTATAATATAAATAATTTTGGTCCTAACACTGACCCCTGGGGGACACCACAAGCAATGTCCAAACATTATGAGCAGCAATCGCCTAGCTTCACACACTGCTGTCTCTCACTTAAGTAACTTTGGACCCAATCCAGTGCTATTCCCCTGATACTGTATCTTTCCAACTTATTGATTAAAATATTATGATTTATTGTATTAAAAGCCTTTTTTAAGTCAATAAATACTCCTGCTGCGTATTGTTTGCGATCAATTGCATCTGTAATTACCTCCATTGATTCTGTAATTGCCATTGATGTTGATCTGTTTGTCCTAAAACCATATTGACTTTCTGCAAGTATTTTATGCCTTTCTAGGAATGAGTCCAATCTGTTGTTGAAGAGTTTTTCAAGAATTTTTGAAAATTAAGGAAGTAATGAGACAGGTCTGTAGTTAGTGAATTGGTGTTTGCTCCCAGATTTGTATAGTGGTATGACTTTAGCTGTTTTCATTTTATTTGGAAATGAACAGGTTTGAAATGACTAGTTACTGATATACAATGGGGCAAAAAAGTATTTAGTCAGCCACCAATTGTGCAAGTTCTCCCACTTAAAAATATGAGAGAGGCCTGTAATTCTCAACAAAGGTACACTTCAAATAGGAGAGACAGAATAGGAGGAAATAATCCAGGAAATCACAATGTAGGATTTTTAATGAATTAATTGGTAAATTCTTCTGTAAAGTAAGTATTTGGTCACCTACAAACAAGCAAGATTTCTGGCTCTCACAGACCTGTAACTTCTTCTTTAAGAGGCTCCTCTGTCCTCCACTCGTTACCTGTATTAATGGCACTTGTGTGAACTCGTTATCAGTATAAAAGACACCTGTCCACAACCTCAAACAGTCACACTCCAAACTCCACTATGGCCAAGACCAAAGAGCTGTCAAAGGACACCAGAAACAAAATTGTAGACCTGCACCAGGCTGGGAAGACTGAATCTGCAATAGATAAGCAGCTTGGTGTGAAGAAATCAACTGTGGGAGCAATTATTAGAAAATGGAAGACATACAAGACCACTGATAATCTCCCTCGATCTGGGGCTCCACGTAAGATCTCACCCCGTGGGGTCGAAATGATCACAAGAACGGTGAGCAAAAATCCCAGAACCACACGGGGGGACCTAGTGAATGACCTGCAGAGAGCTGGGACCAAAGTAACAAAGGCTACCATCAGTAACACACTACGCCGCCAGGGACTCAAATCCTGCAGTGCCAGACGTGTCCCCCTGCTTAAGCCAGTACATGTCCAGGCCCGTCTGAAGTTTGCTAGAGAGCATTTGGATGATCCAGAAGAGGATTGGGAGAATGTCATATGGTCAGATGAAACCAAAAAGAACTTTTTGGTAAAAACTCAACTTGTCGTGTTTGGAGGAGAAAGAATGCTGAGTTGCATCCAAAGAACACCATACCTACTGTGAAGCATGGGGGTGGAAACATCATGCTATGGGGCTGTTTTTCTGCAAAGGGACCAGGATGACTGATCCGTGTAAAGGAAAGAATGAATGGGGCCATGTATTGTGAGATTTTGAGTGAAAACCTCCTTCCATCAGCAAGGGCATTGAAGATGAAACGTGGCTGGGTCTTTCAGCATGACAATGATCCCAAACACACCGCCCGGGCAATTAAGGAGTGGCTTTGTAAGAAGCATTTCAAGGTCCTGGAGTGGCCAAGCCAGTCTCCAGATCTCAACCCCATAGAAAATCTTTGGAGGGAGTTGAAAGTCCGTGTTGCCCATCGACAGCCCCAAAACATCACTGCTCTAGAGAAGATCTGCATGGAGGAATGGGCCAAAATACCAGCAACAGTGTGTGAAAACCTTGTGAAGACTTACAGAAAACGTTTGACCTCTGTCATTGCCAACAAAGGGTATAAAACAAAATATTGAGATGAACTTTTGTTATTGACCAAATACTTATTTTCCACCATACTTTGCAAATAAATTCTTTAATAATCAGACAATGTGATTTTCTGGATTTTTTTTCTCATTTTGTCTCTCATAGTTGAAGTGTACCTATGATGAAAATTATAGGCCTCTCTCATCTTTTTAAGTGGGAGAACTTGCACAATGGGTGGCTGACTAAATACTTTTTTGCCCCACTGTATGTTAAAGGTTTCGATATCCCCTCAATTACCCTTTTTACTAGTGACATATCAATGTCATCAAAGTCAGTAGATTTTTTGTTCTTACATTTTTTTTTTTTTTTACAATTTCCAATATTTCGTTCTCATCTACTGCTTTGAGAAACATTGAGTTGGGATTTCTCACAATTAACTCTTCCAAATATTCACCCGCTGTCCCTGGATTAGGGAATTTTTTCAGCCAAGTCAGGTCCCACATTCAAAAAAAAATCTATTGAAACTATTAGCCACCTCCTCCATATCATAGTTTTCAAAGTCTGTATCAAGGAAATACTTAGGAAATACATTTTGCTTTGTGCTATTTCTTATAATATTATTTAATATATTCCATAATCCTTTAATATTATTTTGATTATTATCCAATATTTTTTATAATATTCTTTCTGACATATCCTTATAATATTAATTAACTAACTTTTATATGTTTTATATTTATCTTCTGCCTCCTTAGTTCTCTGTCTGATGAAATTCCTGTACAATGCATTTTTCTTTTTACAGGCATTTTGTAAACCTTTAGTTAACCATGGACAATTATTATATGCTAGCTTTTTATTATATTCCTTGATTGGACAATGTTTATCATATAATGACCTAAATGTTAATAGGAATGTGTTATAAGCACTGTCCACATCAGCTTCACTATATATCATATTGCTACAAGTGAGTTCATAGCCATCCATCTCAAAGTCAATTCCCCTTTCATTATTGATCCAAGTTTCAGAGATTGCTATGATATTGAATGGTTGTGAGAATGAGTGCAAATAGTTCTTAATGGATTTGAAGTTGCATATAGACTTCTACTGTTAATGTGGATAATTGATAACTTTCCATCTGTATTGATGTTATGATTAAATTGTTCAGTAGTGTAGTATTTGCAAGAGTTATTAATGTTGGAGAAGAAATTGATATCCAAGTCAATATCCAGTTCCATGTCCAGTATGCTGTGATCATAGTAATCCAATGTATCAAGTTCCACTTGTTCATAGTCCCTTATCAACTGAGTTAGATGACTGCTGTCACCTGATGTAGAAAAAGTTCTATTATTGTGCATCATGGTGTGTTTTTACCTTATAGCCCAATCGAGTCCAGTGCAGTCCAGTATACAATATAGATCATCTTAGCTCGTCATCATTGATACTTGTTCAGCTCCTCGATGTTTTTGATGACCACTACTTTTGCATTTTCAGGGGTCCCGTTCAACTTGATGAAGATCTTACGGTTAGTGGTCCAAGTGTTTTGTAATTTTCCTTGTTTCTTGAGATAGCAAGCCTTTTAAGCAATGTCTGCGTTGTGTTAGGTTAAGTACTTGTTCAAAAAAACATTGGTTCCTTTTAGCCTTCTCCCTTGCTTCAGTAATGCGGTCTTGTGCTTCCTGTTGACAAACCTTAGTATGACAGCTGGTTTGTCGTTATTGTTGTTTCTCCTGGGCAGGGTATGGCATGCCTCGATGGTGTTACAGTCCAGTATGATCCCTTTAGACTGTAGAAAGGTAGCCACTTGTTGCTCCGTTGAGATGTCTTCAAGCTCCCCGCTCTCCCCCTCGTTGTTAGCGGTCACCGCCCAAGCGTATGACCGTTGTTTTATGCGGAGACCAGACACGATTACGTCATTGATCCTGCTGTATTGCTCCAAAGCTTGGACCCTGCTCTCCAAAAAGTCGAGACGTTTCTCTTTCTCAGCGTTCTGGATCCGCAGCGTCTTTACTTCCGCAACCAGCTCCATGATCGTTTTCTGCTGCTGACTTACAACAGACGTTTCATTCGTCAAGAAAGCCAATAACTTTTTAATTTCATCAATGTCCTCCTTATTCTTCTTGGTAGTCATGATGATCACTTTGTCATCCACCCAGACCCTGGCTAAAGGCGAGCCACGCTGGGGGCAGGAGTGCAGCGTGTCTTTTGTCCCTCGTGTTTCCCTCTAGTTGAAACAAACAGCTACTGTCAACGCTCCGTTCTGTAACGTTGACAGGAAGTGACCTCACCATGAGACGGTGTATCATCTCTAGTCAACAACTCTGTACTTTTGTAACGTTGACAGGAAGTGACCTCACCATGAGACGGTGTATCCCAATAGGCTCGTTCGAGATGAGCCAGGCCTGTGCAGATTCGATCACCGGTGATCGGCGCACAATGCATGCCGGTTAGTTTTGTGTCCGACTTCACCCCGACTTGCTCTGACGTATTACAAAAATGGACGGCGATAAAATCGCGAGAGTGAGGCGGCCGCAGTTTTTAGAGCCAGGCGCTGCAGTTGCTCTCCACCGACTGCACCGCCTGGCTCACACCTGATCTAACAGCTGATTGGTTTAGATGTCCACCCAGCAATATGACGTTAATTTTTGTTGAATTTTAGATATTTGAATTTTATTTGTCCGATCTGAAGGTTTATTCTCTTAACGGAATACATGTTGTGTGGCTAATGGAGACTGAGAATGAACTTATATATATATATATTATATATATGAGAATATTTTAATAAATTGACATCATATCGGACAGGATGTAAGTGTTTCTGTGACTTCCTGTACGGACTGAGGGCTGCTGGAAACTGTCAGGAAACTGTCCGACTTGATCGCGGCTATTTGTCACCGCCTCCTGCTGCGGTCGCCTGCTCTCGTCTACTTTCCAGGCGAGGCGCAATTCATCTCGAACGAGCCTATTGTTACGAGTATTCAGAGCATGAAGTCGGGAATTTATCTACAAAGCAGCATCTATTTAAATCAGGGGTGCAAGTCATCAGGGGTGAGAGGTGACAACAATGTAAAGGGGGTCCAGGGGCCTGCTGAAAGGTGACAAGTTTGCACCCCTGTAATTAAACAAAGATAAATACGGACAAAGAGGAACAGGAAGTCAAAGCTCAGCAGAGCAACAGCCAAACTCCAAAAAAACAGGCTGATTTTGCCAATTCACCACTGCAACAGAGACAAATGCATATGTGATTGACCATCTGGAAGAACCAGCTGTAAAAGAGACGTAATATGATGAAGAAAGCCACTTAAGTAAAAGTAGCAAAGAATGCTGCTGTATATTAAAAGACAGTCCTTTTTCTAGCACCACAAAAGACCATGAGCATTGTTTCTCACATTATTTCTATGACATCACCGCTGTACCTTGGCTGCCCTCTGCTTGAACTAATATCCTATTGGTAGTACGCATTACGATTAAGGCATGGATTTTTCGACTGGTCTACATAAATGACAGCAACAATCTTTGACATAAAGTTCACTCGTTGAACTCACTTCACTTTTGAAGTGTTCACTTTTGAAAATAGTAGTTTTACAGAACAATCTCAACTCAAGGTCGACTTAATAACTTTTGCTTGTGAGTGGACCTTGAGTTGCTTATCACATGGTACCTCACAGTTTTCATCAGCGGAGTTGGAATTGTTGGGTCAAACTACTATTTCCAAGGTCAAGAATGAACTTTATGCTTAACTTTAAACCAACACTGACAAGAAGTCCTATAGGTTCTTTGGATTAATTACTAGTGGGCTTAGGCTGTGTTACGGTACACCAGGGTCTTTAAAAATCCCAACCGTATGAATTTCAATACCGTCAAAAATACAGGCACTCCTCTCTATTACACTCACTGTATGTAACTAGTGCACAACACGCACCACCAGAGGTCAGTCTCTGGTCTCTACTGGTCATTAGGCAGCTGGGCTGACAGACACTGCAACTTCGAATGGTGGGGGGTGGGGGTAAAGTTACAGGACAGCTGCAACACCAGAAAGAGAGAGACTGCAGGAAAAACTGCATATTCTAAATTTTAATAGAATACTTTCTCATTGCCCAAATGTACAACAAAATCCAGTGCATCTCCTCTCAGTGGTATAAGTTAAAAAAACACAAGAATTTACACAGAAATAACAGTCAGTAAATTGCATTTAGTCTTGATAACTGCCCTTTGCCCCAAATTATAATCACAGTCCTAGCGTGTAACAGAATTCAGTTCTTTGATTGCACACGAGTAGAAGCTGTTAAGAGTCTGGAAGTGCAAGTCTTAACAGACCTGTAACACCTTCCATAGGGCAGCAGGGTGAAAACGTGGTGTCCTTGGTGAGATGAGTCTTTGGTAATGGTAGTGGCTCGGCGTAGGCACCGGGCTTCGTTTATGTCTTGAAGAGAGGGTAGATGTGTGCAGGTGATGTTCTGTGCTGATTTTATAACTCTCTGAAGTGCCTTCTTGTTAGCCTCAGTGCAGCTAGCAGATCACCACAGAATGTTATAAGAGAGGACACTTTCTACAGAGCAGTGACAGAAGGACACCAGTGGCTGCTGGGACAGGTTCGCTCTACATCGTGTTCTTAAGAAATAGAGCCACTGCTGTGCCTGCTTCACTCGAGATGTTGTGTTCACAGTCCAAGAGAGGTCCTGGGAGATAAGTGTGCCAAGGAATTTAAAGTCAGTGGACTCTCTCCACCATGTCTCGCCTGATGTCTGTCTGTCTGTCTGTCTGTCTGTCTGTCTCTCTGTCTCTCTGTCTCTCTCTCTCTCTGACTTGTTACTGTTGCATACAAGTCCCACCACAGTAGCGCCGTCAGCAAACGTGATGAAGGAATATGTAAATGCTGTAGGTTGGTGTGTAGTAGTGAGTGAAAAAGGTGTAAAGAAGAGGACCCAACACACAACCTTAAAGGGCTCCAGTGCTGACAGGGTCATCAAAAAATTTAATTATTTTATTTTTTTGCTCACATTTCAGAGGCTAGAACCATCAAATGTTAAAAAATATGACTAAACCATTTTTCGATTATCAAAATAATAACAAGTGAAGGTTCTGTTGAACTCATAGTTTGATCAGCTTATTGTTGCAGCTGTAGAATAAGCCATTATCAGGGTCTATGTTGTGAGAGTGGCTCCTGAATGCAGGAGTTAAAATATCTCTCATCAACTAGTTGCTATTCATCTATTCATTTAAGTCTTTGCATTGTTTAAAGTTAAAGGTTCTGTATTTGACTCACTATGGACAAGCCTCGTCATTTCCAAACTGAGAGGATGTGAAATACAGAAATGTTAACATCCACTTACAGGAATTTGTTGTTTATAAAAGTGCACTCAGATACTGAAGAGTTTTCATCACGTTTCTTCTTCTGCCATCATAAAATTATTGTTTTCCTGTTACAGTAAACAGTTTGCTTCCTCTCCATCCAGCTGTAGTTATTAATACGACATATATGTAACAGTGACCATGCTTTACCTTTTCTGAGATTGTAGCTCTCAGACATAGGTAGTTCTCAAGGTGGGACCTTTCAAGAACACCTCAAAGCATCCCCATACCTAATCAGTTTCCCTTTTTCCCCTAGCAGACAGCTGTGTCAGTACTAAATTAGTAAGGACCTCAGCATATCCCTGCGTGTTTGAAACTAAATCTCAAATGGTTTTCAATGCGACTTTGATGTTACTTTGGTATTAAAGCTTTTCACTGTGTTATCATGTTTGATGTAACCCTTGAAAACCTCAAGGTTACAGTGCCACCTCTTAGTGAAAATGTTTTAAGAAGTAATCAAGAAGCAAGTAATAAATGAATGCAGCAGATGTATTTTTCAAAAATCACTTACACTCTATAATAACCAAAAACAAGATGCAATGGAGTACAAACTTGTCAGCAACCCAGACGTTTAAGAGGCATCACTGGGGTCATCTCCAATTCAGCTGATTAGCTATTGGCTATTAGTCTTTGAGGATGCTGAATTAATGGGGACTGTTACCCAAAAGGCTGTTGAATATTTAATAAACAGCTCATGTTTGTATAGTACTGTATTATTCACCATTGTGAATCAGAAGTGGGGTTGACATGGCTATATTTAATAAGATTTTCTATGTAGATTGAGGTAAGGTGTAAGGTGGAGCTCATGTGTGCACACCATGCACTACAATACAGTGGACGACTGTTACGGCTGCCGCTCTTTCCACCTTCGCTGTGTGTGTATGCATGTGTATGAAGCCTGAGTCTAATTTTTCCACTGCCTGCCGAGCTGCCTGCACAGCCACTGGACCCAGAAGCTCCACCCTCTCTGTTCTGATTGGTGCGGCCTCCGGTGCTCCTGACCGCCCAGTCTACAGCTCACCTGGGTCCCTGACTGGTGCGGCACTAGTGCAGTGGGCCAATCCCAGCCGCCCAATCAAGCCCAGCATCTACAAATGCCCTGCCAGCCTGTCAGTCCAGGCAGACTGTTGGTGGCAGCTCGCCTCTTTGTTAGAGAACTTTATGTTGTGTTGTTAGACAGCCAACTCATGGCTTTTTGTAGCGTGTTGTAAGCCTTTTTGTAGACCTTGTGAACTCTGTTTTAAAACCTTTGAAATGTGGCCAGGTTTTTAGAAAATGTTCAAAGACCTTTTTGACTGATTCCACATATTTTCATCCACATAGATAATCCTCTGTATTAGAGAAACTAGGTGCAGGGGTGCTGGTTTTGTTGTTTGTTTTTAAAGATAGATTAGGTGGCCAGACCTTGTTTTCCTTTTATTTGAGAGTCAGATTGTAGACTAAGCTTCATAACTCCTAGTGAGTCCTCTTTTTGATATGTTTTTGTTTTTGATTTAAACAGCACCTACCGGCCCTCTTCCTTGGTTTATCCTGATTTAGCTTATTGTTAACCAGTTTTCTTTAATTTAAGTTACAATAAACTGCTTTCCCTTTTTACCATCTGGGTTTTTGTGTTGCTTCCCTTTCCCCTGCGAGCCGGGTTGTAACAATACTGCCTGCAAATCATATCGTGATACTGCATGGGATTTTTGCAATAATGATGCTCAGGAAGATTTGATAAAATACATAATGCATGGTATAGTCATTCGACCTACTCATATCCAGGCCTTTTAAACATCTCTTAAGTCTTTCCCTTGTTAATGGAACTAACATAGAGTGATGTAAATACTAGAGGTGGGGATGTGATATTATCATGATACTTGAGTCATCATACGATATTATTGCGATTTTAAATATGTTGCACTATGGTGAGTAAATGTATTGCAATACATTGCCATTTATTATGTTTTTTCAACTGTAAATTATGTCCCCAAAGGAAAACTTTGTCAGCATCTGTTTTATCTAATAGGATATAGTTTACAGTCTGTTTCTCTCACTTCAGTCATTTTTCTATGCAGCAGAAAAATGTATCTTGTGGACTGAAAAACCAATTGATTATAATATTTTAGTAGGGTACCTAAAGCTTAATTTGTATATTTAATATTAATTATTTATAAAATAAAAAAAAAGATAATTAGCATTGTGTGACGATACAATATTGCTGCACAAAAATATTGTGATACTATGCTGTGTCAATTTTTTTCCCCCCACCCCTAGTAAATACATCATCATTTCACAATACTGTGATGTGAGCCTTGCTAGAAGCATAGCAGCACAGCTCTAGGGATGGCAATTTCAAACAGATGATGAGTAGACTGACTTTGGTCCAGACTAATATGTAATAATAATAATAATATAAAATATATCCGGGGGCAGGTAATGTATATCCAGTCTGGATCCTTAGTCAAGGCTCCTAATGGTGCTAGCCTACTAGGGTGAGGGAATGGATTATAGATGGCAAAATCACTACATCTCTTGCCATTGTGCATTTAGAAACATTCTTAAACTGTTGGACTATTTGCTGACAAAGTGGTGAACCTCACACCATCCTTGTTTGTAAATAACTAAGCTAGGGCTGAGCGATATGGACAAAAATTCACACCTCGGTAATTTCAGGCTGAATGGCTATACACAATATATATCTCGGTATTTTCTACTAAGTGAGTTACGTGTTCAGTTGCAAGCTGATCCACAGCTGAAGTCCCTTGTTATTTTTGCTGCATGTGTTTTTCCTCAGCAGGGCAGGTAAAAGAAGTTCACCTGTTGGAGATGAGCTGTTTGCAGAGGTGCACTAAGAGCCTGTTGTCTGCAGCTCTTCATCTAACATCTCACTATGGTTGTTTCTGATTTAACTCTTCCTCCTCTTCCTCCTACACTAATTCGGTAATAGACATATTTTGATTCCCATAGAGTCTTAAAAATAAAAGTCCCCTGTTATTTTGTTATGTAAAAATTTTTATTGTGAAGCGGTAAAATAAGGAAATGTTGAGTTTTCAAGCAGCAACTTCACACAACTTCTAATACGGCTGACAGCAAACATGAAACACTAAAATAAAACAGATTTCTAAAGAAAAAACAGGATGCAGGAGAGAAATTAAACTCCAAATCAGAGATTCAGTTAGAAGCTACATAAGTACTGAGAGCTGAACACACAGAGACTTTTAAAAATGCCTTTCTCTCTGGTCTCCTGCAGACAGGGGTGAGTGGAGTCTCACAACACACGGCTTGTTTGATGGGGAGAAATGGGGTCGTCGGGTGTTCGCTGCGGTCGGCGAGATGCCACCGCTGCCCACTTGAGTGGGTTTTTTTTTTCAGCCCTAAGCTGAGCCTTTCAAAAATGCCCTTTTCATACCCAGGAATTAAACTATCATCTGTTACCCTGTTTACCCTGAGGAATGTTTCAGGTGTTTTTTTTTTGTTGTTGTTGTTGTTGTTGTTTTTTGAGTATTCCACAACTTTCTAAATCTTTTGTTGCCCTGTCCCAGCCTTTTTGGAACATGTTGCAGACATCAAATTCAGAACAAGTGTATATATACACAAAACAATAAAGTTTACTAGTTAAACAACGTAAACAATAAATGTCTTATCTTTGGACTGAATCCAACTTAATATAGGTTCAAAGGGCATTACGAATCATTGCATTCTGTTTTTATTTACATTTTCCACAGTGTCCAAACTTTTTTGGAATCAGGGTTGTACAGTATGTCATAGACCATGTGAGTTCATTAAAGTCTGTAGTGCTGCAATGTATCAGCCAGGGGGAGCTGTGCAAATGGTGGGTGAAAACAGACTGAAAAAGAAAGAAAAGGGAGGGAAGTAAGATGGGGAAAGAGTATGTTTATGTGGGGTTGGAAGGTTGGGACAGAGGCTACTTCAATAATTAAACATCCCTTCACTGCTTTTATTTCCTTCTGTTTGAAGCTGTATGGGTTAAAACAGGTGTTGCACCTGTTGCCTCTGCAGAGTTCTCCACTGTAAAATATAGTGTAGACTATTTCTAAACTACAATGAGATTATGGTCAATAAACTGTAAATGGAATTACATGTTCATATTAGCGCGTCAAGTCCAAAATGGTCAAATGACTTGATAAATCCTAAACTGGACTCCAGCTACAGACCAATCAAAATGCTGCTATGTAAATGTCATATTTGATTCTCCAATAAGCAACAAGCGTAATCCCAACTAGCACCAATGGGACAAGCTTCTGCTCCCTTGTAATCCCACCTTGGTTGGACCAAATGTGATCACCCCATCTCCAATAGAGCCTCGGTTTACAAGTCTCTAATCCTACTCACACCAATGGGATGTGCTTTTACAGGGACTTTAATCCTCATGGTCACTAGGTGAACGTTGACTTCTCTCTCTCTTTCTCCACAGCATCCTCTCCATCCCCTGCATAGCACGCTGCTAATCTGTGACATAACAGGATTTACAGCATGAGTGGTGCTTGCTCACCATCTCCAGCCTCACTGCGACCACAGAAAACTGGTCTCTTTCTCACTGTGCTCTCTGTCATTTCCTTTCTTTACTTCACTCTCCTCACTGTCAGTCTGCTGCATTTGTTTGTATAATTGAGAGCTACATGTCAGACAATTAAATGTAACCTTTGCTATCAGAAATAACAATGTGCTCTTTCACTGTTATATTAAATCTGAAGCAAGTAATCTGGGTTCAAAGTGAACAGATTTGCATAGAGCTGGGATTCAAACCTCAATCCTTTTATTTGTATATATCATTATATTTGCAACAGACATGCACTGATCACACATTGGTATTGACATTTGCCTTGTTGATTGCCATCTGCCCATTAGCAATTTATATGCCATTCACCGATGGTAGTAGCCGATTGTGCAGGCTAACAAGCAGGACTCAAGACTAACAGCATTCTGTTGCCTAGGGACAATAGAAAATGTGTCTGGGACAAATGGAGATGTTCTCGGGATGCTGTCAGGAATGAAGGATGGGGATGTCCCGGTCAAGTTTTTTTGCCTTTGAGCCTGGTCCGAGTCATTTAATATTGCGTAGCTGCCAATACTGAGTCCTAATCCAATACTTCTATTGTATTAGATAATACAACTGCACAGTGCACACTCTAAGTACATTAAAATTATTAACATCAATCCATGTATATATGCTTGACAACTGAAAAGCTGTGCAATGCATTCAGAAACTAGAATTAGCACCGTGCGGCTGTATGCCTCCATGCACCAGTCAAGTTTCTCTTACAGGTTACACCCCTGTCTGTGAAAACATGGATGCTTAACACACATCCTCCCCCCAGCAACACAGAAGATCTATCCAGCACAGTTTCAAGGTGGACATCCAAGATTAAGTATCTGATCAAATATTTCCTCTTTTGTTACTGAAATACGACACTGAGTAATGGCCAGAAAAGTGTTTTATGCATAACACTACGATGTCACGGTGAAATTGACCTTTGACCTTTATTATATAAAATGTAATCACTTC
The DNA here is from genome assembly GCA_019142605.1 of Cephalopholis sonnerati. Lineage (NCBI taxonomy): Eukaryota > Metazoa > Chordata > Actinopteri > Perciformes > Serranidae > Cephalopholis > Cephalopholis sonnerati. The sequence goes on along the minus strand of JAGQAX010000023.1, from coordinate 2,901,627 downwards.
ATTATATTATCCTATTAGACATTTGTTTAAAGTTTTGTCAAAATTAGCACCTTTAATTTTCGACCACCAAATTTTGATCAGTTTATTCTTCAGTCCAAGTGGACGTTTGTGTCAAATTTTAAGAAATTCCCTTTAGGTGCTCTTGAGATCTCGTGTTCACAAGAATGAGACAGATGCAAGATCACATCGACCTTGACCTTTGGCGTCCAAAATCTAATTAGTTTATTGCTGAGTCCAAGTGAACATTTGTGCCAAATTTGAAGAAATTCCCTCAAGCTGTTCTTGAGATATTGCGTTCACAAGAATGAGACGGACAACCCAAAATCATAATGCCTCCAGGCAAGGCTATTGCCGGTGCTGAGGCATAAAAAACATGAGTATTGGTAAAGGTCAAATTGTTATTCTAAACATCAATATCAGTCCACATTTACACAATAAGTGCATTATTGATTTGCAGCAAAAACTTAATTTCTTTATGGAAATAAAATAAATATAAATGCAACTTTGCCTCCAATACGTTTCACTCAAGCAGCATGAATATGAAGCCAATCCAGGCATCAGACCAATCAACCGTGCCACAGAAGCATGGTAATTTTTGTCACACTTCGCTTCCACAGTGGGTAAGACCGGTGAATGGGTGTTGAAGCAATAAGGATGAAATGCAAGCAGTCCTCAGTAAGCTCAAGTGGATGTAGGTGCTGAATATAGAGGGTTCAGGCTGCAGGTGCATGTTTTTCTATTGGTGTTCAACTTTGTTGCTTTTTTCTGTACGAAATGATAGCGAGATATTAAGCTTAATTTAGAACTTAAGTGTATCAGTGAAGTAGCAAGCTGACTAAAAATAGTTTTCAGACCGACACTTGGACTTCAGTTTCTTAGTACTTATTTCACTCAGGCTTGTGCTGTTCTCTATTTTCACTTACTGTAGTTCCTCTAGTACTGCAACCTAACCCCAACCTATTGTGTCATGGCTCATTTTTTGAAATTGTAAGCCAAAATCCTTTGGCTTTAGTGGTCAGATTTTTAGGGTTATAGACAAACCATGTTGGTACATTCAGAAGAGAGCAAGAAAGAAAACAAACTTACATTTGCAAACAAGGATTATGTTTTTTTAAGCAATATCTGATCTCAGCTGTCAAACATCAGGCAAAAACTAAGCTGTAGGCTAAACCATGATGTCTCCCCACAGGCCACTCCAACTCACCATGGCACAAAAAGCAAAGACGTAGCTTGATGCTCCTTTCAACCCCCTGATGTTTCTCAATAATAAATCCAAGTCCTTGGTGTGATTCACACTGGAGCTGGCCCATTTCTAAAACCCAGATGAGCTCAACAATGTCGCCATCAGGATGATAGAAACGAGGACAGCAGCTATTTTCAATGCAGCCGACTGATCAAATGAGCTGCCTCCACAGCACTGTGAAGCAGCACATCTGGGTCCACTTCCAGTTCCTGCAGGTTCAATTACTCAAAAATAATACCTCAATGTGCCCACACATACATTAATCATCACGGAGCAAACAAATATCAGGCTATCCCAACATTACCTCATTTTAAACTAGAGGAAGAGTAAAGACCACTTTTCTTTCCAACTACTGACCTCTGCTACTCCACATCATTTTCATCTGATGTTATCAAAGTAATACGTGAGTAATGGAGTTTGGTGCCAGGAGGCTGAATGAGTGAATGTGATACATAAAAAGGGGAACAGGGGAATAGAAAACACCCCTGCTGCACAACACTGCTTACACGCACATCCTAATGCTTCTTCTTTTCTTATTCCCCCTGGCAACATCTTCCCTCTCAGTTTCTGGCTCTCACCTTTAAATGCTCATTCCAGCAGACTGAGCACATCTTTCTCAGGTGATGCCAGCATGTACAGCAGAGAGTCAACAGGAACACAGAAAAAGTGGGAAAAGGATGGAGAGAAGACAGAATATGTGACAAATGGTTCTGGCAAACGCTCAGTGTTAATATTGTTAGATTAAGTGTTGTTAAGTGGACCATAATATAACAGGACTAAGGATATCAGTTTGGGTTCATTTTGATTTCAAAAGGCGATATCCATAACCAGTAACTAATTTTTAAGAATAAAGATGTGAAATATAACAGGCCTTTTCCTTTTAGTCTGGTGTTCCTTTGGCTCTATGAGCTTTAGCGCTACTCATTCAGAGGTGGTGAAATTTTAATGTTTTGTGATGTTTTGCCTTTTATTTTATTTTCTGTTGATTATGCTAACAGACAGCCAGCCAGCAAACCATGTTAACATATGGAAACCTAACCCCTGCCCAACTGGTCTCCACTGGTTTCTTAGCCACTCTGCACTGCACACCATCCAGGTCGGGAGGAAGCCAACATTAGCTAGCTAGCAGCGCTGCTCATTTGGCAATTACAGTTGTAATGCTGTCAGAGTGGTGGAACTCATGACTGGGGAAATACTGTGCTCACCTTCCGGTCTCCACCCACGTGAATGTGCTAAGTGAGTGACTTCATTTTGAACCACAACATCCTTATAGCAATGTTTACTATGAGCACCACTAGCTGTGCAGACACTGCTAACTGTGGTAACATAACAGACAATGCTAAGGGGTCTTTACGGCCCAAAATTAAGCTGCTTACTCAACAGGCGACCTGGGGGGAGACCGGAGGGTGAGCACAATGTTTCCACAGCAACAGTATTGGGTCAAGATGGTGTTATTAGCGGTAATGGCTGAATGTGCGGTGTTGCTAACAACAGTTAGCTCCCACCAGACCCCAGTGGTGCACTGAAGAGTTATAACACTGGGTCACATCTTTAGGCAGTACAATATAAGAGCTTAAATGATTAGTTGACCAACAAAAAAGTAATGCAATTACTTTGATAATCAACTGCAAAAATGTCAGAATTTCTCTGGTGTTGATCAGGAAATAAGATGAAATGTCCAAACAATTAATTGTGAAAATAATTTCAATATAAGAAAAGAAGTGTCACTTGTAGCCTTAACAATAACATGTCATTTTTATACAGATGCTACACAGTTGTGTATTGCCATTTTTAAATCCGATCTTAGCAAACTATCAATCCTTCATGACAGAGAGATGGACGGATATCGAGCAGTTGATTGTTGAAATTAATATCTACCATTGCAAACACTCCTGTTGTCAGAACAGTTCAACATTCCTTGCGCTCCTTATCAACCCACGTATAATAATTTGCAAGAATTTAGGATTTCATTTTGGTTCATGGTTTTATTTTAACAGTCAAATCGTTAAAAAAAAGTACAAGTATGGCCTCTAAAACTATGGGAAAGGTTAACAACTCCTGTTAGAATGGCTAATTATGTAAATACTCTTTTGAATTACTGCACATACAGAGTTCTTCTGTCTACCTAACAGCCTTTGTTTTTTAAAGTGCTATACAAATAAAGATTAGAATGCTGGAATAACATTTTTGCAAAGATATGTGTTAATAACTTATCCAGACTATGTAGCGCAGGATTTTAGGGGTAATCATAGATCACAGAGGCTCACGCAGAAGCTGAGTAATGCATCATGAGCACTGAACAAACTGATGGTTGATCCAACTCTTTGTCCATAGGTTTGGAACAGAAAAGAAAAAATGTTTGTGAAAACATGGATGCTTCACACACATCTTCCCCCCGAAGGCACAGAAAATCTATACAACCGGCACAGTTTCAAGGTGGACACCCAAAATGAGTGTCACCAATTAAGTATCTGGCCACATGTCGCCCCCTCAGTTTATTCTTCAGTCCAAGTCGACGTTTCTGTCAAATTTAAAAGAAATTCCCTTAAGATGTTCTTGAGATATCACGTTCACAAACTGAGACAGATGAGTTCACATAGACCTTAACCTTTTGACCCATGACAAACAAATCTAATCAAATTATCATTGAGACCAAGTGGACATTTGTGCCACATTTCAAGAAATTCCACTAAGGTATTCTTGAGATATCATGTTTACAAGGATGGGACGGATGGAGATATGTACGGACGGACAGAAAACCCGAAAACAAAATTCCCTACAGTCACAACTATCGCTGACGAAGAGGCATGAAAATAAAGACTTGGGGATATAATAAGGGTTCTCGGAGGTGGAGAACCCAAAAAGCTTTTTTCCATAAACTCCATCTGTAATTGTTATCCTTGAGTAGAAAACCTAGATATGCTGCAGACAGATACAGCAATTGCTATACTGATCCTTGTTCTTCTAAGACTGAAAGGGAGCCCAAACACACATCATCAGACAAACCTAAGCACACAGGCTCATAAATAAGATAATAACTTGAGGGATGTAAACAAGCTTTCTATTCTGATGCTCGAGCTGACAATGATCATTAGCAATCATAATCATCACAGCCCTATTCTCCGGTGGAGTTGCAGTTGCACAGAATACTCTGGTGTAGGTGTAATTGGAGGGCCTGTAATGAGAGGGCCCTGTCAAAATGCAATTAGCTGTGGTTATGTAAGATTCTTTATGTGTGCGTGTGCCTCCATGTGTAACCTATCTGTACATACATTGATGGAGAGTGGGAAGGGGGAAGTCAGGCTGAGGTCAAAAGTAGAGAACAAATTTATAAGATGTTTCAACTGTATGTTCAAAACATGGGCAGAGGCTGTCTGTGTGTGACACAGAACTGTGTCCTGCATTTAGCTGGAGCCACATAGTCACTACTAACTTGACCCTAAATTGAAGGTTTTGAGTCAGTGATTAGGTTTGTATAATATCTATCTGTTCATTCATCTCATCCGTTTCTTTTCATTTATCCTGGTGTCAGTGTGTTGGTATCTGACTGCTAGCATTAAGCCGACCCTGCTTGTATCCCTCAACTTAGATTAGTGTCAGTAATTCAGTACCTGACCAAATGCCTTCCCCCTTCTGCTCCTGACAATTCACTTAATAATAGCCAAAAAGTGTTTTTTGCAGAATATTATGATGTCACATCATCTTTTCATCCTTTTAGACACTTGTGTGAAGTTTTGTCATAATTAGCATAAGAATTCTTGAGTTATGGCCACAAACATGTTTTGCGAGATCACAGTGACCTTTGACCACCAAATTCTAATCAGTGTATTCTTCAGTCCAAGGGAACGTTTGTGCCAAATTTGAAGAAATCACCTTGTGCTATTCTTGAGATATTGGATTCACAAGAATGAGAAAGGTGAGGTGACATTAACCTTGATCCTTCAGTTAATTATTGAATCCAAGTGAACCTTTGTGTCACATTTTGTGCCAGATTTCAAGGTGTTCTTGAGGTATCATGTTCACAAGCATGGTGATGTACATTTTAATCACTGCTGACTTATTAAACTGGAGTTCTACCAAATTAAATATGATGCTGAATTCAGCAGCAGACCTCTGTAATATCAATAATATAAAGTAGTAGTAAAACAAACAACTTTAAGCATTCATTTTATATGATATGAAAGAATTAAGGTAAATCAGTAGCACACTAAGAACAGAATTAACACTTAACATTATGCCCAGTGTACTCTAATTAGGGGTGCCTGCTGTGCAACACTAAAGCAAAAGTTTTGACTGCTTACGAGACTCTTGACTTTACTGGACCAAATCAGCATTTTGATATCTGGTACAGTTTTTAAGAAATCGCAGTTTACATTTCATGATGTTTTCCAGACGTTTTAGATTTTATAATGGGTGTCTATGGGAGAGAGCTAGAGTGGGGACATCATCGCTAGAGTGTGGAGGAGCTGGAAGATCTTCTAAAAGATTTTAGAAGAAATTACTCTCACTGCCACAATTATCACTCTACATACATAATTTATACATAAAAACGTAGGATAATTTGTGCTGGTCACAGAAATTTGACAATGGAATCACACACACTTACACATTTAGCTCAGTGAGCCTCCAAGCGAAGGAAGAGCCAATTTTCCTCTCATTGACTCCTATGTAAACTCAGATGAGAAATTTCTTTGAAAGAGCTGGGGGCACCACTTTTCTAACCTGCAACCATGATCACATTTTTGACACCATAGACATAAAAAAAGACATCTATGCATGTGGGAGAATGCCTTTAACTACATTAAAACAGCTGCCTGTTCTGAGCTGCTTACTGCCCCTCCTCTGCTTCAGGTGTCCCTCATTAATTACCACAGCAATGACCACTGACACACAAACTCACAGACATGGTCGTGTGCATGTCTCAGAGATGACAGCAGCAGAATCTAAATTTTAAACAGCATGTAAACATTATATGTCAGTGTTTTCAATCTATCATATCCTACTACAGCCTTTACTAATAATACTACTGTTGCTACTTTTGGGATTATGAATGTTAAATACATATTGTAAGGTACTGTAAATACATACAGTATTATACACACATAGTGCTCAGTATCCGTAGTACATGTGCTATGTAGTACATGTACTATGCAGTCCTTGTAGTGGGCAGTATATATCAATTATTCCGCTGCTGCTGTCAGTACTTACTTTTTAAGACAAACAAATTCGACTTCTTCATATGAACGTCAAAAGTAGACATATAGAGCCATATGGCTTTCAATAGGACTTTTATGCTGAAAACCAGATTACAGGAGAGTATTCTGGGTAAAACAAAACCAAAGAATGATTAACTGATTTAAGTGTTGATGGTGATGAAAGCAGAACACTTTCTAGTTATACGGATTTCTCTTCCCATTTTTCTGACAATATGTAATGTGTTTAGAGGAGGATGGTGAGCTATCCAAAGTTACGCCTCAAAGTTTTATTGTGCTTACTGTTCAATATTATGGAATTGCCAAATTTAGTTTAGGGTTGTTGGCCAACATGTCTGGAGATGCTATCACAATGAACCTAGTCTTAGAAATATTCAAAACCAACTTGTTGCCCTCATTCCATCCAAATACATCTATTAAAGCATCACTTAGAGCATCACTTAGAGCATCACTTAGAGCATCACTTAGAGCGTGAGATACGGCTCGCTCGGATATACCACTGCACAGAGTGGTATTGTCTACAAACATAATTGTGTTGGCATGTGTTTGACCCATTAGTTACCGGTTAGTCAGTTTCAGGCTGTTGAAAGCAAAATTAACCAAAACTGACATCCCTACTAGAGAGCCTTAAGAAATGCTGCAGATTTAATGCTGAATATGTTAATGTGACATAATAAGTGTACCTTCCTACCCCTTGGGCAGCAGTAGCTCAATCCATAGGGACTTGGCTTGGGAACCGGAGGGTTCAAGTTCCCGACCGGACCAAAATATGGAGTGTGGACTGTGTGTATATGTAAAACAGAGTGAAAACTTGGAATTAATTCACTGGATTAATAAGGGTATATAAAATAGAATTAAAATAAAAAAAAAATTAACTCTACCAAAGATTTCATAGATATGTGAACTCCAATTACTCACTGGGTCTTTATCCTCTCAGAGCTCCTGTCTCTCCCCAGTGTGTCTGTCTGTCCTGCTTTGAATTCAGATTATATTCTGCTCTACCATGTCAGTCTGGGCTTCCCCAGCCAAGTCCTGCTACACACACACACACACACACACACACACACACACACACACACACACACACACACACACACACACACACACACACAGCAACTATGGCTCAGTTGTAGCTCCTCGAATCTCTCTGGCCCACTTTAAGCCAGAGGATATTCCAGCCAGAGCCTGGACTTAGCCACTCCATCAGCTCAGAGAGCAAAGAACAACAGCCATCACACAACTGTTGGGATTCACTGGACCACAGATGATTTGTCATTTGTTAAAATCTTCACTGGACTTCACTTTTCCTCCTGAGATGGAGAGACCTAATGTTCTTTGTTCTTTAACAAAGGGCCCGTCCACACGAAGCCGTGTTAGGGTGAATACGCCAAAGTTTTTAAGCGGTTCAGCCTTTCATCCACAAGAAGCCGGTGTTTTAGGGGGGTGAAACCGCATCTTTTTGAAACCGGGTTCCAGAGTGGATAAATCTGAAGACGCCGGCTTAGCATCTCCGTGTGTACGGCCAATACACAACTTTTGGCCGGCGATGATGTCATAACCCCACCTCTCTAACCTCTGACTTTACCCTGGCAGGAAGCCGTCCCATCACAACAACAACAACAGTGGCAGATTACAAACAGCAATAGACAACTATTTACGCTACAGTTTGTTTATAGTACTCTATTCTTCAACTGGGAAATAAAAGATGGAACACACCACCTGTTATAGCTCAAACAGGATCATGAGATCATACCTCTGCCATCTCTGACAGCCATCTCAAAGTAACCGAGCATGCTAGCAATTAGCTCGCCTTACTCCGTTAAAATACAGTTAACTTTAACATTTCCCGAGCTAGCTTAAGGTAAACATCTGCTCCTTCTAAAGATGATTTCTGATTTCTGATGACTTATTCAGAGATACTAACACATCATTCAGTATTAACTGTAGCTCCATGTAAAGTGAATAAATGGGATGTTTCCCAGCTAATCCCCCGCTAGTCTGTGTTAACCACGCAGTTTACACGTTTTTCAAATCAAATCAAATCAAATTTTATTTATATGGCACTTTTCATACATGGCAGTAACACAAAGTGCCTCACAGAGGCTAAAAACAACAAAGAAAACCCCGAAGACCAAGGACCCACGCCTCCCACCCTCACATGAATACACAGAACACATACATATGTGTACACACCCACTCACACAAGCACACACAGACACGGGCACATGCACACACACACACACATCCCTACAGACACTGACTAACACTAGAGAGACATGGCTGGGCACCGAGACATAAGGTGAGGAAAAAGCCACAAGTGGGGGCCATCCACACCGAGAGGGACCACGGCCCGTGACCACCAGGAGCACCGCCGCAGAGACCACTCCGGCCTGGGCAGACGGGAGGCCCCACACCAAGGTGCAGAGCCCACCAGCCACCCAGGCCAGAGCCCCCCACGGAGCAGCACCCCCACCGGTAGGCCAGACATCGCTCCCGGTGTGGTAGGCCCCCATGAGGAAACACTGGAGCTAAAACTGAAGAAAAAACATAAAAAACAAGAATGTGGTAAAATAACATAAGAAGTATACAAAATCAGTAAAATTAATAAGACATTCCAAAGTTAACCTTAAATAATCAAAAAATAAATAAATGAATAAAAGAGATTAATTAAAAGTTGCTAAAGTAAAATAAAATAAGATAAACTAAAATAGCAGAATATCAGTTAAAAGCCAGATTAAAAAGGTGAGTCTTGAGCCTCTTCTTAAAAACATCAACAGTCTCTGCGGCCCTGAGGTTCTGCGGTAGGCTGCTCCACAGTCGGGGACCATAATAACTAAAAGCCGCCTCCCCGTGTGTTCTAGATCTAATTTGTGGAATGGTTAAAAGGCCAGTGCCGGAGGACCTCAGGGTCCGTGAGGGTTGATATAATAAAAGTAGGTCAGATAAATAAGAAGGCCCAAGACCGTTAAGACATTTAAAAATTAATAACAGAACTTTAAAATCGATCCTGAAGCGGACGGGGAGCCAATGCAGTGATTTTAAAACTGGTGTGATGTGCTCCTGCCCTCTGGTCCTCGTCAGCACTCTTGCGGCTGAGTTCTGTAACAATTGAAGATTATAGATGCTCTTTTTGGGAAGACCAGAGAGCAGGGCATTACAATAGTCTAGCCGACAGGAGATAAAAGCATGCATCAGCACCTCCGTACTGGCCTGAGAGAGAAATGGGCGGACTCTGGCTATATTCTTCAGGTGGTAAAAACCTACCTTTGTTATGTTTTTAATATGTGGAATAAAACTGAGCTCAGAGTCAAAAATCACGCCCAGATTTTTCACAGATTGTGATGGTTTAAGATTTCGTAATTTAGGTAAAAGTCTCTCTCTCTGGTTGTGGGCTTTACTTGGGAGAAAACTCGACCAAGTGTCCTCGCATCAACCAGGGCAAAACTGTCCAGTGTCTCCTCAGGTGAAAGCAATGATCCAGGAGTGTTCGTGGTTAAAATTTGTTGGGATAAAAGACTGGATCTAATGTCTTCGATTTTACTCCTGAAGTGGTCTGCAAAGGCCTCGCAAAGGGTGTCGGTTGTTGTTTTAGGAGACCTGTTAAAATTACTGTTGGTTAAAAGCTCAGTTGTGGAGAATAGAAATTTGGGGTTATTTTTATTGTCGGAGATTAGTTTTTTGAAATGAGAAGTTCTTGCTGGTTTGATTGTGCTATTGTAGGCTTTGAGGTGTTGACGAAATATTTCATTGTGAACTGTCAACTTGGATTTTCTCCACCTCCTCTCAGCACTCCTGCAGGTTCTTTTCAGTTTTTTAATTTCTTCATTTCTCCACGGTGGTGTAGGTCTTGTTTTTACTGTTTTTGTTAAAAGTGGAGCCACTGAGTCCAGTGTTGACTTCAGTTTGTTGTTAAAATCATCAACGATAAAATCACACGGTGCTGGTAAAATCTCTGCAGGAGTGCTCTGTAAAATCTCTGCGACAGCGGAGAAGTCCAGCAGGATTTTGTCCCTCTCCTTGAGGTCGGACTGGAGCCCGGAGATGCTCTCCCTCAGTTTGGAGAATGTGGGGAGGCAGGACTCGCACACCGCCATCATGCCTGCAGCCTGAGCCGGGAGACAGCCACACTAGGCACCGCAGCACACGAAGGTAAGTCCAGGCTAGCACCGTGGCTAAAAACAAGCCGGTGCTAGCAGCGGGCGGGTGACTCCGCGAGATAGATAAAACTTAAAATCTTAAAAACCTCCGAGCCGATGTCTAAAATCAACCAACCAGTTAAAAGAATCACTTTAAAAACATCAGTGTTTACAACGTGTGTTAATAAAAAGTGTCTTAAAACTGGATTAAAAGGTGATTTCCTCATCCACCGTACTCAGCTTTAGCGTGCAGGGGGATATCCGGTTTTTATAACTTGTGATTTATTAAAAACTGTTCTGAGTGAAACATGAAGCTGAATTTAGCAGCAGACTTCAGTCATAGTAATATAAAGTAGGAGGAAAAGACATTCATGTGTTTATATGATATGAAGGACATAGGGTAAATCAGTAACACATTCTCAGCCCTAATGACTAAATATTATATTTCACTGTGTGTTGCGGAGTTTATTTTCTAATGTAGCGAGCGAGGAGAGTGCTTACAAAGTATGTTGACCCTTAACTAAAGACTGGCCAACATGACTGACAAAAACACCAGCTGGTCTTAAAGCTTTGTGCATTCTCCAAATGTGACCTGTACAGTATACTGCTAATTTGAAAGTGTGTCAATTGTGTGTCTAGTGAAAATAAACATGACAACGACAACAACTTCTCAAGCAGTGTTTTATTATTATTGTTATAATTACTGGAAATGTGCAAACAAATCACAATGACTGTCAGTGGGACAGACAAGTGACCACTCGTCCCTGGCCACTCCGGTGCCCAGTGTCCACTGCTTGTCTGTGCTTTGTGCGGATATTTTAATTTGGCAGTGATCTGAGATTTTGATGTGCTGATAACGTCGTACAGGAAATCTTTCTCTGTCGGTTGTTTTGCATACTGTGCCTGAAACGAGTCCATTATATCGGCCTAGTTCGACTGACATGACTCCCAATCAACGTGTTGTTTACTGGCTTTGTAATCCAGCGTGACTCGAAGCAGCAGCTCGAATTCGTCGTCAGTCCAAACCAAAGTCTCCGTTTTCCCTCGCGTGTTGGAATTTGTTTTGGCCATCTTCTTGTTGTGTTTGTGCTGGTTCGTCTTCTTCTTCTGTTTGCATACACCGTGCAAGCTTTTTTTGCATGCTCCGCATCTTCTTCTCTGGTTCAGAGCTGTATGCTCCGGTTTTTAATGGCGCGCCATCTCCTGGCTGGCATATATACTGCAGCCTTTTTATGCTGTTTCAGTGGCTTGAACTGGCTTCATCTTTACGCCTGCATTTTCGAAGCCGGCTCCGTGTTTACAGAACACTATTGCAATCCGATCATTTTCTTTGGCGGTTTCAAAAAGACACGTCTTCGTGTGGACATGGCCAAAGACAGTTATCTGACACCCATCTCAGCAGGATGCCCACCTCACACCTCTTTGAGAGACAAGTCTCAAAACGTGATTGGTCAGTACTTTTACAGTGTCATGTGACTCTGTGATGTCATCAGACAAAGTGTAGAAGTTCCTCTGCCCTTCACTACAGTCTCTCTCTTGCTCTTGGGGCGGCCAAGCCGCTCATACCTCTTTCCTTCTGGGCCCTGGACCAACCTAGATGTGCTCTTTGTCCTGAGCTGTGGACCAGCTCAGAGACCCCTGCCCCCGAACCATCAAAGGGGGGGGAACAATTGCTCTACAGACTTTTGTTCCTTTTCTCCTAAGACGCTCGTGCCCTTGCTCAAAACAGGAGCATAACTGAAACCAGAGACGTTAGAAGGGCAAACACAAGGTTTGCAGCTAACCTCCCAGCAATAAGGAGAACCCCTAACCCTAACCCAACTCTGCAAGGACCCCAAGCAACTGGCTTCCTCGGATCTGCACCTTTGGAACAAGGACACAACAAAGACTGCTTCTAGAGCCACAGCTCTTTCCAGCCTTCTTCGCCAGCTAACAAGAACAGCACGCCTCAAACCAACTCTTCCCTCCATCCATTCATGATTTAGTAATGTAACAACTGGACATAGCTTTATCACAGCTGCACAGGCTAAGCAAGACTGATTAACTTGTTGTATGTGATTTAATGCTGTTTATTGAGTTATTGTTGTCATTGTCTGCAATTAGGTTATTGATTGGTTGGTTTTACCAAAGCAAAGTCACGTTTAGTTTGCTAATGCCGTTCATAGACAAAGTCTTGCATGCAACTAAACATCTTCGGCACTAATCCAGACCCTTTGCGACAGAAATCGCATTCACATAGACTCAAATTGGCTTTCAACAGAGCTACACCCAGACAGGCAGCTCAAAGTACCCGCTTCTTTTCCTTTGTCTTTGTCCAGACCACACCGTCAGACAAACACCCCGATCTGAAGCCAGCTTTGATTCGGCCATCTTGTAGTTTTCTGTGTCAGCCATTTTGTTCTGTAGGCCGAACGGCCCTTTGATTACCACACCCATCTTTGTCTTTCTCCCTCTCTCTCACACACACACACACACACACACACAAACACACGCGCGCACACACACACACACACACACACACACACACACACACACACACACACACACTCACATGCTTGTATATAGTTAGTTAGGATTTGTGCGTTTTGGTTTTGCTTTATTTTACTTTACCAATAAATATAATTTTGGAATCGTACGTGCTGTCTGTTTAATGTTGTACAAGAGTGAATGAATAGTCAACCTCTGCTACGTCAAGAACTCCGAAATCCTTCAGGCTTTCAAATTAATAGTTTAGTGAACTTTATGAGACAGATATTATTAACTGGCTATCATTTTTCCCTTTTTGGGAATGGTGCCCCACAAGGTGACTTGATGTTAATTAAGTCACGTTATTTAACATAATTAATAATTATTACTGATAATTATTAATTATTTCTGATAGCCAATTTGATACTTAAGTTGGAGATCTGTTACAAGAAACAATGTTTAGCCGCATGTCATCATTCAATCGCTGGCTGTCCAGGTGGTGTCCAGCAAACAATGTGGGCTTTGTTAATAATTGGAAAACCTTTTGGGGAAAACCTGGTCTGATTAGGAGAGATGGCATTCATGCCACTTTGGATGGAGCCACTCTCATATCTAGAAACCTGGACAAGTTTATCGGTGATCTAAAACCATGACAACCCGGAGTTGAGACCAGGAATCAGAGTCGCAGTCTAAAACGCTTCTCTGAGCTTCTAGCACAGTTACCTACCCATAGTGTCATACAAACGGTGTCTGTTCCCCAACCATCTAAATTATTTAAATCTAAAGACAGACAAAGAGGAGTTGTACATAACAACCTGATAAAAATTAAAACCTCTTCCGTGACAGAAAGACAAAACAGGAGAATTAAATGTGGACTGTTAAATGTCAGATCTTTATCTTCCAAAGCAGTGTTACTAAACAAATTAATATCAGATAATCATATTGATTAACTCAGCCTCACCGAAACCTGGCTGTGTCAAGATGAATATGTTAGTCTAAATGAATCCACTCCTCCAAGTCATAATAATACCCAAGTTCCTCGAGGCAGCGGCCGAGGAGGGGGAGTTGCAGCCATTTTTAACTCTAGTCTATCGATCAGCGCTAAACCTAAACTAGATTATGAATCCTTTGAAAGCCTTGTCCTCAGTCTTTTACATCCGACCTGGAAAACCTCACAGCCTCTTCTATTTGTTATAGTGTATCGTGCTCCTGGCCCATATTCTGAATTTCTATCTGAATTCTCAGAGTTTTCATCCAGTTTAGTTCTGAAATCAGATAAAGTTATTGTAGGCAATTTCAATATTCACGTGGACGTTGATAATGACTCCCTCGCTACTGCGTTTATCACATTATTAGACTCCATTGGCTTCAGTCAAAGTGTACATAAGCCCACTCATTGTTTTAACCACACCCTCGATCTAGTTCTGGCGTATGGAATTGAGATTGATAACTTAATGGTCTTTCCAGAGAATCCCTCTCTATCAGATCATTACTTAATAACTTTTGATTTCTTTCTACTTGATTACTCACCACTCAGTAACAGTTACTATACTAGGTGTTTATCTGATAGTGCGCTAGCAAAATTTAAGGAAATTATTCCATCGGCATTAAATTTAATACCATGTCCCTCTGTAACTGAGGTTTCCCGTGCTGACTTTAAACTCTCCCAAATTGATTATCTCGTCGATAGCGCTGCAGGCTCGCTGTGAACAACACTGGACTCTGTAGCACCTCTTAAAAAGAAATTTGCAAAGCAAAGAAAGTTCGCTCCTTGGTAAAACTCCGAAACACGAGAATTTAAACACAGATCACGAAGACTTGAAAGGAATTGGCATTTAACCAAACTGGAAGATTCTCGTTTAGTGTTTAGTCTGGTTAGACAGTCTCAAAACATATAGGAGGGCCCTCCACAATGCCAGAGCAGACTATTACTCATCATTAATAGAAGAAAATAAGAACAACCCCAGGTTTCTTTTCAGCACTGTAGCCAGGCTGACAGAGAGTCACAGCTCTATTGAGCCTTGTATTCATTTAGCCCTTAGCAGTAATGATTTTATGAGCTTTTTTAATGACAAAATTCTAACTATTAGAGGCACAGCTATAAGACCTGATACATATTTAGATTGCTTCTCCCTGATTTCTTTTCAACAATTGACTTCAATGACGTCTTCATCCAAGTCATCAATGTGTCTCTTGGACTCCATCCCAACTAGGCTACTTAAGGAAGTCTTACCTTTAGTTAACACTTACATACTAGACATGATCAATACATCTTTATTAACAGGCTATGTACCACAGTCTTTTAAGGTAGCTGTAATTAAACCTCTGTTAAAAAAGCCCACATTGGATCCAGAAGTGTTAGCCAACTACGGACCAATATCAAATCTTCCCTTTCTTTCAAAGATCCTTGAGAAAGTAGTTGCAGACCAGCTGTGTGACTTTCTCCATGATAATAATTTATTTGAGGAATTTCAGTAAGGATTTAGGGTCCATCATAGCACTGAGACAGCACTAGTTAAAATTACAAATGACCTTCTGATTGCTTCAGACCAAGGACTCGTCTCTGTACTTGTTTTACGAGATCTTAGTGCTACATTTGACACAACTGACCATCAAATTTTGCTACAGAGACTGGAACATTAAATTGGCCTTAAAGGTTCTGCACTAAGCTGGTTTAAATCTTACTTATCCGATCGCTTTCAGTTTGTTCACGTTCATAATGATTCATCTTCACGTACTTAAGTACCTCAAGGTTCAGTACTCTGACCAATTCTATTCACTCTATATATGCTTCACTTAGGTAACATCATTAGAAATCACTCTATAAATTTCCATTGCTATGCGGATGATACACAGTTGTATCTATCGATAAAGCCAGAAGAAACGGATCAATTAGCTAAACTTCAGAAATGCCTTAAAGATATAAAAACCTGGATGAGCTCCAATTTCCTAAATTCAGACAAAACTGAAGTTATTGTTCTGGACCCCAAACCCCCGATGATATAGTTTCTCTGGATGGCATTGCTCTGGCCTCTAGCACCACCGTACAAAACCTTGGCTTAATATTTGATCAAGATTTGTCTTGATGTCCCATTTAAAACAAACCTCTCGGACTGCGTTTTTTCATCTGCGTAATATTGCGAAAATTAGACCTATCCTGTCACAAAAAGATGCAGAAAAATTGGTCCACGCGCTTGTTACCTCTAGGCTGGATTACTGTAATTCCCTATTATCAGGCAGCTTTAATAAGTGCCTAAAAACTCTCCAGCTAATCCAGAACGCGGCGGCACGTGTACTGACAGGAACTAAGAAACAAGATCACATTTCTCCTGTTTTAGCTTCTCTGCACTGGCTCCCTGTAAAATCCAGAATTGAATTTAAAATCCTTCTCCTCACTAACAAAGCTCTAAATGATCAGGCTCCATCATATCTTAGAGAGCTCATAGTGCCCTATTATCCCACCAGAACAGTGCGTTCTGAGAATGCAGGGTTACTCGTGGTCCCTAAAGTCTCCAAAAGTAGAACAGGAGCCAGAGCCTTCAGCTATCAGGCTCCTCTTTTGTGGAATCACCTTCCTGTTTCCGTCCGGGAGGCAGACACTGTCACCTCTTTTAAGACTAGACTTAAGACTTTCCTTTTAATAAAGCTTATAGTTAGGGCTGGCTCAGGCTTGTCCTGGACCAGCCCCTAGTTAGGCTGACATAGGTCTAGTCTGCCGGGGGACCTCCTATAATACACCGAGCCCCTTCTCTCCTCCTCTCTCTCTCTCCTTTGCTAACATTCATGTCCTGTTACTGCATCTCCCTAACTCGGCTCTACTGCATGTCGCTAACTCGGCTCTACGGCATGTCAGTAACTCGGCTTGTTCTCCGGAGCCTTTGTGCTCCACTGTCTCGCAGGTTAACTCGTATCGCAGCTGTGCCTGGATGATGTGTCGTGGTTGTGCTGCTGCCGTGGTCCTGCCTCATGCCTCCCACTGCTGCTGTTACTATTAGTCATACTTGTACTATTATACACATATCATTATTGTCACATACATATATAATCATATTATTAATATAATGTCTGTCTCTTTTTATGTCTCATTGTGTCATATGGATTACTGTTAATTTATTATGTTGATCTGTTCTGTACGACATCTATTGCGCGTCTGTCCATCCTGGAAGAGGGATCCCTCCTCAGTTGCTATAGAAATAAAAACAGGAGTTTCTCTGTACTTATTGTAGGTTTCATCAAAACTAGTGAGCTTAGAGACCTCTACAGCTGTTCATCTTTGCTTGAGGCTCCATTAGCTGCTACAAACATAACACATCTGAATGTATGATGGAACTGTCAGATGTTAAATTACATTTTGGGTAATGTAGGCGTCAGGTTTTGACAAGGAAGAAGAATGTGTGAAGAAAAAAATCAGTTTTGAAAGAGAGAGAGAAACTCTTACACAAAATGAGTTACATAAACTAGGAAACACTGCCAGGGCCTTTTTGTAAGGAGATGTGGAGGTCAGTCTTCTTATTAGGCTTGGGTGGTATCACAGTATTACTGTATACCAGGTCTGTTAAGTAATGCCGCACACAAACACTGTCATGTACCTTATACAACAATAAATTTTCAGGAAGACATGAAAATATGAAAAAACAAATACCACCCAAGCCTACTTCTCAAATCAAATCAGTATAAAAACTATTTTTCCCTCAGGCTGCAACCGCAACAAATGAGGCTGAAAACCCCTCTTATAATATCAATGGGACCAACAGTCCCTCCATGTATTTCCAATGTTCCTTCACTGCGTGGATGAATAGGTGAAAATCCACTGAACGTCCTATCTTTTAATGCTTGTGAAGACATGCTAAAGGTCTAACAGTTTTCTTAGCAGCGTTCTCACAGTGTTCAGCGCAGATGCACAGGCTGCAGCCTTTATGTAGCAGGTTCCTCCTTTGACTAAGACTCAAGCCAGGAGCTGGCTGATTGAGATGAGGTGTCAAACTGTTTTAACAGCTATTCAATTGTTTTTCACCTCCTGGAGTCTCATCTCAGTCACCTCTGCACAGAGGAGCTCAAAGCTTCACACAAACGCTCAGCACAGCTCAGATGTGGCATATGTTTCTGCATTACAGTTTTGTGTGTGCTTTCTGTTAAAGCATCAGTAAAACACTACCCAACAGTGCAGAGCAAAATGGAGTTCAGGCTAACACACAGTGGTGGACTGTGGAATGGAAGATTTTAGATGTCTAAAAGTATTACATACATTTTATTTGAATTTATTTTTGATGTGTGCATTTACTGTGCCAAATTACATAAAAAACATGCATATATGGCTTTAAATCAAAAACAAATCAAATATCACCCAAACCACACACTGTGCTCTGGCTACATTTGCCACAGAAAAACGCTGAGTGGTGGAAGTTGTCATTTAGGGCTGCAACTAGCGATTATTTTCAATTTCAATTAATCTGCCAAGTGTTTTCTTAATTAATGGATTGGTTGTTTGTAGGGATGCACGATAATATCGGCATGTCATCGGCAGTGGCGTGCCCAGGTAGACACTAGGTGGTGCTAACGCACCTGCCCTTTGCCCTCTGGACCAAGCAAGTGCCCTTTTGAGAGTTTGTTTTTTTGTTTTTTTTTTTAAACACTGTATGTGGCCCATGCTGACATGATCATCTATAAATGCTCGGCGATTAAAAGTGTGTGATAATAATGCCCCAATTAATATTCCCTCCACCCCCCACCCCACCCACACTCACCTCTCTTCCCTGGTCAACGTGAATGCGCAGAGCGGACAGAAACGTAGGCGCGTTGTAGCAGCAGACAGTGCACAGCTGCAACCCCCCCCCCCGTGCCCCACCAGCCAGGTAACACATAAATGAATCGAGTCAAGTGTATTGTTTGCCCCCTCCTGTGCCCTCTGTTGCCAAGCTATAACTTGCATTTATTTGTCTCTGTTGTGAAGCAGCCTGTCATACAGCGCCACACAGCTGAGCATAAATTAGCTGACTGCTCACCTGCTTAACAAGCGAGACGCTAGCCAAAATCAATAATAGATATGACGTGATGACCACCGGTAGAGTTTGTCATTGGTACAGCATGTGAATCTATCAGTATACTTAAGCTAAATATTTAATAGGCTATTGTGTAGGTTTACATTAGGCTACATAATTAACACTTGCAGTAATTTATTTGCTAAATGACAAACAGGCAATTGCCTGCAGAAAAAGTAGCCTTGTGCCTTGTTGTAATGTAACCAAGCAGTCTTATTCATACTGTTGGTCTCTTTTTATTTACCAATTGCAGCATAATGCCTAGAAAGGAGAGGATAAGACTTCAAAATGACACTTTGTACACTTCTATCTATGTACTATCATTGTAGCTGCCTAACTTTCTAAAAACCTCTCCATGTGTGTTTATTCCAGAGAAATAAAACAACAGTGATTGACTGATCAGTGCTATAGTGTGAAACTGTACCAGTTCAAAGGTCAAGTAATTTTATTAACATATTGACATAAATAAATATGCAATTACATTCAACATGTGCCTGTAATGTTTATTTATTTATTTTTAAACCTCACACTGCTATAATAAGGCAGCCGGCAGTTCCACATGCCACACAAAGTGCCCTTATTTTTCACTGAGCACCTGCCCCCCCAAAATGTCTGTGCATGTCACTGGTCATCGGTATCGGCTAATATCAGCTTTGAAATGAACTATTCGAATTGGACAACATGCTTTTTCTTATTTTACACAATGAATGAATATTACATACCTTGAAAAACATTTATTTAATGTCTCCATCTGCTGGTAGGCCATGTTGATAAGAGTATACTTGTATAATATGATGTTAATTACACAACAGAAGTGACTGGATAATCATTAAAATTAGGTTTGAAAAAAGCGGATATATCAATATGGGTATCGGTTATCAGCCAAATGAGTTGTATTATATCAGCATATTGGATATCAGCCAAAAATCCAATACCGTGCATCCCTAGTTGTTTGGTCCATAGACTGAATTACTATGACACCACAAATATCAGTAAACATCAAGCAGCGACCTCCAGGGCCAAAAACTGCAATTCATCAACTGGCCACTTGAGGCTAGCTCCAAAACAGAGCAAATCCCCACAGACTCCCATGTTAAAATGCCCAACTTCATAGCTAAAATTAACATGTTTACAGCCTGAATTTTTTTATAATGATCCGGTTCAAATGTTATTAAGGCTGAAAGTTCTGCATAATTAGGGGTGTGGCCACTTTGACTGACAGGCTGTCACCTAAGCCTATATACACATATATATATATACATATACATATATATATATATATATATATATATACATAAATACATATATACATATATAAGGGGCTAAAATACATTTTGCTCTGTGCATTTCTTGAAGACGATAGCAAAACAACACAGTACATAAAATAAGCACAGCAGAAAAGTCAAATAGGTCAGACCACTGTGTTAAACTGTATAAATGTTACAGTTTCGGCTGAAAATGACAACAGAAATAAACCAGTTTGCTGATTTCAAATATCTCTGAAAATGAAAAAAATACCTGTTGTGTATGCAGAAGTGATTGTTTTTGTTGTTAATGCAACTTCACAATCATTTGGACTATTATGCACAGAAGTAGACAAAAAGTGTTACCATAGCAACATTATTATGTTTATGTAAACACACAAAATTAATAGTGCAAAAATGACTTGGCCAATTGCTTGCTTTTTGAATATATCTAAAGCTGTGTAAGAAGAGATTCGGTCTGGATTATATGGATCTGTGGCTTACGATAGCTCTTCATAAGTGAGATTTTTTTGTCTGACAGAAGAGTTTATTGAACCTGCTGTGGTGGCTGAATTTTGAAATGGTCAGCATTAATTGTGCTGCCAGGACCATAGCTTTTAAACATTTTGTCATATGAGTAAAACCACTTAAAAAATAAATACAGCTGCTGTTTAAATATCATCAAAAATCACCTTGGGGGGCCTGCAGGCAAGCTGTCGGATTTCCAACAGTTACGAATAAAATAAAAAGTTGAAAGAAAAAAAACTACTATGCCAACCACATAAATTTGTTTGATCTCTTGACAATGTTAAGAATATCCTCTTACCATTACCAGTTTTAATATGAATGAGTGGTTAGGGGAGTGTCTGACCATTCTCAGATTGACCTGAGATAATACCAAGGTTCTAGGGGGACTGTAGGTGTCAGGGAAAGAAAATCCATTTCATGCAGCGGCTTAACTTTTTTGTCTCAGCAGTTTGAGAAGCACTGCCATCCATCCATCCATCCATCCTCCCTCAACCCCTTATCTGAGGGCAGGTCACAGGGGCAGATGGCCGAGCAAAGCACCCCAGACGTTTCCCTCCCCAGCAACACTTTTTCTGCTCCTCCTGGGGGATCCTGAGGTGTTCTCAAGCCAGATCAGATATATAATCCCTCTAGCATGTTTTGGGTCTGCTCCAGGGCCTCCCACCAGTTGGACGTACCCAGAAAATCTCTAACAGGAGGCGCCCAAGAGGATCCTGATCAGATGCCTGAACCACCTCAACTGGCCCCTTTCGATGCAAAGGACTCTAGTCCTTGCTCTTTTCGGATGTCTGAGCTCTTTACCCTATCTCTAAGGCTAAGGAAACTCATTTCGGCCACTTGTATCCAAAATCTCATTCTTTTGGTCACTAACCAGAGCTCATGACCATAAGTCAGGGCTGGGATGTAGATAGACCAGTAAATGGAGAGCTCTCAGTTCTTCGTATCAAACTCCAAGTCACAAGCACACATTACAGGAAGAACAACCATTTACAGTGTACATCATGTTAGTTCTATTGTTCACCTCTCATTCACAGTGACTGAGGGGAAGAAGGCTAATATAGCAATAATGTTCCACAGGTGTGAAGATCCTGTCTCAAACTCCTGTGAAGTGTTTTGATTCATCTTCATGGACGTGTTGCTCAAACCGGACTTCTTGTTTCATGATTCATCTTATCACTTGCACCTGTAGCAGCATGCTCACATCAGCACAGCCCTTGGCTTTTTTTTTTTTAACCAGGGCTATTTTTGGTCTGAACACTCTGAACAGCAGACACCAAGGACAATCAGTGTGAGGCTGAAAAAGCCACAGTGAAGCTGTGAGGGGCTTCAATTAAGTCAAATTCACCATCATCATGATTATGAATCTACAGAAGACTAATCTGCACCTCTTTAGATAATCAAGAAATCATTAAAGCTCATTTATCAAGAAAAATGACAAACATTTTCTGGTTCCAGCTACTAAGTTTTGAGAATTTTCTGCTGTTCTTTTTCATAGATTTTGGACTGATGGTCAGACTAAACTTTCTTGAATTGTGTGTCAGGTTTCACTGTTTTCTTTTCAGACCAAACAGTAAAAGCAGATAACTTGATGATAAAAAATAACTGTTGGCTGCAGTCAAAGACAGCTGCATCTGCTGTATAAACGTAGGAACTTAATGTACAGAAAAACAATATCTTAAGGTTAACTGAAAACTCAATGTTGATCACCATGGAAACACAATAAGCCAATGTTGTGAATATACATGGGAGTACAGTTACCTGAGGATGTTTTAACACTATGGCAACAATCTTTCCTTGTACGGAGTTCCTGCCAACCCAACCAGGAATGACACGCATTATGGTTTATCTTTGAGTCTCTGCAAGTCTGTACCTGCTTCAACAACAGCAGTAGGAATAACTGCCCTAAAAACAAAAACAACTACATGTGATGCCACAATCAAATGTATTTCTTCAGGAACTCTTACAAAACAGACAGACAAATGTATGCACACAAACATACCAGGGGATCAGACTTAAAATCTTTTAATTATCCAGGTGTTAAGAAATGAAGGTGACCACCCATAGGAAACGCCATCCAATGAAGTTCCGTAAGCTTTTTCATTTTTGCATTTGCATGTACTAGTGCAGTGCCCATAGGAAGTATGTATTTCTATAGAAAAGTGGAAGCTTAAGTAGATTTTTCATGTATGGCCAAATGAGGCTGTGTTCGATGGTTGGATGTACAAAGAGGTGTACATATACTCTTACATAGTGTTAAAGGAGAAACTGTACATTGGGTAAGACATGAACGTACATTGAGATATGGAGAGACATGCAACATCATTAGTTTTCCTAGCTTTCCGTGGGCGAACAATCTTGAATTGGTAGCTAGCAAGCACGTAACCCTGCACGCCTGAAAGGACAAACAAACATTTCCGACCTAGCCATACTTTGGTATGGGAAGTTTAGGCAATGTTTTAGTCAATCTAACCATGTTCTAGCCATGTCAGCAAACACGATGAGCAGATGAGAACAGCGTGGTGAAACTTAAGAAATACTACTTACCAATGAGATTACTGAAACATGTCATGTTAATGCAAATTGCACCACTTCATCTATTCCTATATGGGGGAGGGACAAAAGGGAATGCCATAACCCCGGGTGTACACTGGATCCGTCGCGTGCGTGGTCCGGCCGTGGCATGGACTCCTCTGTCCTGCGTCAATGTCCACTGGAAGGGTATCTTTAGCGGCGCGCACGCGAGTGGCTGGAATTGACAGATCGCGAGATCATGATGTCATGCGATAATTTGCGGAAACACTGGAAGTAAAAAGACATCAACAAACAAAGAAAAGATTTCTCTACCTGCCGGGGGCCACAGACTTCATGACGTCATGCTGTTGCAGCAATGTGAAATACACTCCGGAGTTTTCATGGGTGTTTTTATTTTGAAAATTGACCGGATATTCTCGTCTTTTCTGCGCCTGACTTCCTGTTTGACTTATTTGGTCTGTGGAAATTGACGCGTCGTTGCGCGGCGTCCGTCAAAAAATAGACCCGGCGCATATTTTTAGCAGAGCGGAGCGCCGAGCCGCTTCTGGTGGAGCAGTTTAAATTCACTTAATGGCCGCAAGTAGCTCCGGCACCCGCGCCGTGGCTGAATCGCGCATGTGAAGGATGCAGTGGACATCCGGGGTAAGCCTGTGCAAAGTTTTGGGTGACCCAGAGCGGTATAGCAGTAGAATACTTTGATCTTTTATTCCATGAGGCGTGGCTATAGCTGCGAGCGAGAGCGCGATAGGCTAGATTGGTTACACGGAGGTCTATGGGATTTTAACTTTTAATGATAATGTTGTGAATATTAATCCAAAAAACTTCACAATGAAGGATGCACACCATCGTGCCATGCGCAAGCCGTATCCGAAAGCTTAGGTTGATCTGACAAACAGTCAGAGAGATATGTGAGCCACAGACACACAGACATACAGACACACACACAGACGCTTCTTGCTTTATAGATAGATGATAACTGCACCCTAATCAAAATCGAGATGGCAGATTAGAGACATTTTTTCTGTAATCCTGTGGGTCACGGGATTCCTGCGGCATGGGAGTCGATTTCATTGCCAATCACCTGACTGGGACCGGACAGGGAAAAAAAAAAAAAAAGTGGTTAGGACCAGGATCGGAATTATATTAACCATAGATATAGAAACATAGATGTTTTATTGGCCGCCGGATCATACATCAACAGCGCGGCCATACTGGAGAGGCAATACTTAGCGTGTAGACAAATGCAAGTTAACAGGGAAGCTGCTCTTTTTCTTGATTAAAAAAAAAAAAAAAAAAAATCAATGAAGTTTATATTTCTCAACCGATTGCAGTGACTTATATTCATGGGTTTATGATCTACGGATAGTAAAACAAAAAAAAGTTTTGTCTCTAATTTAATAAAATCTTGCTATTTAGGTTGTAATCACTGCTGGATGCTCAGGAGTGGAGTGCGTGTTGGCCTTACATAAACTGAATTACTAATGCAACTTAGTACTTTTACCACCACTCATTTTAGAAAGGCCACCTAAAAAAAAAACGTGTTCGTTGTTTATGTAATATACTGGCATTTAGATTGGGTCCTACCTCCTTCCAGACAGGGTAAAAAAAAGGCGTGCTAACATTAGCCTACTAGCTACGTTAGCCCGCTAGCTACATTAGCTATGACTAACGCTGGCAGAAAGAGACAAACATCTACGATCCACTGTCTGGTTTTTGATTCATACAACAAGCATGTTAAGAGGAAATAAAACTGAAGGCAAAGTACTGCAACATTCAAAAACCTAAATATAGAATGGAAAAATACAATAAATGAAATAAATATGAAATGAAATATATGAAAATATACTAACATAATAAAAATACGTACAAAATTGGTTTCAGCTGTTATATTAGGAGTTATTTCAGCTTTATGCTATACTTAATGAAGATGCTTAGTGTTAGATATGAATATACATTTCTAATATAAATAAACACTATTTTCTTTATTATTTAAAAACACAATATGGGAATGGGATGGGACAGGAGTGAGAATCCACTCCTGTGTCACCCTCTATGGCAGATACTACCTGTGCTGATGTATGAGAGGCATTCAGTTAGTTAAGGTTAGCACAAATCCTGCCTGATCTTGTGTTGACTATACTTGGTATGCAGGGCAAACACATGGTTGCACATGACCTGTCAGTCAAACCCCAGGCACATATGGCTCCCAGAACATCCCCCACCGGCTACCTTTATTTACCACCACCCACACACTCTCACATCTCTCACTTTCATCTCTACGCTCCATCCTTATCCTTTTCTTTTTCTGCTTTCATTATTTGAAGCTTCTGTCACCTTCTGCTATTTTATCTTCTTCCCTTACTGTATCCATCACTGTACTGATTACATATAACATGTAGTAATATCACCTTCAATATATTCAACAGGTAGCAGAATGCAACCTATTCTGGTATGAAGGTAGATTTGTGTCTTTATTATTAAATCAAAAAAAAAAGTTTCTTCAATCAAAAAAAAAGTGTTTGAATGCAAAAAAATATTTGAGACCCAAAAAATTGCACTTGAACACTTTTTTTTTTTTTTGATTTAAGTGAAAAAGTTTTGAAGTGTTTTTTTTTTTTTTTTCGATTGAAGTGAAAAAAGTTTTGAAGTCTTTTTTTTTTTTTTTGATTGAATCATTTTGACACAAATATCCCGCAGTGGGCGGATGCTTCCCCATTGGTCAGACATGTTTGAGTGACAAGTGTCTACACCAATGACGTCTGACATAGAAATCTCTTTCTCCAACAAGCAAGTCGCCATTTGCAATGTACAGGTATGCGGTGAAAATCCGTCTTCCATCCATCCTATCTATACGCGCAAACTTTTCAAACGACAGCATTTTTTTCCACATTAGATGCCTTTTCAAATGTACACCCAGGGGTTTGTTTACTTCAAGGATGTGGACATGTTTGTAAAAGGAGTAATAAAAAGTTGCGCACAATGAAAGAGAAAGTGAGTCTCCGCTCAGCATGTTTACAGCAAGTTTGAAGCACTCCTGTAACAACGTTTTCGTAGCAGTAAGTAAACAAACCCCTCGGTGTACATCTGAAAAGGCATCTAATGTTGTCTGTGGGGAAAAAATGCGGTTTTGTGGGATGTAAATAACAAACAGCGGTAAGATCCATCTGCTTCCATTATAACCTGCTGTGGGGATGGGGGGATTAATAGAGGATCATCTGTACATGATAAAGGGAGGGGGACAGTAGGGAGGAACAAAGACAAACTATCTGTAAAATAAAACACTTGACGTTATGGTAAAGACTGGGCTTTAATTTTGTATGGGGGATACACATTTTGACAGACTGCATGTCCAGCCTGGTAAGTAGCATATTTTAATCGCTTTGTGCCGTGAAAAGTGCTATATAAATACAAGAGGACCTGTTATTATTGTGATTATGTGATCATGTCTGACCAATGGGGAAGCATCCGCCCACTGCGGGATATTTGTGTCAAAATGATTCAATCAAAAAAAAACTTCAAAACTTTTTTCACTTCAATCAAAAAAAAAAAAAAAAAAAAAAGTGTTCAAATGCATTTTTTGGGGTCTCAAATTTTTTGCATTCAAACACTTTTTTTCTTTGATTGAAAATGGGTTTTTTTTTGATTGAAAATATTTTTTTTTTGATTGAAGAAACTTTTTTTTTTATTGAATAATAAAAACACAAATGTCCTACCCATAATATGGCCCAAATACAAAAGAGATGACTTCAATCAAAAAATGTATTTTCAATCAAATTATAACTCACTTCAATCAAAAAAACCTTTTCAATCAAAAAAAGTGTTCAAATATTTTTTTTGCATTCAAACATTTTTTTTAGGATTGAAAAGGTTTTTTTTTGATTGAAGTAAAGTTTTTTTTGATTGAAAATATTTTTTTTGATTGAAGAAACTTTTTTTTTGATTGAATAATAAAGACACAAATCTACCTTCATAAACATGCCACACACACAGCAGCGCGGAGCCTGTGTTGCGTTTAGGCATTGTCACGTAAATAACAAATTCCAGCACTTGAATAGGCCATTGCACAATACAGCAGCATGTCAAGTGGGCCAAATCCGAACCAAACCCAAGCAAAGTTTTTTGATTCATTATCCTTAAAGTCAGACACAATGCTTCTACTTGTCTCTGGTATGCATCAAGCCCCAAATACGTTGGGTCCAACACTTCCACAACCCAATTGCAAAAAAAAAAAAGAAAAGAAAAGTTTGCATTGTACATTTCTATGAACCTGATACGTTACATTTGTATGTTACTATGTAGCGGATACATTGAAACTTTACGTTTTAACATGGCTGCAGCTAATGTGTGGTTAGGTTTACGTATAAAAGCCACTTGGTTAGGAAAATACAAGTTAAAATGCAGTTCTTGTCAGTGGCCCTACACGTCAAAATGTGATGCGCTAGTTACCCTCCTATGTCTGTTATGGATGTTCAATTTATATGGTTACATGCACTGTGTCTTTTCAAAATAAACTTCCGTTTTTACAGGAAACATAGTTTCTGATTATTACATGCATACAGTATTTTTCCAAAATAAACCTACAACTTAGGTAAAATACTTTTTTTCGGTTTTTAGGTTTAGGCAACAAAAGCACTTGGCAGAGGCGGGGACTCCAATCACAAGACTTGACTAGAGTCTGACTCAAGTCACAAATTTGAGGACTTGAGACTTGCTTGACTAACAATGATGAAAAGACTCAACTTGACTTTGACTTGGTTTTCATGACTTGACTTTGACTTGAGACAGATGACTTGATTTTTTTAATTTAATATTTGTATTTTTCTAAATATTGAGAAGTTTCATTTTGATTTAAAAACATGATGAAGACTATATCGCAGTGGGGGAGGACCCACCAGCTTCATGCCCACGCTACCACAGCTCTGTCCTCCTGCCCGCAGCTCTTCTCGGTGGAATGGCAGTATGTACAGCAGCATCATGAACTTCACCATGTGCTTTGTTTCAGTTCTATCTGCGAGGTACATGTGAGTTACGTTTTAACTCATTCAGTATTGAATGTGCTTTGAAACCAATGACACACTGTCAGCTCCGAGCCATTACATACAGTCATCACTGTGAGAGCTGATACATGCGCTGCTTGCTTTCTATGCTCAGGCTCTCCTCTTACTTGTCCCAGGTTTTGATACTGCCACAGTGTGTAACGACTGTTCCTGTCAGCTGTTCCAACATAAGTTTACTTTCTGAGAGTGTGTTTATGTGCACTTGCCTCTGCTGTTCAACAGCTAGCAAAACATCCGGCCGTTTTCGGCTTTCAAAGTCCGATAGTCCACCACTATTATTTTTATCACATCTGGTCAAGAAAATAAAACACAGATTTCATCTTAGTTGTGATTATCAATATCCATTTTTTGTTCGTCATCATCTCGTTTTCATCATGGAACAAAGGTTGTTGATGAAAACTTTTCTTTTTTTATGAATAAAAAAAAAATCATCAGAAAAAATCATCTTGTAAAAATATTGACCATATGCTTATATTTATACAGAACATGCATGACTGTGACCAACAAGTTTTGGAGGTGCTAGTCTGTACAACCTGGTCTCACTCCAAAGTCGTGAAATACTGGCACTTGGTTGGTGAATTCCAGCATGGGAAAGGGGTGAAAAAAGCCATCCTTTCACGTCGATATGATTCGCCCGGCGTCAGGGGGAAATAACAAAAGTTAAGGTAGTGAAAGTCTGAGTAGAGCGAGTGAGAGGGATGGTAGGTGGGTCCAACAACCACAGACTTTTACCTGGGAGGCTGGTGTTCGCTTCCCATATGATTGCAAAACCAAGCCGTGTTCTTTTTTTCCTAAACCCAACCACCTGCTTGTACTGTTGAAGGTTGTACCGACACAGTGTGTTTATTTTGAAAGAGACTGAATGCAAACTGTACATTTCCTGTGAAAACTGAAGAGTATTTTAAAAACACACAATGCATGTAACAGGCTGAAGTTGACACGGCGTCCCAAAACCTCAACAACCAATGCATCCAGGGTACCTTGCACGTCATATGTGTTGGGTTTGGCATTGGTTTGTACAGTATCTGTCCCTGACTGTGGAATCCTCCCACCTCTCAGGACCTGCCAATTTTTATGGAAACTCCAAGGTCAAAGGTGCACTACATGTATTCCAGAAAAAATATCTCTGAACAATGGTCATTTTGTTTTCCAATGGAATGTTCCAAACTCTTTTCAGCATTGCAATCTAATTATTATTAACACTTATTAAATTATTAATTATTATTATGGATCCTACATCACAGAAGAACAGACAGTTTCTCTGGCATTTTGGTGCTGCAATGTTTAAAGAATTTAACATTTACCAGAAGCTGGAAAAAGCATCTGAACCTGATCCAGGATCAGGGGCATGTAGACACACAGTAGCGAGAGTAATAGACTAAGGACTGTGTAGAAGATGTTTAGCAAGCACTTTGGAAAAAGTAAGCACAACATTCTTCCATCACTGATTTTACAGAATACTGGAAGGGAAAAGAGTGACATTAAGCTTGTAGCCTTCTGATGTTGGCTTCGACAAACTAGAAGTAAGGGAATGAGTCGAATGGAAAAAGGAAGGAAAAGGAGAAAACAGAAGCAAACACAAGGTTTTGAATTAGGCTATTTGTTTGCCATTATTTTCCCCTCTACATTCTGTTAATAACATTTTCAGCAGTCTACTAAGCTTTATAAATGTGGTCCATTAACAAAGTGCCACTTCTTTTAAGGGAGTGATTACAGCTGGGCAGTACTGCTTAAAAATAATATCTCAATATTTTTAGGCAAGAGAAGAGAAGAGAAGAGAAGAGAAGAGAAGAGAAGAGAAGAGAAGAGATTCCTTTGTTAGTCCCGCAGTGGGGAAATTTCCAGTGCTACAGCAGCAAAGTTGATGGCAAAGATAGGGAGCACCAGTAAGAGACAATAAATAGCAACAAGCAATATAAACAATATATAAAAAGTATGAAAAATGTAAAAGATTTATATGGAGTATAAATACAGAAATAATACACAATATATACAGTCTTTCCAAATTTGCACTGTGAGTGAATGTGCATTATAGTGCAGTCTATTTACAAGTCTTTGTGTGTGTGCGTGGTCTACTGGGAGCACTGCTGGTTGTAAAGTCTGACAGCTGCAGGAAGGAAGGACCTACGATAGCGCTCCTTTACACACTTTGGGTGAAGCAGTCTGTTACTATAAAGTAGCTCTCCAGTGTTGTTAAAGTGCCCTGCAGGGGGTGGGAGTCATTCTCAATCATGGATGATAGCCTAGCCATCATCCTCCTCTCTCCTACTACCTCCACTGAGTCGAGGGGGCATCCCAGGACAGAGCTGGCCCTCTTGATCAGTTTGTCAAGTCTCTTCCTGTCAGCCGTCGAGATGCTGCTCCCCCAGCAGACCACTCCATAGAAAATGGCTGATGCCACCACAGTGTCGTAAAAAGTCTTCAGGAGTGCCCCCTGCACTCCAAAAGACCTCAGTCTCCTGAGCAGATAAAGTCTGCTCTGGCCGTTCTTGTAAAGTGCGGTGGTGTTGTGAGTCCAGTCCAGTTTATTGTCCAGGTGAACACCCAGGTCCTTATAAGATGTCACCATCTCGATATCCGTTCTTTGGATGTTCACCGGTGTCGGGTGGGAGAGAGTTCGCCTGCGGAAATCCACCACCAGTTCTTTGGTTTTCCCTGCGTTGATCTGGAGGCGGTTCCGCTAGCACCAGTGCACAAAGTCCTGCGTCAGTTCTCTGTACTCTCTGTCATTCCCATCTGTGATGAGGCCGACAATTGCAGAGTCATCAGAAAACTTCTGCAGGTGACAGGTGGGTGTGTTGTATGAGAAGTCTGCAGTGTAGAGGGTGAAGAGAAACGGAGCCAGGACCGTTCCCTGCGGGGCCCCTGTGCTGCAGATGACCACGTTGGACACACAGTCCCGTGTCCTCACATACTGTGGACGGTTGGTGAGATAGTCCAGAATCCATTTGCCCACTTTTGGTCCCCCACAGCTTGGGAATCAGGTTCCTTGTGGCCAGAGATGGCTTTCAGGCCTCTCCAGACTCCACTGACATTTTTTTTTGCTGCAGCTGATCCTCCATCTTCCTCCTGAAGTTGTTTTTCCCCTCCCTGATCTTTCTTCTCAGCTTCTTCTACACAGCCTTCAGCTCATCCTTGTTTCCAGACTTAAAGGCCCTCTTCTTCTCCTTAAGGAGAGCCTTTATGTTGGGTTTAATCCACGGTTTATTGTTGGAAAAACACCGTACAGTCCTGGTGGGTACAATGTTTTCCACACAGAAGTTAATATAGTCCGTAATACAGTGTGTGAGACTGTCGATATCCTCCCCGTGAGAATCACAAAATTCCTCCCACACAGTTGTGTCAAAACAGTGTCAAACCTTGGTGTTGGCATAACACAAATCCATTATCTTATTGTCTCTGGTGTGGCAGGAAATGTACTGGGTGAAGGTGGACAGAGTGCAGGATGGAGAGGCATGATTAAAGTCCCCAGAGATAAGAAGGAGGGCCTGTGGGTGCTCTGCCTGCAGCCTGCTTGTGACAGAGTGGAGGACATCACAGGCTGCATCAGCATTAGCAGAGGGGGGAATATACGCAGCTATTGCAATAACATGCGAGAATTCCAGCGGCAGGTAATATGGCCTCATGCTAACGGCTAACAGTTCAATGTCCTTGCAGCGGAGCTGTTCTTTAATAGTGATGTGTCCAGAGTTACACCATCTATCATTCACAAACACTGCAAGCCCTCCTCCTTTCCTCTTACTGCTCTCCCTCGTCCTGTCCGCCCATAGCAGCTGGAAGCCGTCCAGCTCCACGGCCGTATCTGAGTGAGATACGGCCGTGCGGTGCCACTAGTGCGGCGCCTTCTTACATCATGATATACAATATATATCTCAATATTTTAAAATCTCCTCTAAACTACAGTGATACATGATAGTCATTTTATACTTCCTATGAGAAACAAGCTGTGATACATTGTTAAATGTCACCCATGACTAGGACTGATGTATCTGTCATAACCATTTCTGCGCATTTCCTATGTTTCCACAAAATTATTTAAATCA
Organism: Cephalopholis sonnerati; assembly: GCA_019142605.1. Classification (NCBI taxonomy): domain Eukaryota; kingdom Metazoa; phylum Chordata; class Actinopteri; order Perciformes; family Serranidae; genus Cephalopholis; species Cephalopholis sonnerati. The sequence goes on along the minus strand of JAGQAX010000023.1, from coordinate 2,869,127 downwards.
TAGCTGCATCAGTTGATTTTTATGTTTGTTGGCCACTTGGGGGTTGCAGCTGCTTTTTTATGCATCCAGCTGGGCCCTGTTTTAGAAAGCAGGTTTAGTGAAAACTCTGACTTAGTTAACCCTGTGATGAGGGAAACTCTGGGTTTTCCCTTTCAGAGAGAGAGGCAAGTTAAACTCTGGGTCAGTTACTGTGGTAACTGATTCTGTGAAACGAACCTGCACACTGGCAGGTTTTCTTCAACAAACTGAGTTTCTCTCTGTCTCCACCCTCTGACAGAGCCAGACAGGCTGTTTCATTTCCTCATTGATGCAGTCCGCATCAAAGCACATTAATTAACTGAGGTATACCCTAAGTCAGAATTTAAATTCTAGTTAAATATTAGTTTATTACTCAGGACTATCTGAAGTTACCGTTTTCATGCACTTTAAGTCATTTCTTTGAACAGCAATTTTTGGCCTGACATTAAAATATCACACAGCATTAAGTCACCTCTAATCTCTACACACAGATATTTGCATATGTATGCTTTATCGTCATCAGACAATAGCCATTATGTCCAAATTTTTGTAAGTGGTAGTTCTTTTTTTTTTTTAATAGGTTACACTCTGACTCTACACAAGACAGCTGTCAGCCTGTTAGAGCATTTCCACTAATATGTTTATTGCATATAATGTGTAATCTCAGTTCAAATCATAGAAATAAAATGATTTTTAAAAAATCTGCAATTTGAATTGTAAAACTCAGTAGGCATATTCCATTCCATTGATGGAACATAATTTCGATAATATTGGAGATTATATTTTAATGTTTATGATGAGCAGAATCGTGGTGCAGCCGCAGAATGAAATTGAGTTTTCTAAAATAGGCCGTGTACAGTCTGAACATTTTTAAAGTGTAATGTAGGCTATGACCTAAATGATGACTTAATGGATAACACTGAATAGAAACTTTATTTAGTTACTTTATTGACACTTTCCCCTGCTCTGATTCAGACTTTTTTCTTGTTTTTTTTAGATAAATATGTGCAGTCCGCATATCCATGCATTAATATTTCTTTGTCAACTAGATTAAAATGGAGACTCTCCCTTTTATTTATCTATTGCCATGGTGAATCATAGTATCAGAGCTTGATTGATGATGGCTTTTTTTCATTCATTGTGCACAAGCTGAACTCAGGGTTTTTGGTTTCAGAACAGCTGAACAAAGTCAGTTGAGTTTAGTCAACTCTGAGTAATTCACTCTAAGTTTTTCATTTCAGGGTTAGTTGAATCAGAGCTCAAGGTTAGACTCAGAGTTTGTTAACCCTGCTTTCTGAAACAGGCCCAAGACACACAGAAAAATAAGCTTTTTTTTTCAGTCGTGTTTTTATCCATTTGATTAATTTATGTCAAATATTTACTCTTCTTTTAGCTCTACTCCAACCAACCAGAAAACTACCTGGGTCTTCAGCTACTAAATTTTCCACAATGTTCATCAGCTAGCCTCATGCCTCATGCCTACAACTAACTGACAGCTGTGCTGTTGTCCAATACAACCTGCAGAGGGAAACTGCAGCATCTGCTTTGTCACAACAAGGGGCTCTTTCCATATTACACAGAGTTATTCAACCCATTATTAGTATAAAAATATTGATCAGTGAATCTCTGAGAAAGAATTTCTTGCAGGGGGGATTATATTTTTTAATGTTTGCATTGAACTATTTTACTTATTTTATCATTTCTCTCAAGTCCTGCATCCCTGAGCACCTGCAGCTCCATCCGTTATGCAGAATTGCTCCCTTTTATGATACCATGGTTGGAATCAACCTGGCATACTCAGGAATATTTTCAACAGTGCATTTGTTAAAATAACATATAGCTACAATTAAAATTGAACTGCTCACTGCTTCTTCTGTGGTTGTTGGCTCTTAGTCACCACCAGGGATGATGTCTTTCACATCTTTCACTAGTAATTGCAGCTCTTTCGTCATGTCATGTCTGCCCCTTTCCTCTGGGGTCATTTTCTCTTTAGCGAGCACTCTGTTTTTCCCCAAGGTCAAACCATTGTCTTCATTTCTGCCACAGCGTTTGTCACCTGCTCCCCACTTCATCTTTTCTTTTTTTTGCCAAATAAAACATTTGGTTTAGCAGAACGTCAGCCTCACAGTCTTTGACTTCTATCTTTTGTTTCCTTCCTGTTTATTACTTTTTCTCCACAATACATAGTCCTAAACTTAGGCTACTTGGCCTTAAAAAGGTTGTGTGTGTAGAATTTAGGGGGAAATATTTTTGCAGAAGTGCAATATTACATTAATAACAATGTTTCTTGAACAAAGAATCGTTGTGTTTTTGTCACACTGTAAACCCCAATCCATCCATGACACAAAATTTGAATGTTAAGTCTACACAGATGCCACAGATTGTCAAATTACATAAAAAGTTAGTTTCACAAGGGATGAAAATTGACAGATTTTTTTTTATGTTAAGTTAACAAAGAGTTTTGAGTTAATTTGACTAAATGCGTAGGTTGTTGACATTCTGAGACACCGTGTAAACTTCAGCCTGTTACATGCATTGTCTGTTTTCAAAATACACTTCCATTTTCACAGGAAATGTCACTACAACACTGCAAATTGACGTTTTTTTCCCCATCAACAACAAAAGCACATGGTTGGGTTTAGGGTGCTTTTGCTTTCTCACTGGCATTTATATATATATATTTTAGGGATGCACCGATCCGATATCTGGATCGGATATCGGCCCGATATGATCAAAAATAGATGGATCGGGTATCGGAAAATGCAATGCCGATCCTTTCCCTTTAAATCTATTGCGACGCGAGCTACAGTCATATGCAGAAGTGATGGGAATCCAGCACCGTGCTGGATCTCCGGCATGCGGCGGGATTAGGGATGCACATTTTAAATTTTTTTTATGACCGATAACCGACGCCCTTTAACTGATTAATAACCGTTAACCGATAAGATTTAAATGCCCTGTTGAGTGGTTACATGCTGCCACTCCGACATTCCGCCATTCCGCTATTCCGACACGCAAACGTCCCACCATTCCGACAAGGCTTTCCATGTAAGGAAATGTGCGTTACTCCGAGTGAGTCACTGACTCGGCGCTGTCCGTTGCTGAACTGCAGATTTACAATGACAGCAAATAGTTAGATTACTCATCTAAAATGTAAAAAAAGCTACAAGATTTAGATATAATTAACAGTACTGTAGGCTTCAATCGTCTCCTATTGCTTTTTAAATTATGTCGAGAGCGAGCGCGCTGGTGATTTCTTTAATTGTGTGTTCTGATTAATTTCCAAAATAAAGTTTTAGCTTCTGAAATCCGATTTCTAAACAGTTCTGATGGAGCTTAATGTTTTTCTGGATGATGCGGCTTCATACCGAACCATTTCACTGTAAACCTGGACGACCCGCGGCGTGTCTGGAGATAAAAAATAATATTCAATGTAACGCCGGTTTTGTGCCACATGCGTAAATGCGCACAAAGATACACACCCTCCCCTACTGTACAACATGAAGGCAACTGGAATTAATCAGCGACTTAAGGTGTCATCTGCAGCGCCGTCATTGATATCTGTAATATTAATGTTGCA